>OZ018318.1:250661708-251389243 GCA_963969495.1 Ceratothoa steindachneri
TCTGTGTATTTCTCAGAGGAGGTATATTTTGAAGAGTCGGTTTGTTTTTAGTCAGCTTCTCCATAAAATACTGGCATGACATATAGTTGAAGATGGTCTTCACCTTTAGAGGGCCTTCATGGTAGAGACTGTGAACCGATTCTCTCAGTGGTCCACATATCATTCATTAAGGAAAAAACCCCCTCAACAGGGGTATTGCTACCTGGTAGACAGATTACTACATAGGCCAATCTAGCAATGTTGATGAGTGGGATTTCATTTAGTTAAAAAGGACTTATAACTGGGCCCCATCTCTTAATGACTAGTGTATCCTCTCTCTCTTCCATTCCTCTAGTATTTTCCCTGAAGGAACTCCTGGAGACCAGACACCTCGTCAAAAGAATGTCTTGGTCAATTGTAACGTTAGGGCATTTTCTTCTGAGGGTTTCTATTGCTTTTTCAGGAGGAGACAGCTGAGGTCTTGGAGGTCATCGGCATGTTTACCCTATGCTTCAAGGTATTTCACTGCTGTGTCAAAGAAGCAGTTCGATTTCCTCAGGAAGATTTCTTTTGTGATTAAACCATTTTCCTCTAGGTCTCTAAGAGGAACTCTGACCATGACTGGAAGGAAGTTATCATCACATCTTGCCGTCAGTTTTGCCTGAAAATGTCTCAGAATGGCAGCAGACTCAACTGCGCAACGGTCTTGTCTTTCAAGGGTTTTAATGGTCTCATTGAAAATACCCAGGTTTCCGTGGACAAAGGCTAACAACAGCTCGGTGAAGGGATATTCAAAAAACTTGCGGAGGACCACAGGACTTTCCTCCTCAGAGAAAAAAAAATGATTTTAAGGGGACATACATCTGGAGGACTCTCTCTAAGGCTGGGAGCATGGATAACCAGCGGACATTATAGTGACCCCAAATATTCTAGTACTCTTGACCCACAGTCACAGAATGTATTTAGTCTCTCCACACGGACCGTGAAGATGTGGAAATATCCGAAGATCTTTGTCAGTAGATATTCCACATCTAAGGGAACCATATCCAGTGCAATTCGCGCTGTGTTGTGGATTATATGTGCTAGGCAACCAAGGCCAATCCCTTCTCGTTGAATGGAGTCTTTAACCTTGGTGTGGACATTCCCCCTTCCTGCCATGTTAAGTCCCCCAAAGTTGGTGTTCGTGTTGTCAACCGAGAATGCTACAACTTTGTCTTCTAGACTGTGTCTGTGGACAGCGATAAGAATATCCTCAGATTCATCTGCAGAAGTTTCACCTTTCATCTCTACAAAATCCAAAAGTTTCGTTTTAACGCAAGCACTTTGCAACTTTCAGTACCTGACAAGTATTTGCAGCAGTTTTACATTGCCATGATTTGAACAATCAACAGACAAAAACACAAACTCTGCTTAGTTGAGATCTTCTGTTAATAGTGTGATGGCCCAGGGTGCAAATACATTTGTCACTATGACATCACATTTTGTTCTTGCACATGAGAACTTTGGGTCATAGAGCTTCCGATTCAGTAATGCTGTGCAGTCCATTGATCTGAAACTGTAATTGTGTCTGAATGTGTGGTAAGCAAACGCACCCTCCTGTACAGCCAAATCATAATCTGATTGAGAGGGCTGCAACCTCTTAAAGAAAGTTGTAAAATAAGGTACATTTGCACAGACTTTAATGGCAGCTTTATGTTTTTTGTCTGTTGGTGTTCTACCACAGAAGATCTTCCCCCACTACCCACTGTAAAAGAAGAATTGCAGAGAGTGTAGAAAGCAATTGCGTCATCTTGACCTGGCCGTATTATAGCAATGCCTCTGGGCATTCCTATAATAAAAACCTCCCGGGTCTGGGCACCACTTTATAGTTATGGTTACTCATGTGATTTATTTTCTGTTTATAAATCAGCCTAAATAGTGTTTCGGAAACCATAACCATAAATTTGTTTGATCGAAGTTGTCGGCCGATAGTTTTTAGGCCTAAGATGACAGCGAACTAAATTTTGAAATAATGAACTGGGTTTTAAGAAAAGACAATTAAAAAAATATAAATATATTCATAGAATCAACGAATGTACAATGAGATAAGTAGATTAGGTATACAATGTAAGATATTTTAACATATGATTTACAGTAACAAGATGCAGAGAGAATTGAAGTACGTGAAATAAATATGAAATAATATGGTGGAATATATGGTGAAATAATATGGTGAATAATATAGTGAATAATATATTGACTATGATGTACTGTGAATTACGGGTTGCAATGAGAAGCAAATATAATTAGGACCTACTCTCGTATGGTCGTTTGCAAAGAATTGTGAGAGAAAGTGGAATTAAACTATGTATGATTTGTTTGGAGGTAAATGACTAATTGTAGAAGGAATGATTACCGACCTCTTTACGAAGAAAGCTGCGAGTCGACTGGGAAAGAATAGTGTGCTATTTGGTCGAGCTGAAAGCATGTGTTTCTTCGTTTGTGTGTGAAATTTTAAGAGATGTTGTTTAGAACAGTAGTACGTTAAATGAATTGACAGGTAACATAAATGAATGAATTAATTATTAAGTTGTACATAAAATGATTTAATTTACAAAAGTTAAGTAAAATAATTGAAAGATTAAATTGACAAAGCTAAGTAAAATAATTGCATATGAATTTTACATAATAATTGATGTATATATATATATTTAAGTTTCCCAGGAGGTTTTTATTATAAGAATGCCCAGAGGCATTGCTATAACAGTTAGTGTAAAAGTATGTTAATATATTATGGTAAAGGAAATATTGTGTTCAAGGAGAAATAGGCAATCAATTATCAACTTACTCAATGAATGTCAAGGGAGCAGGCTACAAAATCACAACTTTTTTAATTAACGGCAACGCGCCGTCGTTTGCTGGCTGAGGCAGCTAGCAAGCTGCTAGTCAGCCAGCTAGACAGTGCTAGTCATTACTGATACAGAAAGGCTGGCACAAGTTTAGGATGAATAATTTATAATGAGTTTCTAGTCACTATTGGTTTTATTTAATGAGAAATTTGCCAAGAAGTTTCCAACTGTTACTACCTCTGACAGGCAAACAGATCGTTCGTTTTAACTTGGCAATTGAGAAGGGTAAAATAACCGAGAATGCTGAAAAAGTTCCAAATTTTCATAAGGGAGATTATGTAAAACTTCGAAGCTTGCTAAATTTGGTAGACTGGGATGTAGAATTCAGAGGTAAAATGCTTATGGGATGTGGGATACTTTCAAGCATATAATAAATGTAGTCCAAGAACAATGTATCCCAATGAAGGCCATTAGGAACAAAAGTAGGAAACCATTATGGTGGAATCAGGAGATAGCTAGAAAAAATTCAGAGAAGAAAAGGGCATACAAAAAATTACAGGTAGAAAATAATATTCAAAATTTAAGTGATTATAGAATGGCTAGGAATGAGTTAAATAAGATTATAAAGAAGAACAAAAGGGTGTCAGAAATTAAATTAGCTCAGGATAGCAACAAAGATCCTAGAAAGTTCTTTAGTTACTATAAAATTAATAACAAGTCTGGCAGAGTTAAAATAGGACCTATCAAATATGAAGGGGTTGTGAGAGAAACTGATGAGGAAATAGTTGAGGTACTAAATGGTCATTTTTGCATCAGTATTTACAAAAGAGAAACTAACTAGTCTTATGTATAGTACTCATGGGTCAGGGAAAGAGGTGTTTACTAACATTAGTGTGGATCGGAGGATGATAAAAGGACTAATAGGTGAGTTAGATACTACCAAGGCCTCCGGCCCTGATAATATTCATTCTAGAATACTTAAAGAAGGTGTAGAAAGTATTTCAATAGCTCTGGAGAAGTTATATACTAGGTCACTGGAATATGGAGAAATACCCGATGATTGGAAGAGAGCGAATGTAGTCCCCATTTTCAAGAAGGGTAGTAAAGAGAATCCAAATAACTTTAGACCGGTTAGCCTAACTCCTGTAGTCTGTAAAATTCTTGAGAAAATAGTTAAAAAAGGGATTTGCCAACATCTAGAGAGGGAGGGGTTAATCAGCGATGCTCAGCATGGGTTTAGATCAGGTAGATCATGTTTGACTAACTTACTAGACTTTCTGGAGTTTGTAACAAATCAAGTAGATAAGGGAGAGAATGTAGATATAATTTACTTAGATTTTAGTAAAGCATTTGATAAGGTACCACATAGGAGACTAGTTCATAAATAAAAATGATTAGGATATGTGGGGGTGTTTCAAATTGGATAGCTGAGTGGCTGAAAGACAAGATCTAGGAGTAGTAATAGATAAGTCATTAAGGTTTTCTAAGCATTGTATTGAAGCAAGAAATAGGGGAAATAGAGTGCTGGGTTTTATTAAGAGAAATGTCAGTTACAAAAGTAAGGAGGTTATTCTTAAACTCTATAACTCTTATGTTAGGCCACATCTAGGATACTGTATACAAGCATGGTCCCCACTTTTTAGACACGATATTACCCTTTTCGAGTCAGTGCAACGGAGGGCAACAAAGATTATTCCTTCCCTGAGGCACCTTGAATATATAAATAAACTGAGGGTATTAAATATGTTCTCGTTCGAAAGGAGGTGTGCGAGAGGGGATATGATTGAGCTCTTTAAAAGTTGTTTCGGGATAGATAAATTGGATGTTAGCAAGTTTTTTGAGTTAGATGATGGAAATCGGACTAGAGGTCACCACTTGAAAATTAAAAATCAAGGGTGTAGATTGGATTTAAGAAAATATTTTTTCACCAATAGAGTGGTAGACTTCTTGAACAAATTGCCGCAGAGGGTAGTAGGTAGTCCAAATCTAAATGTATTTAAGAGTAGGTTGGATGAGTTTATGGGAAGGGAAGGTTGTGATGGTTCCTAATTTTTGTTTATATTAATATTGTTTGTATATATCTATAGCTGCATGATTTAGTTGTTGACAAGCCTTGATTGGTGATACCCTTGTTTCTGGATGCAATCCTCTGGATGTAGTTTTCCTGGGAGTTTGGGTGCCTTAAAAAAGAGGCCGTTTGACTCGGATGACCTATGATGAGCACTTGTGGCTTTTGTCATCTGTTATATTATATTGTGGGGGACTTTGATTTTGTCTTCCCCTGGTGATGGTGCTTTTTGTGGGTGGGTTTTGACGGAGGCAGATGACCTTTGATAGGCCCTGGTGGCTTTTGTCATCCGTGTAATTATGTTATAACTGAATTTACCGCCTCAAAATCGTCTTTCCTCCACCCATAAGGCTCCACAAAAACTAGTTCCTTTAAACGATCTAGCTAAGTATATTTAAATGTATTAAAAGGGTAATAAAAATAATAAAATGGGAAAAAGTATATTGAAAATTAAAAATGACTACAAATGAGGATAATAAAAAGGTTTTAAGTGAAAAATAAAATAAAAATTCACTTCATTTATTTCTGACTTCAGACTCCACCCCCATTATAATTCGCAAAACGTTTAAAGTCGCAGATATGTTTTGGTTAAATCATTTACTTTTGTAAAAATTAGAACATTATTCTATAAATATTATTATTATATACTCGGGGCTATGCCCCCCAGATCCCCCCAATTGATGAAACTCAGGATCATCGTAGGGGGGTTTCTCTGCAGTGTTTATCCCCTCACGAACCGTCCCCTTAAATTTACTCCAAAAACGTGAAACATATTGGAACACAGACGAAATAGTTTACGTCCCATCCTTAACATAAACATAATAACATAACATAATTTCACGGATGACAAAAGCCACAAGGGGCTATCAAAGGTCATCCTTAACATAAACATAACATAATTTCACGGATGACAAAAGCCACAAGGGCCTATCACAGGTCCTCGCGCCGCTAATCTACATGTTTACCAACCGAGGACATTTCCGGGGACGGGTCACCCTAGGATAGATGCATAAAATATTTTTTCCTTTTCTTCTTCTCATGATATTTTTTTAGTGTCCGTTTTTTTATTTTTTAGTGTCCGTTTTTAATTTCATGTTGACCGTTTTTCGGAAATATATACTGAAGATATGTTCATAACTTGTCAGTTCTGATACCTCTCTTTAATCAAAAAATTATATATATTTTTCTTATGAAAAAAATATCAAGTGTTTCACCGACACCATCGCGATTTTGTCTTTTGACGGAGGCGGATGACCTTTGATAGGCCCTTGTGGCTTTTGTTATCCGTGTAATTATGTTATTATGTTATGTTAGAGATGGCAATTTAAAATCAACTTTGTGATTCTTTTGCGTGTGTAAATTCTAAATTGTTTCCAAGTCTAACATCGGGGTTTTATCTCTTTATCATTCGTCTGAAATAGCAGTTGATTTTGACAGCTGCTGTTCTAGGATTACTGATTTATATTTATTTTCGATATACGATTTAAAATAACAATTTCACTGATGACAAAAGCCACGGGCCTATCAAAGGGCATCTGCATCTGTCAAAACCCACCCACAAAATGCATCTAATAAGATTGTGTCAGATAATGCATCTACAATATACAATTTAAACAATTCATAGGATTGTGTCAAAAACAAAAAGGATCATAACATAACATAACATAATTACACGGATGACAAAAGCCACAAGGGCCTATCAAAGGTCATCCGACTCCGTCAAAACCCACCCACAAAAAGCACCATCACCAGGGGAAGACAAAATCAAAGTCCCCCACAATATAATATAACGGATGACAAAAGCCACAAGGGCTCATCATAGGTCATCCGAGTCAAGCGGCCTCTTTTTCAAGGCACCCAAACTCCCAGGAAAACTACATCCAGAGGATTGCATCCAGAAACAAGGGTATCACCAATCAAGGCTTGTCAAGAACTAAATCATGCAGCTATAGATATATACAAACAATATTAATATATACAAAACTTAGGAACCATTACAACCTTCCCTTCCCATAAACTCATCCAACCTACTCTTAAATACATTTAGATTTGGACTACCTACTACCCTCTGCGGCAATTTGTTCCAAAAGTCTACCACTCTATTGGTGAAAAAATATTTTCTTAAATCCAACCTACACCCTTGCTTTTTAATTTTCAAGTGGTGACCTCTAGTCCGATTTCCATCATCTAACTCAAAAAACTTGCTAACATCCAATTTATCTATCCCGTAAAAAATTTTAAACAGCTCAATCATATCCCCTCTCACACACCTCCTTTCGAACGAGAACATATTTAATACCCTCAGTCTATCTTCATATTCAAGGTGCCTCAGGGAAGGAATAATCTTTGTTGCCCTCCGTTGCACTGACTCAAGAAGGTTAATATCGTGTCTAAAATGTGGGGACCATGCCTGTATACAGTACTCTAGATGTGGCTTAACATAAGAGTTATAGAGTTTAAGAATAACCTCCTTACTTTTGTAACTGACATTTCTCTTAATAAAACCCAGCACTCTATTTGCCCTATTTCTTGCTTCAATACACTGCTTAGAAAACCTTAATGACTTATCTATTACTACTCCTAGATCTTTCTCATCCTCTACTGAGCTCAGCCAATGCCCATCCATTTCATAGTTAAATTCTCTATTATCTTTTCCCATGTTAATAACTTTGCACTTATCAAGGTTGAAAGTCATTTGCCACTTATGTGCCCAGGATAACAATTTATTTAAGTCCCCCTGCACTTTAAAATTATCATCAATATCTTTAACTACAGCTGCTAATTTGGTATCATCCGCAAAAATTGACACTTTATTATTAACTGCCTCCCCAAGATCGTTTATATAGATGACAAATAATAATGGACCGAGAACTGATCCCTGAGGAACCCCACTGATAACATCCCTCCACTCTGACTTTACACCATTTAGCACTACCCTTTGCTTCCTGTCTTTCAGCCACTCAGCTATCCAATTTGAAACACCCCCACATATCCCAATCATTTTTAATTTATGAACTAGTCTCCTATGTGGTACCTTATCAAATGCTTTACTAAAATCTAAGTAAATTATATCTACATTCTCTCCCTTATCTACTTGATCTGTTACGAACTCCAGAAAGTCTAGTAAGTTAGTCAAACATGATCTACCTGATCTAAACCCATGCTGAGCATCGCTGATTAACCCCTCCCTCTCTAGATGTTGGCAAATCCCTTTTTTAACTATTTTCTCAAGAATTTTACAGACTACAGGAGTTAGGCTAACCGGTCTAAAGTTATTTGGATCCTCTTTACTACCCTTCTTGAAAATGGGGACTACATTCGCTCTCTTCCAATCATCGGGTATTTCTCCATATTCCAATGACCTAGTATATAACTTGTCCAGAGCTATTGAGATACTTTCTACCCCTTCTTTAAGTATCCTAGAATGAATATTATCAGGGCCGGAGGCCTTGGTAGTATCTAAATCACCTATTAGTCCTTTTATCATCCTCCGATCCACACAAATGTTAGTAAACACCTCTTTTCCTGACCTATGAGTACTATACATAGGACTATTTAGTTTCTCTTTTGTAAATACTGATGCAAAATGACCATTTAGTACCTCAACTATTTCCTCATCAGTTTCTCTCACAAACCCTTCATATTTGATAGGTCCTATTTTAACTCTGCCACACTTGTTATTAATTTTATAGTAACTAAAGAACTTTCTAGGATCTTTGTTGCTATCCTGAGCTAATTTAATTTCTGACACCCTTTTGTTCTTCTTTATAATCTTATTTAACTCATTCCTAGCCATTCTATAATCACTTAAATTTTGAATATTATTTTCTACCTGTAATTTTTTATATGCCCTTTTCTTCTCTGAAATTTTTCTATCTATCTCCTGATTCCACCATAATGGTTTCCTACTTTTGTTCCTAATGGCCTTCATTGGGATACATTGTTCTTGGACTACATTTATTATATGCTTGAAAGTATCCCACATCCCATAAGCATTTTTACCTCTGAATTCTATATCCCAGTCTACCAAATTTAGCAAGCTTCGAAGTTTTACATAATCTCCCTTATGAAAATTTGGAACTTTTTCAGCATTCTCAGTTATTTTACCCTTCTCAATTCCCAAGTTAAAACGAACTATCTGATGGTCACTATTTCCCAATGCTTCCCCAACAGTCAATTCTTGAACTAAATGATCACTGTTAGAAAGTACTAAATCTAATATATTGTCCCCCCTCGTTGAATCGTTAACAAATTGATTCAAAAAATTATCCTCAAAGCATTCTATGAACCTGCCACTTGTTCTATCCCTACCTATCATATTTTCCCAGTCCACAGAGTTTAAGTTGAAGTCCCCAATAATAACTGCATCTGTTTCACATCCCTTACTTATTTCCCTTATCATTAGTTCATCTATATCATCAGTCTGCCCAGGTGGCCTGTAAAAAGCTCCCAAATGCACCATTCTATTTTTACTGAACCTAATATCTATCCAAAGTGACTCAACTCCATCCTGCTTTATTGAAGTATTTAAACTTGAAACAATGTTGTTTTTTATATAGATAATTATTCCTCCACCAATCCTACCTGTCCTTTGACTAATGTACATATTATAGCCCCGAAAATCAAATTCACTTATAGTGTCACTAAATTCTATTTCATTAACCCATGATTCAGTAACGCATAATATATCTATATCCTCATTGCTAATATAACTAAATAGCTCATCCTTCTTGTTTCTAAGACTACGAGCATTTGTATAGAAACAATTTAACCCCCCTATCCCTGAAGCACCTCTTGAAACTTGAATGACCTCACCTCTATCGCCTTGGAACCTATTTCTGTTATCTGCCAAGTCCATTCTACTTTCAGTACTATAATGTCCTCTCATAATTCCCTGACCAAATTTTCATAAGGGAGATTATGTAAAACTTCGAAGCTTGCTAAATTTGGTAGACTGGGATATAGAATTCAGAGGTAAAAATGCTTATGGGATGTGGGATACTTTCAAGCATATAATAAATGTAGTCCAAGAACAATGTATCCCAATGAAGACCATTAGGAACAAAAGTAGGAAACCATTATGGTGGAATCAGGAGATAGCTAGAAAAATTTCAGAGAAGAAAAGGGTATACAAAAAATTACAGGTACAAAATAATATTCAAAATTTAAGTGATTATAGAATGGCTAGGAATGAGTTAAATAAGATTATAAAGAAGAACAAAAGGGTGTCAGAAATTAAATTAGCTCAGGAAAGCAACAAAGATCCTAGAAAGTTCTTTAGTTACTATAAAATTAATAACAAGTGTGGCAGAGTTAAAATAGGACCTATCAAATATGAAGGGTTTGTGAGAGAAACTGATGAGGAAATAGTTGAGGTACTAAATGGTCATTTTGCATCAGTATTTACAAAAGAGAAACTAAATAGTCCTATGTATAGTACTCATAGGTCAGGAAAAGAGGTGTTTACTAACATTTGTGTGGATCGGAGGATGATAAAAGGACTAATAGGTGATTTAGATACTACCAAGGCCTCCGGCCCTGATAATATTCATTCTAGGATACTTAAAGAAGGGGTAGAAAGTATCTCAATAGCTCTGGACAAGTTATATACTAGGTCATTGGAATATGGAGAAATACCCGATGATTGGAAGAGAGCAAATGTAGTCCCCATTTTCAAGAAGGGTAGTAAAGAGGATCCAAATAACTTTAGACCGGTTAGCCTAACTCCTGTAGTCTGTAAAATTCTTGAGAAAATAGTTAAAAAAGGGATTTGCCAACATCTAGAGAGGGAGGGGTTAATCAGCGATGCTCAGCATGGGTTTAGATCAGGTAGATCATGTTTGACTAACTTACTAGACTTTCTGGAGTTTGTAACAGATCAAGTAGATAAGGGAGAGAATGTAGATATAATTTACTTAGATTTTAGTAAAGCATTTGATAAGGTACCACACAGGAGACTAGTTCATAAATTAAAAATGATTGGGATATGTGGGGGTGTTTCAAATTGGATAGCTGAGTGGCTGAAAGACAGGAAGCAAAGGGTAGTGCTAAATGGTGTAAAGTCAGAGTGGAGGGATGTTATCAGTGGGGTTCCTCAGGGATCAGTTCTCGGTCCATTATTATTTGTCATCTATATAAACGATCTTGGGGAGGCAGTTAATAATAAAGTGTCAATTTTTGCGGATGATACCAAATTAGCAGCTGTAGTTAAAGATATTGATGATAATTTTAAAGTGCAGGGGGACTTAAATATATTGTTATCCTGGGCACATAAGTGGCAAATGACTTTCAACCTTGATAAGTGCAAAGTTATTAACATGGGAAAAGATAATAGAGAATTTAACTATGAAATGGATGGGCATTGGCTGAGCTCAGTAGAGGATGAGAAAGATCTAGGAGTAGTAATAGATAAGTCATTAAGGTTTTCTAAGCAGTGTATTGAAGCAAGAAATAGGGCAAATAGAGTGCTGGGTTTTATTAAGAGAAATGTCAGTTACAAAAGTAAGGAGGTTATTTTTAAACTCTATAACTCTTATGTTAGGCCACATCTAGAGTACTGTATACAGGCATGGTCCCCACATTTTAGACACGATATTAACCTTCTTGAGTCAGTGCAACGGAGGGCAACAAAGATTATTCCTTCCCTGAGGCACCTTGAATATGAAGATAGACTGAGGGTATTAAATATGTTCTCGTTCGAAAGGAGGTGTGTGAGAGGGGATATGATTGAGCTGTTTAAAATTTTTTCCGGGATAGATAAATTGGATGTTAGCAAGTTTTTTGAGTTAGATGATGGAAATCGGACTAGAGGTCACCACTTGAAAATTAAAAAGCAAGGGTGTAGGTTGGATTTAAGAAAATATTTTTTCACCAATAGAGTGGTAGACTTCTGGAACAAATTGCCGCAGAGGGTAGTAGGTAGTCCAAATCTAAATGTATTTAAGAGTAGGTTGGATGAGTTTATGGGAAGGGAAGGTTGTGATGGTTCCTAAGTTTTGTATATATTAATATTGTTTGTATATATCTATAGCTGCATGATTTAGTTGTTGACAAGCCTTGATTGGTGATACACTTGTTTCTGGATGCAATCCTCTGGATGTAGTTTTCCTGGGAGTTTGGGTGCCTTGAAAAAGAGGCCGCTTGACTCGGATGACCTATGATGAGCCCTTGTGGCTTTTGTCATCCGTTATATTATATTGTGGGAGACTTTGATTTTGTCTTCCCCTGGTGATGGTGCTTTTTGTGGGTGGGTTTTGCAGAGTCGGATGACTCTGCAAAACTAACATCCTTACTAACATCCTTACTCCAACTCACTCTAACAGACACCCATTCACCCTTCACAAGCCTTACATTCTCCATAGCAGTAAGGATGTTAGTTTGAATGTGAGTGAGAACACTGTGATATTGGATGGAAAGGATGCGTGTTATAAGGTAAGGCGTTTTGCTTGTGTGTTTGATGGCTTGATGAGAATGAATGATCCTTTTGTATGTGTGCAGGCAGACCCCAGTGTGAAAGGGCAGGTGAGGGGAATCCAAGTCGGAGATGTACTGGGCCACCTCTCCACTGTCAATGAGGTAGGTATGGATGATAGTACGGATATCAGGGTGAATTTTGCGAATGAAAAGACATGTGAATGGATGTATAATGAGGTGAAGGACATGGTGAAATTGGATGGATGTTTGACTGAGTATGAAAGGGAGGATGTGTATCGAATGATATTTGAGCGAAAGGGAGCCCTCAGTAAGGGTAATCTGGATTTCGGGGTTGCAAAGCTCCCGGAATTCAAGATTGTCCTGAAGGAGGACTCCCCAATCTATCAGCGGCCGAGGCATTTCCCACGTCCGGTTGCTGAAGAGATTGAGGAGCAGTGTTTGGAATTGGGGGTGATTGAGGAGAGTGAGAGTGCATGGAATAGTCCAATTGTACCTGTACGTAAGCCGGATGGAAGATTGCGTCTGTGTGTGGATTATCGAAAGGTGAATGAAAGGACTGTGAAAGAAAGGTTTCCGATGTGTGTGGTATCTGAGTGTGTGTATAGTATGCATGGGATGGAGTGGTTTACGAAGCTGGATCTGGTACGGGGGTATTACCAGATGCCCATTGCTGAGGAGAGCCGGCCAGTAACTGCCTTCTCTTCCTCAAAGAGGCATTACCAGTTCCGGAACCTCAGCTTTGGGTTGGCTAATGCTCCCGGAGCCTTCCAGCGGGCAATGAATGTTGTGTTGAGTAAGTTTGCGAGTAAGAATGTGATTGCGTTTATAGATGATATTTTGATTATGACTGAGACTTTTGAGGAGCATATGAGATTGGTGAATGATGTGTTGAGAACGTTGGAGAGTGTTGGTGTGAAGGTGAAAGTGGCGAAGTGTGAATGGTTTGCGAAAGAAGTGGAATTCCTTGGGCATATGGTGAGTGAGAATGGATTGCGAAAATCATCGAAGTATGTTGAGAAGGTGCGAATGTTTCCTAAACCGGTGACTGTGAAGCAACTGAAGTCATTTTTGGGTTTGATTGAGTTCCAGCGAAAGTTTATACGTGATTGTTCTGGTGTGAGTAAGCCTCTGACTGAGTGGATGGGCAAGAAAGGTAGTACGGTTGTCAAGTGGAATGATAAGATGAATGAGGCGTATGAGAGACTGAAGGAGGCAGCGGCTGAAGATGTTGAATTAGCTTACCCAGATTATAGTGTAAATGCTAAAATGCTTGAATTGTATACAGATGCGAGTGGGTATTGTATGGGAGGTTTTCTGATGCAAGAGCAGCGTTTGAATGGAGAGAATGTCAGGCGAATAATTGGGTATGTATCCAAGGCTATGAATGTTGCAGAACGAAAGTATTCGACTGTGGAACGAGAGCTGGCTGCGATAAGATATTGTTTGAAAGTGTTGCGTCCATTTTTGTATGGTGTGAGGTTTGTGATAAAAACCGATCATCAACCTCTTGTGTATCTGCAGCGGGCTGATAGTAGGATTGCAAGGACTTTGGAAGATTTGAGTGACTTTGACTATGTGATTGAGTATGTGCCTGGTGAACGGAATGGAGTGGCTGATTTGATGTCAAGGTATCCTGGTACGAATGATGAAAATGTGTGTGGAGTGAGTGATCCTGAGTATTTGCCGAAAGGAATTATGAATGGAAAAGAGAGTAAGGGTGGTGGTGATTCCTTGTTTGAGAGTGTATGGAATGGTTTGCAAGATTTGAAGAGTGATGGAGTAGATGTGAGAGTTCCCGATAGTGTCGATGATTTAAGGAAGGAGGTAATGAATGAAGTGTGTAGTAAGCCTGAAAGCATTGGTATGGCAAAGGTGCGGAACTTCATGAAAGAATTGAGAGCGATGTGTATGCAAGGGGTCCCGCCATTTCAGGAAGTGTTGATTGTAGTGAGTCGTTTGTATGGAGTGATTGTTTATGTGCACTTTGGTGGTGAGAGGCCAATTGTGTACAAGGATGAGAAGATGAAGGGTTTGAATCCTAATGTGGTACATCTGCAATGTTTGAGCGGTGTGCACTACAATTGGGTAATTGAAAAGTGTTCATATATAAGAGAGAAGAATGATTGTCTGGATGAAGATGAGTGTGTGTTGAGTGATGATATGGGAGTTAATGACAGTGTGGATATCAGTGCTGATGTTGGTGTGCTTGTTCCTTCTGTGTATTGCGAACATGGTGGACCTGATATGATGGAAGCGAGAGTGAAAGTTGGTGAAAGGTTGTTCTGTGGTTTGATTGATACTGGAGCGCAAGTGTCTTTGGTGAATGAGAATATTCTGAGTAAGTATGAAGAGTTTAGATGTTGCGAGCATAAACCTGTGAAGTTACGGATAAGTGGATTAGGGAATGGCTTGATAAGGCATAGGAACAGGTTAGTCTGAAAGTGAGTTTGGGTAATGGTGTGAATGTGAAGCATGACTTTGTGATTCTGAAAGGTGAGCAAATGCCTTGTTGTTTCTTGCTTGGTGTAGACTTTATGAGATTGAATGATTTGTCATTGGATGCTGATAAGGATCGTCTTATGAAAGGTGAATGTGAGGTGATGAGGTTGAATGAGTGTGCGAAGAATGTTGTCAAGTTTTGCGGTATGATTGAGTTGGTCATGGATGATGAGAATGAGATTTTAAGTGATGATGATATTCTAGAGATGCAAGAGATGTGTCCTTTTGTTAGTGAGTTGAAGAAGTGTGTAATGATGCGTGTTGATTTGAATGAATGGCCAGAGTGTTTAAGTGATTTTAAAAGGTATGCTAAGGATTTTGTTGTTTGTATGGATGTTGTATATTTTGTGAGGCATGTGAAGGGTGGTGATGATATGTATGTACCTGTGATGTCCTTAGTTGGTATGATTGGTCTGGTGAAGGTTGTGCATGATAATTATGGGCATATGGGTAAATTTAAGCTGTGGGAGTGTATGAAGGAGCATGTGTACCACCCGTTTCTGAGAACTGTTGTGAATGATGTTGCAACTACGTGTGAAAGGTGTCAGAAGCGAAAGGTGCAAGGTGTGCAAGTGAAACCACCGATGTTGAAAGTTGATGCGAAAGAACCGTTTGAATTGGTAGTGATTGATTGTGTGTCTTTGCCGCGTACGAGTGCTGGGAATGTTGGTATGGTTGTGATGGTTGACCATAAAAGTAAGTTTGTGTATGCAGCGCCTGTGAGAGATAAAAGGAGTGTGACTGTTGCGCGTGTGGTTGAGCAGTTGTTCTTTCCTATGTGTGTATGGAAGCCTAGAAGATGTCAGTGATAATGGGCCTGAATTTGTAGGGGAAGTGTTTGAGCAAATGTTGAGAGAGAATGGTGTGGAGCATGTGAGAACAACTCCGTATGTACCATCTTCAAATGGATTGGCTGAACGGACTATAAGAACCTTGTGTGAGATGTTGAGAATGATGAGTATGACAGTGAATGACTGGGATGTGTGTCTGGGGAGAGTGTTGTGGGCGTATAATTCAACTGTGCATAGTGCAACTGGAATTTCCCCATGTCAGTTTGTGATGAATTTTGAAAGGCGAGTGAAAGATAGGTTTCGTTTGAGTGAAAGTGAGCAGAGTGTATGGCGTGAGGCACATGAAAGGTTCCGTTCATTTGAATTAGGTACAAAAGTATTGAAGGTGAAAGAAGTGAAGGGTAGGTTGAATGTATCAAAGATGAGTGAGAAGTTTGATGGACCTTATAGAGTTGTGAGAGTTTGGGAAAATGGAGTGACGTATGTTTTGGAGAGTTTGAATGACGGCATGACTGAGAGAGTGCGGGCTCATCAGAGTCAGTTAAGGAGATGGAGAGAACCTCCTGACTACCTGGTGAGCCATCCGGTGTATGGACTGTGTAGAGAAAGAGGTAAAGTGCATGATGATGAGATTGAATGTGATAGAATGGATCTGTCTGGGAAAGAGCTAGTCTTAGTCTCGAGGAGTAGAAAGCGTACAAAGAAGGGTGAAAGGAAGAATGCAAGTACGAATGAAAGTAAGTCTGAGCAGAGTGTTTCTGGTATGGGGGATCTTGAAAGGGAGATTGAGTTTTTGCGTAAACAGGTGAGTGATTTGGCTGGTATAAGTAGACGAGTGAGTGAGCTGCCTGTGCCTGATTTTTCTGGTTTTGGGAACAGTATGAATGATAGTGTGTTTGGGCAGAATGAACCTAGTGTGGCTGATTTTTCGGGTTTTATGAATGGTAATAGTAGGGGTGAGTTTGATGTAGTGAATGATGAAGTGGCTGATTTTTCAGGTTTCTGGTGGGAACCAGTCGAAGGGGTTTCTGGTATGCCTGTTGAGAATACAGGGGATGTGAATGACCTGTCTGTTTCGCAAGAATGTACCTTGAGTTGGATGAGAGCTGTGAGTGAGGAGCTGATGAATGGGGGTATGAAGAGTGAGGGTTCTGAACGGAAGAGTATGAAAGAATTCTGTCGCGAGATGGGAGAACTGGTAATGAGGGCTAAGAGTATGGTTGATGAGATGATAAATAGTGACGATGAGACTGACAGGACGACTGACGAACAACCCCGACTAATTGCTACGCATAGCCAGGGACCAGTAGACGAGTGTGAATGGGTGCAGAAGGGTGCGATTGAGCACAAGTGGTACCGTGAAGAGTGATTGAAAGGGTTTAGTGAGTGGCTGGTCGAATGGCTTAAGGAAGGAGGGGTGTGGTGGGGCGAATGTGAGTGTGTGTAAAAGGGCCATTCTCCCACCCCTTTTCTCAGTACCCTCTCCCTCCCTCTGTAAGAATGTGTGTGAATGGGAATGGGTTTGTTTTATTTTTGTTTAATTCATGTATAAAATGATTACCATGTTTTTCTTTCTTTCCAGGCGTTATTCTGGAAAGATAATAGCTAATTTTGAAATATCACTATAATAAGATAGTTCTTTGTTTAAATTAACTTTTATCAAAGCGTCATATTCTGGAAAGAGGTAAGCTAGTCGATGTATTTTCGGGTAATGCCCACTTATTAGTTTCGCCATCCATGTATAAATAAATGGGTCACTGAAGGAGGATATATCTCTTCTTCAGAGAGTGGAAGTGTGGACTGGCAGCAAGAGGGGTTCTATAGAAGAGTGCTCCACCCAGCCCTGAGAGGAGGGCTTTCGTGTCTCTAACCACCTGAACCGCCATACCTGCCTTCGTTGACAATCCTGCCTCCTTCTAGTTACCCAACTACCACCCACCTCCAGCAAGTCATAGCGCGTGTCCCCTTTTCGTTCGGTTGTGGTTGTGTTTTTTTTGTTTTGTCTAGAATTTACGTAAATTGTTGTATCCGCCCGTTATAAGATTCTCGTTTGGTATCGTTATTTTGATTGGGGAATTTAGCCTCATTTTGAAGTGTGCACACTTCCCTAGTAAATATAAAATTTTGTAAATATAAACTGTAACTATCATTGTATTTTTTTTGTAAGTAAAGGGACTGTATATGCAATCCGTTTTATTCTCCCTCGATTTCTCACGTCCGGACAGTGTAGGAAGCGGGTTGGATTAGAGATCTATTTTCGGCCCGCTACAACCTCAATACCATTAAACACACTCCTCAAAACGCTACCATCTTTCCCTACATGCAACTTATACACCCCATTTTTTACCAATCTTTCTCTCAATCTGATCACTCGCAGGATGCACAACCATACGATTCATTTTCATAAAATCATACCCCAAAATCACACCATACTCACTACTCACCTTATCAATCACAGAAAATTCACATTCATTCATCATCATACCATGCATTCGAACAGCTGACCTTATCATTCCAATCACAGGCACTCTCCTATTACCAATACCTACTAAACTACCCTTGCACTCAGACAGGAGGGCTTTCTCGCCAACCTTGTCATACACATCTTTATACACCAAGCTCGCCTTGCATCCAGAATCTATTAAAGCCAAACACTCAATTCCATTCAATTCCACCTTTACACTCAGACACTCATACTTCCTACCAGACAGCACTTTCACACTAGACAGACTTACCAACACATTACTCACACTCATGCACCCAGAGGATACTTCAGCAGGTACCCTCTTACCATTCAGTTTCCCGCTTCAGACTTTCCATTCACACCTTGCGCTCTCAGTCTAATCCAACACTTTTCACTTGAATGTCCTTCCATCGCACAATAGCTACATACATTCCTCTGGTCACGACACATCCTTGCATAATGACCAGCCTTTCCACAATTACCACATGCATATTTCATACTTTCCCCACCAGTTGCTCCACCATTCAACCTCGGACAATCTTTCTTCAAATGGCCTATTTCTTTACACTCGAAGCACTCTTTCACACTTTCCTGGCAATCCTTTATCATATGCCCTTTCTTACCACACCCAAAACACGCACCAGATGTCCACCTACATTCTGCCAACATATGACCTTTCCTTCCACACCGACGACATTCCACAATCTTTCTCCCACCATTCGGTCTCTCGTTTGCTGGGACATACGTCGGTTTCTCTCTCATATATCCGTTCCCACGCTTGAAATTCATCTGCCCCCTTCCATTCGACCACCCTCCATTTGCCCATCCATTCTGCCGGCCCAGGAAGTTTGACATCACTCCAGCTGGTGCAGCCTTCAGGGCATCCCTGTAGTTGACAAACTGCTGGGATGGATGAAAGCTCCTGGGCTTCTTACCCCCAACATTCACACTGTACCATCCATCCTCTTCTAGATCGCTTTCATCATCAAATCGTCCATTTTCTAACAGTTCCAACACATCCTCCCACATCAACCGTTCACCTGTCAGTCTCACTCTCTCCTTTCTCTTTCCACTCAGCCATTCACTCACCTTTCGCGGGATCGTGTCCAAAAACTTCCTCATGAGTGGTTTACATTCATTTACATCATCATTACCATACCTCGTTCTTGCCATACTCTCAAGCCTATGTGCATACATATTCACACTTTCACTCTTCCCAATTCGAGCCTTCTCAAATTCATTCACCCTCTTATACTTCACACTCTCTTTCATTCGTTTCCCCTGCCCAATCAATCTCTTCTTCACTACATCGTACTTTGGCTCTCCCACACTCGTTATCACTCGCAAGAACTCCAACACTTTCCCATCCAAACAATCTCCCAGAACACTCACCCAGTGACCCTTGTTCTGCGGGTACTTGAGCTTGCAGTACCGCTCAAAATCCCCGAAGAACTCATCCATACTCTTTCCCCCATGCAATCTAAACTTATCAATCCTTGGCACTTCCCTAATCAAAATTCCTTTCCCCACATTCACTTCACTCTCCGAAGAGCTACTCTCGGTCTCACTCATTCCAATCATATTGTCACTCTCTCCCTCATCTGAGTATAGCGAATCCACACTCTTCCCTCTCGCCTTCCTATCCTTAACCTTAGAACCATGCTTACTTCCTCTCTTACTTTCCACTCTCTTCCATTCACCCCCTTTCCTACCACTCACAGTATCTTCTTTAGACTCAACCCTACTGCCATCCATTCCATTTAGCGGAGTCCCTTCAGTAGGAGCAGGGGTCAGGGTTGTAGGTCCTGGGACTGATCCAGCCCCTGTCATCATGTTATACAGGTCCTGCATCCATCGGTCCGTCTGATCCTGTCGGTCTCCCATTTCCTTCTTCATCTTATCAGTCTTTTCATTCATCCCTTTTATTTTATTCTCCATTCCCTCCATCATTCCCCGCAACATTTCACACTCCTCTTCTTTCTTTCTCAACTCCAGTCTCAATCGCACTACTTCTTCATTCAACGTTTCCGCTACAGCCATTGTTCCCAAGTTAGTAAAAAGATAGGAGAAGGGAAAAATCAATCAAACTACTTGTCACACTAATTGGGTATGGACTGCAATCCAATCCAGTCACGCTCCCAGTTTCGAAGTCTCACGTCCCTATTCGGGCGCCAAATGTAGCGGGCCGAAAATAGATCTCTAATCCCAATCGATAATCAATCCAACCCGCTTCCTACACTGTCCGGACGTGAGAAATCGAGGGAGAATAAAACGGATTGTATATACAGTCCCTTTACTTACAAAAAAATACAATGATAGTTACAGTTTATATTTACAAAATTTTATATTTACTAGGGAAGTGTGCACACTTCAAAATGAGGCTAAATTCCCCAATCAAAATAACGATACCAAACGAGAATCTTATAACGGGCGGATACAACAATTTACGTAAATTCTAGACAAAACAAAAAAACACAACCACAACCGAACGAAAAGGGGACACACGCTATGTCTTGCTGGAGGTGGGTGGTAGTTGGGTAACTAGAAGGAGGCAGGATTGTCAACGAAGGCAGGTATGGCGGTTCAGGTGGTTAGAGACACGAAAGCCCTCCTCTCAGGGCTGGGTGGAGCACTCATCTATAGAACCCCTCTTGCTGCCAGTCCACACTTCCACTCTCTGTAGAAGAGATATATCCTCCTTTTATGACCCATTTATTTATACATGGATGGCGAAACTAATAAGTGGGCATTACCCGAAAATACATTGACTAGCTTACCTCTTTCCAGAATAACGCTTCGTTAAATTTACTTAATACAAAGTAATATCTTATTATAGTGATATCTCAAAATTAGCTATTATCTTTCCAGAATAACGCCTGGAAAGAAAGAAAAACATGGTAATCATTTTATACATGAAATAAACAAAAATAAAACAAACCCATTCCCATTCACACACATTCTTACAGAGGGAGGGAGAGGGTACTGAGAAAAGGGGTGGGAGAATGGCCCTTTTACACACACTCACATTTGCCCCACCACACCGTGACTTAAATAAGTTCTTAGCTTGGGCTCAGAAGTGGCAAATGACTTTTTACCAGGGTTGGCATGATTAAAAACAAGTGATTTTAATTGACTATAATCAGACAAAAAAAAAAATCTGATTAAATTCTTCTTTTAAATTGCAATATACAGAAATTATGCATATATGGCAAGGTTGATTTTTTGGATTTGAAAAAATCAAATAGATAAATAAAAAAATTTGATTTTTTTATTTATATGATTTTTAAATATCTTTTTTTGTAATTTTTTCAACTTGTATTATACCTTAAATGCAACATGAGCCACTGGATACATAATGTTTATTTCATGCAACATCTCTACTTACAGAAATTACAGTTCAGGCTGAAAGTTGTGTCAAAAATCAAAATGAATGAATTAGTGCCAGTGCCATCCATAAGTTTTTCTAAACCTTCAAACCATACATCTTTTAGTTTGTTTACTTCTAAATAAAAAAAGATATAAAAAAGAAAAGTAGATTAAAAAATAAAATCATGATTTTCTAAAAAAAAAATCAATATTTAATAATCTGATTAAATCAGTTTGATTTAATCATTGTCAACCATGATACATGTCTAAGTAAAAGAATGATTAAGAGTGTGATACTTCTATTCTGATTAAAATAAGTTAGCAGTTACTAACAATGGTTTCTCCGAAATAATTCTTGATTAAAACAAAAGTATTACCTCATATAACTGTTACTGGCACTCTCATAAACAAGTTAAATGAGAAACTTTCAGCTACTGAAATTAGAACTTATAAATCTAAATTAAGTCCTAGAAGTTAAAGAAAATATTGCTAAGAATTATTATAAATATAATAATAATTAATGTTAATGATATTAATAAAAAATATCCAATTTTAATAATTTTTTTTATTAAAAAAATGTTTTTTTTTCAACCCGGCTTTTAACCTTAAAAAATGCAACGTTCTTAACCAGGGAAGGAATAATAGGGAATTTAGTTATGAAATGGATTGGCATTGGCTGAATTACGTTGATGATGAGAAAGACTTAGCCGTAGTAGTAGATAGGTCACTGAAGTTTTCAAAGCAGTGTATTGAGGCAAAAAACAGAGAAAATAGGGAACTAAGATACATTAAGAGGAATGTTAGCTACAAGAGTAAAGAGGTTATCCTTAAGCTCTATAACTTGTATGTTAAGCCACATTTAGAGTACTGTATACAAGCATGGTCACCACATTTTAGACATGACATGAACCTGCTAGAGTCAGTACAAAGGAGGGCAACAAAAATAATACTCTTCCTGAAGCGCCTTGAGTATGAAGATAGACTGAGAGTACTAAATATGTTCTCATTTGAGAGAAGACGTTTGAGAGGAGATATGATTGAGCTTTTTAAAATCTGTTCTGGGATGGATAAGTTGGATTTTAGCAAGTTATTTGAGTTGAAAGGTAGTAATAGGACTAAGGGTCTCCACTTAAAAATTAAAAACAGAGGTGCAGGTTGGATATTAGGAAATATTTTTCATAAATAGAGTGGCAGATTACTGGAATAGTTTGCCATCTGAGATGGTAGACACTCAAACTTGAATGTATTCAAATGCAGATTAGATGATTATATGGCGAGTATTCTCTACTCATTCCTGTGGCTGCAGTTTTTTATTATTGTATATTACGATTGATTTGGATTTTGATGAGTCTTGATGATGATGCTTTTTGTTTTTGACACTCCTGTGTATGGTTTAAATTGTATATTGTAGATGCATGATCTGACACAATCCTTATGGATGCATTTTGTGGGTGGGTTTTGACAGATGCGGGGATGACCTTTGATAGGCCCTTGTGGATTTAGTCATATGTGAAATTATGTATTGTACTGTGACCGCACCCTATTCAGCACAACTCTCTGTTTCCTGTCTTTCAGCCATTCATTTATCAAATTCAAAACTTTACCACATATCCCATGCATTTTTAATTTGTGAACTAGTTTCCTGTGTAGAACCTTATCAAAAGCTTTGTTAAAATCTAAGTAAATTACATCAATATTCTCTCTTATCTAATTGTTTAGTAACATAATGCATGAAATCCAATAAATTTGTTAAACACTATCTACCTCTTCTAAACTCATGCTGAGCATCATTTATTAATTTACCACACTCTAGATGGTCAAAAATCCTTTTCTTAACTATCTTCTCAAGAATTTTACAAACGATAGAAGTTAAGCTTACCAGCCTAAAATTTGTCAGGTCCTCTTTAATTCCCTTTTTGAAAATTGGCACTACATTTGCTAATTTCCAATCATTAGGTATTTCTCCAAACTCTACTGATCTAGTATATATCTTCTCAAGAGCTACTGCAATACTATCTACACTTTTGAGTAACCTAGAATGAATGTTGTGTGGGCCAGATGACTTACTAGTATTTAACTGCAATATAAGCCCTTAAGCCCTTTAATTATTTCCCTATTCGCATTAACAGTATTCAACACTACTTCCCTTGACCTAGAATTATCATCAATTAACCCCTTTATATCTAATAGGCCCTATTTTATTACTGTTAAATTTGTTATGAATTCTATAATAGTTAAAGAATTTTCTTGGATCTTTATTATTATTTTGAGCTAAATTAATTTCTGCTGCCCTTTTGCTCTTCTTAATAATCTTATTTAGCTCATTTCTGGTCGACCTATAATGATTTAAATTCTCAACAGTCCTTTCTCTCTGTAATCTCTGGTATGCCCTTTTCTTCTCAGAAAGTTTCCTAGCTATCTCGTGATTCCACCACAACGGCTTCCTACATTTCTTCCTAATAGCCTTCATTGGAATACACTGCTCCTGTAATCTCTGGTATGCCCTTTTCTTCTCAGAAATTTTCCTAGCTATCTCGTGATTCCACAAAAACGGCTTCCTATATTTCTTCCTAATAGTATTCATTGGAATACACTGCTCCTGGACTATGTTTAGTATAGTCTTAAAAGTGTCCCACGTCTCATAAGTATTCTTCCCCCTGAATTCTATATCCCACCTAATCTAATTTATCATAATCTCCCCTATAAAAATTTGGAGTTTTTGTGGAATTTGTTGATGTTCTACCTTTCACTTTTCCCAAGTTAAAATGAACCATCTGATGATCACTATTTCCCAATGCTTCCCTGACAGTCAATTCCTGAACCAAGTGATCATCATTTGAAAGAACCAGATCCAAGATATTGGAACCCCTTGTTGGCTTATTAACAAATTGAGTAAAAAAATTATCCTCAAAGCATTCTATAAACTTACAACTTGCTCTATCCCTTCCTATCATATTTTCCCAGTCCACTGAATTTAATTTTAAAGTTACCAAGAATAACTGTATCTACTTCACATCCTTTTCTTATTTCCCGGATCATTAGCTCATCAATAAAGTCAGTCTGTCCGGGTGGTCTGTAAAAGGCTCTAAAGTGTATTATCCTTTTTTTACTGATCTTAATCTATCCACAGTGACTCAACTTCTTCTTGCTTTATAGAATTATTTAGATTTGAAAAAATGCTAATTCTTATATTATCAACACACCACCTGTCGTATCTCTCCTTTGACTAATGTACATATCATAACCCTGTAGTTCAAATTCACTCACGTTGTCATTCAATTTATTTTCATTAACCCATGATTCTATTACACATATTATATCTATATCTTCATCAATAATATAACTAAATAACTCATCTTTCTTATTTCTAAGACGACGAGCATTGGCATAAAGACAACTCAGCCCTTCTATCCCTAAAGCACCTCTTCTAGAATGTATACCTTCCACTCTATCTCCTCTGCATCTCTTTCCTTTCCCTGCCTCACCCTGTACTAGATGGAGTGCACCCAATGCCTTTTTTAGGGTGTCTATTGCCCTTGAAGTCCGTGATAAGCCCTTGAATTTAAAAAAGAAATCATTGAGTGATTGTTCAAATAATTTTTCAAATTCACTATTTATATACTTTTTAATATCTATTAGGAAAATAGTAATATGTATGTTTTGGATGCATTGTATTTTATGATGGATGCTCATTATATTTCTGTGACTGTCGCTTGGATATCTTGTTCTTGTTTTTTTGCACTGCTGAGTTGATTTGGGTTATGCTTTGCTTATAACCCATTTTCCCTTAAATACCTCACCTTTATCAATGTCCCATAATGTTTATTGCACTTTTTTAATTTAAAGAAAAAAAAATGGCTAAAACCTGTCCTTGATTATTTAAAAAAAAAAAATCCTCGAAAAGTCCTTGAATTCAAAATCACCAATCAAATAGACACCCTGGTATTCCCATAAAACCCATGCCAAACATCTACAAACACTAATCCCAACCCCTCACACAGGCCTTTCACATATTCATTTAGTCCAATTGCATGAGACAACCATTCCATCCCGACCTGGCCCTGGTCAGACTTCTTATGGAGTTCTCAGTACAGGTCTGGTCCCCACAAAACTGAGGAGACATAAATAACCCTTTAAAGGGTTCAGAGAAGAGCCACTACACTAGTGTCAGGACTCCACAAAGACTAGAGCTCCCCACACTGGAATAGCGAAGGACCAGGGGTGACCTAATTGAAGTCTTTAAGACCCCAAGGGACTACAAAAACATCAACCTGAATCAGTTCTTCCAACTGGCAGCAAGTGGCACCAAAGGCAAGCTGGAATCAGTGGTCACAGCCTAAAATTACTGAAACCCAGATACTGCACCACCAGGCAAACAACTATGTAGTTAATAGCCCGAGTATAAATATTTTTAAAAAATGATATGATAACTACATAAAAGTTTCATTGAGAAGAGGCAACCCTTATGAGCCCTCGCTCCTTACCCTCCTATAAATCACTAAGGTAAGCAACCTAGTAAAACAAAGATCAGTTCCCAACTGTGGTATACCTTTGTGGACAGAAACCTGCAAAGAGATAGTGACAGCCAAATGCGGAGCTTGGAATAAATGGAGATGTATCACACAAGAAAATATGTTAAAATACAAAAGACTTGTAGCCTCCTTATCCCCAACACCTCCTCCACCATCTCCTATACCCTCTGTCTCACCTATCCCTCCCTGGTTCCCACTTTGATCCAAGTTCTCTCAACTTTCATGTTCCATTCCGAAAGGCCCAAGATAATATCCTTGCCCCCCATCCCAACTCTGCCTGGAACTAGTTAACCTTCGCTACAAGAAACACCTTAGAATTTATACAGATGGTTCCCATTCTCCTCTTTCCTCTTCAGCAGCCATATATGTGGAAACTCTATCTGTTAGTCAAACCTGGCGCATAGACGAACAATACTCAGTAGTTGCCATAGAACTGTTTGCACTGCTGGGAGCCCTTTCCTTTATCAAAGAAATACTACCTCCACAGACAATAGTAATATTCTCAGATTCTAAGTCTTCCCTTTCACTCCTTGCTACAATAAGCCCCCCCCATCCCTCTCATAGAAAGTTGGTATTTGACTCCCAATCCCTCCTCCTCTCCCTTCATACCCTGGGATATGACATTAACTTCCATGTGGGCATCAGAGGTAATGAGATTGTGGATAAAGCAGCCACTCTAGCCCATTCATCCCCAGAACTGACTCAATATCCCATAGATTATCACAGCTTCTCCCAAACTGTCAAGAATTCATGTAGATCCCTCTGGGATGAGTCCTTAGACCAAGATCTATCTCAAACTCATTTAAGCAAATTTGGATGAGACTCCACTCCACAGCCCTGGGTAAGATCAAATAACAGGCAACTCGATACTGCCTTGGTCAGACTCAGGATAGGGCATGTTGGCCTTAACGCACATCTCTACAAACTGAGACTAGTCCCTGAACTCTTTTGCAAGTGGTGTCCCTCGACTGAAGACACAGTGGAGCATTTCTTACTGTAGTGCCCACATTTCCACTCACTCAGAACAATTTTATGAAACTACCTTTCCTCTCTCAAGATAGTCATTTAATATCATGGTTCTCCTGAGTGGAATGGGACTCTGTGACATTATCCAAAAGGAGGTCCTGCAACATACCCATGAATTCTTAAGGCTGTCAAGACAACTTCACCACCTCTAACTAAGCAAATGATACCTGAAGAAAACGGTCCACATCAGGGGGAATGCTCTCAAAACTCCTTAAGCTCAACATCATCAAGTCTAACATTGGAGTTTTTGTTTGGAATACAGGAGCGACTTAAGTAGACAAAATTGTTATTGTTGTTGATACCTCAGAGGATTTTTACTGTTGACTGTGATAAGTATAATAGTTTGTATCTTTTTATTTATTTTCTGCCGTGATAAGTAGTTTCCTTTTTGTTTTCTGAATATGGAAAGAGAATTAGGAATGACTGAAGTTTATAGTGAATTGATTGGGGTAGTGATGGAAAGTCTGGGGCTGTATACATAATGTGAGCACTGTAGCCTTGAAAGAAGAGTAGCAGACATGAACAACTGCCTAATATGCTCCCTACAGGATAGGATCCTTGCTCTCACATTGGGGGTTAGGGAGGTAAATGAGGAATTGGGTAGGGTCAGAGAGGAAGCCAAAAGAGATAGAGGGCATATTGATGAAATAAGGAAGGAAAGTAGTGTGAAGCCCAAGGTTGGAGGGACTAGGCTAGTGAGAGCGGAGAAGCAACAAAATGATAGGAAACAGGAAAGTGAGGGAGAGGAGTAGACTGACAAACAGGACTGGCAACAAGTAAAGAGGGGAAGGGCAGGCCTGTTGTATGTAGCAACAGGTTCAGTTGGTTGCAGAAGGAGGAAGTGATGGTGATGAATGGTGAATGGGAGTGACCAGGGGAGAAAGGAGCGAATGAGGGAAGGAGAACACCTGAAGAGAAGTATGGGCGTGAGTGGATGTTCCATGGCGAGAAAGCCAAGGACACCCAGACTCATAGTGGGAGACAGCATGATAAAGTTCAGTTTTGAAGTATTGCCTTTGCATCGGCACTTTGTACTTATTTAATTTTGTCAAACAATTTTAAGGAAATTGTCACTTTTTATTTAATTATGAGCATATTAAAACTAACTGGCACCATCCTGGTATGGAGAGACATATACGGATGGAGGAAAGGGGTAGTAAGAATGTATGTCTGCCAGTGAGGAACATGACAAGACTGCTAGAGAGGGCAAGGAGTGTAGTGGAGGAAAGACTTCTCATTGTTTAAGCAGGAGGGGAATGGATTGATGAGAGGGAGTATAGAGGACAGAGTGAAAGAAATCACACAAGGAGTGGCATAATTAAAGAGGGGAAAGAAGAATGTAAGCATTGCGCTAGTGGGAGTGATTGGAGAAGGCCTTGTGAGGATGCTTGGTACGAGAGGAGAAGAAGGGAGGTGAATAGAAAGATAAATATAGGCGGATGCTTGGTATGAGAGGAGAAGGGAGGTGAATAGAAAGATAAATATAGAATTAAAAAAGATGAAGGAAGGAAATATTGGGGTTAGCTTTCTAGATATGGATGCAGAACTAAAAGAGGAGACCTTTGGAAAAGATGGGGTGCACCTGGGACAGGAGTGAGAAAGAAGATTAGGCGGGAGGCTATGGGAGTGGGTGAAAGCCACTGAGGTAGCACTGCAGAGGAGGCAAACTGTAGGTGATATCGGGAGTGTGAGACAAGGTGATGAATCTTTACTTTGATGAGGCTCTCCAATTCCTCACCAGTCGCTGCTGCATCTTCCAACAGGTAGGGCAGGAATAAGACTTAAGGCAAGCAGAAAAGTTGGTGAATTACAGATGCAGAACAGAACCACAAAGGAAAAAATGAACTAAAACTCATAAAGTAGGGGGCCAAGAAATGGTTCAACTTTCTGCCTAAAAACCAACCGAACTTGCACTGACAATATCATCCAGGAGAGAATTCCAGATTAATAACACATATAGAGAAAAAAACAAGTGCGAGCATCTGTATTTGAGTGGGGTAGAAGGATTTTCTTGCTGTGACCATGAGTTCTGTTGTCTCTTCTACATTCAAACAAATCAAACAAGTGGGGACAATGACCATTTAGGATCTTCCAAGCCATAATTAGGTCTGCACAAAGAAGACATCCTTTGATGGAGAAAAGGCCCAAATTAGATAATCTATCAGCATAAGAAAGATCAGAAAATTCCCAAATCTTTTTTGTCCATCTCCTTTGTATAGACTCCAACAAGTGCAAGTCACCAACATAGCCACTATTCCACACTGCACAGCCCAAATCAATAATAGATCGAATATGAATGATGAACACTTGGACCATGAACTTAGCTGACCTACAAATTGTGACTAAGAATATTATTGGCTACTCCATTTGCCTTACAGAAAGTTTCATTCACACGCAGATGAAATTTTAGTGAAGAATCAACAAGGACTCCCAAATCTTTCACAGAGCTCTTTAAAGGAATAGGGTAATCACCAATGAAGTACTTTCCTATAGGGATAGAAATTGATCTACTAAAGCGAATATGTACACATTTATTAACATAAAAAGAAAGCCCCCAAGATCTGCTCGTATGAAAAAGCAAAGTAACATCCTCTTGAAGAGAAAGACTAAAGCCTGTACCAGTGATTGCCTCAGTAATGGAAAGAGCAAGATATAATACATGAACAAAATGACTAGACGAGCCTTGTAAAATGACACTCAGTTTACGGTTCTGTAAAAAGTCACAGCCAGCCTAACAGAGGGTTACCAATGCCAATATGTGACAGTTTGGTTAAGAGCAAGTGATGGTTGATGTCAAATGCCTTGCTGAAATTGAAATACAGGTAATCAATAACAGCACCAAAATCAAGGTGTCTACTAACATAAACATAGGTGAACAATAGCTGATCAGTCACTGATAAACCTGCACAAAAACCAAACTGAAAATTTGATAGCAGAGTTAGTGTCCAAGTAGGCCTAAAGCTGCAAAACTATTATTCTCTCAAGAGTTTTGGAACAGATTGGTCAAGCTTACTGTTTTCTTTTAATCTTTGACCACAGTTTTTTATTCATCGGCAGATCTTGATTTGTTCTCTTCCTTAACTTGTACAATTTCTATAGGAAAGATTGTTCTAGATTTGGTGGTTTGGCCTTTTTTACACAAAAGCCTATTGACTTGGGATCTCCAGTGAAGGTTGTTGAACTATAATTTTTGGAATGATTACCTAATTACAATATGTTTTCTCTATATTCCTCATGATTTCCCCCTTTCATCATATATTATACTAACTTGTGCAGCAATTCCCAATGGGGCTTTCCTTACTGTGACAATCATGGATCTCTCGTTTTGCTCAATAATGGCAACCCAACTTAACTGTGTGATGCTCTTGAGTCTTACTCATTGGTTTATTCCTAAGCTCTAGAGGCATTGCCCTTCACGTTGAGTGGAGCATCGAACATCTACCAATTTCCCATGGACAGTGATCATTTCCCAATATTTCTGACACAAGAACATTTTAATTCCAACTCCTCAGTAGACTCAATAGAATTCAGTATGCTGGTTTGTTCAATTGCCCTAGGTGCATTGAAATGCACTCTAGTTTGTCTTCTGAAGTAAAGATTATACTCCTTTCTCAGTGTAAATTATTACTGGGTATGAAATATCTAGCAAGATGCTTCAATATCACTAACCACCCAATACAGCCTCTCTACCAAAACTTTTACATTTTCAACTTCTTCAGACACGGCAATTTCTCCCTTTGTTGGTATTGCCTCTGACTTTGTAAAAAGTGTTGATTTATCTTTGGCCAATATCGCTGGTACTGCACTGACATCATGCTATATGAACTGCACTGACATCATGCTATATGATTTGTCTGCAAAATGCAACTATTCACTTGCATCTCAGCATATATAAAATGAGCTGCACCACTTCCCTCATGTTTAGAAATTGCCACCAAGAGTGTCAGGTTTAGTTTTATAACAGATTGATTGCTCTTTAACTAAAGATGGTGTTGTTTGCTCTGAGTTTTATGTTGAGAGAAATTATTGCTTTGCTTGCAACTCAGTTCTTTTATTGTTATTCTCATTGTAACTATTTGATATATATCAAGATTTACAGTACGATCTACAATCCACATCTCATTCATTGCTTGCTCTGAAAAATACCCCCCTCCCCCAAGTCACTATTTGGTTTCAAAGATTATGAAAGTGATGTCATCACACCTAGACTGAAACATGCATTTGATTTGAATACAAGGCCACTGAGGATATCAAAGGCAATGAGACTGCAGGCTATACATTGTGATACACACACATTGGGTATTAAGGTCTCTTTACCCCCAACAGCAGATGAATTTATACCATACAGAGGCACATTATTCAAAATATCCCTCAGTCTGCTCCTACTGGTTACTTCTCAACAGCAGAACTCTGTCTATCGTGAACATATTATCGAGAAAATAGGAAAGAAGAAGTCCTATTGACCCTCTTAAAATTACAAACTTGTTTATCTCAGAACACTATTTTAGTAATTCACCACTTAGCCATTACCAATCATGTTTTATTTCACTCTCTATCGAACATCTTATTCTGCACTACCCAAATACTTATTAATCTTGGAGTTCCTAAAAAATATAAGTTTTTATGATCGTATTTAAATACCTATCACTAAATATTCATAAGATTCATTAGAGCTGCATTAAGGGTTATCACTGTATGAGGGCAGGACTCATCCCCATTTTTCTGAGTTTACCAAGAGACTGTCTAAGAGGTATGGTTCCCCTTGCTCTCCCTCTCTCATTTAGATTATGACACAGTTATCTTCATTATGCCCTATTGCACTTTGTAGTTTGGCACATCAGTGAATGTATTTTGAATTTTATTCTGGCTTAGTTATGAGTGTGCCTATGACTATGGGTTCATGGTGCATTCCATGATAGATGATGCAGTGGGTACCCCTACCCCCCTCCCCCTTCAATTTAGCTATAATTTGGTCTATAGCATTGTTTATATCAAGAAACTCCAAATTTAAAATTTTAGGTTGATCCAACTAATGGTTGAAAAGTTAGACCCCTCCCCCCACTTTGGGAGAGAGTGAGGAGATTGGCAAATTTCAAATTGCTATATTTCTGCTCCTAATTGAGCTAGAATAGTGATTTTAAAGTACATTTTAATTTTCTAAATGTTAAATGAGTATAGATACTTAAAATGTGCATTTTGAGAGATGAATAATAACTCAATAAAAAAAATATTTTACTCTTAGATATATAGTTCTTATTTATCTATGCATCAATGTATTTTATTAGGTAGAATATTGATTTAAAGTGCATTTAAAAGATAATTTGCTGCATATTAAATGAGTATAAATATATAAAAACCGTTAAAGTTGAATAAAATTTTATGACCATATTCATTTTTTAAGAGGGTTTTACCTCCCCAACTAAATTATTTTTTCAATGAAAGTGATGCTTAACCCTACTTAACCCCAGCTGCATAATTTGCCTCCAAGGAACTGCAAGTGTAGTTTGGCATAAAGGAGGTTCTCTCCACCTCCTCAACTGACTCTGATGAGCCCGCACTCTCTCAGTTACACCTTCATTCAAACTCTCCAAAACATATGTCACACCATTCTCCCACACTCTCACAACACTATATGGTCCTTCAAACTTTTCACTCATCTTTGACACATTCAACCTACCTTTTACTTCTTTTACCTTCAATACTTTTGCACCTATTTCAAATGAACAAAACCTTTCATGTGCCTCAGATCATACACTCTGCTCACTTTCACTCAAACGAAACATCTTTCACTCGCCTTTCAAAATTCATAACAAACTGACATGGGCCACCGCAGTTGCACTTATGTACCATCAAATTATACGCCCACAACACTCTCCCCAGACATACATCCCAGTCATTCAAAGTTGTACTCATCATTTTCAGCCAATCCATTCGAAGATGGTACATACCGAGTCATCCTCACATGTTCCACACCATTCTCTCAACATTCGCTCAAACACTTCACTCGCAAACTCAGGCCCATTATCACTCAGACATCTTCTAGGCTTCCATACACACAGGAAAAAACAACTGCTCAACCACACGTGCAACAGCCACACTCCTTTTATCTCTCACAGGCGCCACATACACAAACTTACTTTTATGATCAACCATAACAACGATACCAACATTCCCTGCACTTGTACATGGTAAAAACACACAATCACTTACTACTAATTCAAGCGGTTCTTTCACATCAACTTTCAACATCGGTGGTTTTACTTGCACACCTTGCATCATTCAGAACAGTCCTCAGAAACGGATTGAACACACGCTCCTTCATACACTCCCACAACTTATACTTACCCATATGCCCATAATTATCATACACAACTTTCACCAGACCAATCATACCAACCAAGGACATCACAGGTACAAACATATCATCCCCATCCTTCATATGCCTCACAAAATATACAACATCCATACAAACCACAAAATCCTTAGCATACCTTTTAAAATCACTAAAACACCCATTCATTCAAATCAACAACACCATCACACACCTCTTCAACTCACTGACAAAAGGACACATCTCTAGAATATCATCATCACTTAAAATCTCATTCTCATCATCCATGACCAATTTGATCATACCGCAAAACTTGACAACATTCTTTCCACACTTATTCAACCTCATCACCTCACATTCACCTTTCATAACACAATCCTTATCAGCATCCAATGACAAATCAGTCAATCTCATAAAGTCTACCCCAAGCAAGAAACAACACAGCATTTGCTCATCTTTCAGAATCACAAAGTCATGCTTCACATTCCCACCACTGCCCAAACTCACTCTCAGACTAACCTGTTCCCATGCCACTATCATTCCATTTCCCACTCCACTTATCCGTAACTTCACAGGCTTATGCTCATGCGATGTAAACTCATCATACTTACTCAGAATCCCCATCCCCATCTTGGGTAATAGTGACCATTGTGTTGGGTAATAGTGACCATTGTGAAATTAGATTCAAGATGAAATGGAATGGTATTGATAGTAGCATGAACAATGTTAAAATTCCTGACTTTAGAAGAGCAAATTATAATGGGCTCAGGACTTACCTGGAGGCAGTTGTACAGAAACCAGGCAATGAAATCAATTCAGGAATAGATTCAATGATATCAGTTAGTGGAGACAATAATCACCAGGAGGAAGAGATTACAATTGAAGAGGAGTATGAAAGAATAATTGAGCAATTAATTACAGGTCAGATGATTAACATTCCATATAAGGAGATTAGGACTAAAAATAATGACCCAAAATGGATGACAGATAAAATTAAGCATTATATTGGCATTAAAAAGGGCATTTATAGGAAAATAATAAATGGAGAGGATCACTTAAGGCAGAGATATAATGAACTAGCAAGAGATGTTAAAAAGTTAGTTAGAGTAGCAAGGAGAAATTATGAAATTAAAGTGGCAAATAGGGCAAAGGAAGATCCTAAAAGTTTTTATCAATTATACAAAACTAAGGTTAGAGATAAAATAGGCCCACTTATAGATTCCAATGGAGAATTAGTGAGTGATAGGGACTCAATGGCTGGAATGCTAAATGACTTTTTTCTCTCAGTATTTACACAGGAGGATACTCTAAATATACCTGAGGTGTCAATGATCTTTCGGGGTAATGATGAAGAGAAATTAAAGGATATCTTGATCACAAAGGAGATAGTGACAAAGGAAATTGATAAAATCAAAAGTAGTAAAGCACCCGGTCCTGATGAGCTCTTTCCTAGAATTTTGAAAGAATGTAAGGATGTGTTAAGTGAGCCCCTAGCATGCATCTTTAGAAAATCATTGGAGAGTGGCATTGTGCCAGTGGCATGGAAGAAAGCCAATGTGATACCTATATTTAAGAAAGGGGATAAAACAAATATGTCTAATTACAGACCAGTAAGTTTGACATCAGTGGTAGGGAAAATGATGGAATCTATTATAGCAAGGAATATTAGAGATCACTTGGATAAGCATAAGTTGATAAAAGAATCACAGCATGGCTTTTGTAAGGGTAAATCCTGTCTGACTAATTTACTGTCTTTTTATAGTAAGGTTTATGAAGCAGCAGATAATGATGAAAACTATGATATTTTATACTTGGACTTTAGTAAGGCTTTTGATCGAGTGCCACACTTACGACTTCTGAGCAAAGTTAAAGCACACGGGATCGATGGCAGTATATTTAGGTGGATTCAGTCATGGCTTGGTGACAGACAGCAAAGAGTTAGTATAGATGGAGTTAAATCTGAGTGGGGGTGTGTTAGCAGTGGAGTTCCTCAAGGATCTGTTTTGGGTCCCTTGCTATTCTTAATTTATATTAATGATCTTGACATAGGTATAAGTAGTGACCTGAGTAAATTTGCTGATGATACTAAGCTAGGTAGGGCCATTAGGGCTGATTCTGATGCTGTTGTAATGCAGGAGGAATTGACCATTCTGTCCAATTGGGCCGAGAAATGGCAAATGAAGTTTAACATAGACAAATGTAGTGTACTTAGTATAGGTAGAAATAATCCATTGAATAGTTATAAATTAAATGGCAGAATTTTAGGGAGGACTGATTGTGAGAGGGACTTGGGTATTTTGGTAAGTTCAGACCTTCGTCCTAGAAAGCAATGTCTAAATGCTAAGAATAAAGCTAATAGGATATTGGGATTCATTAGGAGGAGTGTAAGCAATAAGAGTGCTGAAGTCATTCTAAAACTGTATCTGGCGCTAGTTAGGCCTCATCTAGACTATGCAGTACAATTTTGGTCACCATATTATAGGAAGGATATTGATTTGCTTGAGTCTGTGCAGAGAAGGATGACAAAGATGATTGGTGGGCTAAGGAACTTACCTTATGGTGAAAGGCTCAGAAAACTAAATCTACATACATTGGAAAGGAGAAGAGTCAGAGGGGAATTGATTGAAGTCTTCAAATGGGTAAAAGGATATAATAAAGGGGATCTGGGTAAGGTTCTTATACTTAGTGAACATGACAGAACACGTAGCAATGGGTTTAAGCTTGATAAGTATAGGTTTAGGAAGGAGATTGGGAGGAATTGGTTTACAAATCGTGTGGTAGATGAATGGAATAGGCTCACTAGGCATGTGATAGAAGCCTCCTCTCTGGGTAGTTTTAAGAATAAATTAGATAAATATATGGATGAAGCTGCTAGATGGGACTGACTTTTTTTATGTACATATGTATATATTTTTCTAAGGAGTGGGAAGATTATATTTTGCGGTTGCATGAATGGACATAATCCTCTGGATGCATTTTATGTATATTGTAGATTAGATCTGACGAACTCCTGTAAAGGGTGACAATGTTGATGACTTTTCTCTGGTAAGAAATCTTTTGTGTGTTGAATGGAACAGGAGCTGCCAAGTGTAGGCCATGAATGGTCTTTTGCAGTCTCCTTCTTTTCTTATGTTCTTATGAATCCTCTCATTCACTAACGACACTTGTGCTCCAGTATCAATCAAACCACAGAAGAACCTTTCACCAACTTTCACTCTTGCTTTCATCATATCAGGTCCACCATGTTCGCAATACACAGAAGGAACAAGCACACCAACATCAGCACTGACATCCACACCATCATCAACTCCCATATCATCACTCACCACACACTCATCTTCATCCAGACAATCATTCTTCTCTCTCATATATGAACACTTTTCAATCACCCAATTGTAGTGCACACCGCTCGAACATTGCAGATGTACCACATTAGGATTCAAACCCTTCATCTTCTCATCCTTGTACACAATTGGCCTCTCACCACCAAAGTGCACATAAACAATCACTCCATACAAACGACTCACTACAATCAACATTTCCTGAAATGGTAGGACCCCTTGCATATAAATCGCTCTTAATTCTTTCATAAAGTTCCGCACCCTTGCCATACCAATACTCTCAGGTTCCCTTCATACTTCACTCATTACATCCTTCCTTAAGTTATCCACACTATCAGGCACTCTCACAATCTACTCCATCATTTCAAATCTTTCAAACCATTCCATATGCTCTCAAACAAGGAATCACCACCACTCTTACTCTCCTATTCCTATCATGTCACTCTTACCCTTTTTTCATTTATCTACATATAAGGACCTGGTAGCTACCTCATGCGTCAGAAGAGAGGCTTTGGAACCTATATAAACAACGCCAATCGATGCTCACTGGTTGCAAGAGACTAAGACTTGAGGGGTCTTAGGTGCTGGGGCACGATGAATGAGATGAGGGTAGTGCCCCGTTAACCCTTTTCCTGGCGCATAATTATTGACCATTCCCAGTGACCATTGACGGGTGCCTCTGGTAGCATTGGTCCGTGGTGACGGCCCTTTGTTCCCATGTTGGTTGTCAGGCCAACAAAAAGCCTTGGGTCGAGTTTCTTGGTGTGGTGAGATATCCATTGAACGCTGCTCTGAGATTTTGGCGGTTGCAAAGGGAACTAGTAGGAGTTTAGTATGGGGCATGCTTCATTGTTGTTCACCTGGTGACAAATCGATGGCCTCTTCGGGGACCGTCTGTGCTGCTTGGTTGGGAGCCACAGCTGCCGAGGCTTGATGACTCAGTCGGACGAACAGCAGCACATGGAGCATGCCTTCTGAAAGATCCGAAATGTCTCCGATCGATAGGCGGGAGCAACTCACGTGGGGAGAACTCACCAACCCCCTTATTTCTTTTGATTGGTCGCAAAGTTTTGAAAGAGAGAAAGTGTTCAAAATGACAGGAAAAAAAGGTCCACCTGCACTCAAATATACATGTGCGATATGCCAGAAGGATAAGTGGTGCATGGACTTCCCGGAAGGATGTTTTTCAAAATGCCACCCGGGAAGTATATGCACAGGCTGCATCCTTAAAGGAGATGTCCAAGAGGCAGTGGCATACTGCAATGAACTCAAGGATCTCTTCACAACCTCTGAAGAGAAATCTAGGACGCTGGAAAGTAAAATACAGACCCTAGGAATGCAGCACACGCTTCAGATTCTTCGTCTCGAGGAAAAAATCCTAGAGCTAGCCTCTAAACTAGAGGCCCAGGCAGCTCAAGCTCGAGACGAAAGTCCCACTGACTTGGGTGGTTCCGCCGATGTGACTCCAGCTCAAGGAGGTGAAACTGCATTGGCAGTCCCACTTCAGCCATGCTGAGAAGCAAATGAGAAAAAAAAAAGAATAAAAGAAGAAAAACGACCTTAATGCAGCTCACCCCAGTGTAGAGGATTTGAGCGTTACTGGTGCACAAGGGAAAGTGGAAAGAGAACAAGAGAAAAGAGAAATGGAAGAAGAGAAAACAAATGAAGACAAGAAAAATAAAAAGAAGAAGAAAAATAAAAATGTAGAGATACAAGAGGAAAGCGGCAAGTCACTTCCAAGAGGAAAGACTAAGTCGCCTGCAGAAAAATGTGCAAGAGTCACCCTTATAGGTGATTCTCAAGCACGGGGCCTGCAGTCCCTGCTAGCGGCCCGCCTTCACACTAGTGTGAAGGTAAGCTGCCTGCCAGGATGTGGTAACCACCACATCAGAGTAGAGGCTAAGAAATCACAGATTTCTGAGGGCTCAGTTGTTGCTCTCATGGTCAGTGGAAACGACCTCTACCTGAGAGGAGGTAGGGTAGGCCCTAGAGATAAAATCCTCCACACGGTCATGGGTGCCATGGACGACTGTGGGCTGAAAACCCGCAAGCGTGTGGTAGTCGGGATGCTCCCGAGGAGAGGTCCATCATGGACCGCTCACTCGATGAATGTCTCTTTAAACCGGCGCCTGGCAGATTTGTGTATGGCAGAGGGGGTCTTTTTGGTGGACCCGTACTGCACCTTTTATGGTAGAAATGATCTCTACCAAAGGGATGGGGTACATCTTTCCTTTAAAGGAAAGGCCTTTCTGTCAAACATCATCCAGGATGTCGTAGAGAGGACCCAAAGGAGTATCCGGCCCAGAGTGATGGCGGACTTACGCCAGTACGCCCGTGTCACTCCAGGAACGACCTTCTCAGAGGTCGCAAAGAGGGGTGCCTCGCCAACAAACAAGCCGGGAAATGGAAGAGCGTAGGGAGTCCTACAGTCGGGGACTCCCTGAAAGTTCTTCTGTTCAATGCAAGGTAAATCAGGAACAAGTTTCCTGAGCTCCGTGGCCTCGTAGCAACGGAAGAACCCGAAATGGTAGCCATAACAGAATCGTGGATAAAAACGTCAAACCGAGACTTTGAAGGCGAATTCACGGTTCCTGGCTACCAACTCTTCCACAAAGATAGGCCAGACAGAGAGGGCGGTGGTGTAATGTTGTATGTCAAGGATACAATCAAATCTACGAACTCCAACATTATATCCAATCACGAGCTCCTAGGCGTTGACCTAGAGATAAGTCCTGTCAGATACAGGACCCTGGTGCTTTACAGACCCCCTTCCCAACCCGTTGAGAAGGACAGGGAATTGTACCAGCTGCTGGGTGAGCTTGTTCAAGGCAGAGTGTGCATCATTATGGGGGACTTCAACAGACAAGTTGACTGGGAAACCAGAGCAGCCTGTGGCGAGAGCGCGCCACTCCTGGAGTTCGCCAATGAGTTCCTCACTCAATGGGTCAGAGAACCGACGAGATGAGACAATATCCTCGACTTGGTCTTCACCTCTGACGATGATATCATTGAGGATGTCTCTGTAGGCATAGAGCTCGGTGGCAGTGATCACCAGCTAGTTAGATTTACTGTCAAGATCCCGAAGGTAAGGTCTGTTGACAGTCAATCAAGGAAACTTGACTTGAGAAGAGCAGACTTTGCAAGCCTTCGTGCTGGGCTGACTGATGTAAGGCTAGCGGTATGCGAAGAGGTTGAAGATTTTTGGAACAATTTCAAAAATAAGTTCATGAGTCTTCAATCAAGTTGCATCCCTCTGAAATGCCTCCGTCGGTCTTCTGTTCAACCAGAGTGGTTCAATCGAGAAATCGGCCAAATGCTTAGGGAGAAGAGAAATGCATACCGGCGATCGAAGATCTCGGGTGCCTTTGACGAGTACCGGAGGCTAGCCAGAAGAGTGAAGTCCAGCATAAGGGCGGCTAAGCAGTCTGAGGAACTCCCAGTGGCGAGACTCTGTAAGGAGAATCCCAAGGAGTTCTTCAGCTATGTAAATAGCCGTAAACCAATCCATCGTAGGATTGGGCCCTTAGTGGACGAGGAGGGTGCATTAACTCACTCAGATGCAGAAAATGCTAACCTTCTCAACGACTACTTCTCTTCAGTGTTTACTAAAGAGTGTGGTCCCATTCCCCAGCCCACGGATTCCTACTCGGGGGGAAAAGCTGGAGGCAATGGACTTCACCGAAGGAGAAATAAAGAAAAAGATCGCTGACCTAAAGACGAATAAGTCCCCTGGACCGGACAGGTTTCTATCCAAGGTGTTGAAGGAAGTGTGCGATGAAGTATCACGACATCTGTGTGCTATCTTTAACATGTCAATCCGGACCGGATGCGTTCCTAGAGACTGGCGTGAGGCGGAGGTGACTCCGATTTTCAAGAAAGGAGACCATAGCCATCCTTCAAACTACCGACCTATCAGTATGACTTCGATAGTCGGTAAACTCATGGAAAGCATGATGGTGGACAAAATGACGTCGTATTTAGAGTCAAACCTGCTACTGAGGAGTTCCCAGCACGGCTTCCGAAGGCAACAGTCATGCCTGATGAATCTTGTGGAATTCTTCCACTTCGTGTTCAGTGAGCACGATCGGGACAAGGCGGTGGATTGGGTGTACTTAGACTTTCAGAAAGCCTTTGAAAGTGCGAGCGCTGGGCATAGACGGAAAAATAGCAGGCTGGATCGAGAACTGGCTAAGTGGCCGACGGCAACGGGTGGTGGTGAATGGACAGGCTTCTGAGTAGGTGCCCGTTACTAGTGGGGTGCCTCAAGGTTCTGTCCTGGGACCACTACTATTCATCATCTACGTCAACGACATGGACGGTGACATGGTTGCCAAGATTTCCAAATTAGCCGACGATACCAAGCTTGGTATGAACGTTGCAAAGGATGGAAATACTGCCCGCCTGCAGCAAGATCTTGGGAAGATTGGGGAGTGGTCAGACACGTGGCAAATGCCTTTCAACGTGGGGAAATGCAAATTCCAAGTGATCCCTCGTTTATCGCGGTAGATTGGTTCTGAGACCGGCCGCGATAACTGAATTTCCGCGAAGTAGGGACACCAAATTTACAGTATTTATTTAACGTGTATTTGGACTTTTACACCCCTCCCTGTACTGTTAACAACCCCCCTCATTACAGTACAGTACTCTATTAATAACAATCACAACTGTTAAGCAATAACACTTTAGATTAAAAAAAATAAAGATTGTTACTGTACTCACCACAAAAGAAGTTAAATGATGATGGTGATGGATTTGCTGCGCAGTAGAAATGATGATGATGATTTATACTGTGCAGATGATGATTGTATTTTACGTCTCTTCAGATGATGATGCCGTTTCCTGGGACACCTCTTCCACTTCTTCCGAAGGTGCAACCGTAGTAGTAGCAGCAGGAACTAGTTCTTTTTTGCGAGGCTGCAAAAACATTGCGATAGGAAGTTGCTGCCGCTGCTTCTTTTTCCCTTCAAAGAGCATCTTGTAGGGATTCATGACTTCGTCGACCTTTTTGCAAAATTGCACAGAACGAACCATATCATCGTCCCATTCCTGTTACCCCTCTTTCAATTCTTCAGCCAGGTTGCAGAGCTTGGCCAGCCGTTCCAAAGTCAAGCCAGTTTGGTCAACAACTTCCGTTTTTTGCTGCATTTCTTCTTCTTCGCTGGCTGACTTCGTCAACTCTTCGAGGTCTTCGTCGGTTAGCGGCTGGGAGTGGCAGTCTAATAACTTGTCGATGTCTCCCGTGGTCATGTCTGCAAAGCCGTCGCCTTCAATAATCGCAGCCGACTGCAAAGCTTTCTGTACTGCGGAGTGTTGGATTTCGGCAGGTGTAAATCCCTTGTCGTAATTAACCTCTGGCCCCAAATTCTTCCAGCTCGCGTTAATGGTGGCAGGCTTCATTTCTTGCAATGCCTTCTGGATATTTTGGAGGCACGTAGCAATTGTGTACTGCCACCAGTATGCCTTCAAGTTAAAATTTTTGTCTTCGTCTTCTTGGGTGGCATCCACAGGAGCAACCAGGTTTGCCTGGACATTCCTCGTGTATAGGGCCTTGAATGCCCTGATAACCCCCTGGTCCATTGGTTGAATAAGTGACGTAGTGTTGGGCGGCAGGAACTCAATCTGAATGCCCTCATGAGACAGATCAGTAGCGTGGCCACCAGCGTTATCCATAAGGAGAAGAATTTCGAATGTCAAGCCCTTCTCTAATAGATACACCTTGACTTGCTGGATAAAAGACTGGTGGAACCAGTCGAAGGTCAGCATTTTCGTTATCCACGCCTTTGGATTGTGCATCCAATGTATGGGTAGCAGATTCTTGTTTTTGTTTTTTAAAGCCCTTGGGTTTTTAGACTTGAAAATAAGTCCTGGCTTTAACAAAAATCCTGCAGCATTGCCACACATCACGAGGGTCACATGATCCTTGTATGCTTTAAAGCCAGAGGCTTTTGCTTCCTCTTTGAACAAGAAAGTTTGCGACGGCATTCTTTTCCAAAACAAGCCCGTCTCGTCCATATTAAAAACTTGTTTGGGCTTATATTCACCTTCGGAGATAATCTTTTAGAAAGTTTCATTCACGTATGTTTCAGCAGCGCTCGTGTCAGCAGAAGCAGCCTCGCCATGTAGGGAAACGCTTTTTAGGCTGAAGCGTACCTGAAACTTAGCAAACCACCCTTTGCTAGCAGAAAAAGGATGTTTTTTAGGTTGTGAATCACTGAACGTCCCTGGTTACGGATCTTCTACATCGTCTTTGTCTTCTTCCTCTTCTTTGAGGTCGCCACTGTCATCCTCAGGTTCCTTAGCCGCGAAAGTCTTGTACAGGCTCCTAGCCTTTGCTAGGATGATGTTCGTATCCAAGGCTATGTTCTTCTTTCGGCAGTCGGTTATCCATACGGCCAAAGCAGCTTCCATACGGATGATAGTTTTATTACGAGCTGTAACCACTCTCTTCGCCGGCTTATTAAAGGTGATGGCAGGCGTCTTCCTAATGTTAGCCTCGTCCTTCTTGATGTAGCGAACGGTGGCTCGTTCACGCTAAAATGGCGGGCGATGGCAGCGAAAGTTCTCCCTTCCTTCAACATATCCAGAAGTTTCACCTTCTCAGCGATCATCATTCTTCATTTGCGTTTAGGCACAGTACCAGCCTTGGAAGAAGCAGCACGCTTGGGAGCCATTGCATGGGGCAAAGTTCAACGCAAAGAAACAAAAAATCACACACAGCACAGCGTAAAGTAGTACAGTAAACCACTCGGCCAGAAAGCTTGAAGCGAAATGGCCGCGACAGTAAACAACAGGATACGCGGGTACTGTATGCACATCGCATTCTGGATGGTTCTTTTATTTTTGTCTGTGAGTTACAAGTTCAAATACCCCTGTATATGCTTTTTTGCCATTTTACGCTTGTTTTGTTGTTCCTAGACTAGCAAAGAATATTTATTATTAATATTTTAATGGATTTAATGAAAAATTTTAGGTGTTTATATATCGCGATTTTTCTAGAATTTTCCAGAAACTCTGCGATATATTTTCCATATAAATATTTTAAAAATCTGCGAAGTCGTGAATCCGCGATAGTTGAACCGCAAAGTAGCGAAGGATCACTGTAATTCATATCGGCCACCGAAACCCCAAATCTCAGTACATCCTTAAGGGCACTGCTCTTGAATCAAGTGACACTGAGAAGGACTTGGGTGTTACTATCACTAGCGACCTCAAGTTCTCGAAGCAGAGAAGAAAGCACAAAGGATGTTAGGCTACATAAAGCGCCAGTTTGGATACCGTAGCAAGGAGATAGTACTTTGTCTGTACAACTCCCTCGTTCATCCGCACCTGGAGTATGCCGTGCAATTTTGGAGTCCTTCGTTTCGAAAGGACATTGCAAGGTTGGAACGCGTACAAGCTAGGGCAACCAAACTGATTCCCTCTATCCAACATAAAAGTTATGAGGATAGACTAAGGGAATTAGATCTGTTCTCGCTGGAAACCCGTAGACTGCGTGGTCAGCTCATCGAAGTTTTCAAAATACTTGGAGGGTTCGACAATGTTGACTACCGGGATCTTTTCACACTGAGTGAGAACAGAACACGCAATCACGGCTTCAAACTTGAACTGAAGCGTTAAAACCGCAATCTGTGTGGAAATTTTTTCACTTACAGTATCTGCGGTAAGTGGAACGCACTTCCAGTGGAAGTTGTCAACAGTCAATCTGTTGACCAGTTCAAGTCAAGACTAGACAAAGTCTTGAAAAGTGGCCGTTTAGGGATGCAAAACAATTGAGCAGCCTTGTGCCCGCTCAATTGCTAGTCCGAAGGTACCCTCTTTGAATGGACCGTAAGGTCTCCTAGGGTACTTTCTTTCCTTGTAACTCCTTGTAGCCCTTTTATACTTCACACTCTCTTTCATTCGTTTCACCTGTCCAATCAGTCTCTCCTTCACCACCTCATACCTTGGTTCCCCCACACTTGTGATCACGTGGGAAAACTCTAATACTTTTCCATCAAAACATTCCCCTAAAACATTCATTCAGTATCCCTTATTCTCTGGGTACTTGAGCTTGCAATACCACTCAAATTTCCTGAAGAATCTTCCACACTCTTCCCACCATGTAACTTAACTTATCCACCTTTGGCACTTCCCTTATTGAAATACCCTTCTTCACTTCACTCTCACTTGAGCTGCCCTCACTCTCACTCATACCAATCATACCATCACTCTCCTTCATCCGAGTACAATGAATCCACACTCTTCCCTCTCACCTTCCGATCCTTTCCCTTTGACTCAGTCTTCCTTCTTCTCTTGCATTCCACTCTCTTCCATTCTCTGTCCTTCCTATCACTCACAATCATCCTGTTCTCTCTAGACTCGCATACACTCCCATTGATCCCATTAGTCTTATCCCTTCAGTCGGAGCAAGGGTCAGGGTTGAGGGTCCTAGGGTGGGATCCTGATCCCTTCGTCATGTCATATAGGTCCTTTATTCTTTGGTCAACCTGCCTTTTTCTTTCATCATATCACCCTTCATTCCCTCAATTACGCTCCTCAACATCCTACATTCCTCCTCTTTCCTCCTCAACTCCAGCCTCAGTCTCACAATCTCATCATGGAGGCCCTGTTCCACAGAACCCATCCTCCCAGGTTAGTAATAAAGTGATAGAAAAAGGGGGAAAAAAAACAATCACTACTTGTCACTCTAATTGGGTGTGGACTGGAATTCATTCCTGTCACACTCCTGTTTTCAAGACTTCACCTGGAATTCATTCCTGTCACGCTCCTGTTTTCAAGACTTCACCTGGAATTCATTCCTGTCACGCTCCTGTTTTCAAGACTTCACGTTGTAGCGGGCCGAAAATATATCTCTAATCCCAATCGATCCAACCCGCTTCCTACACTGTCCAGACGTGAGAAATCGAGGGAGAATGAAATGGATTGTATATACAGTCCCTTTACTTACAAAAAAAGTACAATGATAGTTACAGTAATTTATATTTACAAGGAAAGTGTGCACACTTCAAAATGAGGCCAAATTTCCCAATCCAAATAAGATACCAAAAAGAATTTTCTAACAGGCGAATACAACAAATTTACTTAAATATATCTACATAAAACATAAAAAACACAACAACAACCGAACGAAAAGGGGCACGTGCTATCACTTGTGTGCTGGAAGTGGGTGGTAGTAGGCTAACATAAAAGGAGGCAGGATTGTCAGCCAATGCGGGTATGGTGGTCCAGGTGTCTAGCAAGGTATGAAAGCCCTCCGTCTCAGGGCTGGGCGGAGCACTCGTCTAGAGAACCCTTCTTGCCGTCCGTCCAAGCTTCCACTCTCTGTAGAAGAGATATATCCTCCGTTTATGACCCATTTACTTATACATGGAAGGGAAACTAATAAGTGGGCATTACCCAAGTAAATTTATCGACTAGCTTACCTCTAAATGTAAATCCAAACAAGCCTCAAAATATAATCTTTTGATAAAGAAAGAAAAACATGGTAATCATTTTATACATAAAATAAACAAAAACAAAACAAACCCATTCCCATTCACACACACACACACACACACATTCCTACAGAGGGAGGGAGAGGGTACTGAGAAAAGGGGTGGGAGAATGGCTCTTTTACACACACTCACATTCGCTCCACCACAATGTCCCTATTCGGGCGCCAAATGTAGCAGGCTGCAAATCTATCCTCTAACCCCAATCAATCCAACCTGCTTCCTACACTAATTTGGACATGAGAAATCGAGGGAGAAATGAAATGGATTGTATGTACAGTCCTTTGTATGTACAAGAAAATATGAGGGCAAATATTTAGGAGATCTTGTTATTTATGCACACACACACACAAAAAAAATGAGATTGATCAATTTGCAATTACAATATCAAAATAACAGTCCTATAACCAAATGAAGTTTTATCTAAATAGTCCAAGAAGGAATCAGTTAAGTTAACAAAACAAAAATATTTACAACAATACTTATAACCAAACCAAGAGACAAAGAAGAAACAAAAAAAGATAAATGAGCAAGCAAAACCAGTATGTAATTCTATAAAGAGGCCTATTCAGCACACTGGTTCTGAAACCATTAAAAAAAAAAGAAAGAAAAGGCCTCACATTTTACCCCGGGGATAATTCTACCAGCTGCCTCTTATGTGGTCACAATTCATGCAACAAAAAAAGGGTTGGTGCCTCCGAGCTCGGTATTATGTGATCTAGTCACATCTTGAGGCTATTAAACCCCTCTCTGTCCTGTCGGGACTTACAATGACTTAATTGGTTATTTCAACCCTACATACTGTCTCTGCCACTCCTTACAAATGGTGGCGATTAAATTTTGGAGTATTAATAGAGTGGCTTATCGTAAAATATCAAACAAATGGGTAAATAGCTGAGGAAGAGAATTTTTTTTTTTAAACAAAACATGAAATCAAATAAATATATTATATACCCCCCATCCCCCCCAAAAAAATCTCTCCATTCACACACACATTCTTACATAGGGAGGGAGAGGATATTGGGAAAGGGGTGGGAGAATCGCCCTTCACACACACACTCACATTTGCTCCACGACAACTGAAGATGCTGGTAGCAGGGCTAAGTTTCTGGCAGACTTTGAGTGATTAGCTTCTGACATTCCTCCCTATGGGCCACTCTAGCAAATGGTTGTTCTGTAGGTTGCAACAAATCTAATCGAGACCTCAAGCTTTGGGGAAACTCAATAGTAGTGTGGTGTCATTCGATAGTTAAACCGGAACGTATCTATAATTGTCTGAAGGGGTTCAGAAAATGTATGGAGAGCTTTCTTGAAGGTCTGAACCTTCTTCTCAGCTAAACCATTAGTAGAAGGTTTATATACTGGTAGTAATGTGAATACCAAACTTGTGACAAATTCCTTAAACTTATCAGAAGTAAAATGAGGACTATTGTTATAAACAATTGAAACTGGCAACCTGTGCCATAGCAACTGCGGCTACTCCCAAGGAAGTAACTATCCAGTATTGATGTTTGTCCTTTGATGCAAAGATGACCACAACTTCTTTAAAAAAAAAAAAATCTGAACCTGCTGCTTCATCACTCACTCATCCGCACAGGACTTGTAAGAGTTTAAGGTATGACTTATATAGACTTATATAGACATGAATTATAGTGAGGAAGAGTTCATCCATCCCAGTCTATCTCCATCCAGTGGCATGACAGAGTTGAGATAGTTGGAGATAAGTCTGGATGCAGTGGAAGACCAAAAGTCTCCTTCGTCTGTCACTCTGCCCCTGTTTAGCCTCAATGACACTTTGCTGAGTTTACCTTCCTGCCTGTTGAACCACATGATATTTCCCTCCAATCAGTCCACTGAATCTAGACTTCTCATCAGTAGGTAGACAAGCCCTAACTCATGTGAGATACCTCAGCTATTCTCACCTGGTTTATCTACCCTGTTGAAACTGTTGTACAGGGTGTAGCTGCTGTTGCATGCACTCAGCTGCTATAAGCTGCAAGTGCCAGCTGGTTTTCAGGGGAAGACCAAAGTATAACCTATGAGGAGGACAATCTGTTCCCCATCAATGGTATTAACCCTTGTCATCACTACATAGACTAACTCATATTTTGATGTCACTTTCTTTTACAGACATAAAATCATTGGGATATTTTGAAAGTTTCAGGAAAAATGCAGCATCCACAACCTAGTGAAGATAGAATAAATAAAAGTAAAGAAGCAAATTCAGGAAAAAATCAGTTTTTTCACGATCTTAATAAATGTAAGCATGTCTCAATATTAGTGCCAGGCATACCTTTGGTACAGGTAGGAACTGGTACAAACCTAGGTCACATTTGTACCTCATGAATAGATTTGCCTCAATTTGATTAACTTAGAAAGTTTTATGGCCATACCATTAGCTAATTTTTTTCATTAACCTCTTTCTCACATGGGGTTAATGAGAATCATTATCACTACCATCATGACTAGAGAGGATTTGTGAGAGTCCTACCCATTACTGATATTATGTATCATACAGGGATAATTTTTTCAGATGTGTGGATTCCCAACCTTCTGGCTCCCTATCGATGTTTAGTCTTCCTTTGTTGTTTCTCCAGTCTTGGTTGGATTTTTATTTGGTTCTTTTAATTAAAAAAAAATATATATAAAGCTTTATCCCTTTAATGGCAGTCGTCAATGGGACTGACTGCCTTTAATTAAAAAAAAGCAGAAGGAATGAATATCTTTTTAATATACAAATATAAATTGCACTTTCCTTTTGTCTTAAATGTATTTTGGAGATTGATCTTGAGACTAATGATTAATTGACTTTTGGCTGATTAATTGCCTTTATTATACCTGTTCATTGTCTAGAGTTGAGCCATTTAATCTCAGCCAAGAGAATCATCAGTTAACTTTGATATTGAAATGGATTATAGATACATTTTGTATGAAATTGTTACATATATTTTTTCACTGCCTGACAGCTAATGTGGCTCACCTAATGAATATTATTTGATAAAATAACACACTATAAAACAACAGACCATTTTGATTAACAAACTAAGAATGAACTAGCTTTATTAAATGCTACTGTTAATAAAGAATATGGTGGCCACATTGTTTTAATGTATTTTTGATTACATTCCCCATAAGGGGCACGGTGATTTGCCTTCCTGGTTGTGTGCTGACAGGACTCAGCGCCCCGTCCGGCCCCAGCTTAGCCTCTTCTCCTTCTTTCAGACAGCCTGTATTTCTCCCCTACTTCCTCACTTTCCCTACAACCTCTTCCACAACTTTTCTGGTCGACCTCTATTTTCACAGGGTAGATGCTAACCTTCTTCTCAGCCAACTATCCTGGATCAGGGCTGGGGGGGGAAGGGACAATGTTCCCTAACCTTTGAGCTCTGGTTTGGGATGGTGGGTTTTTATCAACCTGCTTCATTCCCACCCATACCTTCCTCAGATCCCTTTTCCTTCTCTCTTCACACACTATCATTTTTATGCTGTGTCCAAGGTGGAGCCACCATGCTGACGGACTGCCAGGCCACCAGGCAGGGGTGGTCTTGAATGGCGGCACCTGGCTCTGCCAGGCCAGTATTCACCCCTTGCAGGGCGGGCTACTGCGAGGGGTGATGAGCGTGTGCATCCCGTGAGAAAATTAGGGTCACCATGCCCAATGATGCAAATTTAAAAAAAAAATCTTTCCCTTTCCCCCTCAAAATCAATGGAGCCGCCTTTTGGCAGCTCCACAGAAAAAAATGGAGGTCCCCCTCCTTCCTGTGGTTGTGCAGGGGGCCGTCCAAATTTCTCTAACTGGAGAGGGGGCTTTTACTCTTCTCCTTCACCTACAGTGTAGGGGGCCCCCATCCCCCTTGTCTGGTAGTGCCTTCGGGCACCTATCTCTTTCCAGCGGCAGTCCCCCCTTTACTTTCCAAGGGGACTGCCAAGAAAGCCAGCAGGCATCCGATAGCTGACCGCTCCCCATTGAAGCGGCTCGGTAGCGCAAACCCCCTTAGTGGGGAGAGGGAAGCCAGGCCCCTTCGGTCGCTTCCCTCAAAAGACCTGTTGGTTAGAATATTTAACCTAGCGGTGTAATAACTCTATACTTTAGGGCAATATTTTGGGAGAGCAACTGTGCAGAGTCACTATGATACCTTCAATCAATTCACCCAGTAAGGTTGATAATTTTTTATCAACAATTGCCCAGTCTTTGTGCGCTCTTTTATACTTTTAAATTTACATCATGGAAATTAAAACTTATTGCATATGGTAAATATAATGAATCTACTATCTACAAAGTAAATACTGGCCAGTGTATAAAATGGAATTTAAACCAAAAACTTTCTTAGCCCAAGTATTCTAAGCGCCACAGAACAATTTTTCCTTCTTTAAATAAATAGCACTCACCAACAGGATAAATGTTACAAATAACGGCAGAACCTGGTTCCCACAATACGATACGCTATACAATAGCTCTTAAACACGGGACTGATCAACCTGATGTGTTACAAGTTAATGTCAGAACCTGGTACTCATCAACAGGATAAGTTATACAGTAGCTCCTAAACATGGTACCTAACAACGAGATACGTTTACATTGAAGTAGCTATCAGCTGGGAACCTAAATGGTGTGTTCGCTTGTTTAAGGAGCTGCGGTGACCAGGTTGACTGGTTGATCACAGTTGATGCACTGGTATGGTTGAAGAGCCCAGCTATGGTTGCTCCTACAAAAATAGGACAGTCAATCAGCTAATTAGCTGATCTCAAATTTACCAACATGATACAAACAAAATTGGCCAAATTTGGGGCCCTCTACCAAGATCTAATTATTGAGTGATTTGTACTCACCAGTTATGAGACTGGAGCAAACTGACTAGACGTACTATTAGCTAGTGAGAACACTGGTGCAAATCATTAAGGCGTTAGATACACAGAGTCCCAACCTAGAAAATGCATACAAAAGTCTTCAGATTTTCTTTTCTTGCATTAAACCCTCCAAGGATCCCCAAAACAATATGATACAACAATGAAAGGTTTGTCACCACAAAACACCTTCAGAGAGGAGAGTAGATCTAATTTGGCATTAAATAATATATTAATGAGCTTTGCTTAATCTAATAATTATATATATATATATATATATATATATATCTGTTAATTTAACAAAAATTTAAGTATTATCTGAAATACAGAAATCTGTATTAAGTAAGCATAAGGATTTGGGCAAGGTCTTTTTGAAAACTAACTATTGGGAATTGGGCATGCAAATGTACACCTCTACAGTGGGGGTCAAGGCCTGTGACTCCCAAGACAAGACTAATGACACTGCTGCCAATAGGGCCTGTGATGTCCTGGGGGGGGGGGGGGGATGGCCAAATGGAGGCCCCACCCGAGATAGACATGGTCTTTGAGACAACCCAGCCTCAGACGGTAGGGCCTTCCATGGGAGCAAATCTGGGCTCAGCGCCAAGCACTGAACTGGAGTCCTCTCCTATGCAAGGTCCTCCTTCAAACGGCTAGGGTTTCCAAGGCAGTCCTTGGAGGGGAGGGATCTCCTCATCTGAATAGTGCCCCTTTGACTGCCAGGACCTTCTCCATCTCAGAGAAGGACTTTGCTGAGGCTGGTCCATCGGGCCTGGGGTCTCCTGCCGGCGGAAGGGAGAAGAGAGTTCATTCCCCGCCATCCTCTCCTAAAAAGACTCGGGGGGGGGGGGCTGCGGGGATAGATGGGTCTGCTGCCATTTTGGTAAGCAACCAAGCCAAGATCAGCACATCCGGCCCCTCTGCCTCCCCTGGGTGTAGAGCCCCTAACTATGACCAAAAGTGCTAGAGCCTAGAGCGGAGCCTCGATTACATCGGGGCCCCTCATTCAGAGATTACCCGGCATTTTTGAGCCTGCTGGCTTCAAATGCTTCCTCGTTATTCGCTCCACTGATGACACTGTGTTGGCTAAGGGCAACATAATCCATCAGAGGAGAGCTTTAGCTAGTGTGATTGGTAGAGAGTCAAAGGTGACCCGTTTCTCGGACGGGAGCCTTCTGGCGAATGTGGCGAATTCCTACAAGGTAGTCAAGATAAGTGCTTCGGACACTTCATGACACCACGGTGAGTGTGATGCCACACTCTGCCATGAGCTTTGTGAAAGGAGTAGTTTATGCGAGGGAACTCATGGACTACTCCATAGAAGATATCACTCTAGAACTGGCCGACCACGGGGTGGTCAAGGTTGAGCGTGTGATGAGAAAACAGGGAGGGGCCTTGAGACCCACCCCTACACTGTTCATCACGTTCGACTGTGACAAGCTCCCTGAGTCGGTGCGTGCCGGTTGGTACCACTACCGTGTGAAGGCATTCATGCCATTGCTGTGGAGGTGCTATTACTGTCAGCGCTTCGGCCATACGAATTGCTCATGTAGATATGCAAAGTCGGGGTCACCCGAAGGTTGTGTAAATTGCTCCAAGGATGCACATGATAAGTCCAAATTGTGTGTGGCCAAGTGTGTCAATTGTGGAGAGCCGCACCCTGCTTCTTCGAAGGCATGGGGTGCATATTTCCTTGAGAAAGAAATCCTGGCTGTTCAGGCCCAGGATCATCTCTCATTCTGTGAGGCTAAGGACTTGGTCCTGGCGCGCCCGGCTCTGCCTGGGACGTCATATGCCTCAATAGTTAGAAAAGCACCCTCTGCTCCTGGCCCATCCAGGCCAACGAGCACGGTTGTTTCCGCGCCCATTCGGAGCCCTTCTGCGGGCTCTACCCAACCCGGGCGCTCCCCTGGTAGAGCTGGCGGCAAAAAGGGTTCACACCCAGCCCCGGCTAAAACCAGGGCTCCCCTTCCTTCCCCCAGCACGACCATTTTCCATAAGACGAAACGGCCATGCGCATCCACCAAGTGATTAGACTCACAGGAAACAACACCCCTGAAGTTGGTTGCCAGGCCATCTTCCAGGGTTCCTAAAGCTGCCCCCCAAAAGGAGGACAGCAACAAAGGAGCTTCGGCTCCTTCGCCCATGCCTAGTGGTGGGCTGGGTGGATCCTCAAAAAGAGGCCATCCCCACTTCCGTAGCCACAACACCCTCCTGAGGTTTCGAGTTGGAAGGAGGAAAAGACTCGCATGGCGAGTCCAACCTCCCTCAATAAGTCACAGTGCCTTCAATGTATTGTCCGGCCAACAGCGCCCGGGTTATGCCCCTGTGAAGTGTACGGCCATTCCCGTGAGGGTCTTCTCTTTGAAGAGGGTCCCTGCGTCTCCTCCGAGCTAGGCCTGGAGTGCATATTCCTTCAATGGAATTGCTGTGGACTCTGGGCCAACTGGGAGGAGCTGCAGAAGCTTGTCTGCTCCCGTTCCTTGTTAGCTATCTATGCAGAAGACCATGCTGGGCACATGCCCCCCTGCCCACCCTCCCGGGGTATAAGGGTTTTGCGACCCCACCACCATGGATGGGGTCCTGGCAGGAGGATGTGCGATTTACACCCAGTATGATGTCACCGTTTTTCTCTTCACTTTAGATACCTCCTTTCAGGCAGTAGCTGTGCAGCTGCACCGTGATAGGAGGTATACTGTTATTTCCGCGTACATTCCACCGTCAGCCGACTTCGACGCGGGGAACTTGCGCCGCGTTGTTGCACGGTTGCCTAGGCCCTATCTCTTCCCCAGAGTAGTCTCTGGGGAGACTACTCTATCTATCCCAGAGGACAAGTCCTTGCCGATCTGATCGAAGAGCTTGAGATGGGTGTCTTAAACGTGGATGAGTTTACGCATCACTGTCCGAGAACCGCTTCATTTTCTTGCCTTGACCTATCTTTGTGCTCTTCAGATGCACAGCCTGATTTTGATTGGGGGATGGTCAATGACTTCCATGGTAGTGATCACTTTCCCATTCAAATATTTTCTGGGCCGCTGCCGCCCGAGAGCCCGCCCCGGTGGTGCTTGGCGCGGGCGCGGTGGTCTGCATTTCAGGAAATGGCGGAATTCTCTATCTCAGTCGAGGAGTTTAGGTCGGTAGATGAGGCCGTTGAGTTTTTCTCCGGCAACCTCATCGCCGCAGGCCTAGCGACTATTCCGAGGATGTCTGGCCGTTTTGCACGCCGACCACTCCCGTGGGGGTCAGCTGAGTGTGAGACAGCCCTCAAGCTCAAACGCTATGCCTACATGCTCTATAAGCGCCGCCCGAACGACTTCACTGTCGCTGAATTTCGTCTGGCTAGGGCTAGGTTCCGGTATATTTCGAAGCACGCCCGCCGCTCTTGCTGCTTCCTGGCGGGCATACGTATCCTCACTTAACGTGAAGACCCTTCTAGCATAGTTGTGGAAGCGAGTCAAAAGGATTCGGGGTAAGTTCTCGCAGGATTTCCCTCCCATTCTCCAGGAGAATGGGACCGCAATCTCGGAGCCCGGTCCATGGCGGAATCCTTCGCGACCGCTTTTTCCGCATTCTCTAGCCGGGATTCTGCTCTGCCAGCATTCAATGCATGTCGTGATGTTGCGGAAGGCCGCCGGCTGGACTTTACCTCCAGAGGCGGAGAACCCTTCAACGACAGGTGTCTTGCTTCGTGTGCGGCCATCCCCATGGTCTGGACGATTTCCCGTACGCCATGTTTCGACACTTGGTTGAGCGAGGCATGGCCTTTCTCTTAGATTTGTTCAACAGGATCTGAGTGGAGGGTCTCATCCCAGATTCTTGGCGAATCTCTACTGTGCTCGCCTTTCGCAAACTGGGAAGAAATCACTCTACTCTGCCCAGTTTCCGCCCAATCTCTAACCTCTTGCGTGTGCAAGTTGATGGAGAAATTGGTAAATGTTAGATTAGCTTTTTTTTTATAGACAGCAGAGGCCATCTGTCTTCTGCCCAGTGCGGCTTCCGCAAGTTCCACTCAATGTCAGATGCTCTGCTCCGACTAGAAAATGCCGTCTGCGAGCACTATGCCACGGTGTTTTTCGATCTGGGGAAAGCCTATGATACCGCATGGCGATACTGTATCATGGAGATTATCCACACGATGTGCGCGAGGGGACCCCTCCCCATCATTATATATGAATTTTTGCGAGCTCTTTGATTTGCGTACAGGTGCGGGATCCCTCTCTGGTTCAATGGAGCAGGAAAAGTGTGTCCCTCAAGGAAGTGTCCTCAGTTTCACATTCTTTGCCCTGAGCATCAACGGCATCACCTTGGTGCTGCCGGAAGATGTTCTTGCTACGCTCTACGTGGACGACCTTTCGATCTCTCTTGGCGTGGCCCAGATGCCAACTCTGGAGTGTCGACTCCAACAGGCATTGAACCACGTCTCTTGCTATGCTGAAGTTCACAGGTTTCGGTTTTCCTTGGCCAAGACTAAGGTTGTGCACTTCTGGGTCATTCTACGTGAAGTGTACACTTTTTCGCAAAATCTTGATGATTTTTTGCATGCAAGTTGGGTCTGTTGAGATAACATCACATACCAATTTTTATGGTTCTGGGATTGGCCAGGTCAATTTTTGGTCAAACTGGTTGACCAAAACAGTTTGAGAGGTTGTAACTTTGGCTAGAGTTAACTAATCATTTTGGTACCAAAATGCTCAGGAGAAAGAGATCTTTCAAATCAGTGGAAGAATGACATTCCTGTGTCAATTTTCCCATGATGACCCTTTTTTGAACTCTTTGACCTTTGACCCTGGCCAAAATGCAACTTTGATCCTCCCCATATTTTTTCTAAAGTTAGCTCTATTTATCCTCCATAGCTCCAGGAAAAATAAAAATGGGATCTCCATGGGTTTTGAATCCATGGGCATTTATATTCCATCAGGTGGGTGGTATTTTCAGTCATGTCGCTCTACTGGGGCCGTTTATGACATCAGACAGTGTTAGTAAATAGTGATTTTGAGAAAGTTTGATGTATCTTGACATGACCATCATATTTCAGTCTTTCCAAACACAACCTCTTCCCCTTCCTAGGCTGCCCTGCTTTTTTACAGCCTTAGATTCAATAAAACAAGAGATTATTTTTTATCATTTCAGAAATGTGAGACAAACAACATAAATAGCTTTCAAATATTACAAATTTACAATTTTTATTACCTATTCAAAATGTTATTTAATACAAAACATTAGACAAAAGATTATTTAAGACATCACTTTGTTTGTTGCATCAGACTCCTTCTTGCTAATTGTGTAGCTTCTTCCAATTGAAGTTTTTTGTTCTCCTGACACCAAAATGTCAGATGTCCATAGTACAAGAATCTTCTATTTCAGGGAAGCAAAAGCTGAGAGGGGGTTCATGCGAGTGAAGAAATTTTGCAGTCACTTCTCGTGACTCTGGAAAAGCTTCGGTTATGCAAGCAAGCCACCAATGTCCATCGTAAATCACAGTAACATAGCCAGCAAGTTTTCCATTGAACACTGGACATGAAATATTTTTTGTGACTGATTCTAATCAAAAAGTCTCACAGAGACTAAATGGGCGAACTTGGAGAGCCTCCTTTGATATTGGAATGAATGAATGAAATTTTGTGTGCCTGGAATAGTTTTGGTCGCAGGTCTGGTTTTCAAAAGTTCTTCCTCCTGTTCTTATTCCTTTTGAGTTCCATATCCAAACTTCATATTCCCAAGAATTTCAGCGAATACAAACAAATCTTTTGGTGATACAATCTGTTTGCCATAGGGTCTTCTCAAGCTCTCTTTAGTAGCCTCCCTTTTGATGGTGCCACCTATGCCGTCTGATGGGCCCTTCCCATGGCTAGGGGCAAAAAAAATGCCACTGCTTTTATACCATATTCCTCTTTATGCCAGGAAAGATTCTGGGAAGATTTACAGTTTTTATACTGTTCTGCAGATCCATCCGAAAAGTAGTAAATTTTCTTTACCGTTTTGAATGCTGATTTCAGATACTCTATCAACATTCGCTGAAATAGATCCACTGACACATTATCATGGATGTTACACTCTGAAATTATGGTGTATGAGTCATGACAGAGTTTTCCATCTTTAATGTGATAAAACACCCAAGGATGTATTGTTGCCTGTGTGCAATTCCAATTATATCCCTGGGCTGTGTCTTGTATTACAAATGAATAGTTTTCTGAAAAATCACCAATTACTACAAATTCACCATCTGCAATATTGTTTTTCACAGTTTCCAAGTACTGTGCTTATGATTTTGAAACAAAATCATGTTGCACCAAAGTTTCGACACAATCACAAAATCTATCCATGAAATCATCAAGTGATAATACCATGGTTACCAGCTCAGATCTATCAGTTGATGTCCACTGTTTAAATTCAATATTATCTACATTCTCCTGGTCATAAAATCCAAATAGTTTTGCTTTTAGTTGATCCACAGGTGGAAAGTACTCACACAATCTTATGTAGCATGCTGGACGGGCTGGATTACATACGACAGAGGCAACTAGGTGATGGTAAGAGGGTAGATCGTTGATATCTTGGTCCAACCATCATCAGTTTTACATTTTGATGTATTGTACATACACATTACTGAGTGAGCTCCACTGCTTCCTGCAAGAACACACTCACGTGGCTGTAGCATAGCAAACTTTGAGAATGATACTTTTACCTCAGGTTACTTCACTTTGAAACTGCTATGAAGTTCCTTCAAATTGTTGAGAACGAGTCATTTCTGTAACCTCTGCTTTTCCTCTTCAATTTGCACTACTAGACAATCCTTCTTACCTGACTCATGTCATCACTATGATAATATTCAAGGACTAAAGATTTTAGTTCCTCAGGAAGCACTCTGCTGAGCTTAGGGTTAGGTGAAGCTAACATCCCTTTTTCCTTTAGTATATGGTGAGCTTGTACGGCCATTCTCTGAGAGCAATCAAACTCATTCATGAGTTTTCTAAAGCTTATACTGGTTGCAAATATGGTTAGAATTGATCCATATGGCTTGATTGTTGATATTTTTCCTTTAGAGACTTGATGACTTCTGGCATACAGTTCACATTACATCTTTGCAGCACATCTCCTTGCTTTCCTGAACTACTACCCATGATCAAATCCAACTTTCTCCTAACAGATTCTTCAACTTTTAACCTTTTCTCAGGTAAGTAAGTCGGATGCCTTTCAGCTTTACTTTTATCAAAGGGGCTCTCACCGATGAAAGACAATGATTGGTTCAGTAAGTCAACTTTAACTTCCACAACATCTGAATTCTCTTTTTGTCTATGCATCTCATTGAACTCCTGTTCAGATGCTGAACTTCCGGACTCCTCTGGAGTATTTTGCTCCATTGGTAACTGAAAACTTTATGGATCTTCAGCGGATCGCTGCAGTACTTTTGATTTGCCATCTTAATGAAACAAAGCCTGAAAAAGATCCAAATAGTAAATTACTGTTTATAAACAATATGCAATAAATTAATTAAATGATTGAAGCAATTATATTTAAAATTGCCAATATACAATATCAATATAGCTACTTCAATCATTGCATTGTCCTAGAAAATTGGTAAGCAAAGAAAGAAGTGCATAATAATCGTCAAGTATTATATCATAGTAGAAATAGGTCAAAGTTTAGGTGCAAAGGGCTATAGGTTGGTAGACTGGTTTATAATTAACAAACATTTCCATTAGCTCTTTTTAAGATTTGATTCTTCATAAATTCACATAGAAGTGGACAAAAAATGATCAACATTATTTTTAGTTATTTTCATGTTTTCTCAGTCCAGCGCTTCAACCCTAATAGCTTAATATTAAGTTAGCTAATGGCTACATCATAATGCATTGGTGATAATAGGTTTATTACACTCTTAATTTAATCTTTCTTCCATACCTATTTTTGGAGGGTATAGCTACCTATATTCTGTAAGTACATTCAGTTTTGATTAAATTAAAGGATTTGGTGAAAATTGCCTTCTCTCATTTGAAATAGCTTGGCATAGTAAAAATATGTGATCAATCAAAAGTCACTATTAATTAATGGGTGTTAATTTTAGATGCCTAATAAGTAATAAATCATTCTCCTCTTTTTCATAATATAATAATTTGGTAGTTAGGTAGCTGTATAAAAATCATTAGGTATTTCAAAATTATCAAATGTAAATAACAAAATTACACACCTGTAAATTATTTTAGGATCTGCAGATAATCTCACAATTAATATTAAGTAGGTAGTTTAGAAGATATCTTGAAATTATTTTAATTTATATTTTGAAGATATAAATGACATTGGTATCTGAAAAACATACATTAATTAGTTAAGGATTAATGAAAGGCAGTTAAAGACTGCTTTTCATGTTACATTGATTTGGCAAGATTACCTATATGAGGTTTATATAGGCAGTGATGTATTATTTATTGATTCAAAAAGATTATATAAGAAGTATATAGGCCATGCCATGGTTAGGACTTACGTAGGTATGTGATATCACCATAATTTCTGGGTCAATAATACTTTTAGTAGGTATACTTAGTGTCACATAATTGCCCATAGATTCTAAACCCATGGAAATCCCATTTTTATTTTTTCTGGAACTATGGAGGATAGAAAGAGGTAACTTTAGAAGAAAATTTGGGATGATATGAGTTGCACTTTGGCTGGGGTCAAAGGTCAAAGAATTCACAAAAAGGTAATCATGTAAAAAATTGTCATATAAACATTGTTCTTTGACTCATTTGCAAGATCTCTTTCTCCTGAACATTTTCGTATTAAAATTGTTCAGATTGGTTAATTCTGGCCAAAGTTATGACCTCAAAGGTCAATCAGTTTGACCAAAAATTGATCTGGCCATAAATATGACCACAATGACCAGATAGGCCTCATAGTTAGTATGTGAACTTTATTCATTATAACCAACAAATGATGTAAATTTCATGCAATTCTGTGACCAAGGTGTCAAGAGGGTGTGTACACTTCATGTAGAATGCCCCTTCTGCTGCCATCCACGGCTCCACCTTGACCCAGACATATTTCTTAATGGGGTATGCCTGGAAGTGGTTGAATCGCACAGTTTCCTTGGTCTTGTATTTGACCAATGCCTCACCTGGGAGGCTCATATTCGCAGCCTTATGGTCTCTTGTACCCGCGCCATGGATATTCTTAGTGCTTGGGGCGCTGATAGGGCTACTGCCTTACTTTTATATCGATTCTTTGTTCGCTCGAAGCTTGACAACGGATGCAAGTTTTATGCATCCACTCTCGAGTGTATATTATAGAAGTTGGACTCGATCGTCCACACTGGCCTTCCCCTGGTGCCTGGTCCCTTCTGCACTTCCTCCATTGAGAGCCTACTAGTCGATGCTGGGGAGCTTCCACTCGCTCTACTCCATGCACAGTGTATTATTCTCCTGTACCAGTGAGCCCGGCGCCTCCCTCAGTCACCAACAGCTCTTACTGCATTCACAGCTGATTTTGACGGTGCCTATGCCGCCGAGAGATGCCAGTCATACCCTAAGCCCTTTGGGTTTAGGGCCAGGAAACTCCTTCGAGAGGTAGATATAGCTCTCGGGCCGGTGGCGCCCCTGGTTCTGCCCAGGACGCCACCCTGGAGGGTACCACATTTGGCTATTTGTCGCCACGCCTCTGCTCCCAAAGCTTGTACTGCACCGGGAGTATTGCGTTCGACCTTTTTGGAGCACATATCGTTTCATGCTGGAACCGTGCCAGTGTATACAGATAGCTCTAAGTCCGAAAAGGGGGTCGTCTTCCACGCCATATCCTATCCTCTCTGTTTGAAGTTAGCGGGGCTCTACCAGGCGCTGCGTCTGTCTTCACGGCCGAGCTGGTGGCAATACACCACTCGGTACGAGAGATTACGCGACGTGCCCGGTTCGGAGACCGGATTGTGATCTATAGCGACTCACAAAGCGCATTGGAATCTCCGCATCCCCTGGTTCGCGATATCCGTGACGCTACGGTTTTGGCGAGCCGGGCAGATGTCGAGATTATCTTCTGCTGGGTTCCTGGACATGTAGGAATTGCGGGGAATGAGGGCGCCAAAGAGTCCGCGAGGACTCTGCGACCGGACCAGCGTTTCGCTCTTCCTCACACCGACTACATGGCAGGAATATGGACAGCTCTTCGGACTGCTTTGCAAAGAAGATGGGAGACGGTCGAAGGGAACTTAAAGTTGCGTGCCATTGCGCCGCGACTGTTCCCATGGACCTATCCCCCAATGCCGCGGTGGCTTCAGGTTGCTTTCTGTCGTCTCCGAATCGGACACACTCGTGTGACGCATTGCTATTTGATGGAGCGCTCGCCTGCGCCCTATTGCAACGACTGCGTCGTCCCCCAGTCTGTTCGGCACATTCTTGTCGAATGTCCCAGTCTGGGTGATCTTCTCACACGTTACCTGTCCCCGGCACCTGGATGGGCGGGGTCTCTACCGCTTGTCCTTTGTCCTCGGAACGAGTGCGTGCACATTGACTGGTGGACTTGTTGACTATTTGGGGGAGGTTGGCCTTCTCCCTTTCATTTAACTAGGTTTAGTTGTTGTTTTGTTATTGTTTTTGTTATTTCTTTTTATTGTTGTTTCCTTTTCCAATTTTTTAAAGTAGCCTAGAACTAGGCTGTGTATTTATGGCGACTTATGCCCAAGTGGGCAGTTGCCAGATAGCCCCATGAAAAAAAAATCCCTTATTTGTTCGTCTCACATAAAGCAAGCCTCTGTAATCTCCCTGTTTTAAAGACACTGACTACCACTCCCCACTTTTCCACCCACCAACTCAATTCACACATTGACGCAGATTAATCAGCCTGGCAGAACGAGGACCATGATGCCTGTCCAGTACCATCATTGCATGTTACCCTCCTAGGATAAAGCCTTCAGGGGTGTCACTTTCCAGACCAGCATCCCTTTATCTGAGTTTAGTCACCTTTTACCATGAGGGCTATGGGGTGGTTGGGGCAATCTTCCTCCCCTGCATATAGGCAACATTCTGGATTTTAAGGGTCTTTTCCCACACAGGTAAAAATGATAACTTCCTCAAAATCCCCTGATGGTAATTTGTCTTTTTTTTAATATTGAAAAGGCCTATGATCCACTGATCTGTTGTCTTTGAGCAATTACGAAGGCCCAGTTTATTATATGCAACCTTATATTATTTACTACTTCAGATGGTGTCTCTTTTATTTAGTAGTTCAGTCACTGTTTAGCAATATTTGGTAATTTAAAAATAATAAGATTTGTTTATCTAGAATTTCTTTATAATACAAAATGTTTACAATTAATATTTTTATTCAGGTGATATTAGAAGCTTTTTCACCAATCTACCAAGCTTTAAATCCTCATAATGAAATTTCTTAGTAATTATAAAAGGGTAAGAACGCAAATTATGCATCCCCTGGCTTTTGTTTAGTCCAACATTCTCATCCAAAGTTTCTAAAGGCATATTTAGTTCAAGTAAATCCTTGTTATTCAAATTAGTGCTTTCACATATTGCCTGATTAAATATAGCTTCTTTTCTAGCACATCTTTGTGGGATAGTTTATATTTTAATAAGCCTGACTGTAATAGCTACTTGTTACAATTTGCCAATGATAGTAATTAAGTAATGTCCTTGGAATCCATCTCTTTTTATCACTAGTTTTAGTGATTGCACATCCCAATGCATATATTGACTTGGAAGTGCCCAAGCACCCATTGGGCACTTTATTGCTCCTCTGTATAGGTAACACTGCACTGTACTATGCACTTTGTGAAAATATTTTATGTGAGGGAACTCATTCACTACTACTTGGAAGATATCACAAAAAGGTTGAACTGGGAGCTGCTAAGGTTGAATGGGTAATGAGAAATTTGGGAGAGGCCTCAAGACCCATGCCTACACATTGTATCATGACAGGCTCCTTCAGCATGCACTCTGGTAGCACTACCATATCAAGGCATTGGTGCCATTGGTGCAGATATTTCTCCTCTGTGATGGCTTAGACCAGACGAATCACACGTGCATTTTGGTTAACTGAAAGTCTGCACAAAGCTCTCTAAATTTATGTAGTATGTGTTAATTGTGTTGAGCCAAATTCTGCTTCCTTGTGTCTTTTCTTAGGAAGAGGTCCTGCCCATTCAGGCTGTGTACTGAATCTCATTTCAAGAGTCCCAGGAATTGGTCCTGTCACACCTTGTCAGACTATACACTTCCTACACCTCTTGCCCGTATGGGGTGTGGCAATTTGCCTTCCTGGCCGCTGTGCTGACAGCCTGTATTTCTCCCCTACAACCTCTCCCACAACTTTCTCTGGTTGGCCTCTATTTTTTCAGGGTAGATGCTGACCTTTTCAGCCAACTATCCTGGATTGGGGCTAAGTGGGGAGGGAACAATGTTCCCTAACCCCTGAGCTCCGGTTTGGGATTGTGGGCTTTTAACAACCTGCTTTATCCCCACCCATACCTTCCTCAAATCCCCTTTCCTTCTCACTTCACTATATATTTTCTTTTACATCGTGCCCAAGGTGGAGCCGCCATGCTGAAGGGCTGCCAGGTCACCAGGTGGGAGGAGTGGCCTTTCAGGGTGGCACCTGGCTTTGCCAGCCCGGTACGCACCCCTTGCAAAGTGGGCTACTGTGAGGGGTGATGAGCGGTGACTTCCTGTAAAAAAAAAATAGGGTCACCATGCCCAATGATGAGAAAACTAAGAATCTTCCCCCAATTTCCCCTTGTCCATCGTCAGAGCCACCCCCGAGCAGCTCCACAGAAAAAATGGTGGTGCCCCCCTTCTGTGCTCTCGCAGGGGACCCTCAAAATCTCTAACCGGAGAGGAGGCTTACTCCTCTCCTTCGCCTACAGGTGTAGGGGACTCCCCCTCACTCCCTCTTTCCAGCGGCAGTCCCCCCTTTACTGCCAAGAAAGCCAGCAGGCAGCCCATAGATGACCTCTTCCCTTTCCTCCTTCGCCAGGGCGCGGCCATTTGCCATCCTGGCCGCCGTGCTGATGGGACTCAGCACCCCGTCCGACCCCAGCTTAGCCTATTCTCCTTCCTTCAAAACACTTGTTTCCCTGCTTTTCATACAACCTCTCCCACAACTTTCTCTGGTCAGCCTCTAATTTCCCAGGGTAGATGCTGACCTTCTTAAGCCAACCATCCCGGATCGAGGCTGAGGGGGGAGGGGACAACGTTCCCTAACCCCTGAGCTCCGGTTTGGGATGTTTTTTTTAACAACCTGCTTGATCCCCACCCGAGCCGCCCTTGGGCAGCTCCACCGAAAAAATGGAGGTCTTGCCCTCCTGTGCTTGCGCAGGGAACCCTACATATTTCTTTAACCGGAGAGGAGGCTTACTCCTCTCCTATGCCTATGGGTGAAGGGGCCACCCCCTCACCCCCTTCTCTGGAGGTGCTTTCGGGCACCTCCCTATTTCACGGAAGTCCATCCTTTTCTTTCTAAGGGGACCCCAGGCAGCCCATTGCTGACCGCCCCTCATGTAAGCGGCTCGGTAGGGTAAATGCCCTTAGGGGGGAGAGGGAAGCCAGGCCCCTTTGGTTGCTTCCCTCAAAAGACCTGCTAACAAGAATATTATTATTATTATTATTAAAGTTCCAAGCCACAACCCCAACTGGAAGAGCAAATAGCTATAAGCCCAAGGGCCCCAGTGGGGAAAGAAACCTGGTATGGAAAAAACGAAACAAAGATTAAGAAAAACATAATAAATAAATAGAAAATCAAAAAAAAAAAAAAAAATAAAAAAAATAAAAAAATTAAATGCTATAATGTTAAAAATATTATAATATTATATATGTGTGGATAATGAATAAAATATTAAAGTTATAAGTTTCTGTTAATTAAAAATGTATTAGCACCCACTTTAAATTTCTGAAGTTCCAAGGACTCAACAACAACACTAGGAAGTTCATTCCACAGTTTAGTTGTGTTAGGAATGAAACTTCTTGAAAACTGTGTTGTGTTGAATCTCATAGGCGTAAAGGCCCTACTATTGGCATTTAGTACACCTCTGGTAACTCGTTGAGGGGCATATAAATTGGGCAGATCGTGATGCAGTGGATGATCTGCATTGTTAAAAATTTTATATAAGATGCATAAGGAGCTTATTGCTCGCCTGTGCCACAGATCAACTTTGAGGTCAGGAATTAAAAATTTTATTGCTCTCAAATTTTTATCTAATAAATTAAGATAAGAGTTGGCTGCCGAACTCCAAACAGGGGCGCAATATTCAAAACACGGAAGAATAAAAGCATTAAAACAATTTTTAAGAACAGTCTGCTCTCCAAATACTTTGTAAGATTTCCTCAAAATGCCAATTTTTTGAGCAATAGAGGAGGAAATAGATCGAATGTGATTCTCAAAAGTAAACCTAGAGTCAAGCATAACTCCAAGCAACTTAAAAGAATCACATATGGAGATGGGAATGTTATTTATTAAAAGATCTGGATGGGGAGGATCTAGTGTTCTGGATCTGCTAACAATCATACTCTGGGTTTTCTTTGCATTTAACTTCATGCCCCATGAAGTGCACCAAACATTTATCTTAGCCAGATCTCTATTTAAAGACTCTGCAACCGATGCTCTCAACTCAGGAGATGGGACTGGGGCTATTAGAGTAGCATCATCAGCATAGGCTATAAGTCTATTTTCCAGTCCAAACCACATATCATGGGTATATAATATAAACAGTAGAGGACCAAGAACACTGCCTTGTGGTACACCAGATAGCACCTCTCTCTCATCACTAAAATTATTGTCAACATAAACCTTTTGATGTCGATTTGTTAAAAATTGTTCAATAATATTTAAAAATACACCACCTACTCCCAACTGCTTCAACTTAAATATCAGGGCCTTATGATTGACACGGTCAAATGCGGCACTGAAATCCAGGCCAACTAAGCGAACTTCTTGACCAGAGTCTAATGATTTTTGGACAATGGTGGAGACAGTGAGAAGTGCATCACAAGTGCTCAGACCCTTACGAAATCCAAACTGTAAAAAGGGAAACAGACGATTAAGCTCGGCAAATGTACTTAAACGTTTAGCTAGTAAACGTTCAAAAATCTTAGATAGAACAGGAGTTATAGAAATGGGCCTATATTCAGTAGGGTTAAAACTACCACTTGCACTTTTACATAATGGAATGATGTTACCAATTCTCCAACATTCGCAAAAACTACCACTCCTCGCCAGCTTCCGAAGAATAACGGAAAGCTTGGGAGCCAAATACTCTGCAGTTTTCTTAAAGAATAAAGGGAATATACCATTTGGGTCAGTACCACCATAAGCATCCAGATCAAGAAGTAACTGTTTTACTTCACTTGAACGGAAAGCAATCTTGTTTAACCTTGGTTCAGGGAAACAAGTGTCAGGTAGAGTTAGATTCTCATTACTTTGTTTATTATCAAAAACATCAGCCAACAGTGTTGCCTTTTCTTCAGGACTATGGGTAATGGAACCATCAGGTTTAAGAAGGGGTGGCATAGATGAATCATTCCCAAAAAGAGCAGACTTGAGAGTGGTCCAGAATTTGTGGGAATTTGCTGTGCGCTGAAGAGTTCCCTTTGTGGTAGTATTGAATTCAACTTCCGCATTATTATATACCCTCTGAGCTGCTGTTCTGTAGTGCACATAATTATCCCATAGAAAGGCAGATCTACTCCCCTTCCACAGGTTGTAGGCTTCTTGTTTCTGCATATGAGCCCTCTTACAGTCATCATTAAACCAGGCTTTGTCCTTAGTGCGATATCTGATCATACGGAATGGAACATGTCTATCAATAATTGAAACAATTTTATCATTCAAAATACGAACTGCTTCAACCTCCTTATATATTAGTGGCCAGTTGATCCGGGAGATATCATTTAATATATTGCACCAGTCTACTTGAGATTTGATGAATACTTTGCTTGTATGAGCTATATTAGGAATAGATTGCACAATACAGATAGTTATAGAAATTGCACAGTGGTCAGAAGTTCCCACAGGAGGATCAACAGCACTTGTAACGACTCCAGGGGAATCAGTGAAAACCAAGTCAAGGCAGTTCCCAGATGAATGGGTAGGCTCCCTAATGACTTGCTCACAACCCGACTCACACGCAAAATCATAAGCCCTGATACCATGACAGTCAGTAGGGGAGACAGAAGACAGCCATTGCCTATGATGAGCATTGAGGTCTCCCATAAATACAAAGCAGGCTTTCCGGTCATTTTCCTGTACCTTGGCCATGGCAAGGAGCAGACAATCAAAAATAGTATCATCTAAGTCTGGATTGCGATAGACAGAAAAAAGATAAAAATTATTTTGCTTACCACATACTTTCATAACTTGCATCTCATGGCAAGAACAAGCATAGGAGGTCTTTGAAGCAGAGTAACCATTCCTAATGTAAACTGCCATTCCTCTAGCCCTAGGAATGGCATCACGCCTAAGTAAAATTGGTTTTTTGAAGCCTGGTATAAGTATTTCAGAGACATGCCTCATATTTGAAACCAGGGTCTCTGAACAGAGTAAAATGTCATGAGACTTGGATGAAGCAGTCAAGTCTTTAATATTGGCATGTAGGCCCCTAATATTAATATAGAGTAGACGACATTTTATCTGACGAGGATGACCAGGTCCAGGGTTGAGCTCAATATCTCCTGATAAAATTAAAATCGATATTAAAAAAATAATATTAGCAACAAGATCTTCAACAAAAATAACAATTTGTACAACAACAACAACAACAATTTGTACAAAATTATTCAATAGCAAAACTTTCATTAACTGAATATTATATTAAACCTTCTCTGGGTCAAGGCCTGTGCCTCCCCACAAAAGACTGGTGTAGCTGCCAAGGGGACCTGCAATGTCCTGGGAGGGAATTGCCAACTGGAAGCCCCTCCTGTGATAGACATGGTCCTTGAGGAAACCCAGCCTCAGACGGTAGGGCCTTCCATGAGGGAGAATCCGGGCTCGGTGCCAAGCACCAAACCCGAATCCGCCCCTATGCAAGGTCCTCCTCAACGGCTGAGGGCTCCGAGGCAAAAAGGGTTCACACCCAGCCCTGGCCAAAACCAGGGCTTCCCCCCCTCTTCCCCCAGCGTGACCGGGCTGGGGGATGCGCAGTTTACACCCGGCATGATGTCTCCGTTCTTCCTTTCTTTTAGATACTTCCTTTCAGGCAGTGGCTGTGCAGCTGCACCTGGATAGGAGGTATACTATCCTTTATGCATACATTCCACCATCAGCTGACTTCGACGAGGGGGAGTTTCGCCGCGTCGTGGCACAGTTGCCTAGGCCATTTCTCTTGCTTGGAGATCTGAATGGCAGGCATCCTCTCTGGGGAGATTACTCCATAAATCCCAGGAGACAAGTCCTCGCCAATCTGATCGCAGAGCTTGAGATGGGTGTCCTAAACGTGGATGAGTTTACGCATCACTGTCCGAGAACCGCTTCATTTTCTTGCCTTGACCTATCTCTGTGTTCTTCGGATGCACAGCCTGATTTTGATTGGAGGGTGTTCGATGACCTCCATGGTAGTAATCATTTTCCCATTCAAATATCATTTTGAGGGCAACTGCCGCCTGAGAGACCACCTCGGTGGTGCTTGACGCGGGCGCGGTGGCCTGCATTTCAGGAAATGACTGAATTCTCTATCTCAGTCGAGGAGTTTAGGTCGGTAGATGAGGCCGTTGAGTTCTTCTCCGGCAACCTCATCGCCGTGGGCCTGACTTACTATTCCTAGGACGTCTGGCCGTTTTGCACGCCGACCACTCCCATGGTGGTCGGCCGAGTGTGAGACGGCCCTCAAACAGAAGCGTTATGCCTACATGCGCTATAAGCGCCGTCCGAACGATTTCACTGTCGCCGAATTTCCTTCGGCTAGTGCTAGGTTCCGGTATATTTCGAAGCACGCCCGCTGCTCTTCTTGGTGGGCATATGTGTCTTCACTTAACCGGAAGACCCCTTTAGCTGAGGTGTGGAAGTGAGTCAAAAGGATTCGGGGCAAGTTCTCGCAGGACCCCACTCCCATTCTCCAGGAGAATGGGACCGCAATCTCGGACCCCGCGTCCGTGGCGGAATCCTTAGCGACCGCTTTTTCCGCATTTTCTAGCCGGGATGCTGCTCCGCCAGCATTCAATGTCGCGGAAGGCCGCCGGCTGGACTTTACCTCCAGAGGCGGAGAACCCTTCAACGACAAGTTTACTGTGAGTGAGTTGCGTTCCGCTCTCGCTTCGTGCGCGGACACCGCCCATGGTCCGGACGATGTCCCGTACGCCATGCTTCGACACCTGGGTGAACGAGGCATGGCCTTTCTGTTAGATTTGTTCAACAGGATCTGGGTGGAAGGTCTTCTCCCAGACTCGTGGCGTATCGCTACTGTGCTCGCCTTTCGCAACCGGGGAGAGATCACTCTACTCCGACTGGTTTCCGCCCAATCTCTCTAACCTCTTGCGTGTGCAAGTTGATGGAGAAATTGGTAAATGTTAGATTAGCCTTTTTCCTGGACAGCGAGGCCATCTGGCTTCCGCAAGTTCCACTCCACGTCGGATGCTCTGCTCCGACTGGAAAATGCCGTCTGCGAGGCTTTCCTTCGTAGACAGCACTACGCCACGGTCTTTTTCGATCTGGAGAAGGCCTATGATACCACATGGCGATAGGGTATCATGGAGACTCTCCACACGATGGGGGCGAGGGGACGCCTCCCAATATTTATATGTGAATTTTTGCGAGATCGTCGATTCCGCGTACGGGTGGGGGGAGGCCTCTCCGGCCCAAAGGAGCAGAAAGAGGTTGTCCCGCAGGGAAGTGTCCTCAGTGTCACACTCTTTGATCTGAGCATCAACGGCATCACCTCGGTGCTGCCGGAAGATGTTCTCGCTACGCTCTACGTGAACGACCTTTCGATCTCTTTTGGCGTGGCCCAGATGCCAACTCTGGAGCGTCGACTCCAACAGGCATTGAACCGCGTCTCTCGCTATGCCGAAGCGCACAGGTTTCGGTTTTCCTTGGCCAAGACTAAGGTGGTGCACTTCTGCCGCCATCCACGGCTTCACCCCGACCCAGATTTATTTCTTATTGGGGGTGCGCCTGGATGTGGTTGAGTCGCACCGTTTCCTTGGTCTTGTATTCGACCGACGCCTCACCTGGGAGGCTCATATTCGCAGCCTTAGGGTCTCTTGTACCCGAGCCATGGATATTCTCCGTTCCGTGACGTTCAGCGCTTGGGGCGCTGATAGGGCTACTGCCTTACTTTTTTATCGATCCTTTGTTCGTTCGAAGCTCGACTACGGATGAGAGTTTTATTCATCCGCAGCCGAGCGTTTATTGCTGAAGGTGGATTCGATCCACCACACCGGCCTTCGCCTTGCGACCGGTGCCTTCCGCACTTCCCCCATTGAGAGCCTGTTGGTCGATGCTGGGGAGATGCCACTCGCTCTGCGCCGTGTGCAGTACATCACTCGCCTGTACGCGCAAGCCCGGCGCCTCCCTCAGTCGCCAACAGCTCTCACTGCATCCACAACTGATCTCGATGGTGCCTATGCCGCCGAGAGATGACAGTCATACCCTAAGCCCTTTGGGTTTAGGGCCAGGAAACTCCTTCTAGAGGTAGATATAGCTCTCGGGCCGGTGGCGCCCCTGGTTCTGCCCAGGACGCCACCCTGGAAGGTACCACATTTGGCTATTTGTCGCCAGGCCTCTGCTCCCAAAGCTTGTACTGCGCCGGGAGTATTGCGTTTGACCTTTTTGGAGCAGACATCGTGTCACGCTGGAACCGTGCCAATGTATACGGATGGCTCCAAGTCCCAAGAGGGATTCGGCTTCCACGCCGTATCCCCTCTGTTTGAAGTCAGTGGGGCTCTACCAGGCGCTGCGTCTGTCTTCACGGCTGAGCTGGTGGCAATACACCACTCGGTACGGGAGATTACGCGACGTGCCCGGTTCGGAGACCGGATTGTGATCTATAGCGACTCACAAAGCGCCCTGAGTGCTCTCGGAGCATTGGAATCTCCGCATCCCCTGGTTCGCGATATCCGTGACGCTACGGTTTTGGCGACCCGGGCAGATGTCGAGATTATCTTCTGCTGGGTTCCTGGACATGTAGGAATTGTGGGGAATGAGCGCGCCGGTGAGGGCGCCAAAGAGTCCGCGAGGACTCTGCGACCGGACCAGCGTTTCGCTCTTCCTCACACTGACTACATGGCAGGAATACGGGCACCTCTTCGGACTGCTTTGCAAAGAAGATGGGAGACGGTCGAAGGGAACTTAAAGTTGCGTGCCATTGCGCCGCGACTGTTCCCATGGACCTATCCCCCAATGCCGCGGCGGCTTCAGGTTGCTTTCTGTCGTCTCCGAATCGGACACACTCCGTGTGACGCATCGCTATTTGATGGAGCGCTCGCCTGCGCCCTGTTGCAACGACTGTGTCGTCCCCCAGACTGTTTGGCACATTCTTGTCGAATGTCCCAGTCTGGGTGATCTTCGCGCACGTTGCCTGTCCCAGTACAGGGATGGGCAGGGTCGCTACCGCCTTTCCTTTGTATTCGGTACGAGTGCGTGTACATTGACTGGTGGACTTGTTGACTTTTGGGGCGAGGCCGGCCTTCTCCCTTTAATTTAACTAGGTTTAGTTGTTGTTTTGTTATTGTTTTGTTACTGTTTTTGTTATTTCTTTTTATTGTTGTTTCCTGTGAATTTTTTAAAGTAGCCTAGAACTAGGCTGTGTATTTACGGCGACTTATGCTTAAGTGGGCAGTCGCCAGATAGCCCCTTGAAAAAAAACAATAAAAAATGTTGGGCACATTCTTGTTGAATGTCCAAGTCTGGGTCATCTTCACACACATTACCTGTCCCAGTACTGTATGAGCAGGGTCGCTACCACTTGTCCCTTGTACTTAGCCTGCCTCTCCCCAATGCCTGAGTTTTGCTTTTTAGCTTTTATTTTGCTCGTTTCTTTGTCTTTGTTATTTGGTTTTGCACGTTTGTTTTTTAAAAATCTATCTTAGTATTAGGCTGGAGCCTGATTACAGTGACTTTTGCCCTCCTAGGCAGTCACCAGAAGGGCTTCTAAAAAAAGTGTAGGTTCTATCTTTACCTGCCACCACCCTGTATGCTGGTGGCTCCACAAGCTCATGTTCCACCCTGGCTAGATGTGAGGAAAACCTGCCTAATGATCCATTTTGCATTACCAGGAAGGGAAAACCATTAAGAGGTAAAGATAAGGTGGCTGCCTTCAGAAATTTGCCACTATAAAATATTACTCGCTATTAATTAGATGGCTCTTGCAATAGATATCAGCTCACCATCTTTGATTTTGCATGCAACTTTCCATGCAACAGGTACCCAAAGCCTTGAGTAGATCAGTTGGTGCAATTATTTGATCTCCATGTGCATTTTGAACAAGATAAAAGAACAAAAAAGACCAGGGCCTTTCCTTCTAGGGCAACAGATGGTGGTCTCCTGCCTATTGACAGGTGTGCCTTTGGTAGAGGTGAGAAACCACCCAACCAATGTAACAGGCTTGGTGTGTGTAGCTTCGAGGATGTAAGGGCCTTCCGGACATCTTCAGAGCCCACCATCATCCAACGTTCCTGGTATTTGTGCTAGTGGTGGGGCAGGTTGTCCAACCGACAAATGCTCCATCAATTTCAACTTTTAGCTAGTGTAGATAGAGTCCATAGTCGCCTTGGACTATTTGTATTTTATTTTACTGGTGTTGGTTGTATGATCTTGTACCAGGGTGAGGTAGGCCTCCCCTTACACCAGAGTGTGTTTCCCTCTTCTTGCTTTGTTTTTTGTTTTAATGTTTTGTATTTGAAGATAACCTAGTATTAGGCTGAAAATTGAAACTATGATGACATGCTCTCAGTGGCAGTTGTCAACTAGTAATTAATTCCCCTTTCCTGAGCCTCTTCAGACAATCGATGGTTTGGCTCTAGGTATCCCCTTCAAGTCTATGCCAGAGAACTCCACTAATTTCTAGAGGTTGTGCCAAGAGCTCGTTGACCATTGGGCAGTCAGGGCTAAATGTCTGATGAGGAAACAAGGGGCAGGGGGAGCTTGAGACTCACCTATATACTTTCATCAGATTTGTCTTGGTTCTAAAGGAACTTGACAGTACGATGGAAGAAGACAATACCTTTATCCTGGAATTCAAATGTCCACCCACTCACAGATAGAAAAACATAAGGAAAAACTCTTCAACAAGGGATTAACTCACTGTTGTAACCTCCTACTACATGCAGTAGTTGACACTCTTCCCTCCCCAGAAACACAAGTGGCACACAAACCTACAAACGTATTTTGCAGCCAGTCATTTACATGGTAGAGATTTATATTATAAGTTTTATTGATCTTTTCACTGTAATCTTCCATGTTTGTTTCTTTGACAGTGGAAAGCTTGACAGCGAAAGGGAATCAGACTAAAGGGGCAAGTGTTGGTGACTGGGAAGAGGATATCAAAGATCCAATGGAAAGGATGATTCGGACAAAGGTAAGCTTAATACCAAAGCATAGGGATGTTTTCCTGTACTCAGCGCCATGTCCAGTCCCAGCTTAGCCTCTCCTTCTGCTAACATCTTTCTGTACCCACTCCTCATCTCCTTTCCAGTCATTTTATCCATTGCAGACAACTCCCCTCTCCTAACCACATCTCGGTATATTTACGAACGGGCAGATTGGGCGAGATACTATGCTGTGGTGACTACTGATAGGGAGGTTACATCCTTTCTACCGTTGATGATGCTGTCGAATACCTCGTGGATACGCTTGTTGCTGCGGCAGACACTTGTATCCCGAAAACGAGCGGAATACATCGCACTCGGGGCTGTTCCTTGGTGGAACCGAGAACTCCAATCAGCAATGGACGAGAAAAATGTAGCAGCACGCCGATATTACCGTACGCGACTTACACAAGATAAGATTGCACTTTGTCGCGCGAGAGCTCGCACTCACTACCTTTTGACGAAATCTCAGGCAACTTCGTGGAAACGATACTTCTCCGGCTTTAACGAGAGGACACCGATGACGCAGGGATGGCGTCGGATCTCTTAAGATACCTGGTAGGTGTATGGCCCATCGTTCTCCGACGTTGCAGGCTTCTAGCGGTTTAATCTCCGATTTGCTAGAGGTTGGACATGTTTTGAGCGAGGTGTCGAAGGGGAGTTCTTGGGCGCCCTTTCAGCGCATTAAACAGAATCAGTAGATATATCATTTTGTAGTGAAGAAGATGAAGATTACAACACTATTCTTACACTGCCCGAATTGCAGAATGCTTTTAGGAGGTGTGCTGATATGGCGCCTGGGGCTGATACCATTTCGTATGTCTTACTTCGCTACCTTCCTCCAATATCTCTGCAGTTCCTTTTATCTTTGGATAACCGCATATGGATGGAGGACTCCTTTCCGACAGTGTGGAGAATGTCGACTCTGCTGCCTTTCCAGAAGCCCGGTAAAGAGGGAACACATCCGCTGCATTACCGCTCTATAGTACTTACGAGTTGTATGTGTAAACTTATGGAATGGATGGTCAACGCTAGGCTCGTGTGGCATTTAGAAGAACAGCCTGTTCCATCCCGATCAATATGATTTCCGACGATGTCGCAGCACAACAGATGTGTTAGCCAGGTTCGACACGTTCATCAAGACTGGATTTGCCGAGAAACGACACGTGGTGGCTGTGTTTTTTGATTTGGCAAAAAGATTACGATAAAACGTGGAGGTACCTCATTTTGATAGTTCTATCCGACAATAGATATTTGGGACATATACCAAAATGCCAATTTTTTTTTTTGACAGGGTTATGCAAATCAAAGTTGGCAACAAACATTCTGATCCGGTCCCACAGCATGAGGGCGTCACGCAAGGGATCGTCCTTAGATGTACTCTGTTTGCCCTAGCTATCAATGGCCTCCCATCCTGCATAGGGCAGTATGTGGAGAGTTCGTTGTACGTCGACGACTTCGCCATATTCACTCTCTCCTCAAGTCTTCCTGCTGCTGAGAGGAGGGTACAACTTGGCGTTAACAAAGCAGTTCGGTGGACAAATACAAACGGTTTCACTTTTTCGCCATTGAAGACTAGCGATGCACATTTCCCAGCTTAAGCCTGGTGATAGATGGGTCCACCCAAATTCCGTACGTTCCGGAAACGAAATTACTGGGAATGACATTTAACTCAAAACTCACGTGGCTACCTCACCTTCAGTCTCTGCGAAGCAGATGCATAAAAAACCTGAACCTTTTGAAGTGCTTGACGCGTCTCTCGTGGAGTGCAGACAGGGTGACACTTTTGCGGATTTATCGATCCATTGTGCGTCTCAAGATGCTAGATACCGTCCACCATCAGGGTATCCCTCTGGCAACTAGGGCGTTTCGCTCCTTACCGGCGGTGAGTCTATGAGGAGAGCGGGTAATCATCTCTCAGTGATGGACGAGACAAGCTTTGTCACCAAGTTGTACAGCCGTTTATTTACTATGCCGGATACCCCAGCTTATCGTGCGATTACGAATCGAAGCTTTGATCACATCTATGCTGTTCACCCACGCCTCCATAAACCATTTAGATACAGGAGTCTTCAGCTTCTTGACCCCGTAAGGGGCGCGGCGATTTGCCATCCTGGCCGCCGTGCTGACGGGACTCAGCACCCCATCCTGGCCGCCGTGCTGACGGGACTCAGCACCCCGTCCGACCCCAGCTTAGCCTCTTCTCCTTCCTTCAAAACACTTGTTTCCTCGCTTTTCATTAAACCTCTCCCACAACTTTCTCTGGTCAGCCTCTAATTTCACAGGGTAGATGCTGACCTTCTCAAGCCAACCGTCCCGGATCGGGGCTGAGGAGGAAGGGGACAACGTTCCCTAACCCCTGAGCTCCGGTTTGGGATGTTTTTTTTTAACAACCTGCTTCATCCCCACCCATACCTTCCTCACATCCCCTTTTCCTCTCCTCTTCACAATCTATCCTTTTACGCCGCGTTCAAGGTGGAGCCGCGATGCCGATGGACTGCCAGGCCACCAGGCGGAAGGGGTGGTCCGAAATGGCGGCGCCTGGCTCTGCCAGGTCTGTAAGCACCTCTTGCAGTGCGGGCAACTGCAAGAGGTGATGAGCTATTGCGTCCCGTGGTACAAATAGGGTCACCATGTCCATCGATGAATTTATAAAACGCCAAATTCCTTTAACTCCCCCTGAAACAGCGACGGAGCCGTCCTCGGGCAGCTCCAGCAAAAAAATGGAGGTCCCTCCCCCCTGTGCTTGAGCAGAGGACCCTCCATATTTCTCTAACCGGAGAGGAGGCTTCCTCCTCTCCTTAGCCTACGGGTGCAGGGGACTCCCCCTCACCCCCTAATCTGGAGGTGCTTTCGGGCACCTCCCTTTTTCCAGCGGCAGTCCCCTCTTTTCTTTCCAAGGGGACTGCCAAGAAAGCCAGCAGGCAGCCCTTAGCCAGCCGCTCCCCATCGAAGCGGCTCGGTAGGGCAAACCAGCTTAGGGGGGACAGGGAAGCCAGGCCCCTTCGGTCGCTTTCCTCCAAAGACCTGCTGGCAAGAATATTGAACCTTGCCGGGGTCAAGGCCCATGCCTCCCCGCACAAGACTAGTGACGATACTGCCAACGGGACCTGCGATGTCTTGGGGGGGGATGGCCAACTGGAGGCCCCCCCCTAAGATAGACATGGTCCTTGAGGAAACCCAGCCTCAGACGGTAGGGCCTTCCATGGGGGGGAATCTGGGCTCGGCGCCAAGCACCGAACCTGAATCCGCCCCGATGCAAGGTCCTCCTCAAACGGCTGTGGTTTCCGAAGCAGTGCAAGGAGGGGAGGGATCTCCGCCGACCGGTGCCCCCACGACTACCAGGACCTTCTCCATTTCAGAGAATGACCTGGCTGAGGCCGGTCCATCTGGCCTGGGGGCTTCTTCCGGCGGAGGTGAGAAGCGGGTTCATTCCCTGCCCTCCTCTCCGAAAAAGAAAAAGACAAAAAAGACTCGGGGCTCCTCTCCATCCGCGGGGGCTGCGGGGACGGATGGGTCTGCTGCCACTTTGGTAGGCGACCAAGCCAAGATCGGCACATCCGGCCCCTCTACCCCCTCGTGTGCGGAGCCCCTGACTAAGACTAAGACCAAGAGTGCACAGGGCGGATCCTCGATGACATCGGGGCCCCTCATTCAGAGGTTACCTGGCGTTTTCGACCCCGTAAGGGGCGCGGCGATGTGCCATCCTGGCCGCTGTGCTGACGGGACTCAGCCTCCCGTCAGGCCCCAGCTTAGCCTCTCTTCCTTCCTTCAAAACACTTGTTTCCTCTCTTTTCACACAACCTCTCCCACAACTTTCTCTGGTCAGCCTCTAATTTCACAGGGTAGATGCTGACCTTCTTCTCAAGCCAACCGTCCCGGATCGGGGCGCTGAGGGGGGAGGGGACAATGTTCCCTAACCCCTGAGCTCCGGTTCGGGATGTTTTTTTTTTAACAACCTGCTTCATCCCCACCCATACCTTCCTCACATCCCTTTTCCTCTCCTCTTCACATTCTATCCATTTTTACGCCGTGTCTAAGGTGGAGCCGCCATGCCGATGGACTGCCAGGCCACCAGGCGGGAGGGGTGGTCCGAAATGGCGGCGGCTGGCTCTGCCAGACCTGTAAGCACCTCTTGCAGTGCGGGCAACTGCAAGAGGTGATGAGCTATTGCGTCCCGTATAAAAAAGAGGGTCACCATGTCCATCGATGAATTTATAAAACGCCAAATTCCTTTAACTCCCCCTGAAACAGCGACGGAGCCGCCCTCGGGCAGCTCCAGCAAAAAAATGGAGGCCTCCCCCCCTGTGCTTGCGCAGGGGACCCTCCATATCTCTTCAACCGGAGAGGAGGCTTACTCCTCTCCTACGACTACGGGTGAAGGGGACTCCCCCTCACACCCTTCTCTGGAGGTGCTTTCGGGCACCTCCCACTTACCAGCGGCAGTCCCCTCTGTTCTTTCCAAGGGGACTGCCAAGAAAGCCAGCCACTCCACATCGAAGCGGCTCGGAAGGGCAAACCCCCTTAGGGGGGACAGGGAAGCCAGGCCCCTTCGGTCGCTTTCCTCCAAAGACCTGCTGGCAAGAATATTGAACCTTGCAGGGGTCGAGGCCCATGCCTCCCCACACAAGACTAGTGACGATACTGCCAACGGGACCTGCGATGTCTTGGGGGGGATGGCTAACTGCTGGCCCTCCCCTGAGATAGACATGGTCCTTGAGGAAACCCAGCCTCAGACGGTAGGGCCTTCCATGGGGGGGAATCCGGGCTCGGCGCCAAGCACCGAACCCGAATCCCCCCCTATGCAGGGTCCTCCTCAAACGGCTGTTGTTTCCAAAGGAGTACAAGGAGGGGAGGGATCTCCTCCGACCGGTGCCCCCACGACTACCAGGACCTTCTCCATTTCAGAGAATGACCTGGCTGAGGCCGCTCCATCTAGCCCTGGGGCTCCTTCCGGCGGAGGTGAGAAGTGGGTTCATTCCCCGCCCTCCTCTCCAAAAAAGACTAAAAAGACAAAGAAGACTCGGGGCTCCTCTCCATCCGCGGGGGCTACGGGGACGGATGGGTCTGCTGCCACTTTGGCAAGCGACCAAGGCAAGATTGGCACATCCGGCCCCTCTGCCCCTCCCGGTTGTGGAGCCCCTGACTAAGACCAAAAGTGCACAAGGCGGAGCCTCGATGACATCGGGTCCCTTGATTCAGAGGTTACCTGGCGTTTTCGAGCCCGCTGGCTTCAAACGCTTCCTCTTTATTCGCTCCACTGATGGCACCATGTTGTCCAAGGGCAACATGATCCATCAGAAGAGAGGATTAGCTAGTGCAATTGGTAGAGAGCTGAAGGTGACCCGTTTCTCGGACGGGAGCCTTCTAGCGAATCCCGCCGAGGCGGCCAAGATAAGTGCTCTTCGGACACTTCATGGCACCCCGGTGAGTGTGACGCCGCACTCTACCATGAATTTTGTGAAAGGAGTAGTTTATGCGAGGGAACTGGTTGACTACTCCATTGAGGACATCACCCTAGAGCTGGTCGACCATGGGGCGGTCAAGCTCGAACGTGTGATGAGAAAACAGGGAGGGGCCTAGAGACCCTCCCCTACACTCTTCGTCACGTTCGACTGTGACAAGCTCCCCGAGTCGGTGCGCGCCGGTTGGTACCGCTACCGCGTGAAGGCATTCGTGCCACTGCCGCGGCGGTGCTATTACTGTCACCGCTTCGGCCACACGAATCGATCATGTAAACGTGCAAAATCGGGGTCACCCGAAGTCTGTGTAAATTGCTCCAAGGTCGCACACGATAAGTCCAAATCGTGTGTGGCCAAGCGTGTCAATTGCGGAGAGCCGCACCCTGCTTCTTCGAAGCAATGTGGTGCATATCTCCTTGAGAAAGAAATCCTGGCCGTTCAGGCCCAGGATCGACTCTCATTCCGCGAGGCTAAGGACTTGGTCCTGGCGCGCTCGGCTCTGCCTGGGACGTCATATGCCTCAATAGTTAGAAAAGCACCCTCTGCTCCTGGCCCATCCAGGCCAACGAGCACGGTTGTTTCCGCGCCCATTCGGAGCCCTTCTGCGGGCTCTACCCAACCCGAGCGCTCCCCTGGTAGAGCTGGCGGCAAAAAGGGTTCACACCCAGCCCCGGCTAAAACCAGGGCTCCCCCCTCTTCCCCCAGCGTGACCGTTTCCCGTAAGGCGAAACGGCCACGCGCCTCCACAGAGTCGTTAGACTCCCAGGAGGCAACACCCCTGAAGATGGTCGCTAGGCCATCTTCCGGGGTTCCTAAAGCTGTTCCCCGAAAGGAGGACAGCAACAAAGGAGCTTCGGCCCCTTCGCCCACGCCCCGAGGTGGAGCGAGTGGCTCGGAGACGGTGGTTCCTCGAAAAGAGGGCCCCCCCGCCTCCCAAGCCGCAACGCCCGCCTAAGGTTTCGAGGCGGAGGGAGGAAAAGACTCGCATGGCGACCCCAAACTCCCCCAATAAGTCCTCGAAGGCGACAGCGCCTTCAGCGCTTTGTCCGGCCAACAGCGCCCGGGGTTCTGCCCCCGGGAAGCGTACGGCCATTCCCGTGAGGGTCTTCAATTCGAGGAGGGCATATTCCTTCAATGGAATTGCCGTGGACTCCGGGCCAACTGGGAGGAGCTGAGAGGGCTCGTCTCGTCCCGTTCCCCGTTAGCTATTTTTTTGCAGGAGACCATGCTAGGCGCGTGCCCGGTGCCTGCCCTCCCGGGGTATAAGGGTCTTGCGACCCCACCACCGCGGGATGGCCGGGCTGGGGGATGCGCGGTTTACACCCGGCATGATGTCTCCGTTCTTCCTTTCTCTTTAGATACCTCCTTTCAGGCAGTGGCTGTGCAGCTGCACCTGGATAGGAGGTATACTATCATTTCTGCGTACATTCCACCGTCAGCTGACTTTGACGCGGGGGACTTCCGCCGCGTCGTGGCACGGTTGCCGAGGCCCTATCTCTTGCTTGGAGATCTCAACGGCAGGCATCCTCTCTGGGGAGATTACTCCATAAATCCCAGGGGACAAGTCCTTGCCGATCTGATCGAAGAGCTTGAGATGGGTGTCCTAAACGTGGATGAGTTTACGCATCACTGTCCGAGAACCGCTTCATTTTCTTGCCTTGACCTATCTTTGTGCTCTTCGGATGCACAGCCTGATTTTGATTGGGGGGTGGTCGATGACCTCCATGGTAGTGATCACTTTCCCATTCAAATATCATTTTGAGGGCAACTGCCGCTTGAGAGACCACCTCGGTGGTGCTTGACGCGGGCGCGGTGGCCTGCATTTCAGGAAATGACTGAATTCTCTATCTCAGTCGAGGAGTTTAGGTCGGTAGATGAGGCCGTTGAGTTCTTCTCCGGCAACCTCATCGCCGTGGGCCTGACTACTATTCCTAGGACGTCTGGCCGTTTTGCACGCCGACCACTCCCATGGTGGTCGGCCGAGTGTGAGACGGCCCTCAAACAGAAGCGTTATGCCTACATGCGCTATAAGCACCGCCCGAACGATTTCACTGTCGCTGAATTTCGTCGGGCTAGGGCTAGGTTCCGGTATATTTCGAAGCACGCCCGCCGCTCTTCTTGGCGGGCATACGTGTCTTCACTTAACGGGAAGACCCCTTTAGCTGAGGTGTGGAAGCGAGTCAAAAGGATTCGGGGCAAGTTGTCGCAGGACCCCCCTCCCGTTCTCCAGGAGAATGGGACCGCAATCTCGGACCCCGCGTCCGTGGCGGAACCCTTAGCGACCGCTTTTTCCGCATTCTCTAGCCGTGATGCTGCTCCGCCAGCATTCAATGCACGTCGTGATGTCGCGGAAGGCCGCCGGCTGGACTTTACCTCCAGAGGCGGAGAACCCTTCAACGACAAGTTTACTGTGAGTGAGTTGCGTTCCGCTCTCGCTTCGTGCGCGGACACCGCCCATGGTCCGGACGATGTCCCGTACGCCATGCTTCGACACCTGGGTGAGCGAGGCATGGCCTTTCTGTTAGATTTGTTCAACAGGATCTGGGTGGAAGGTCTTCTCCCAGACTCCTGGCGAATCGCTACTGTGCTCGCCTTTCGCAAGCCGGGGAGAGATCACTCTACTCCGACCGGTTTCCGCCCAATCTCTCTAACCTCTTGCGTGTGCAAGTTGATGGAGAAATTGGTAAATGTTAGATTAGCCTATTTCCTCGACAGCGGAGGCCATCTGTCTTCTGCACAGTGCGGCTTCCGTAAGTTCCACTCCACGTCGGATGCTCTGCTCCGACTGGAAAGTGCCGTCTGCGAGGCTTTCCTTCGTAGACTGCACTACGCCACGGTGTTTTTTTGATCTGGAGAAGGCCTATGATACCGCATGGCGATACGGTATCATGGAGACTCTCCACACGATGGGGGCGAGGGGACGCCTCCCAATGTTTATATCTGAATTTTTGCGAGATCGTCGATTCCGCGTACGGGTGGGGGGAGCCCTCTCCGGCCCAAAGGAGCAGGAAGAGGGTGTCCCGCAGGGAAGTGTCCTCAGTGTCACACTCTTTGCCCTGAGCATCAACGGCATCACCTTGGTGCTGCCGGAAGATGTTCTCGCTACGCTCTACGTGGACGACCTTTCGATCTCTTTTGGCGCGGCCCAGATGCCAACTCTGGAGCGTCGACTCCAACAGGCATTGAACCGCGTCTCTCGCTATGCCGAAGCGCACAGGTTTCGGTTTTCTTTGGCCAAGACTAAGGTGGTGCACTTCTGCCGCCATCCACGGCTTCACCCCGACCCAGATTTGTTTCTTAATGGGGTGCGCCTGGATGTGGTTGAGTCGCACCGTTTCCTTGGTCTTGTATTCGACCGACGCCTCACCTGGGAGGCTCATATTCGCAGCCTTAGGGTCTCTTGTACCGGCGCCATGGACATTCTCCGTTCCGTGACGTTCAGCGCTTGGGGCGCTGATAGGGCTACCGCCTTACTTTTTTATCGATCCTTTGTTCGCTCGAAGCTCGACTACGAATGCGAGTTTTATGCATCCGCAGCCGAGCGTTTATTCAGGAAGGTGGATTTGATCCACCACACCGGCCTTCGCCTTGCGACCGGTGCCTTCCGCACTTCCCCCATTGAGATCCTGTTGGTCGATGCTGGGGAGATGCCACTCACTCTGCGCCGCGTGCAGTGCATCACTCGCCTGTACGCGCGAGCCCGGCGCCTCCCTCAGTCGCCAACAGCTCTCACTGCATCCGCAGCTGATCTCGATGGTGCCTATGCCGCCGAGAGACGCCAGTCATACCCTAAGCCCTTTGGGTTTAGGGCCAGGAAACTCCTTCGAGAGGTAGATATAGCTCTCGGGCCGGTGGCGCCCCTGGTTTTGCCCAGGATGCCACCCTGCAGGGTACCACATTTGGCTATTTGTCGCCACGCCTCTGCTCCCAAAGCTTGTACTGCGCCGGGAGTATTGCGTTCGACCTTTTTGGAGCAGACATCGTGTCACGCTGGTACCGTGCCAGTGTATACGGATGGCTCCAAGTCCTAAGAGGGGGTCGGCTTCCACGCCGTATCCCCTCTGTTTGAAGTCAGCGGGGCTCTACCAGGCGCTGCGTCTGTCTTCACGGCCGAGCTGGTGGCAATACACCACTCGGTACGGGAGATTACGCGACGTGCCCGGTTCGGAGACCGGATTGTGACCTATAGCGACTCACAAAGCGCCCTGAGTGCTCTCGGGGCATTGGAATCTCCGCATCCCCTGGTTCGCGAAATCCGTGACGCCACGGTTTTGGCGAGCCGGGCAGATGTCGAGATTATCTTCTGCTGGGTTCCTGGACATGTAGGAATTGCGGGGAATGAGCGCGCCAAAGAGTCCGCGAGGACTCTGCGACCGGACCAGCGTTTCGCTCTTCCTCACACTGACTACATGGCAGGAATACGGGCACCTCTTCGGACTGCTTGGCAAAGAAGATGGGAGACGGTCGAGGGGAACAAAAAGTTGCGTGCCATTGCGCCGCGACTGTTCCCATGGACCTATCCCCCAATGCCGCGACGGCTTCAGGTTGCTTTCTGTCGTCTTCGAATCGGACACACTCGTGTGACGCATCGCTACTTGATGGAGCGCTCGCCTGCGCCCTATTGCAACGACTGCGTCGTCCCCCAGACTGTTCGGCACATTCTTGTCGAATGTCCCAGTCTGGGTGATCTTCGCGCACGATACCTGTCCCGGTACCGGGATGGGCGGGGTCGCTACCGCCTGTCCCTTGTACTCGGGACGAGTGCGTGCACCATGACTAGTGGACTTATTGACTTTTGGGGGGAGGCTGGCCTTCTCCCTTTCATTTAACACAGTTTAATTGTTGTTGTTGTTTTTGTTATTGTTTTTGTTATTGCTTTTTTATTGTTATTTCGTTTTATTGTTTCCTGTTTAATTTTTAAAGTAGCCTAGAACTAGGCTGTTTGTTTACGGCGACTAATGCCTAAGTCGGCAGTCGCCAGATAGCCGCTTAATTTAAAAAAAAAAATCTACCGAGCAGGGATTAATTACCCTTACCTCTATGCATTTCTGCGTAGACGATGGAATTTGGCCTGGGCCACTATCTGGCCCAATAAACTCAGGACGATCAAGGATAGTGTGACGGTGTGGGGTACAACACGAAGTCCTGCTCACAAAGCTTCGCATTGGGCACACACGCCTAACACACAAGTTGTTGCTTGATGGCGAACCACCTCCTTTCTTCGATGGATATATTGTTCCTCTCACAGTTGAGCACCTCCTTGTTGAGTACCCGGAGTATGCCGATGAGCGGGTGGCCCACTTTGGCGTCAGTGGAATCGGTCAGCCTCTGAATAATCGCTGGGTTCTTCGGGACGATGAAACTGCCCTCTCCGCAGTTCTCTCATTTGTAACCGCATTTCCTCCGACCTCTGACACATGCGTGACTCCATCACGCATCATCTATAATTGTGGTCTTCGTACCATACATTTCATTTTAAATGTAGGACTAGTTTAGCTTATGTGCATCATTTTACGTTATGTGTGGCCTGCTTGCCACATATTTTATTTGCAGACTACGTGTCACTTTCACTCACTGTGGAATGTACTCCATGCTCCAATACGTCCTGACACGATTCAGCACGATATAGCCCTTAGCGGTTGAAGTGCCAGCTAACTGGTCGGTCGTAATAGACAGGCGCCAATTATAATTGGGGTGGATTCGTGCACACGGACTTGTAGACTATCTCTCTTTTTAGAGGAAGCCGGCCTCGTCCATTTTATTTGACTCTCTTTGGTGTTGGTCGCGTGATTCTGCGCCGGAGGCAGCACCCCCCATCCCCCCACCACTCCGTAGTATGCTTCCTTCTTCGTGCTGTTTTGCTTCTTTTGTTTTGAATGTTTGTTTTTTGGGGTGGTGGTGGGGCTTTTACACGTTTTTTTTTGTTTTGTTTTAATTTAATCTAGCTTAGCATTAGGCTGTATGATGATTACTGCGGTTTCTGCCTGAGTGGGCAGTTGCCAGATCGTCGCTATGAAAATATCTTGGCACTGTTTGAAGCCAAAGTGCTCTTTAAGGCGGTGCATGTCTTGATGGCCAAGCTGGTTGGAATACGCGGATGGTACGGAAGATTTTGTCCTGTCCCAGGCTCAGAGCGATTGGTAATTAGGTGCGACTCGGAGAGCGCAGTAAGTGGCCTGGAGCCGTTGGAATCTCCAGCAATTTCTGTGATCCCGTGGCTGCTGCTGCGATTCGCGGGTGGGGACGATGGTGACCCGGTTGTCTTTTGCTGGGTTCCTGGGCGAGTTGTGGTGGCAGGAAAAGAGTTGCACTGACAAAGCCCCCACCCCCTCCCCAACTGTCTCCACATACAGACTGGACCAGGTTTTTGTTCCTCCGCACTTAACTACATGGCAGCAATTAGTTGGCCCTTCAGGCTACATAACGAAGAAGGTGGGGGGATGGAATTTAGTTGCACTCCAATGAGTCCCGCCTCTGCCTGTCGACCCTGGCCCCATGGCATCGGGTCATTTTTTATCGCCGCCGCTCCAAATTGGACATAGTTGCTGCGGGGTGGAGTGTCAAGGCTGCCTGGTCTCGTAGAGGGCAAGTACCTGTCCCGCTACCAGTACAGGCAAGCCTGCTACCGCCTGTGCAATTACGAGGATAGACAGGCTTGCTGCTGCTGCTGCGGCCTCTCACAGGCAAGGTTGCTTCTGCCTGTCTTAACACCACCCCGCAGGGGGGTACCCTGTGTTGCCTGCTACACTGGCTACCTGGAGGAGCAGCTGCACTGTCTGGGGGAAATTAGGGAAGCCCTGCTTGTCACTGGCTTGATTTGGACTCTCGGATGGAGCCTGCGAAAGTGTTGGTGCCCTTTCCCCTCGCACCCACTCATCATTACTTTGCCTTTTATTAGTAGTATTATTAGCATTAATATTATTATTATCATTCTTATTATTTGTTATTAGTATTTATTGATATATTATAATTATTTAGTATTAGTATGTTATCATTATTTATCATTTATATATTAGTGTTAGTATTTATTATGATAGATTATGATTATCATTTTATTATTATGTATTATGATTATTAATTATTATTAGTATGTTATACATATTATATATTATTATTTCCAAACTTGCTCTCCTCTCCACAGAGGTTGTGGCTGCCCGGTGCACTTTCGTCCTCTTTTGAGCCTAAGTCGAGTGGTGGTGTATACCATGAGGTCCCTACCTCCTGCAATGGTCGAAACCCCCCGCTGGTTGGGCAAGTATTAGTTACAGGGTGTATTAGGCCGTCGACTCTGTTCACTTTCCTCCAGTACACGCATAAGGTTGCTATGACGGCACCATCTTTTATGGTTAAAAGTTCCTGGACAATTTCGCCTAAATGGTAGCCCATGTTGGCCAAAGCTCATCGATGCCGAACCAGGACTGATTATGTGTAAATGATCAGATTCTGAAATTTCTGATGCTATGGAGAACATTCTCTTAACCTCCCCCTCATAGGCGACAACACAACATAATGTAATGTTGGGCGACCCCAGATGCATGGAGATCCGCCTCAGAGCGCCCTTCGACCTCCCTTAGTGTCGGGGAGGATGGGGGAAATCGAGGCATCTGTTAGACCAGTGGAGGAGATCTCCCCTCTCACCATCCCATTGAAAAGGTGGACCCCTTGTTCTCAGGGGCCTATCTAACCATCTAGCGGAAAGCAGGTGGCCCAAAATCGACCACTCCCTTGGGAGAGACTCGATAGGGCCAATCCCCTTAAGGAGGCAAGGGAAAGTCGGGCCATGCCCCTTGCAGTCCTGTATTTTGACGTTGCGTGGGGTCGGCATGCCAACCGACCTTCCCAAATGGAAGTCATTTCGCCGACTAGACACTTGACTGTGACGGAAGATACCTCGAAACGTATCAGTGATGCCTTGGAGGAAGATGGGCACGGGGAGTACCCCCTCAGATAGACATTGGTTTCAGAGATGACCCGGCCCTAGACGGCAGGATCTTCCTTTAGGTCGAACCCGCGCTCGGTGCAAAACACCGAACCTGAGTCCGTATCTGTTCAAACTTCTCAGATGGCTCGGGCCCCTGAGGACTCAAAAGGAGAGGAGAGACGAGACCTCCTGTCCCGACTGGTGCCCCTCGGACAGCTAAGACCTTCTCCATCTCGGAGAAGGATCTTGCTGAAGCCGGTCCATCCGGACTAGGGGCTCCCGTACGGCGTTCCCCGTGAATGTCTTCTCTTCAAAGAGGGCATATTTCTTCAATGGAATTGCCCCGGACTCGGTCAACTCCCGTTCCCAGTTAGCTATTTTTTGCATGAGACCATGCTGGGCGCGTGCCCCCTGCCCACCCTCCCGGGGTGTAAAAGTTTTGCGACCTCACCATCACTGGATAGGGGCCAGGCAAGAGAATATCCCTGTTACACCCGTCATGATGTATCCATTCTTCTCTCTGCTCTAAATACCTCCTTTCAAGCAGTAGCACCTGGATACGACATATAGTCATTTCTGCATATATTTGACCGTAGCCCACTTTGACACGGCCTGGCTCTTCCCCCAACTCGTGGCACAGTTGCCAAGGGGTAGACTACTTGATTAATCCTAGGGGTCAGGTATTTGCCGACCTGGATATAGGTATCCTAAATGTAGACGAATTTCCGCAGTTGAAAAATCCTGCGAATGTAATCATCTTCAACCGCCCATTTCATTACTTTCGATTGCCCACAAACATCAATCCTAAATATCCGATGGATCTTTGTATTCAGTACACTTACCAGGGATCTGATATTTAGTGTGGAATTAATTTGAATTGGAGCTTAATTAAAGTTTCGCTCCTTGGGATCTGAAGTGAATCAGCTTCACCCAAATCTATCATTTTCAGGATCGATCTGAGTGTGTTCCTGATTTGCGAGGCACCGGAGCCAGTCGCAGAGGAAGGGCCAACCGACGATCTAGGAAGAATCGGGGGAATTTTCGCGGAAGATCACAGTCGAGCTGCTTTTCTCATTTTCGGGGGTCCCAACACTTTTCCCCCCATCGTAATCCCCCCTCCGGCTGGGGCAGAGGTAACCCCACCAATTACTACGACTCTGACTTCGAAAGCGATCAGAGCGATTTTGGGCGAAGACCACTGTTGGGATGTTTCCCGGGCCAACCTTCTTCCTTCTTCAGGGATGCACGACAGTTTCCCACTCATAATTTCTTCTCGTACCGGGGCAGAGGTAAACCCCCTAAATACTACGAGTCTGACTCAGAAAGCGATCAAAGCGATTTTCGCCAAAGACCACTGTTGGGATGTTTCCCTGGCCAATCTTCCTCCTCCGTGGATTCACGACAGTTTCCCACTCATCGGAATCCTTTTGGGGGACAGGGAAGAACTGATCAAATTGGGAACTACGAGTCGGACCTAGAAAGTCTAAAAAGTACATCATCCTTAGGATATTTGACGTCAGTCTCCCAACAGACGTCAGTGCCAGTCACTCCTTGTTTGCTTGCCAGAACCTTGGTAGAACTCGCTAATTACGAGGCAACGCTTTTAATTCTCCTTGACCAACATCAGCTTAACCATAAAGAAGTCCGCCAAACAGCAATCAGATATCCAGAGACTTTTGAGATGCAAGTGGAGACCGTTCTTCTCCGACCCAAACTTGCAATTTGTCCCAGGTATTTAGGCGAAGAAGGCTGTCCAGCAAAGAAAACTTGCCAAGATGTTCATTTATGCTTACAGCATCTCGGTGGACGATGCACCAAAGGTGCCGATTGCATTTACGGCCACAATATTTCGACTGACCACAACAAACCACTTTTGAATCGTTTTCACTTGAATACCATTCCTTTACAGTTACTTTTAGGTTTGCTGAAATTCCTGCATGATGACTCTCTCACTGTTACTGAAGATATTGATGTCTGTGACGCTTACAACTTGGGAAATTGCACAGATGACAAATGTACCAATCTTCACTTATGTTTAAAATTCTTAGCTAAGAGCTGTTCGAGTGATGGTAAATGTAAACTAAACCACATGGTTTTTGAAAGCCAACCCAGTACCATTATGAAATGTCACGGAATCTCGTTAAATGAGAGTCCCAGAGATATCTTGATGCAAGTCTCATCTTCCATTTGTATTAAAAAGAAATTGGAAGCTCTGCAGTTGACATCGCCACAATCTGGAAATCAAGAGGAGGTTGTGAAGTTAGATTCTGCTGCTAAAAAGGATTCACCGGTTGATAAACCGACAACTCTCTCAAAAGAGGCGGTTCCTTTAAAGACAACTTGGTATAGCGAGTTCATAGGGAAAGTCACCCGCGCCGAGATCTGCTACGATTCTGTTGAAGGTTTGTGTCCTTACGAAGAGAGTGGATGCTGGAGACTCCATTCTGACTCGCACTTTCATTGGCAAGGCACGTCATCTACCTCTGCCAAAAAGAGCCCCTGGTTCAATTTGACAAAAGAACAGTCCTTAGCTTTGGAGATAGCTTATTGTGATCCGAATATTGATAAAACTCCATTACCTCCGATATATAGCTCCAATTTGTCTCCTTCAACCAAGGGCCTCCTCATTGCTCTCGGTGGACGGAGTAAATGGGAAGCCGATTTTAAAGCCATGAAGCTGATACCTTGTGAAGGAAACGAACACCATCCGTTGAATTTGCGGCGTCTTTGTACGGAAGATTGCTCAACTAAACCAATGACTCCTGAGGCTTGCAAATTCAAATGGTACTTTTTTGATAAAAACAAGAAATGGATCGAGTATGGGCAGGTAGATTCAGCCGGAGAAGAGAAGCTAAAGTCTAGTATTTCTTCCGACGATATAGAGAAGTTTGCACAGCAGAATAGTCGGGACTCTGTAATGCAATTTACAAACCAAGAATTCACTTACCTCCTTGACCTTCAAAATATGACTCAAACTAACTTGTCAACCAATGTTTCTAGGCAAGTTCGCCGTCGCCCTCAGCCCCACTTGATGGAAGAAAAGAAGTCTCTGGTGGGCTCTGCGACCAAGGATGATTTGCCCATATCATGGGACCCGATGAAACCAGATGAGCGGGTCCGAAGAGTTGTCTTATCATCTTCCTCTTCGGAATATCAAACTGTTTTGAACCACGTACAAAGTAATGGTGGTGGTTCAATTAACGTGACTCAAATTGAGAGAGTCCAGAACCCCTATTTATGGCGTGCTTTCCAAAATAAAGTACAAGAGATGACATCTTTATATAAGGACGCCACCATAGTGAATGTCCGGCAACTTTTCCATGGCACTAACCCCGACACAGTCCCCAAAATCTGCGAGGAAAACTTTGATTGGCGCCTGCATGGCACAAATGTTGGCCAAGCAATGGGACGTGGAACCTACTTTTCCCCTTTTGCTAGTACTTCTCACGGGTACACGCGACCAGACACTAATAATGCTCGCTTTATGTTCATAGCTCGCGTCGCAGTTGGTACAATTACAACTGGCAATTCTAGTATGACAAGGCCGCCACTGAACCCTTTATACCAGGTTCCTTTCGATGCTACTGCGAACGCTACCCAAAACCCGTCCATCATTGTGAAGTACGACAAACAAGAGTACTTCCCCGAGTACATCCTCACCATGACATAACATTGGAGGGTTCTTTCGATATTTTCCCTTCCTATTCAGTCTGAATGTGCTTCGGTTTGGAGCTACATTCTGAGCTTTGTTGGTGCCTCGGATTTGGACCCGCCTTTACCCAGCCTCAGTTTTTTTGTTTAATTTACCTGGATCACTGGATTCAAATATATCGGATCTGGCCGTTGTGCAAACAACCGAAGAACCGCATTTTATTCCCTAATTGTTAATTGCCGTTATGTTGTCAACCGTCGCAAGGAAAATGGAAAACTTAAGGACTACATTTGATCTTTCGCCGAGGAAGGATTAGCTCCTTTTTTTCTTAATTGTGATATTTTTATCAATATATACATTATATAATTTCTTAATAATAAAGGTTTTATAATTTTCAACGAGCCTCTCTATACGGATCTTACCAACTTGTTTACTTCACTCCTTCAACCTCTTAGGATTCGAACCTTGAGTGGCTATGCTCCACCCGCACTAAGTCGATTCGAAAAGGCGCTCGATCCAGCGAATAAACCCAGTGTGAGTTATATTCCTTCCATAGCCCGTTTCACCATGCGAAAAAGGCTTTTGTAATTGTAGACTTAGCACCTCTTTCGGGCGTCCGGACTACACTGAACCACGCTTTTCCAGCTTTGGCACCAGCTATATCCAACGGACACTACACTCCCACCCTTAGAATCCTCAACTTCACCCAACCAGAAAACATAGTCACCTATTCTGCCGACAGAACATTTCATAACCGACCTCAAAAACGCTTTCCTTCAAAGCATTCCTGATATTCACCAATCCGAAGCCACCTTCGAACGCCGAGCGAGTTTCACTGACTCGCCTTTCTTGAAGACAAGACATTAGACCCCTCCGCTGCACTGCAATCTCATTATCAAGACCGACAAAAAGTAAAGGTTGGCCAAAGACACACTTACAAACTTACCAGAGCCAACTGAGAAGCATTCACAACGCAGCACTAAGAACTACTAAACAGTGCAGACATTAACACCCACCCATACAAAATGAATACAACCTCCCCACCCACTTCCAATTTCACACCAAAAATTCAAAGCCTCATCAAACGTAAACCTCTGCCCAGCCACGCTGTTTCGGGAGTCACTGTGGACGGGCTCCCTTCTACCGGCGAGGGGGATCAACTCGCTCTAGTGAGAGTGACGAAGTGGACTTTTACCATGTCCCTTTCATCCTTTCCCTATAGTTTATTCTCGCTTATTTATTTATTTAATTTTAAGAAAAGAAAAGAAAAAACTTTGTAAACGATGGCAGCGGTCTGGTAATATAAGAGATAAAAACAGTACAAGGAAGCAAAGAGAGAAGCTAAAAGATTGGTTGCAAAACAAATGAAGATAGACAAGAAGGATGTAATAGGTGGCAGATTCATAAAAGACAGTGATGGGAATATAAAAGTTGAGGAAGAGCAAGTGAGAGAAAGCTTTTGAATGAAGAAAATGATAACCAACTGGAAGAAGAGCACCCCATAGAGTGTCCAATACAAGAAGTGACAGAAAGTGAGGTTGAAGCTGCCTTAAATCGTATGAAGGCTAACAAAGCATCAGGACCATCAGGCGTTACTAGCTGCTTGTTATAAAAGGCAGGGAGAGCGAACATTAGAAAGCTAACAAAAGTATTATACTCAGTGGCTGGTGGAGGGAGTTGTCCAGAGGAGTAGCGGGAAGAGTTTAACAGTACCACTCAACAAAGGTAAAGATGATTCATTGCAGTGTAGCTAGCACAGAGGTCTAAGGCTATTAGATCATGGAATGAAGGTGTTGGATAAGAGACCGTAAGATAGTTAATATTGATCAGTGTCAGTTTGTCTATATGGCAGGAAGGTCAACATTGGATGCTGTGTTTATCACAAGACAACTCTAGGAAAGGTCTGGTGAGAAGAAGAAAAAGCTTTATCATGTGTGTGTGGATTTGGAAAAGTGGTTTGATAGAGTTCCGAGGAAAGCATTGCTTTGGGCGTTACGAAGGCAGCGTATACCAGAGACTGATTAAAAATGTAATGGAATTGTAAGTTGGAACGAAATCAAGAGTGTGTGTCGCGGGAGGTTTGTCGGAGAGATTCAGCATTGCAGTAGGAGTACACCAAGGTTCAGCACTGAGTCCACTATTGTTCATACTGGTCATGGAGGAAGCAACTAGAGTGTGTAGGCGAGGTGATCCATGGAAACTCTTGTATGCTGATGACTTAGTTTTAACGGCAGAGAGTAAAGAAGAAGTGGAACGAATGTTTGTAGAATGGAAGCAGGCAATGGAGAGAGCAGGATTAAGACTAAGATAATGGTAACTGGCGAGGTGGTGCAGTCGCGGAGGTACCCTTTTACAGTTTGTGGAAAGGGAGTTGGACTTAACTCCATTATGTGCACCGAATGTCCCAGGTGGGTGCATAGGAGGTGTTCAGGCCTCAGGAACATTAATCGAGCTCCAAATTTTGTTTGTTGAACGTGCGTAAGGAAGAGAAACGCTGGCCTTACAGTGGAAGATACCGTTGTTGATAATGGACAGGTGGTGGGGAAAGTTAAACATTTTTGTTATTTGGGTGATGTACTGGATAGCGAGGGAAGTGTGGAGGAGCTGGATTGCTTGTCAATAGGGGGATCCCACTTAAGAACCGTGGAAGGGTTTATGATGCATGTGTCAGACCAGTCTTACTTTATGGATCAGAGGTTAGAAAAAGTGCTGATGAGCTGTGATAGGAGAATGTTTAGGTACATGGCTGGTGTAACATGGAGGGATAGAGTTCGTAGTGAAGAGGTAGCTAGAAAACGTGGTGTTGATTAACTAAACGTAGTTCTTAGGAGAAGAAGATTTGAGATGGTTTGGACATGTGAAGAGATGAAGATGAGGCACTGGGTAGGGTAAGAGAGTTAGAAGTGGATGGAAGAAGGCCAAAAGGTAGACCTACGTAAACATCGAGAAGAAGAATATAGAGGAAGACTTAGCAATGTTAGGAGTGCAGGAAAACTAAGTGTATAATAGTGAAAGATGGGAGCAAATTATCGAATGTCTAACCTCAAGAAACCAAAAGGGAGAAAATCTGACGCTAAAAAAGGATTAAGTAAGTAAGTGTTTAGTATGCATTTATCTTAGTTTTATTCATGATTTATATCCATTCATTTCTCCCATTTTCTTTGCTTTTTCTGTCCTTTTGTCGGCATTCGCCCACTTTTCCTCTGTCGCTTTCTTGTTCAAGCCCTCTCTTCTCCCTTCTATCGGACTGATCTTGATGACGACCCTGTTTGTATTTAGATTTGTTACCGGTTTTAGGTTTTGGTCGTGGCATAGGTAAAGTGTGGGCAACCCCATGGTCCTGTTTACCGTGCCTAAGGGGTAAAGCCGCTACTGGTCTAGCTTACCCCGCGTCGGTAAACTTCAGTGGTTCTGGTTGGGTTGAAAAGGGGGTGTATTGGAACCGTATATGCTCTACGAGATGACATACCGGTCGCAACTGATTCAGTAGTAGAGGTAGTGCCGGGCGTTTGTACGCCTGCGTGTTGTGTAGTCACAAGGTAGTATGAACCGAATCTAAGTGCGTTAGCTAAATCTTCTCTCCCACTCCCTTGGTCAGGCTTCTGCCTTTAGGGTATCCTCCTTTTCTAAGGAGAGTTCTCATGAAAAGCGTTCTAAGTTTCAGTCCAGTCCAGTTTACTCTCCTCGTTGCATCCTTATACCAAAGTCAGATTATTCTCGTTTTCCTGTATTAAAGTCTGATATCGATTCTCCGCTTTCTAATGTTAACTTTTTTTTATTTAAATGATGCTCTCGAATCTCATTGAGGTGAACCACGTCTTGTGTGGCCTCTCCGTGATGGAGACATTGTTGTGGTCTCTTCCCGCACTCAACACGATGCCGTACGAGCTGTCTTGTGTTGCAGATATCCCACTCTATGTAACGTCTCATTCCAAGCTCATTTTGTTCAAAGGTGTAATAAGATTGCGCTGTGGCACTTGTGGTGACTCCCATAGGGCCGCAGCCAAAACGTCCGCGTTTTATATTCGAAAAGGAAATCTTTTCAATGCGTGACTCGTTGCGATTGGACATTAGGGAGGCGCGCCTTCGAGTTGGGGAAACAACTCTCCGTTAGGGCGGCTCTACTCCGGTGTTCTCCGTGACGCTCAGAGGTACCGGGCACTCATGATAATAAATAACCTTCAGGAGTGCATTTTGCCTCCTGAGTGTGTGTGTCCCCCCTAGCGGCGGAATCGTGAAGATCGTGGTAGACATTAGCTGACATACATAATTATTTACTAGATAATTCTGCTCACTCTAGTGCACTTGCGACCAACGCAAGAGTAAGGACTCACTCGTCTCCCGAAACGTCGTTTGTGGCGAGCAAGCATTCGTCACATGGGATCAAATAAATGGACGATGAATCACCGGTGAATGTGGCAAATAACCCGAATGATTCCGTGTCCCTATATAAACTGTTCTGGATATCCGCCCCTCCTAGGATGAGGACCCTACCGTTCACCACACTAGCAGAAGATATGTGGTGGCTCATGATCTGCCTCCGACCCCGCTACTCACTACGCAGTCGTACGACCCAGCTACAGACAACTTAAATGATGGTCGTTCCTTAGCGTCAGAGCCGACCTATGGATCGAATGTTCCACTGCTGAGCTCGACCACTTTGTCTCGTCTGATTATAAAATATATCACTGATGCTCATACCGATCGTCGTTTGCAATAACGTGCGGCAAAGTCGATATTGGATTTACCATTTCCGCCTGGTTTTTAGCCCCCTTCTTCAGTTACGCGAATAAATGTTCAAACACGCTTGTCAACCTCCGTTTATTCGGTTTCATCCACGGGTACTTTAATTCTTTCTTACCACTTCTTCGCATGGCGGACGGGCATTTTTACCGCCGCCTGGCTCTATTGGACCATCTAAAACGGCTGTCCCAGCTTCTTCCACCGGACTCGGCAAAATAGCCACAGTTGTTTCAACCCATAAGACAATTTATTCTATCTTACAGTGGAATTGTCAGGGTGTTCTTCCCAAAGGAGAAGTCAAGATCATATTATGTGATATCCAACCTACTATTGTTTGTCTTTAAGAAAACAAACTTGTAACTCGCACGTGTCCACTTACGAGTATCTATGGTTTTCATGTTTTAATTCTCCCGTCCTTGCTCTGCAGGCAGTCGCTGTGCGGGTTTTTTTTAATCCAAACTTTTAACTGTTTGTTCCCTGTACCTCTCATCAAATCTGGTTGTTACCAGATCAGACCTACTGAGTCTCTTAGACCAGTTTCCCTTCTCCGTTTTTATTGTTAGATGACTTTAGTGCCCGTCATCCATTTTTGGGTGACTTTTTAAGTTAAAGGTGTTGAATCTCTTTTAATGTCGAATTTAGTATATAATTGTATTTTTAACTCTGGAAATTTTACTTCTTATCCTGACTGAAAAGACGTGTTATCTCTGTGCTCCTGCTTAATTCATCTCTGCCCATAAATTTCGTTTTCTGGGTAACTTATTAATTCTAGATACTTCCTGCGCTCATATAATATTAGTCGCTGTATTAAAAAGATTGGCCGTCTTATTCGCTGTGTTAATTTTATTTATCTTCATCCGTATTCTAGAAATCGACAATGCCCGTGATCAAGTTTGAATGTTCGAGTTGTGGGGCTTCCTTTAATAAGGAAATTTACGTTCCTTCTAACATCGAACAAAATAGAATTTGCCGTTTCTGTATTTTAAACGATGCATTGGAGCGTAAGTTTGCTAACGCTATTAGCGAACTTAAATTAGAACTAAATTCCGTCGCGAGGGACGTTATCTCGACCAACCGTAAAGTCGACGAATTAAATTCGAGTCTAAATTCTGCCATTCATGATATGCGTGGGAGGGAAAATAGAAATCGCGACAACCGGCCTACTCGTATGAATCATCAGGCAATTGTTGACCAGCAACAAAGGATTTTGAACTCGTTTGGACCCCAGGATTCACAATATAGACCCCAAGATTCGCAATTTAGGCCCGTTAGAAATGGGGCTAGACCATCGAGGGAACAGCATTTCACATTACCATGTTCGAACCCCTTCGCACTGCTAACTCCTATCGAAGGGGAAGAAGAAACTGTACTAATTGGGAATTCTTTAATTAGAAACCAAGAGCCGGAATTCACAGCGCGAAACCCGTCAAAACGAAAACGATTTTGCTTTCCTGGTGGCCGCATAGATAAAGTAGTTAGTGAAATTGAAAAATTGGACCAAACACGTGACGGGCGTACGATCCTCACGCTGGTTGGGGAGAATGATGTACACAGATACGACAGCACCCCAGAGGGAGTAGTAAACCGCGCTAAGACTCTGATTCATACTGCGAAAGTTAAAGCGGATAACGTAGGAATAATTGGTATTTTACCCCGACTAAAATCCACGTTGCGTCTGCAGTCCCGAGCTATATATACAAACGAGTGCCTTAAGCGCTTGTGTCGCGATACTGGAGTTAGCTTCTTTAACGTTTGGGATACATTCCAAGACCAACCTTCACTTTATCAAACGGACGGAATCCATTTAAGCGATGTGGGGAACAGTCGGCTGGGTAGGATTTTAGACCAGTCAGTACGTAGCATGTTAAGTAGGAGAGTTGCGGGGCCACGTGATGCCCATGCGCCGGACTGGTCCTCGCTTGAAGGGGCAATGAGTATTGGGGAGCCGGGAAACGGAACCGATTCGCGTGTGATAGAGGAGTCCACCTAAAGCGCAAATTGAAATGTATATATTCAAATGTTCGTAGCTTAAAAAATAAACTTGCCGAAATAAAAGCCGTAATTCTAGAGGGAGACTACGATCTCGTATTCTTAAGTGAGACTTGGATAGATACACATTCGGGGATCAGTGTTTGCGAATTTGATATACCAGGTTATAAAATTCATTATACAAATAGACAAACTGGTAGAGGAGGGGGCGTATTAGTGTATATAAAAGATGACTTAAACGCTATAACGATCGACTCGTCTACGGCCGATATGAGAAGTGAGGCCTTATTAATCCAATTATGTTGTAGTGCAAAGAATAAAATTAATTTAGCCGTCATATATCGTCCTCCATCGCAAATAGAAAGAGAAGATGCTGCACTCTTTGATATGCTTTCATCTTGGGTTAGAAAAGGGACCACATTAGTCTGCGGCGATTTTAACTATCCAAACGTTAATTATAATAACCTAACGTCAGATAAAGCTGGGGAGAGACTACTAAACTTTATTCTGGAGAATTTTCTCGTTCAAAAAGTGGAGGAACCAACTCGTGATAATAATATCCTCGATTTAATCATGTCGACTGACGAGTTATTGGTAGAAAATGTTTGTGTAGGAGAGCATTTAGCCTCGAGTGACCATAATGCGATTAGATTCGTAGTAAACACGTGTGTAGAAGTAAAAATTAGTACACAGCTCATGCCACGTTTTGGTAGCTGTAATTTTGATACTTTTCGCGAAAGGATTAAGGATGTAGACTGGGGAATGCGCTTCGAGAATAGGTCAGGAGGAGAAATGTACACTGAGCTTCGGCGTACACTCCTTAGTGTAAATTTCGACTTAGTAAAGTATGTGCGCCGTAAGAGCGGGAAGTCGATGAGAGCGCCGTGGGTTAGCCCACTAATATTAAGCTTAATTAAGGACCGAAATAGAAAATTTCAAATACATAAGAACAATGAGTCATTTATAAGTCGGCAAAATTACATAGATTCTCGAAGAGAAGTTAAACGGGCGGTTAGAGATGCGAAGCGGAAACATGAAATAAAACTGGCGAAGGATTCAAAGAAGGAACCGAAACGGTTTTACGGCTATGTAAACAGTAGGAAACCCTTAAAAGGTTCAATAGGGCCGATTAAAGACAAAGATGGTCGTTTGACGGAATTTCCGGCGGAAATGTCTAAAATTTTAAATGAACATTTCACGAGCGTCTTTACTGTTGAAGATTTGTCCGAATTAGGATCGTTAGTTGAAGAAGTAGATAATAGTGATATTTGCATATCCGATATAACGGTTAATGAAGTGGAAATTCTTAAATATATTAACCTGATGAAAAAGTCGAAATCACCCGGGCCCGATGGCGTTTACCCCACTCATTTAAAGGAACTTAAGAATGAGCTTGCGAAGCCGTTGCGTGCAATTTTCAATCGCTCATTAGAAGATGGCGTAGTCCCTTTAGACTTCAAGCGTGCAAACGTTAAACCAATATTTAAGAATGGGAATAGATACGAAGCAACGAATTTTCGTCCTATTAGTCTAACTTCGGTAGTTGGAAAGCTTTTAGAATCGGTTATTAGAGATAGAATAGTAAGCCACCTTGAGCTAAATAATCTGATTAAAGATTCCCAACATGGGTTTAGGCGGGCGAGATCGTGCTTGACAAATCTGCTGGAATTCTTCCATAAAATGATTTGCGTTTACGGCGAAAGTAAAGCTGTAGATGTAATCTATCTAGACTTTAAAAAGGCGTTTGACACCGTTCCGCACGAGAGATTATTAATGAAAGTTAAAGCAATCGGTGTGAAGGGTAAGATATTAAATTGGATTAGAAATTGGCTGAAGGATCGTTCGCAGCGAGTAGTTATAAATGGTGAATGTTCTGATTGGGTCAACGTCAGTAGTGGAGTGCCACAAGGCTCAGTTCTTGGCCCATTATTGTTTCTAATATATATACACGATTTGGATAATGGCGTATTTAGTACGATTTCTAAATTTGCTGTCCCCGTAAGGGGCGCGGCGATTTGCCATCCTGGCCGCCGTGCTGACGGGATCCAGCGCTCCGTCCGGCGCCAGCTTAGCCTCTCTTCCTTCCTTCAGATAGCCCGATTTCTCCCCTACCTCGTCGCTTTTCTTACAACCTCTCCCACAACTTTCTCTGGTCAGCCTCTAATTTCACAGGGTAGAATGCTGACCTTCTCAAGCCAACCACCCCGGATCGGGGCTGAGGGGGGAGGGGACATTGTTCCCTAACCCCTGAGCTCCGGTTCGGGATGTTTTTTTTTTAACAACCTGCTTCATCCCCACCCATACCTTCCTCACATCCCTTTTCCTCTCTTCAAAATCTATCTTTTTTACGCCGTGTTCAAGGTGGAGCCGCCATGCCCAAGGACTGCCAGGCCACCAGGCGGGAGGGGTGGTCCCAAATGGCGGCGCCTGGCTCTGCCGGGCCTGTAAGCACCTCTTGCAGTGCGGGCTACTGCAAGAGGGGGTGAGCGATTGCGTCCCGTAAAACAAAGAGGGTCACCATGCCCAATGATGAAAAAAAACACATCTTCCCTTAATTCCCCCTAAAACAACGGAGCCGCCCTCGTGCAGCTCCACAGAAAAGATGGAGGTTCCCCCCCCCCCCTGTGCTTGCGCAGGGGACACTCCATACCTCTTTAACCGGAGAGGATGCTTACTCCTCTCCTACGCCTACGGGTGTAGGGGACTCCCCCTCACCCCCTTCTCTGGAGGTGCTTTCGGGCACCTCCCTATCTCCAGCGGCAGTCCCTCCTTTACTTTCTAAGGGGACTGCCAAGAAAGCCAGCAGGCAGCCCATTGCCGACCGCCCCTCGTGCAAGCGGCTCGGTAGGGCAAACCCCCTTAGGGGGGAGAGGGAAGCCAGGCCCCTTCGGTCGCTTCCCTCAAAAGACCTGCTGGCAAAAATATTAAACCTTGCCGGGATCAAGGCCTGTGCCTCCCCACTAAAGACTTATGACGCTGCCAAGGGGACCTGCAATGTCCTGGGAGGGGATGGCCAACTGGAGGCCCCTCCTGTGATAGACATGGTCCTTGAGGAAAACCAGCCTCAGACGGTAGGGGGGAAATCCGGGCTCGGCGCCAAGCACCGAACCCGAATCCGCCCCTATGCAAGGTCCTCATCAAACAGCTGTGGATTCTCAGGGAGTACAAGGAGGGGAGGGATCTGCTCCGGATGATGCCCCTGCGACCACCATGACCTTCTCCATTTCGGAGAAGAACCTAGCTGAGGCCGGTACATCTGGCCTGGGGGCTTCTACCGGCGGGGGTGAGAAGCGGGTTCATTCCCCGCCCTCCTCTCCAAAAAAGAAAAGGACGAAAAATACCAAAAAGACGAAGAAGACTCGGGGCTCCTCTCCATCCGCGGGGGCTACGGGGACGGATGGGTCTGCTGCCACTTTGGCAAGCGACCAAGCCAAGATCGGCACATCCGGCCCCTCTGCCCCCCGGGTACGGAGCTCCTGACGATGACAAAGACCAAAAGTGCACAGGGCGGAGCCTCGATGACATCGGGGCCTCTCATTCAGAGGTTACCTGCCGTTTTCGAGCCCGCTGGCTTCAAACGCTTCCTCGTTATTCGCTCCACTGATGGCATCATGTTGTCCAAGGGCAACATGATCCATCAGAGGAGAGGATTAGCTAGTGCAATTGGTAGAGAGCCGAAGGTAACCCGTTTCTCGGACGGGAGCCTTCTGGCGAATGCGGCGAATCCCGCCGAGGCGGCCAAGATAAGTGCTCTTCGGACACTTCATGGCACCCCGGTGAGTGTGACGCCGCACTCTACCATGAACTTTGTGAAAGTAGTAGTTTATGCGAGGGAACTCGTTGACTACTGCATTGAGGACATCACCCTAGAGCTGGCCGACCATGGGGCGGTCAAGGTCGAACGTGTGATGAGAAAACAGGGAGGGGCCTCGAGACCCACCCCTACACTCTTCGTCACGTTCGACTGTGACAAGCTCCCTGAGTCGGTGCGTGCCGGTTGGTACCGCTACCGCGTGAAGGCATTCGTGCCACTGCCGCGGCGGTGCTATTACTGTCACCGCTTCGGCCATACGAATCGCTCGCTCATGTAGACGTGCAAAATCGGGGTCACCCGAAGTCTGTGTAATTTGCTCAAAGGTTGCACACGATAAGTCCAAATCGTGTGTGGCCAAGTGTGTCAATTGCGGAGAGCCGCATCCTGCTTTTTCGAAGCAATGTGGTGCATATCTCCTTGAGAAAGAAATCCTGGCCGTTCAGGCCCAAGATCGAATCTCATTCCGCGAGGCAAAGGACTTGGTCCTTCGCGCCCGGCTCTGCCTGAGACGTCATATGCCTCAATAGTTAGAAAAGCACCCTCTGCCCCTGGCCCATCCAGGCCAACGAGCACGGTTATTTCCGCGCCCATTCGGAGCCCTTCTGCGGGCTCTACCCAACCTGGGCGCTTCCCTGGTAAAGCTGGCGGAAAAAAGGCTTCATACCCTGCCCCGGCTAAAACCAGGGCTCCCACCTCTTCCCCAAACGTGACCGTTTCCCGTAAGGCGAAACGGCCACGCGCCTCCACCGAGTCGTTAGACTCACAGGAGGCAACACCCCTGAAGATGGTCGCTAGGCCATCTTCCGGGATTCCTAAAGCTGTTCCCCGAAAGGAGGACAGCAACAAAGGAGCTTCGGCCCCTTCGCCCACGCCCCGAGGTGGAGCGAGTGACTCGGAGACGGTGGTTCCTCGAAAAAGAGGGCCCCCCGCCTAAGGTTTCGAGGCGGAGGGAGGAAAAGACTCGCATGGCGAGCCCAACCTCCCCCAATAAGTCCTCGAAGGCGACAGCGTCTTCAGCGCTTTGTCCGGCCAACAGCGCCCGGGGTTCTGCCCCCGGGAAGCGTACGGCCATTCCCGTGAGGGTCTTCAATTCGAGGAGGGCCCCCGCGTCTCCTCCGAGCTAGGCCTGGAGGGCATATTCCTTTAATGGAATTGCCGTGGACTCCAGGCCAACTGGGAGGAGCTGCGGAGGCTCGTCTCGTCCCGCTCCCCGTTAGCTATTTTTTTGCAGGAGACCATGCTAGGCGCGTGCCCGCTGCCTGCCCTCCCGGGGTATAAGGGTCTTGCGACCCCACCACCACGGGATTCAAGGGCTGGGGGATGCGCGGTTAACACCCGGCATGATGTCTCCGTTCTTCCTTTCTCTTTAGATACCTCCTTTCAGGCAGTGGCTGTGCAGCTGCACCTGGATAGGAGGTATACTATCATTTCTGCGTACATTCCACCGTCAGCTGACTTCGACGCGGGGGACTTCCGCCGCGTCGTGGCACGGTTGCCGAGGCCCTATCTCTTGCTTGGAGATCTGAACGGCAGGCATCCTCTCTGGGGAGATTACTCCATAAATCCCAGGGGACAAGTCCTCGCCGATCTGATCGAAGAGCTTGAGATGGGTGTCCTAAACGTGGATGAGTTTACGCATCACTGTCCGAGAACCGCTTCATTTTCTTGCCTTGACCTATCTTTGTGCTCTTCGGATGCACAGCCTGATTTTGATTAGGGGGTGGTCGATGATCTCCATGGTAGTGATCACTTTCCCATTCAAATATCATTTTGAGGGCAACTGCCGCCTGAGAGACCACCTCGGTGGTGCTTGGCGCGGGCGCGGTGGCCTGCATTTCAGGAAATGACTGAATTCATTATCTCAGTCGAGGAGTTTAGGTCGGTAGATGAGGCCGTTGAGTTCTTCTCCGGCAACATCATCGCCGTGGGCCTGACTTCTATTCCTAGGAGGTCTGGCCGTTTTGCACGCCGACCACTCCCATGGTGGTCGGCCGAGTGTGAGACGGCCCTCAAACAGAAGCGTTATGCCTACATGCGCTATAAGCGCCGCCCGACGATTTCACTGTCGCTGAATTTCGTCGGGCTAGGGCTAGGTTCCGGTATATTTCGAAGCACGCCCGCCTCTCTTCTTGGCGGGCATACGTGTCTTCACTTAACGGGAAGACCCCTTTAGCTGAGGTGTGGAAGCGAGTCAAAAGGATTCAGGGCAAGTTCTCGCAGGACCCCCCTTCCGTTCTCCAGGAGAATGGGACCGCAATCTCGGACCCCGCGACCGCTTTTTCCGCATTCTCTAGCTGGGATGTTGCTCCGCCAGCATTCAATGCACGTCGTGATGTCGCGGAAGGCCGCCGGCTGGACTTTACCTCCAGAGGCGGAGAACCCTTCAACGACAAGTTTACTTTGAGTGAGTTGCGTTCCGCTCTCGCTTCGTGCGCGGACACCGCCCATGGTCCGGACGATGTCCCGTACGCCATGCTTCGACACCTGGGTGAACGAGGCATGGCCTTTCTGTTAGATTTGTTCAACAGAATCTGAGTGGAAGGTCTTCTCCCAGACTCGTGGCGAATCGCTACTGTGCTCGCCTTTCGCAATTCCGGGAGAGATCACTCTACTCCGACCGGTTTCCGCCCAATCTCTCTAACCTCTTGCGTGTGCAAGTTGATGGAGAAATTAGTAAATGTTAGATTAGCCTTTTTCCTCGACAGCGGAGGCCATCTGTCTTCTGCACAGTGCGGCTTCCGTAAGTTCCACTCCACGTCGGATGCTCTGCTCCGACTGGAAAATGCCGTCTGCGAGGCTTTCCTTCGTAGACAGCACTACGCCACGGTGTTTTTCGATCTGGAGAAGGCCTATGATACCGCATGGCGATACGGTATCATGGAGACTCTACACACGATAGGGGTGAGGGGACGCCTTCCAATGTTTATATCTGAATTTTTGCGAGATCGTCGATTCCGCGTACGGGTGGGGGGAGCCCTCTCCGGCCCAAAGGAGCAGGAAGAGGGTGTCCCGCAGGGAAGTGTCCTCAGTGTCACACTCTTTGCCCTGAGCATCAACGGCATCACCTCGGTGCTGCCGGAAGATGTTCTCGCTACGCTCTACGTGGACGACCTTTCGATCTCTTTTGGCGCGGCCCAGATGCCAACTCTGGAGCGTCGACTCCAACAGGCATTGAACCGCGTCTCTCGCTATGCCGAAGCGCACAGGTTTCGGTTTTCTTTGGCCAAGACTAAGGTGGTGCACTTCTGCCGCCATCCACGGCTTCACCCCGACCCAGATTTGTTTCTTAATGGGGTGCGCCTGGATGTGGTTGAGTCGCACCGTTTCCTTGGTCTTGTATTCGACCGACGCCTCACCTGGGAGGCTCATATTCGCAGCTTTAGGGTCTCTTTTACCCGCACCATGGACATTCTCCGTTCCGTGACGTTCAGCGCTTGGGGTGCTGATAGGGCTACTGCCCTACTTTTTTATCGATCCTTTGTTCGCTCGAAGCTCGACTACGAATGCGAGTTTTATGCATCCGCAGCCGAGCGTTTATTGCGGAAGGTGGATTCGATCCACCACACCGGCCTTCGCCTTGCGCCCGGTGCCTTCCGCACTTCCCCCATTGAGAGCCTGTTGGTCGATGCTGGGGAGATGCCACTCGCTCTGCGCCGCGTGCAGTGCATCACTCGCCTGTACGTGCGAGCCCGGCGCCTCCCTCAGTCGCAAACAGCTCTCACTGCATCCGCAGCTGATCTCGATGGTGCCTATGCCGCCGAGAGACGCCAGTCATACCCTAAGCCCTTTGAGTTTAGGGCCAGGAAACTCCTTCGAGAGGTAGATATAGCTCTCGGGCCGGTGGCGCCCCTGGTTCTGCCCAGGACGCCACCCTGGAGGGTACCACATTTGGCTATTTGTCGCCACGCCTCTGCTCCCAAAGCTTGTACTGCGCCGGGAGTATTGCGTTCGACCTTTTTGGAGCACACATCGTGTCACGGTGGTACCGTGCCAGTGTATACGGATGGCTCCAAGTCCCAAGAGGGGGTCGGCTTCCACGCCGTATCCCCTCTGCTTGAAGTCAGCGGGGCTCTACCAGGCGCTGCGTCTGTCTTCACGGCCAAGCTGGTGGCAATACACCACTCGGTACGGGAGATTACGCGACGTGCCCGGTTCGGAGACCGGATTGTGATCTATAGCGACTCACAAAGCGCCCTGAGTGCTCTCGGAGCATTGGAATCTCCGCATCCCCTGGTTCGCGAAATCCGTGACGCCACGGTTTTGGCGAGCCGGGCAGATGTCGAGATTATCTTCTGCTGGGTTCCTGGACATGTAGGAATTGCGGGGAATGAGGGCGCCAAAGAGTCCGCGAGGACTCTGCGACCGGACCAGCGTTTCGCTCTTCCTCACACTGACTACATGGCAGGAATACGGGCAGCTCTTCGGACTGCTTGGCAAAGAAGATGGGAGACGGTCGAAGGGAACTTAAAGTTGCGTGCCATTGCGCCGCGACTGTTACCATGGACCTATCCCCCAATGCCGCGGCGGCTTCAGGTTGCTTTCTGTCGTCTCCGAATCGGGCACACTCGTGTGACGCATCGCTATTTGATGGAGCGCTCGCCTGCGCCCTATTGCAACGACTGCGTCGTCCCCCAGACTGTTCGGCACATTCTTGTCGAATGTCCCAGTCTGGGTGATCTTCGCGCACGACACCTGTCCCGGTACCGGGATGGGCGGGGTCCCTACCGCTTGTCCCTTGTACTCGGGACGAGTGCGTGTACTTTGACTGGTGGACTTATTGACTTTTTGGGGGAGGCCGGCCTTCTCCCTTTCATTTAACCCGGTGTAATTGTTGTTGTTGTTTTTGTTATTGTTATTGCTTTGTTATTGTTATTGTTTTTGTTATTGCTTTGTTATTGTTATTGTTATTTCTTTTTATTGTTTCCTGTTCAATTTTTCAACTAGCCTAGAACTAGGCTGTTTGTTTACGGCAACTTATGCCTAAGTCGGCAGTCGCCAGATAGCCCCTTAAAAAAAAAAAAAAAATCTAAATTTGCTGACGACACGAAGCTGGGCAACCGTGCCCATGTAAGATCGGAGGTAGAAAAATTACAAAAAGACCTAAACTTGATTGTCAGATCGGCGGATAAGTGGCAAATGCAGTTTAATTTAAGTAAATGTAAGGTGATGTATTTGGGTTGCCATAATTTGAGGGTGGAGTATACCATGAAAGGCCAGGTCCTCGACGTGGTTAAATTGGAAAAAGACCTGGGAGTTTTAGTCTCGGATGACTTCAAAGTCACGAAACAATGCGCGGATGCATGTAAAAAAGCAAATCGTGTGCTGGGTTATATCGCGCGTAATTTCACGTTCAAATCCAAAGATATAATTTTACCGTTATATAAATCACTTGTGCGTCCACTGCTCGAATATGCGGTTCAATTTTGGGCTCCATACTTAAACAAAGATATCGCGCAATTCGAAAGAGTGCAGCGTAGGGCTACTAAATTAATTCCCGAGCTGAGAAACAGACCCTACGAGGAAAGACTCAGGGCATTAGATTTGCCATCTCTCGAAGGCAGAAGATTACGTGGCCAGCTAATAGAAGTATTTAAAATATTAAAAGGATTTTCAAACGTTGATTATAGGAATTTGTTCGAATTGGATCATTGGGGAAACACTCGGCAACACGGATTAAAATTAGTGAACAAGCGATTTAACACTAGTATAGCCCAAAACTATTTTACGTTTAAAATTACTCAAATTTGGAATAGGCTACCCACCCACGTAGTAGATAGTACGTCTGTAAATATGTTTAAAAACCGTCTCGACGCGCACTTAAATAGTATAAATATAACGTAGTCTGAGCACAGTAAATAAAAACGTCTTGCAAAAGGAGTTTGGAGCGGAGGAACGACGAGAGTAAAAATGATGACTAAAAATGATGCCAGCGATTTCTCTTGCATGTGTAGTTTAGATATCCATTTTCTTTTCCGCCTATCCTATTAATAGTCTTACTATCCTAAAATTAGATTTTCACCACTAGCAGTCGAGGGCTGCGGAAGTTGAGAAGAAAAACTTTCTATCACCCCCCCCCCCTCACACACACCCCTAGGTTGAAGTGGTTAATATGCATGACAATGTACACATGTAGATAAGTGTGTACAGTAGATTATATATATAAAAAAATAATAAATAAAAATAAAGATATAGCATGTTAGAGATACACTCGTAAATAAGTGTGTATCGTAGTTATGGATGTAGTGTAGCGGACTAGCCTCGAGTGGACCTTAGGGTCTTTGCTGGTCCTAGATTCTGTAGTTCTGTAGATCCCTTTAGCTACGTCGAATTCTCCTTGTGCTCCTCAGATTGTTTATCTGACTTCCATTGGTCTGTCTAGGACGACTTGATGGGAGTGATCATTTTTCCATTGTTCTAGCACCGGTTCTTCCTCGCCCTCAGCTCTTTCGCCCCCCGCAATGGGACACGGAATGCTGATCGGGATGTTTTTCGTTAACGCTGTCGACCGACTTTTCGTTGGAAGTTTGAAACGATTTTGATTCATCGCTGGAGTTTTTAACGTACTTGTCTGTGATGCTGCTGAGCGCACAATTCCAAGGCGATCTCGTGGAATCTGGAGATCATATGTTCCATTGTGGAGCCTCGATTGTAGACCCGTGGTTCAGGCCTCCAAATCTGCTCACTCCCGTTACCGTGAAAACCCCTCACCACGATACCGGATTGAAATTAGTAGGACTAGAGCTATTCGCCAGATAATTCTACGAGTGGTCCGTCCAACTTCTTGCGAACTTATGTCTCTGCCATCTTCGCGATTTGGGCCTGTACTTCCATCTCTATGCTGATGACACTCAGATATACCTTTCTTCATCCCCTGTGTGCTTCTCTCAATCACTTACCAAGCTCCTTTCAGCCTACACCTAGATAAACGAATGGCTGTCTGCCAACTTTCTCAAACTTAACTACGATAAAACTGAAGTTCTCCTTGTTGGTACCGCTTCGATGGTCGAGAAATCTAAAGCTCTCTTTCCCTCCCTTAACCTTGGGGAAACCAATGGCGCCTTCTCTGATACCGTCAGTAATCTTGGTGTTATTTTCGACGAGAAACTTTCGTTTAAACCGCACATCCATCGTATCTGTAAGTCTTCCCTCGGTTTCCTCCGCAACTTCTCACGTGCTCGATCCCATTTTGATCGACGAAGCCTTGAGACTGTTATTCATACCTTCGTCACCTCACGCTTAGACTACTGCAATTATCTTCTAGTGAATCTCTCTTCTTCGTCACTTCGCCCCCTACAACGAGTTCAAAACTATGCTGCCCGGCTCCTCCTTCGCCGCCCCTGGTTTTCTCCTTCGATGCCTCTGTTACAGGAGATACACTGGTTACCTATTTGCTTCCGTACCCACTATAAAATTCTTCTCATCACCTACAAGGCCCTAAACTTCGAGGTTCCACCTTATCTCGTCTGCCCTCTTCCGTCGTCAAACTCCTTGGGCACTCCGGTCTAACCTCGCTCCACTCCTGAACACTCCTCGTTCTGTCCTCTGCTCGATAGATGACCGTTCCTTCTCAGTTTGTGCTCCTAGATTCTGGAATGCTCATCCTGCCGAAGTCCGATCCTCTCCCTCCCTTGCTACTTTTAAACGTCTCCTGAAGACTCATCTCTTCAGAATTGCCTTCTCTTCCCTGTAAACTTTCTCTACACTCGCTACACAACCTGCACTCTGGGAGGGCTAACAGCCCTGAAGGGCGCATTATAAATGCCTATTATTATTATTATATTATTATTATATCTCCTCTTCGACCCCTCCCTCGAAGGTCTGGAAGATGGTTAGTAAAATTCAGGGCCGATATGCAGGTCATACTACTCCGATGTTGAGTATGCAAGGGTCTCTGGTATCCGCTCACTGCCTTGGCTGACCGATTTTAGGAAGTTGGCAGAGTTGCTCGCTATCCAGAAGAATTTTTAACCTTTAAGGCTTGCGGGGAATTCCGCCCTTATGTTTTTTAATAACTTTTAGTTTTCCTTATAATATATTATTTACAGTCGTTGAATTGCGTGCTGCTCTTTTACAGTGCGGATCAAAGTCTCTCGGCCTTGACGAAGTTCACTATTATTTTATCCGTCACATCCACCCCCGGACTGTTTTTAATTTAATTTGGATAACAGGCTCATACCCCTCCACCTGGCGAGTTGCGGTGGTGTAGCCATTTTTTTTTAAAAAGTCAAGGATTCTCTGGATCCTAATAATTACCGGCTAATCGCATTAATTAACTGTCTTAGTAAGTTGATGGAGAAAATGGTGAACGTGCGACGTAATTGGTTCCCGGGGTCAAATGGTCTACCGTCGCCTTTTCAATGTTGGTTCCGTAAACACCATAGCAGTATGGACCTCCTTGCCCGTTTAAAGATCTCTATACGGGAGGGCTTTGTCAAAATACCACGTTCTGGCACCTTTAAGACTTATGATACCACCTGGCGTTATGTTATCTTACAACAGTTATACGACTGGCCTTTTACCCGATATTATCTGTATCTTTTTGTCGTCTCGTAATTTTAAGGTTAGCATCAGTAATGTCTACTCTGACACAGGGAGGCAGGAAGGTTTCGCACAGGGCAGCGTCTTAAACGTTACTTGTTTCCTCATCGCTATCAATAGTTTAGTCTCTTCTCTCCCAGAGGGAGATTCAGCCACTCTATTTGTGCATCACCTGGCACTCATCTGTGCATCTCCGTGGCTTCTATCGGCAACCCGCCGCTTACACTTAGCTGTTGACTTGGTATCTACGCCAACTCTTTTGAAGATATCGTTTCTCAGTTACTAAAACTAAGGCAATGCTCCTGTACAGGTTGAGAAGTGTTCAGTGGCTTCATTTCAGGTTTTCCATGGGGAGGGGGGGTGGGGGCAAAGGTCTACCCACCCACATCATATATATATGAAATGAATAACTCACAAAGTAGCACGTGAGGTTCGCAATGAATGCATTGTCCCGCAGGAAAAATGAAAAGGTGCTTCCAAATACTTTCGAACATTATTCAGTTCATTCTCAAGGATAAATGAACTGATTATCATCCCAAACAACTGTTATGATTCAATTCCAAGGAAAAAGATACTGTACATGGGTGTCCATTTTAATTACCACCATCATTAATATACAAATATAGCAAATAATTACACAGTAATGAGTATAGATCCCACATTATTTAGTTAAGAAAAAATTTAAACAAACGAAAGATAAAAACATTTATCAATATCAAACGTTTCCTCCCCAAAAATCTTTAATTGCATCATATTAAAAAAAGTGATTCAGGTAATTTAATCTCGCATCTACATTAAAATTATTATAAATATGATAATACAGTAACTGGTTTGCCCTTTGTAGCCCATCTAGAGCAAAGGGTAGCGACGAGGGCTTCAGATGAGCAAAATCACCTACATCTCCTTGAGATCAAAAGACTTGATCATACTCTTTTCAGTGTCCATTAACATCAAGCTACATAGGCGGTCAGCTACCATTGTTGTTCAAGTAGTTTTTTTTCTCTTTTAGGCTTAGAGTGAGGCTGGTTGATACTTTGTTTTTCGGGATCCTGCTGAACTTTTTTCACAATCTCACACTCAGAACACTCAGATTCTTTCTTCTTTGGGGTAAAAACCCTAGCGATATTTTGCTGTGATCGCTTCATGAAGGTAGGCCAATAGACTATACATAACCAGACCTGGCTGGCAGACAAATGAGGCTGCACTTCTATCTCACCGTGTCCCAATGCGCTCGTGACCTGCTGGAACACGATCAAGTCTCGTTCGTTTTAATCAGAGCCCCCCTTCCCACACACACATACACACACATCTTGGAGTTAATTTTACTGTTAACTATTATTATTATTATTTCAAGGAGGGGGAAGTGCCCCTCCCCAAATGACGCCCATGGAATTGTTCATCCCTCCCCATCTCTTCATGTGAAGGTTGTTACAGAGTTCATATTCCTGGGGCTAACCCCACTTGGCCTGGCTACCCCACTTGCGTAACCTTAAGGTCAAATGCTTGAAAACCCTTGATCTATCCCATACGTCATGGGGTAGTGACGACAAATGATGTGTGTTGTACACCCCCATTGTCCAATATTTCATAGATTATGGGTGTCATGTATACTCCTCCGCTTCCACATCGATTTTTAAAGGTATTAGATCCCATTCAAAATGTGTGGGTGCGGCTAACCAATGGTACTCTTTGCCCATCACCTCTCAATAGTTTGTATCCTGAGAGTGGCCTTCTGCCGCACTCTCAGCATAGACTGGAGGTGATCTTGCGCCACCTCTTCCGCGTGCAGGAGACACCAACTACTGCAGTTCACACCTGCCCCATCTGCAGCGCACTATGAGACACTGCCGCCCATGTCGAGACCCCTAGGACTCAAAATAGGTGACCAAATCAACTAGCACAGGTACCAGGCGTTTTCCTGGATAAAAGGTCCAGTCGCAAATAAATACAGATGCAGATTGTTTGAAATTCTTATAATGTGGCACAAAAATATCTTTACTTGCTGATTATTATTATTATTATTATTTGTAGAGTGAAGGCAGTTTTAGGAGAGTTGCGCACTCGCCCTATCATAAAGTAAACGTTTCATCGCGCGCGCTCGGCAGTTTACGCGCATGCGTGAGTGACCGTTAGTCATGAACGAACGTCGTGGATGCAGGAACAGATCGAGCGTCTGTTAGATACAGATATATAATGATGGCTCTAAGTGGGACCACCTTCTGAGTGCGGCTGCTGTGTCTCTGACGAGTCTCTGACACAGCTGACCCTGACCAAGGTATCTTTTGTATTTACTCTCAAATTTCAGCTTTTCGACTTATTTTTAAATTTTCCTTTTGCCGATTTTCTCGTTTTTAGTGATTCTACCTGCTCTTGCAAAGTCCTGTTACACTTGTGACGACGCTCTCACTAAAGGACACAATGATAGTTTTGATGCAGGTAGACACGTTTTTATTGTTTTAACAGGTAAATATGTGTTTAAATAGTAATATTAATCAATGTGGCCGCCCTTGGCGACGCGCAGAAAAAAAAGAGAATTCATATGCCATGACTCTTCAAGTCGTTGAAAAGGCGACGACTGCGCTCCAGAGGTTGTTCTCGCCTACTGCGGGTGAGCAGAGGCCTGTACACGCACCTCGAGCTCTTGCCGCCCTCCTCCTTGACGTCCATGGACACCGTAGCAAACGAGATGTTCTTCACGAGCACATTCATTTTTGAGCTTCAGAGCACTTTCAAAGGCTTCTCTCACAGCCAAACGGTTGAGAACTTGAGGTCTTTCCCGTTCTTGAGCGACTCTGTAGACGATCATCCGTCTGACTTCGAGTCGCTTGGCGATGTCGGACTTGTTGTGGCCCGCGCGCGGGAGAGCAGAGATCTCGATTCCTTTCACTTCCATCTTGACACACCTGCACACAATGGAAAAGATGCTTTAATGACATTTGCTGGAAAAGTAGAACTTAAATAGTTTGTTCGACGGAACTTTCTCTATCACACGTAAACCTCTCGAAAGGTAAAAAAAAACCCTCGAGTGTAACGGAACTTTTGCGAAACTCAGTAGAAGTGTTTAGAATTGATCCCTTCTTTTAACTTTCCCCACACTTTGGTCCAGGAGATTCGATCGTGGTTAATTAGTCACGGTTCGAGGTATAAGGTTACCTTTTGTTCGACCCTTGGTCATGTTGGGATTCATAGGAATGAGTTTGCGGACAGGGAGGCTCGTACAGCTTTCCTAGATGTTACTGTCCACTCTGCAGCTCTGCCGTATAGTGATTTCTTCCTATTCCTTCGTGGGTACTTATGGAATGTTTGGCAGAGGGAGTGGGATAGGTGTAGTGATTTCAAATTGTGGCCTATAAAGAAATCCGTTCACCCTTGGCTTTCAAGATATCAGAAGTTCCGGTTCTCCGAGGTAACTCTTTGCCGCCTATGAATCGGCCATTCACGCCTGACAAACGGCCGCATAGTTTCAGGTGTGGCCCCTCGTGTTGATCCGATGTGGTTTTCCTGTTGCAATGTAACCTCAGTATCCCACTTGTTTCTGGATTATCCCTCCATTGCAGCCCCTCGTAATTCTTTTGTGCCGCGCCTTCTCCATCTGCGCTCAGTTTTAGCTGAGGATTCCTTCCCTGCCTCTTCTACTCCTAAATTTTTCGTCTCGGTCTGGTCAACTCGCTCATTTTTAGTTTCATCCTTTGCTCCATCACCATTCATATTGAAGTTGTTGCTTAGTTTTAGCCTTTTATATTCCTTTTATGATCATCTAATGTTTTTTTTCTTGTTATTTTAGCCTTTCGTTGCCGAGATATGTCATTAGTTTTTTGCCCATATTCACCTTCGTCTTAGTCTTTTAGCCTCTTTTGTGCTATTCCTAACTCTGCTTTCGAATACGGTTTCAGCCTTTTCTTCTTCATAGTTTTTATTATTTTATAAATTCTTATTGCCCCCAAAAATTCACTGCCAGGAAAAATCCGTTGGACTGGACGACGTGAGTTTTTATCCCTTTAAATCCCTAATCAGACAACATGACACATTAGAACAACTCCCAACACCCATCTCTAAATATGCAGAATACTAAAACAGAAAATATTAAACCGGCAAAGTTGTTATAAAAATAGAAAAACACCAAACTACAAAAATGCTAAAGGGTCATTCTATGTCAAATGACAAGGTTTTAGAAATCAGCCCCACATCACCATCACGGTTTTTATGAAATTTGTCAAGTTTATCTGTGGCAAACCCTTTTAGTTATTTGCTCCACTGATGGCTGTAAGTTGGCCAAAGGCCACATGCTTAATCAAAGGAGATCTTTAGTTAGATTCACTGGTAGTGATAACCCGCTTCTTGGAAGGGAGCCCTCTGGCAAATGCGGCGGACCCTTCCAAGGTGCCCTTGATTAGTAAGCACCATTTGGAAACTCAATGGCTTCCGGCAAGGGTGACGCCGCACTCTACCATGAATTTCGTGAATGAAGAGTTTATGTGAGAGAACTCGTGGACTACTCCTTGGCTGTCACGTTCGATTGTGACAGGCTCTCTGAGTCGGAGGGTACCGGTTGGTATCGCTTTAGTCATACGATTCGTTCATGTAGATGTGGAAAATCGGGTTTACCAGAAGCTTGTGTAAGTTGCTTCGAGCTGCTTATCGTGTATGTCCAAGTGTGTCAATTGAGGAGAGCCGCACCCTGCTTCCTCGAAGCAATGTGGCGCGTATCGTCTTAAGAAGAAATCCTGGTTGTTCAGGCTGCGGACCATCATCTCTACTTTCGTGAGTCTAAGGACTTAGTCCTAGCGCACCCAGCACTACCTAGTACGTCTTATGCCTCAATATTAAAAAAAAAATTCTTTTCCTCCACCCCTATGAACACGGGAGCTTTCACGCTCCCCCGTAAGGGGCGCGGCGATTTGCCATCCTGGCCGCCGTGCTGATGGGACTCAGCACCCCGTCCGACCCCAGCTTAGCCTCTTCTCCTTCCTTCAAAACACTTGTTTCCTCGCTTTTCATACAACCTCTCCCACAACTTTCAATGATCAGCCTCTAATTTCACAAGGTAGATGCTGACCTTCTCAAGCCAACCGTCCCGGATCGGGGCTGAGGGGGGAGGGGACAATGTTCCCTAACCCCTGACCTCCGGTTCGGGAGGGGTTTTTTTTAACAACCTGCTTCATCCCCACCCATACCTTCCTCACATCCCTTTTCCTCTCCTCTTCACATTCTATCCATTTTTACGCCGTGTTCAAGGTGGAGCCGCCATGCCGATAGACTGCCAGGCCACCAGGCGGGAGGGGTGGTCCGAAATGGCGGCGCCTGGCTCTGCCAGGCCTGTAAGCACCTATTGCAGTGCGGGCAACTGCAAGAGGTGATGAGCTATTACGTCACGTAGCACAAATAGGGTCACCATGCCTAATGATGAAAATAAAAAAAAACCCAACCCAACTTCCCCAAGAACATCAACGGAGCTGCCCTCGGGCAGCTCCACCGAGAAAATGGAGGTCGCTTCCCTTGTGCTTGCGCAGGGGACCCTCCATACTTCTTTAATCGGAGAGGAGGCTTACTCCTCTCCTACGCCTACGGGTGTAGGGGACTCCCCCTCCCCCCCTTCTCTGGAGGTGCTTTTGGGCACCTCAGTATCTCCAGCGGCAGTCCCTCCTTTGCTTTCTAAGGGGACTGCCAAGAAAGCCAGCAGGCAGCCCATTGCCAACTGCCCCTCGGGTAAGCAGCTCGGTAGGGCAAATCCCCTTAGGGGGGACAAGGAAGCCAGGCCCCTTCGGTCGCTTCCCTCAAAAGACCTGCTGGCAAGAATATTAAACCTTGCCGGGGTCGAGGCCTGTGCCTCCCCACTAAAAGCTTATGACGCTGCCAAAGGGACCTGCGATGTCCTGGGAGGGGATGGCCAACTGGAGGCCCCTTGAAGAAAACCAGCCTCAGACGGTAGGGCCTTCCATGGGGGGGAATCCGGGCTTGGCGCCAAGCACCGAACCCGAATCCGCCCCTATGCAAGGTCCTCCTCAAACGGCTTGGGATTCTCAGGCAGTACAAGGAGGGGAGGGATCTCCTCCGGATGATGCCCCTGCGACCACCAGGACCTTGTCCATTTCAGAGAAGGATCTGGCTGAGGCCGATCCATCTGGCCTGGGGGCTTCTACTGGCGGGGGTGAGAAGCGGTTTTATTCCCCGCCCTCTTCTCCAAAAAAGAAAAAGACCAAGAAGACTCGGGGCTCCTCTCCATCCGCGGGGGCTGCGGGGACGGATGGGTCTGCTGCCACTATGGCAAGCGACCAAACCAAGATCGGCACATCCGGCCCCTCTGCCCTCCCGGTTGCGGAGACCCTGACCGAGACCAAAAATGCACAGGGCGGAGCCTCGATGACATCGAGGCCCCTGATTCAGAGGTTACCTGGCGTTTTCGAGCCCGCTGGCTTCAAACGCTTCCTCGTTATTCGCTCCACTGATGCCAGCATGTTGTCCAAGGGCAACATGATCCATCAGAGGAGAGGATTAGCTAGTGCAATTGGTAGAGAGCCGAAGGTAACCCGTTTCTCGGACGGGAGCCTTCTGGCGAATGCGGCGAATCCCTGGAGGCGGCCAAGATAAGTGCTCTTCGGACACTTCATGGCACCCCGGTGAGTGTGACGCCGCACTCTACCATGAACTTTGTGAAAGTAGTAGTTTATGCGAGGGAACTCGTTGACTACTCCATTGAGGACATCACCCTAGAGCTGGCCGACCATGGGGTGGTCAAGGCCGAACGTGTAATGAGAAAACAGGGAGGGGCCTCGAGACCCACCCCTACACTCTTCGTCACGTTCGACTGTGACAAGCTCCCTGAGTCGGTGCGTGCCGGTTGGTACCGCTACCGCGTGAAGGCATTCGTGCCACTGCCGCGGTGGTGCTACTACTGTCACCGCTTCGGCCATACGAATCGCTCGCTCATGTAGACGTGCAAAGTCGGGGTCACCCGAAGTCTATGTAAATTGCTCCAAGGTCGCACACGATAAGTCCAAATCGTGTGTGGCCAAGTGTGTCAATTGCGGAGAGCCGCACTCTGCTGCTTTTTCGAAGCAATGTGGTGCATATCTCCTTGAGAAAGAAATCCTGGCCGTTCAGGCCCAGGATCGACTCTCATTCTGCGAGGCTAAGGACTTGGTCCTGGCGCGCCCGGCTCTGCCTGGGACGTCATATGCCTCAATAGTTAGAAAAGCACACTCTGCTCCTGGCCCATCCAGGCCAACGAGCACGGTTGTTTCCGCGCCCATTCGGAGCCCTTCTGCGGGCTCTACCCAAACCGGGCGCTCCCCTGGTAAAGCTGGCGGCAAAAAGGGTTCATACCCTGCCCCGGCTAAAACCAGGGCTCCCCCCTCTTCCCCCAGCGTGACTGTTTCCCGTAAGGCGAAATGGCCACGCGCCTCCACCGCTCGTTAGACTCACAGGAGGCAACAGCCCTGAAAATGGTCATCTTCGGGGGTTCCTAAAGCTGTTACCCGAAAGGAGGACAGCAACAAAGAAGCTTCGGCTCCTTCGCCTCCTTCGCCCACGCCCCGAGGTGGAGCGAGTGGCTCGGAGACGGTGGTTCCTCGAAAAGAGGGCCCCCCGCCTCCGAAGCCACAACGCCTGCCTAAGGTTTCGAGGCGGAGGGAGGAAAAGACTCGCATGGCGAGCCCAACCTTCCCCAATAAGCCCTCGAAGGCGACAGCGCTTTGTCCGGCCTACAGCGCCCGGGGTTCTGCCTCCGGGAAGCGTACGGCCATTCCCGTGAAGGTCTTCAGTTCGAGGAGGGCCCCCGCGTCTCCTCCCAGCTATGCCTGGAGGGCATATTCCTTCAATGGAATTGCTGTGGACTCCGGGCCAACTGGGAGGAGCTGCGGAGGCTCGTTCCGTTCTCCGTTAGCTATCGTTTTGCAGGAGACCATGCTAGGCGCGTGCCCGCTGCCTGCCTTCCTGGGGTATAAGGGTCTTGCGACCCCACCACCGCGGGATGGCCGGGCTGGGGGATGCGCGGTTAACACCCGGCATGATGTCTCCGTTCTTCCTTTCTCTTTAGATACCTCCTTTCAGGCAGTGGCTGTGCAGCTGCACCTGGATAGGAAGTATACTCTGATTTCTGCGTACATTCCACCGTCAGCTGACTTCGACGCGGGGGACTTCCGCCACGTCGTGGCACGGTGCTGAGGCCCTATCTCTTGCTTGGAGATCTGAACGGCAGGCATCCTCTCTGGGGAGATTACTTCATAAATCCTAGGGGACAAGTCCTTGCCGATCTGATCGAAGAGCTTGAGATGGGTGTCCTAAACGTGGATGAGTTTACGCATCACTGTCCGAGAACCGCTTCATTTTCTTGCCTTGATCTATCTTTGTGCTCTTTGGATGCACAGCCTGATTTTGATTGGGGGGTGGTCGATGATCTCCATGGTAGTGATCACTTTCCCATTCAAATATCATTTTCAGGGCAACTGCCGCCTGAGAGACCACCTCGGTGGTGCTTGGCGCGGGCGCGGTGGCCTGCATTTCAGGAAATGACTGAATTCTCTCTCTCAGTCGAGGAGTTTAGGTCGGTAGATGAGGCCGTTGAGTTCTTCTCCGGCAACCTCATCGCCGTGGGCCTGACTACTATTCCTAGGACGTCTGTCCGTTTTGCACGCCGACCACTCCCATGGTGGTCGGCCGAGTGTGAGACGGCCTTCAAACAGAAGCGTTATGCCTACATGCGCTATAAGCGCCGTCCGAACGATTTCACTGTCGCTGAATTTCGTCGGGCTATGGCTAGGTTCCGGTATATTTCGAAGCACGCCCTCCGCTCTTCTTGGTGGGCATACGTGTCTTCACTTAACGGGAAGACCCCTTCAGCTGAGGTGTGGAAGCGAGTCAAAAGGATTCGGGGCAAGTTCTCGCAGGACCCCACTTCCGTTCTCCAGGAGAATGGGACCGCAATCTCGGACCCCGCGTCCGTGGCAGAATCCTTAGCGACCGATTTTCCGCATTCTCTAGCCGTGATGCTGCTCCGCCAGCATTCAATGCATGTCGTGATGTCGCGGAAGGCCGCCGGCTGGACTTTACCTCCAGAGGCGGAGAACCCTTCAACAAGTTTACTGTGAGTGAGTTGCGTTCTGCTCTCGCTTCGTGCGCGGACACCGCCCATGGTCCGGACGATGTCCCGTACACCATGCTTCGACACCTGGGTGAGCGAGGCATGGCCTTTCTGTTAGATTTGTTCAACAGGATCTGGGTGGAAGGTCTTCTCCCAGACTCATGGCGAATCGCTACTGTGCTCGCCTTTTGCAAGCTGGGGAGAGACCTCTTTACTCCGACTGGTTTTCCGCCCAATCTCTCTAACCTCTTGCGTGTGCAAGTTGATTGAGAAATTGGTAAATTTTAGACTAGCCTTATTCCTGGACAGCGGAGGCCATCTGTCTTCCGCACAGTGCGGCTTCCGCAAGTCCCACTTCACGTCGGATGCTCTGCTCCGACTGCAAAATGCCGTCTGCGAGGATTTCCTTCGTAGGCAGCACTACGCCACGGTGTTTTTCGATCTGGAGAAGGCCTATGATACCGCATGGCGATACGGTATCATGGAGACTCTCCACACGATGGGGGCGAGGGGACGCCCCCCAATGTTTATATCTGAATTTTTGCGAGATCGTCGATTCCGCGTACGGGTGGGGGGAGCCCTCTCCGGCCCAAAGGAGCAGGAAGAGGGTTTCCCGCAGGGAAGTGTCCTCAGTGTCACACTCTTTGCCCTAAGCATCAACGGCATCACCTCGGTGCTGCCGGAAGATGTTCTCGCTACGCTCTACGTGGACGACCTTTCGATTTCTTTTGGCGCGGCCCAGATGCCAACTCTGGAGCGTCGACTCCAACAGGCATTGAACCGCGTCTCTCGCTATGCCGAAGCGCACAGGTTTCGGTTTTCTTTGGCCAAGACTAAGGTGGTGCACTTCTGCCCCCATCCACGGCTCCATCCCGACCCAGATTTGTTTCTTAATGGGGTGCGCCTGGATGTGGTTGAGTCGCACCGTTTCCTTGGTCTTGTATTCGACCGACACCTCATCTGGGAGGCTCATATTCGCAGCCTTAGGGTCTCCTGTACCCGCGCCATGGACATTCTCCGTTCCGTGACGTTCAGCGCTTGGGGCGTTGATAGGACTACTGCCCTACTTTTTTATCGATCCTTTGTTCGCTCGAAGCTCGACTACGGATGCGAGTTTTATGCATCCGCAGCCGAGCGTTTATTGCGGAAGGTGGATTCGATCCACCACACCGGCCTTCGCCTTGCGCCCGGTGCCTTCCCTACTTCCCCCATTGAGAGCCTGTTGGTCGATGCTGGGGAGATGCCACTCGCTCTGCGCCGCGTGCAGTGCATCACCCGCCTGTACGCGCGAGCCCGGCGCCTCCCTCAGTCACCAACAGCTCTCACTACTTCCGCAGCTGATCTCGATGGTGCCTATGCCGCCGAGAGACGCTAGTCATACCCTAAGCCCTTTGGGTTTAGGGCCAGGAAACTCCTTCGAGAGGTAGATATAGCTCTCGGGCCGGTGGCGCCTTTGGTTCTGCCCAGGACGCCACCCTGGAGGGTACCACATTTGGCTATTTGTCTCCACGCCTCTGCTCCCAAAGCTTGTACTGCGCCGGGAGTATTGCGTTCGACCTTTTTTGAGCACACATCGTGTCACGTTGGAACCGTGCCAGTGTATACGGATGGCTCCAAGTCCCAAGAGGGGGTCGGCTTCCACGCCTTATCTCCTCTGTTTGAAGTCACTGGGGCTCTACCAGGCCCTGCGTCTGTCTTCACGGCCGAGCTGGTGGCAATACACCACTCGGTACGGGAGATTACGCGACGTGCCCGGTTCGGAGACCGGATTGTGATCTATAGCGACTCACAAAGCGCCCTGAGTGCTCTCGGGGCATTGGAATCTCCGCATCCCCTGGTTCGCGATATCCGTAACGCCACGGTTTTGGCGAGCCGGGCGGATGTCGAGATTATCTTCTACTGGGTTCCTGGACATGTAGGAATTGCGGGGAATGAGGGCGCCAAAGAGTCCGCGAGGACTCTGCGACCGGACCAGCGTTTCGCTCTTCTTCACACCGACTACATGGCAGGAATACGGGTAGCTCTTCGGACTGCTTGGCAAAGAAGATGGGAGACGGTCGAAGGGAACTTAAAGTTGCGTGCCATTGCGCCGCGACTGTTCCCATGGACCTATCCCCCAATGCCGCGGCGGCTTCAGGTTGCTTTCTGTCGTCTCCGAATCGGACACACTCGTGTGACGCATCGCTATTTGATGGAGCGCTCGCCTGCGCCCTATTACAACGACTGCTTCGTCCCCCAGACTGTTCGGCACATTCTTGTCGAATGTCCCAGTCTAGGTGATCTTCGCGCACGATACCTGTCCCGGTACCGGGATGGGCGGGGTCGCTACCGCCTGTCCCTTGTACTCGGGACAGATTCGTGCACATTGACTTGTTGACTTTTGGGGGAAGGCCGGGCTTCTCCCCTTTATTCAAGGTTCTTTTTTTTGTTATTGTTTTGTTTGTAGGTTGCACTCTCCTGCACCGGGGTGAGGGGGACCTCCCCCCGCTGCCGGAGATTGCTTCCTGATTGTTAAGTTTTCATATTTTTACTTAAAGTAGCCTAGTTCTAGGCTGTCGTGTTTTTCGGCGACTTATGCCCAAGTGGGCAGTTGCCAGATGCGCTCTATAAAATTTAAAAAAAAAGAAAAAAAAAAAAGCTTTTTTCGCTCATTTGGAACCCGAACTATTTCACTCGTCGGTGAATTTCGTCGAGCTCGGCCTAGGTTCCGGTATGTTTCGAAGTACGCCCATCGCTCTTGCTGGCGGGCATATTTGTCTTCACTTAACGGGAAGACCCCTCTAACAGAGGTGTGGAAACGGGTAAATGGATTCGCGACCAGTTCTCACAGGACTCCCCTCCCGGTCTCCAGAACATGACCGCAAACTCGGACTGCTTTCTCCGCATTCTGGAGCCGTAGCTAATCATATTTTTATTCTCTGCCAATTGTTTCTTGAAGTTTGGATCTGCATATTTCTTCCTAAGTAGATTTTGCGTTTGAAAAAGGTTGCGAATGTCATCATCCTCAACCCTCCATTTCATTACTTTCCAATTCCCACAAACTTCAAACCCAAATATACGATGGATCTTTGTATTAAGAGACCCAAGGGTCTGATATTTAATTTGGAATGTAGGTTGAATTGTGGCTTAAATAAAGTTTCGTTTTTTGGAATCTGGAGTGATTCGGCTTCACCCAAATCTATCATTTTCAGGATAGATCTAAGAGTGTTTCTGATTTGCGAGGCACCACAGGCAGTAGCAGAGGCAACCGACAACATAAGACGAATCGGGGGAATTTCCGCGGAATATCACAGTCGAGCTGCTTCAAGGGCCAGTCTTTCCTCTTTGAGCGATCCCAACAGCTTTCCCCTCATCGTAATCCCCTCTCGGGAAGAGGCAGAGGTAACCGCACCAATTACTATGAGCCTGGATACAAAAGCGATCAGAGCAATTCTCGTTTTCTCGGCCAGTCTTCCTTCTCCATGGATTCACGTCACCTTCCCCCTCATGATCTCCTCCCGGACCGGGGAAGAGGTAAACCCCCTAAATACTACGAGTCTAACTTCAAAACCTATCAGAGCGATATTCGCAAAAGTCCACAGAAATTTGTGCCAGTCTCTCCTTGTGTACTTGCCAAAACCTTGGTAGAATTCGTTAATTACGAGGCAACGCTATTTCTTCTCTTTAACCAGCATCGGCTTAACCATAAAGAAGTTCGCCAAACAGCACTCAAATATTCAGAGACTTTTGAGATGCAAGTGGAGACTGTTCTTCTCCGACCCAAACTTGCAATTTGTCCCAGGTATTTAGGCGAAGAAGGCTGTCCAGCAAAGAAAACTTGCCAAGATGTTCACTTTTGCTTACAGCATCTCGGTGGACGATGCACCAAAGGTGCCGATTGCACATACGGCCACAATATTTTGACTGACCACAACAAACCACTTTTGAATCGTTTTCACTTAAATACCATTCCTTTACAGTTACTTTTAGGTTTGCTGAAATTCCTGCATGATGACTCTCTCACTGTTACTGAAGATATTGATGTCTGTGACGCTTACAACTTGGGAAATTGCACAGATGACAAATGTACCAATCTTCACTTATGTTTAAAATTCTTAGCTAAGAGCTGTTCGAGTGATGGTAAATGTAAACTAAACCACATGGTTTTTGAAAGCCAACCCAGTACCATTATGAAATGTCACGGAATCTCGTTAAATGAGAGTCCCAGAGATATCTTGATGCAAGTCTCATCTTCCATTTGTATTAAAAAGAAATTGGAAGCTCTGCAGTTGACATCGCCACAATCTGGAAATCAAGAGGAGGTTGTGAAGTTAGATTCTGCTGCTAAAAAGGATTCACCGGTTGATAAACCGACAACTCTCTCAAAAGAGGCGGTTCCTTTAAAGACAACTTGGTATAGCGAGTTCATAGGGAAAGTCACCCGCGCCGAGATCTGCTACGATTCTGTTGAAGGTTTGTGTCCTTACGAAGAGAGTGGATGCTGGAGACTCCATTCTGACTCGCACTTTCATTGGCAAGGCACGTCATCTACCTCTGCCAAAAAGAGCCCCTGGTTCAATTTGACAAAAGAACAGTCCTTAGCTTTGGAGATAGCTTATTGTGATCCGAATATTGATAAAACTCCATTACCTCCGATATATAGCTCCAATTTGTCTCCTTCAACCAAGGGCCTCCTCATTGCTCTCGGTGGACGGAGTAAATGGGAAGCCGATTTTAAAGCCATGAAGCTGATACCTTGTGAAGGAAACGAACACCATCCGTTGAATTTGCGGCGTCTTTGTACGGAAGATTGCTCAACTAAACCAATGACTCCTGAGGCTTGCAAATTCAAATGGTACTTTTTTGATAAAAACAAGAAATGGATCGAGTATGGGCAGGTAGATTCAGCCGGAGAAGAGAAGCTAAAGTCTAGTATTTCTTCCGACGATATAGAGAAGTTTGCACAGCAGAATAGTCGGGACTCTGTAATGCAATTTACAAACCAAGAATTCACTTACCTCCTTGACCTTCAAAATATGACTCAAACTAACTTGTCAACCAATGTTTCTAGGCAAGTTCGCCGTCGCCCTCAGCCCCACTTGATGGAAGAAAAGAAGTCTCTGGTGGGCTCTGCGACCAAGGATGATTTGCCCATATCATGGGACCCGATGAAACCAGATGAGCGGGTCCGAAGAGTTGTCTTATCATCTTCCTCTTCGGAATATCAAACTGTTTTGAACCACGTACAAAGTAATGGTGGTGGTTCAATTAACGTGACTCAAATTGAGAGAGTCCAGAACCCCTATTTATGGCGTGCTTTCCAAAATAAAGTACAAGAGATGACATCTTTATATAAGGACGCCACCATAGTGAATGTCCGGCAACTTTTCCATGGCACTAACCCCGACACAGTCCCCAAAGTCTGCGAGGAAAACTTTGATTGGCGTCTGCATGGCACAAATGTTGGCCAGGCATACGGGCGTGGTACCTACTTTTCCCCTTCCGCTACTACTTCTTACGGGTACACGCGACCAGACGCCAACAATACTTGCTATATGTTCATAGCTCGCGTCGCAGTTGGTACAATTACAACTGGCAATTCTAGTATGACAAGACCGCCACTGAACCCTTTATATCAGGTTCCTTTCGATGCTACTGCGAACGCTACTCAAAACCCGTCCATCATTGTGAAGTTTGACAAACAAGAGTACTTTCCCGAGTACATCCTCGCGATTATATCATCGTCTTGTTCTTTGTGTTGACCTCCTTTCGTTTCAGTGCGCACTGCGCGTCGGGTCTGACCAATATCTGAGTTTTGTTGCTCCTTCGATTTGGACCACGTATGCTCATTGCCTGGTCATATGTTTGCTTTGTTATTTTTTTCACCATCCCGTCTATTTATTTTTGTCTTTTGTTTATACTTTATACTCGTCTTATCTTCTAATTTCCTCGAACATGCCATCCCATTTTTGGTTGCTTCTTTGATGTGTGTTTTCGGTTTTCTGGTTTGGGGTGGGGTGGGGGGAGGTAACAAAGCTAATAGTAGGCTGATTTGATTGTTGTGAGATGGTTCCCTTGGCTCAAAATCTATTTGATCTATCGTCAAAAAAGGTATTGCTCATTTCTTTCCTTAATACATTTATACACCGTATATAGTTCTTAGCATTAAAGGCATCCTACCAGATTTTTTTCATCGCTTTAACCACAGGATCCGAACCATGGTGGCCATTCCCACCCGCACTCCTTAAACTGCGCGTTTGTGTAAAAACGAGAATTTTCGTATTAGATTTTTAGTGCTACCATTTGGTATAGTATTATAGTAATATAATCTTACCAATGTAGCTAAATCTCCAACACAGCCGCAACAGTATTTGTATGAATTATCCACTGTCTTCGGTACTGCTCTGACAAAGACTCATATAGATTTCTCTAAAAGTCTTCCAAATCTTGCAGCTCTTTTCCATTTTCCACAAATTTGACTAAATGTACCGTTTCTTCAGAAATAATTTTTAAACGATTAATATAAGACGCTTTGCCTAGGAAACTGCACCTGGAACTCTACCAGCTATACGAAAAATGAAAACTTACAAAGTAGGAATAAAATAAAGATGCAAATGTAAATTAGTTAAAAACTATATAAAATAAACAAGACATAAGTAAAGAAAATTAAACTTGTAAAAATAACGATATGCGGTGTAGCTCAACCCCATCAAACAAAATGGAACAAAATTGCTCACTTAATCAACACAGCAAAATACATTTTACTTATGTCCGTCCATCCAATCACGCCGAATCAAAACTCTCTTACATAAAACACACAATTCTTCCAAACACCGCCTTCGATAGGGTAGCAACTTCAGTGACGACGGAAGTCCCTGAAGCTTGTAATTCCAGGCACAATTAATAGAGAGAATTTTCCTCGATCGAAGTGACTGGCCTCTTGCACTTTTCCCTGTGTACGAGCCGCTGTGGTGGTTATATAGGTTACATGGTTAAACTTATGGGTGTATCATGTTACCACTTATAGGTGATTGAAAGCCCAGTTATTGGGTACGAGTTTCTTCAATGTAATGTAGATCGTTTTGGGGTAATTGGTTACTGGGCGCTAACCTTGGGATGACTATCCTCTCGTTTGATTTTAGCCTTGTAGGCTGGGTAAGAGGATCGGTTGATTTCCCGTAGAAAAAGGAATCCCGGAAGGCGTATTCTCGGACTCTATTGAACGGACACTCTGTAAACCTAGGCACAATGTATTCGTTTGGTGTATATCGAGTATGTGAGGCTGGCCTGCTAATGCCGGGGTCTACTTTTTAACCTACGTTTCCTCTTTTCGAGCTGACAGTTGAACTTGTTACTGATGACGGAACTTCCTTGTACGTCATTTTGAATGTTATATATCGTGTAGACTGTAGAGGAATATCGACGTGGCCTACTGTTGGCCAATCATGCCGTTTGGGCGGAGCTTACTTGAATGGAAAGATTATTCGTGTGTACAAGGGGATAGAGAGAAAATGACCATGGAGCTATGATTCATGCCTCTGATAGATAATTTTATCTTGGGGACGGATATAATTTTAGTCAATAAGATTTTGTGTTTCACGGCTCTGACATTAAACAAAGGCCCAGCGTATTTCCTGTTTCTTAGCTTGGTGTTGATAAATATATATGCACAGCTGTTTCGGCGTATCCCGGAATTTGCGCGCGGCCCAAATATTGTGAGAAGCGCCTTTGCTTGTGTATGCGCGTGACCGTGTGAAAGCGTCTCAAATTCATTTATGCCTATATAGCGTTTACAAGAATACAGTATTTGCATATATTATTTTCCTGTTCCATTACAAAATGTTATACAATTTCAGTAGATTAGTTGCAGGTGCATAATTATGTGCGTGCCCATTTCAAGACTTGATAAGACTGACATGAAACTCATTTGTGAGGCTTCTTTGGTGATCCTAATCCACCTTGCAATGAGGCACTACAGTTAATTGATCCAATTGAGTTCTGGCACCAACATTTCTAGGACCTTTTCAATAACTTATTTATATTTGCCTATTTATTTTATTCCTACTTTGTAAGTTTTCATTTTTCGAATTGCTGGTGTAGAGTTGCAGGTGTAAAAAGTAGCCTTTCAAACCATGGCGAGTGGGTCCCAGCAGCAGCTTCCCAGACAGAAAGTTATTTGTGAAGAAACGGTTCATTTAGTTAAATTTTGGTGTAAATGGGAACGTATCCGAAGACCGGTCTTAGGTCACGAAATTTTGACATCAGCTACTAGGAGATTCTATAGGGTCTGAGTAAGTAATGGTACACACTCTCTAGTTTTGCAGGCTGGGTTAAGTAATCATCAGCTTCCTTATGGGATGAAGGAAAAATATATATATTATATCTGGATTCTTTATTCCTATGTATTTATAGCCGGAATATGCTTTGAATATGGTGAACAAGGAATATAACTTTTCTTCTTAAAACAACAATAATTTTCTGATTCTTCTGACCTATTTTTACATCATTCATTCATTTCGTTTATAGAAAGGACAGAGAGGGATCGCTGTATGTGATACAGGCGATCAGGTAGTCAGAGAGGAGGGTTGTGGAAAACATTTAATAAAAGATTGCAAGAGTTGATAAGGTCGGTGGCTATACACCGATGCGTGGTGGTGTTGTGGCAGCGTTGGTCTCGGGGTTTGGAATGGACGAGGGTTGGAGGCAGGTCAGGAGGGCGAGGTTGTCTGCTCAGTTGGAAACGCGTTATTCATGATGCCTTCTGGTTATGCGAAGAACGGTACGGGTGGCGGGTGTTCCTCGGCCGCGGAAAATCGCGGCGCCATTGCGTACCTTCTTACGTGTAATGCAGTATATAATGGGTCTCTAGTGAGTTTTCCCGAGTTGTTTTGTAAGTCTGGTGTGAGCGTAAGTGTTGAGGGGAGCTAATTTGTTGTTGTTGTGTAGTGCGGGCATTCTCGAGTACAACGGGGAGCAGCAAGCGCGCTTCAGAGCAGACTTCTGAATGCGCTGAGCCTTCCGCTTCCACGTGTCGCTCACGGCTTCGAGTGACAGTGGGGCGTACGTGAGAATAGGTCACACGAGTGCTTTGTATAGATGTAGTTTTAGTCTTTTGCTCGTAGAGTAGAACCTACCCAGCGATGCGTTTGTTCGTGAGGCTCTTGCTTGTATTATGTTTTGGTGTATATTGAACCTGAGGGTCTTGTCAAAAGTTACCCCGAGGATTTTGGTACGTTTAGTGTATTCGAGCCTTGTTGGGTTTAAGTGGTTCATGTCTGGTGTATGCGAGAAGATTTGTAGGTTGTGCAATAAGTGATCTCTAGCGCCGTAGAGTGTTATCTGTGTCTTCTGAGGATTCGTGGCAATCAGCCATTTATCCTCGTAATCTGTCATGTCATCTAGTATTGTTTGTGCGCGGAGCGCGATTTCTTCTGGGCCTCGGCCGTTGACGAGAATGGTCTCGTCATCGGCGTAGGCCACTGTGTATGTGTGACAGCAGTTTTCTGGTGGGCGTGGGGTGTCGTTTGTGAACATAATGTATAGTGTGGGTGTCAGTACGCTTCCTTGGGGAACGCCTGAGCGTGGTGTGAAGGGTCGTGAGATGGTATTATTGTATTTTATGTGGCAACTCCGTTCAGTGAGGTAGTGCGAGAGGAGCCTTCTGGTGCAGAGAGGTAACTCCGTATTGTTGGCGAGTTTCTAACGGAGCCCTCGTGCCACACTTTATCGAAGGCCTTCTCCACGTCCTTACTGATGGAGAGAGTCTTTTGATGTACCTGGCGTTTTTTTTTTGTATTCTGCCGTGAACGATAGTCACGGCCGCCTGAGTAGACCGGCCTCTCCTAAACCCGTATTGATGGGGAGAGAACCAGTCCCTCTCTTCCAGGAACTACCGTAGGCGGCAGTTGACCATTCGTTCGAGTATTTTGCCTAGGTGCTCTAATAGAGCAATAGGCCTGTAGTTATTTGGGTGTTTTGAGTCTTTGTTTTGTTTGTGTAGGATTATGTTGTGAGAGACTGAATATTTTAGGGAAGTGGCCTGAGGCTAGTGAGGCGTTGAATAAGTGTGTAAGTGTGGGGTATATGTTTGCGGGGAGGCTGTGTTTAAGTGTGGCTGGTAGCACGGAGGGGCCGGGGCGCGTTTTGGTGTTGTTTTAATGTAGTGTTTTGTTTCCTCGACGGTGATTGGAGTGGTTAGTGTGGATCTGTAGTCGAGCAGCTCCATTCGTATCAGGGGGGCAGTCCTTAGCTCGTGAGCGTGGTCCCGACACCACTCCTGGATTTCCTGATAGTGCTCCTGCGCGTGTGGTTTGGGTGGGTTGTGTGTATGTCCCGTGTCCCAGTGGGACCTAAATGCGTCGAGGATGACGTGAGTGTTTGGTTGTTGACTTGGAGGGTGATTGGTTTGCATGGATCAGTGCCTAACATCCTTTTTACGTGCCGCCAGAAGAAGGAAGGGTCCGTGCAACGGGTGTCGTCCTCGATGCGGACGACCTCTTGCCACTGCCGGTTCCTGTCTAGCTGCACGCACTGTAGGATGCGGGCACGTAAGTGATTTATGTTGTGTTGTCGTGGGCCTCTAGTGTAGTGATTATTGTACTGTGTGATGAGTTTCTGAGTGTGTATGGAGAATGTGAACTGTTTTATGCAAGTGTAGTTTTTTTGTGATAAGTGCAGGTTGCGTGTCTAGCTGCACGCACTGTAGGATGCGGGCACGTAAGTGATTTATGTTGTGTTGTCGTGGGCCTCTAGTGTAGTGATTATTGTACTGTGTGATGAGTCTCTGAGTGTGTATGGAGAATGTGAAATGTTTTATGCAAGTGTAGTTTTTTGTGGTGAGTGTAGGTTGGGTGAGGCGGTTATGGTGTTTAGAATTGAGCACCAGTGGTCGTCTATCAGGTCTGGATTGGTGTCCTCCAGGTCGAGGTTTTGTGGTGTGTTTTCTGTTATGTGTCTCCTGAACTCTTCCCAGTTTGTGTTTTTGTAATCGTAGAGAGGTGGTGTAGATATGAGTATGGGAGATGTGGATATGATGATTTTCGATGGTATATTCACTCTTTGAAAGGATAGTAGTAGATAAAAAAATGGTGAAGTGGGGGGAGGGTTGCCCTTGTTTTAGGGGCGTCGTTAGCTTGCTTTATTTTTTAATTGAGATCTTTTTCTTTTGTGTGAGTATTGCGTTTCTCATGTTTTCGTTTTGTGCGTGTTCTTCTTATTGTTTTTCAATGTATTTGTACTTCTTTCGTCTGTGTTATTTAGGCTGTGTGCTTGAGCTTTCAAGCCTTTGTAAGCTTGCAATTATGTGTTTATACTTCGTGTCAATGATCTTCTTTAGTTTTACATGTTATGAATTTATGAGTTGTCTTTTGTGTCACCATGGTGTGTGTTGCTGGTGTTTTGTGTTTTTAGGTGTAGATTGGACTTATGTTCTCCTCCGAACAGACTTTGGTGCTTGGGAATCGCCGGTTACGACCGACTAGCCCGTGCAACCTGGCAGGGATGTTTATCCTGCGTCCAGTTCTTCGTAACTCTGGTAGGATATCATTGGCCATTGTGGACCAGACTTTCTTGGCCAATTTCTGGGTAGCGACATTTATCGGCTCCAGCTTCTGCCTGCGGTGCAGGTCCCTCTGCCGAAGTTGATCCCTTCTTCTGCATTTGTTTATGAAGAGGGACGCAGAGTTCTGTACTCGCTGGAGCCTTTTCATAGCTGTTTTGCTGGCCGTTTGAGTCACTACTGCGGGGTAGATAAGCTTAGCCCGGATGAACGACAGGTATAATTTCCTGATGTTCGCCGAGCTGAGTTCTCTGAACCTGTATAGCTTAGAGATTTCTCTCTTCGCCATATTCCGCCTCACCGTGTAGTGCCTCGAGTATCCGCGGTCGGAGATTTTTAGGCCCAGAATGTTGCCTTCGGCGGAGTAACCGTATCTCCTCCCATCAATCATGATGGGCCACGTCAACTCACGACCCAGCGGGAGAACTGTGAATTTATCCCTGTTTGTCCGGATTTTCCACTTTTTCTCGAAGTTGTTGATGTTCGAGATCTCCGCGATGGTGTTGTTAGCCTGGTTCCTTGCTTTCCTTTCCCTACAGGGGACGATCTGAGTGATGTCATCTGCGTATTGCAGATACACCGTGTCCCCGTGGATTGGAGTAGGGAGGTCGATGGTAAAGACCAGGTAAAGCAAGGGACTCAGGCAGCTCCCCTGGGGAACGCCCGCTTTAAGTTTGAATTCTGGACCTTTGTGATCTTCTATCATGATACGCGCCCTTCTGTCCATGATGAAGTCACAAAGAATCCTTTCCAGGGCCGGGTTTAGCTGGAGACTTAGGATCTTGTATTGCAGTCCACTCAGCCAAACCTTGTCGAAGGCCTTCTGCACGTCCCTCATCACGATGTCTACGTAGTGACCCTTCGCACGGCATTGCGCGATCTTTTCTGTTAGGAGCGCCAGGGCAGTTTCAGTGCCCCGTTTTGGTCTAAACCCATGTTGTGCCCGGTTGTGCGCTCCTAACTCGTCGAGTTGATTTTGTAGCCTGCTGGCTATAATCTTCTCGAAGATCTTGCCGGGTACTTCTAGGAGAGAGATTGGGCGGTAGTTGGCCACTTGGTCTGGGGGCTTGTTCCCTTTCGGGATAAAGATGATTTTTGCCATCTTATACCCGTCTGGGAAGTAGCCTGTATTCAGGGAGGCGTTCATGATGTTGACCATTCCCTGAATAATTTGCCTAGGGGCATTCACTAGGTTGTTCTTAGTGAGCCCAGACCATCCTGGCGCCCTCTGTTTGAAGGACTTAATGGTGTTAATTTTCTCTTCAACAGTGATCGGGCGTCCGTGGTCAACCATATCTCTCTCTCTCTAGACACTTGCGGTTGTGGGTGGGTCCTATGTATCATCGTTCCGAGGTCGTCGAGCAGTTGGTCTTCGAAGTCCTGGTCGAAATCGTCGTTCTCCTCAGGTGAGATCGCAAAGACCTCTTTCCAGTGGTCCTTGAATCTTCTTTCTAGGGTATCCGGATCTTTTATGAATATGTCGCCATCTTTGATTTTAATCCCAGGCCTGGGAGGCAATCCCCTAAGTCTTCGGATGCTATTCCAACAACGTACAGGATTAGTCTCCCGGTCTAGTCTGCCAATTATATCATCCCAGATTTCCTTCTGTTTCTCGAGGATTGTGTTTTTCATAGCTTCGCTTAGTTGTCTCATTCGGGCTTTCTTTTCCCTGGTCGGGCCTGTCCTACCGACTTCTTCATAAATTTCCCTGTGTTCCCTAGCGATGTCCCTCATTTCATCCGTCCACCTAGGTTGCGGGAGCATTTTGTACGAGTTCCTGGGGACGCATCTTTCGTCGGCTTGAATGAGGCGATTGGTGATGTTCTCAATCTCCTCATCAATTTCCTCCAGATTTGCGTCCTCCAGGTCAGCTGGGTGATAGGCGCTGAGCATTTCTCTGTACTGCTCCCAGTTAGCTTTTGCATAACTTTTCCTATGTGGGACGGGCCTGAGCATTGGCGCAAGCGAAATGTTGGTGATAATTGGGACGTGATCGCTCGGGACTACTGGGCCAGGTTCGTTGGCGATGTTAAAGGGGAATTCCGGGCTCACCAACACAATGTCCGGTTTTGTCGCCGAACAGTCTGTTAGATAAGTTGGGAAGTCAGGTCCTACTCTCTGGACTCTATTTCTGTCGAATAGTAGTTCCAGATTTCGTCCCCTTTGGTCAGCGCACCTGTAGCCAGATGCACGGCAGCGGGCGTTTAGGTCCCCGCCTAGCAGCGCTAGCCTTTTGTGCCCGAACAGGGTGAAGAAGTTGTTGATCGGTAGGTACTGTCGCCTGGGTGGCTGGTAGGCTGCCACCACAGTTAGGCCACCAACCAGGGTCGGGATCTCGACTGCCACGAATGATTCATCTAAGTCCGGCAATGTTTTGTATTTTATGTTTTTTTCTGATAGCGATGGCGGCGCCATCGTATCGTTCTTGGGTGTGGTTCTTCTGTATAACGTTGTAGTTGTGTATCTTTATGTTGTCTGTGGTTGTGTTTATACCATGAGGTTGAGGGTCTTCGCAAATGTGCCCGGATTTGTGAGATTGTTCACGTGCGCAAAGAGAATGCACGTTAGAATCTTCGTTGAGTTCTCGAGCTTGAGATATGTCTTTTTCTGGGTTTGTGGGGTCTCTTCTGTGTTTGGGGCTCTCTTCGCGACTTGGGCGTAAGAGGTACTGGTTCTCCTCTGATCTTCTGTCTTCTTCTTCTTTACTATCTCCTTTCTCTGGGGGCAGGACATTGCCATCACCCCATGGTTTAGGCCGCAGTTTGGGCACTTCTCCTTTGTCGCCTTGCACTCTCTCCATCCGTGGCCTGATCTACTGCACCTGGAGCAAGTTATGTTGGGCTCCTTGCAGTCCTTCGTGGTGTGCTGTTCAAGCTTGTAGCAGCGGAAGCAAATTTGGATTGGAGTGAATTCCTCCCTTTCCATTTGGTCCGCGCTGATCTTAGCGTTGAACAACAACAGGCCCCTTTCCTTCGCCTTTTGTGCCATCTGTGTGTCCGCAAAGATGACCTTAAATACGTGTTGGTGTTCGGTGTTGTCCCGTTTGTTACGGAACTTCACCACTTCCACCACGTTGGCCCATGCTTGGTTTCTCTGGATTTCCTCCTTTATCTCTAGGCTGGTATGTTGGCCTATCCAGGGATCCAACTGTCGGCACACTATACTTCGGTGTGCCTGGATCTGGGGGGGGGGGAGTGCTAGGCTGGAGGCCTATTTCCTCTAATACCTTCCGACCCTCCTCTTTGGTCAGGGTCTCCACGTCTGCCTCTCTTTCGCAGACTGCGGAGTAGCCGACTGGGGTGTCGATTAATCTCGGGATAGCTACGTTGAGCTTCCCGAAGATTGTTGAGAACACCGTTCCTCGGTCCGGCTTAGTTTGCCCAGCATTTGTCCTCAGTGGGACTCTGGTGGCTGGGTGGGAAGCCATCGTTTTCTTCTGCTCTTGCAGCCCCTCGACTAGGGGGTGCAAGTCTCCTTCGTAAGTGCCTCTTGTTAGGTGGCACTGTTGGTCTTCTTATGTGTGTATGTGTGTGTGTGTGTATATTTCGGTTTAAAAAATTTTACGTTTTGCTTTTGATGTTACTTTCACTTTTTTTCTTGGGGACGAAAAGAGGCCCCCCCCCCCCCTCACGTTCGCCGGTCGTCTGGATGGAAATGAAGATTGCCTTTTAGGTGAATGATGATGATGAATGAGATGAGTCCGGGTGGGATCCTCTCAGGGATGTGATTGTATGGCGGACTTATTGACAACGCCGCCCCCCCCCGGGTTTTAAATCGCGACCGCTCCCCAACATAGCATAGAGACGGTTTTCACCCTCTATGATCCCGGAAGGGGCCTTCGCCGTATTTAGGCACCGAAGGTTGCAGTCCGTCCCTTGTCCGGAATGTTTCTGACATTGTTCTCTACTGTGGGCTACTCCTCAAACCAGCTTCCTCCAATGCCCCCAATTATGGCCAAGCAACTGCCTGACATAGTTGGGACGAAACATGAATGGCAATTTCACTTCACATCTGACGGCGGTTCAGGCAGGGAGGTGGGCCGAGGACTTAAGCAGTCATCCGCTTAAGGTGGGCCGCTGGAAATAAAGGGGGTGATGGTGGTTAGTGAGTGAATGATGATGGGGGTGGACGTGACACCAGGTTATTACAATTTTTCTTAATATTTGGTCCTAAAAATAGGAACCAAATTTTTCGGAGGCGTAGGCAAAAATTGCCTAAAAATTTTCCGCCTTTACCAGCTGGTAAGATGATTGAACTAGGTACTTTCTGCCAAGAATTCCGAGCTAGCATGATGATTTTTACACAAAATTCACCTATATAAATAGTTATTTCATCTAAACTTAATAACACTATAACATTTCAACCAATCAGGCGCCAGGATAGATTTAAAATGTCACTAACGCTCCAACACGGCCGAAGTCAGTTTTCCGAATTTTTAGACTTCGAAGAAATCTACAAGAAAATTGAGTTCCCTGAAAAGTTCACAACCGGCAGAGGAGGAAAAGTCGAGGGTAAGGCACCTCAAGAACGCCATCGATTTTTACCTTTTCGGGAAGTTTATCTTCCTATTTACAAAAGAGCTATTAACAGCGGGAAGTTTATCTTCCTATTTACAAAAGAGAGATATTAACAGCGGGAAGTTCATCTTCCTATTTACAAGAGAGAGCTATTAACAGCGGTAAGTTTATCTTCTTATTTATAAGGTTCAATGTGTGAGCCGTTTAAATTTTTCAAACAAATGGTACTAGGTTCGATCTTCGCCTCCCACAGTACTACGGCCCAAGAAAACGGAGTTTTTAATACATAATTAGTATCTACGTCTTACAATTATAAACATATATATATATATATATATATATATATATATATATATATATATATATATATATATATATATATATATATATATATATATATATATACAAATATATTTTGATATGCTCTGGTTTACTGTGAACCAAGTGTAGAATTTCCTAAGATTTCAAAATGCTCATCTTTGAGGTATTTTTGAGTCATAATCGATTCCATACTATAGTTCCAGCACCACAGGAATTCATTGCGAGACCGTGGAGTAGGTTTAATACATAAATAAGATCTAGGCCTCATAATTATAAACATACATATATAAACATATTTTAATATGCTATGACGTACTCAAAAATAATGGTATGAGGGATTTCTCGCAAATTTTACGCATCTACCGGAACGAGTATAAACGCTCGATTCACTACCATTATCCTGGGTATTTGGAACAGATTCCACGTAACTGTAATTTCTGCCACTACCCCCCGATGATACTTCCTCATTTTCTTGCGGGGTATCTAATTCTAAAGGATTATTCACAACGGGTTGATTAGTTGATGGTCGCGAACAGTTTATATTCCTCTCATTATGTACCTTAGGCAATACAGCTGGTTTCACTCTATCTATAGACACCGTGTTCTGATGGCCATCCGGGAATTCTAATTTAAAAACTTTGTCATCGCGTTTGACAACACGGAACGGGCCTGCATAAGGTGCTTCTAGTGGCTTCCGAACGCGATCAACACGGACCCACACATGCGTGGCGTCACTTAATTCCTTGGGTACAAACATTTTTGGTACCGAGTGCAGGTGGCCTTCAGAGGTTTGTGTGAAATCTATCTGCGACATGGTCTTCGCCAGTTCAGAGATGAATTTCGAATCGGCTTTGGATGAAGAAGAGGTGACCAAGGGCTTTGGGAAAAGAAGGCTCGTCCCTGTGACTGCTGTAAAGGGTGAAAAACCCGAATCATTAGGCAAGGACCGGATGCCAAGAAGAACGATTGGTAGCGCCATCAACCAACCTTGTCGGCTAGCTATTATAGAGCTCTTCAAAGTCCGATGCGACCTTTCCACGATCCCTTAGTGGTAGGTATGTACGCCGTGGTTCACAAGTGATGGAAACCAACGAGGGCCGATAATTCTTTGAAGAATTCAGACTCAAATTGCGCTCCTCTGTCGGTGATCACGTATAAGGGAACGCCAAACCTGGATATCCAGCCGCCCAAGAAGGCTAAAGCAACCGTTGCAGCACTTATGTCTGGAATCGGTATTGCTTCAATTCACCTGGTGGCTCTGTATATACATGACAGCAGGTACCGGTTATGAGATGGGTATGTTTGCCCAGGCAGGGTACACGGCGGGAGTGCACCAACTATATCTATGTGAACCGTCTCAAATCTCGAAGTGGGCATACTAATAGGCAGGACTGGGGACTTAGTGTGGCGATTTACTTTAGCAGATTGGCAGGAGAGGCATTCACGAGTCCACGAACGTATATCTCTGTCCATATTGGGCCAGAAATATCTCGCTTTCACCAACCGAAGCGATGACTTAATCCCTGGATGTGAAATATTATGCAATTGCTTGAAAATCTCTGATCTGCAAGGTGAAGGAACAAACGGTCGTGGGTATTTAGATGTTACCTAACACCAGAGTTGGGAATCACCGGGAAAAGGAAATGCCTCAGTCCAGATCGAGATGACTTCCTTTCTTCGTCTTGCTCTTGTGCTGCTGCCAAAGAACGGAGGTCAAATGAGTCCACTTAGACCGAATTGACATTCCGAGATAGGCAGTCAGCAACCACATTGTCCTCACCACGTACATAAGCTATGTCATTGACATACTCCAAGATTGCAGTCCAGTTCCGTTGTTGCCTGTCCGTTTTTGCACGTAGTGGCGAGGAGAAGGCAGATACTAGTGGCTTGTGGTCCGTGCATAAAGTCACTGGGCGACCTTCGACCATATGCCTGAAGTGAAGCACAGCAAGATATGCAGCCAGGAGTTCCCTGTCATAAGTGGAGTACGCTTGTTGTGTCTTAATCAACTTCCCGGAGAAAAATGCCACTGGCTGGGAGACCCATCCACCATCTGATGGAGCGCAGCACCAACTGCGAATTGGGAGCTACCCGTCACCAATTGATACGGAGAGTCATTGGGTAATGGGTGGCGTAACTTAACGGAGTTCACCAGGGCCTCCTTAGTAGCTTCAAATGCTTTCCGAGCAGCATCATTCCAAACAAGTTGCCGAGCCTTAGGTTGAAGCCGTGCGAGTTCAGTCAGAGGGGCAGCAATTGCAGCAAAGTTGGGCATTATACGTCTGTACAAACCTAACATGCCCAAATATCGAGGAAGTTCTTTGAAATCAGTTGGTAAGGGCATTTCGGTGATATCGGAGACCTTCCTAGCTGGAGAGCTCAATCCTGCAGCTGAGACATGGTGGCCCAGGTAATCAATTTCTTCCTTCATGAACTCGCACTTTTGCATAGAAATTCGAAGGTTGTATTCTGCCACTATTTTGAAAACTTGCTCTCTATGCTCCACGTGCTTGTCTATATTCTCTGAAAATATAAAAATATCTTCAACATACACAAAAACGAACGCTAAGCCTAGAAATAAATTGTCCATGTGGCGTTGGAAGGTGCAACTAGCATTCTTTAGACCAAACGGTAGCCTTAAAAATTTCCACAGCTCAAAAGGAGTTGAGACAGCATTCTTCTCAATGTCCGCTGGATTCATTGGAATCTGGTGGTAGGCTCGTACTAAATCTAGGCGAGAAAAAACTTTCTTGCCATGAAGATGGTCTACCATGCTCTGAATCATTGGCAGGGGATATCTGTCCGCTTTGGTAATCGCATTGAGGAATCGAAAGTCACCCACAACTCTATACTCGCCTGGGGTCTTCTTTTGCACCATGTGAATGGGTGAAGACCATGAAGATTTCGACGGCCGCACCACACCTTCTTTCAACAGAGTCTCGAAAGTTGCTTTTGCAATTTGTAGCTTCTCCATTGGAAGTGGCCTTGGGCGAGCCAAAGCTGGCGGGGCGCTACCCGTCTCAATTGTGTGAACAACCGAATTAGCCGGTGGTGAACAAACGTCAACACACTTTGGGTTATATATACTCTCATATTTGCGGAGAACTGTCCTGCACTTAGGCGCGATATGCGATAGGTCATTAGTGATTAATGAAATCACTGGTTCGCTTGACTGCTTCACTTTAGAAACTAGGCTAGTCTGGTCATCAATTAAGACACCACGAGCACAGTCTACTAATAAGTTAAAATGAGCAAGAAAATCGGCGCCTAATAATGGCGACGTAATATCTGCTACTACGAACGTCCATCTAAATGAACGTCGCAGGGTAGGGATGCCTATTTCCAATTGAACTTCTCCGTGGACTCTTATCTTCCCTCCATTAACTGTCGCAATGTTAACACCCGATTTGCGCATCACACATAATTGCACTAAATTAAATAGAATTAAGGACACTTTCGCGCCAGTGTCTATCAGAAATTCGCTCAGCCTCTCATTATTACGTGCAGCGACAGTGAGAACAGTCGGCACGCTGGTCGTTGCATTTACTGCGGCCTGCCGATCTCGTTTTCCGAGTGGGTTGGGGAAGACGGTGTAGACGATGGCTGCATTTAAAGGTTCTCACCTCGCTTTGGCCAAGTGCACCACGGTTTACAGTACCTCGCACTAGACCCATAGTATAAATGTGTACGGCATACCATTGGTTTTTTTATTGCGATGGAAATGGCGTACCCCAAACGGTATACCTTTAGAATAATTCCTATTACTATTATACTTATGCACAAACCTAGGTTGATCACCTCTAGGATATACGCCGACGGGCACGGAACGCGAATTTTTAAATTGCACATTATTTACCGCGGGTTGACACTAAGAGCACCTATATCGGGGAACGCACAATCATCACTAGTTTGACTCTTATTTATGTTATAGCGCTGTGCCTTGTAAAACGGCATGAGTTCATTAGCGAGTTTCCCCAACTGGACAAGAATTAAGTCCTTTTGCGTGGCAATGAGGGGGGCGATGTTTGGAGCTAAAGACTGGATGAACTTGTGTCTCACCAAGTCCTCCCCCCCCCCCACTCCAACTTGCAGCGCTGTCTTCCGTAGCTCTTCAAGATTCACTGAAGGTCGTCCAGTCTGCGGAGAATACACGATTAACTTCTCGAAGAGCTCAGGTTTTGTCCTCTCAAAAGGTCCCACGATTTCTGTTCGTAGGAGCGAGTAATTCTGCGACGAGAGTACTGCAGCTGGGCGGCGATCGACCGTCTCGGGAGGTAACGCAGCCAGAATATGGTAAAATTTCGTCTCCCCTCGTTGTATCCTTGAAATGTGAAATTGCGCCTCCACAATTTTAAACCATCCTGCGACTGCTGCTTCATTAAAAACAGGAGGTCTGTTTGAGATCGCGTTTGCGAGTTCCACTTCTTGGTGTGGGAGAAATTGAGCAGCTTGTTGAAGTCTTGATGCGTCACTTAGCGAATCCATTTTGTTGAATGATCACTTATATCGTTCGACGAAGAGGGGTCACCAGTTATAGGGTCTGAGTAAGTTATGGTACTCTCTATCTAGTTTTGCAGGCTGGGTTAAGTGATCATCAGCTTCCTTATGGGATGAAGGAAAAATATGTATATTATATCTGGATTCTTTATTCCAATGTATTTATATCCAGAATAAGCTTTGAATATAGTGAACAAGGAATATAACTTTTCTTCTTAAAACAACAATAATTTTCTGATTCTTCTGACTGATTTTTACGCAAAATTTACCTATATAAATAGTTATTTCATCTTAACTTAACACTATAACATTTCAACCAATCAGGCGCCAGGATAGATTTAAAATGTTACTAACGCTCCAACCGTTTACACATAAACACGGCTGAAGTCAGTTTTCCGAATTATCCCAACCAGTCTCACACATACTCAATCATCTATCATCTCATCATAATGCGTCATTACCACACTCATCCCAACATTCACCAAGGCGATTCCTCCGGTGACAAAGGCTGCTGAAAAAGCGGGGGGGGGGGGGAGTTGAAGATATACATATTCAGAAGGGCGGACCCCGACATTATCCTAATATCAGAACACGGTGTCAACACTAATAGCATACGGATGAAAATCCCAAATTACCACGTCCTGGTAAAGAACGCCACTCAATATAGATATGACGGTGCTGCTATCGCCATTAGAAGAAACATCACCTTCAAAAGGCTCCCAGTGCTTGATGAGTCTTTCGTGGCAGTCGAACTACCTACACTTGTTGGGGGACTCACAATTGCAGCTACATACCAGCCTCCTCGCCGTCGGTATCTTCCCATCAACAACCTCCTGACCCTAACAGCCCACCGCAGGAATGTCTTTATTGGGGGCGACCTCAATGCCTGTCTGGGGGCCTCGGGCTACACCAGAACTAACGAAAGAGGAAGAAATCTATAACTGGTCATCGACCGGGACAGGCTCGAGAGAGCCAGGCCGGAATTTGCCACCTATATCACAGAGAAGTGCAACAGTCCCAGACATAATACTAACAAGTACCAACTCCCCTTTCAATCTGGTCAGTATGCCTGTCCCCACGGTTCCAAGCGACTATATCTCCATTATGACCACAATCTCCCTCGCACCTATCATGATTCCTATCCCACCCAGGAAGTGCTTTGCAAAAGCAAACTGGGAGCTGTACAAGCGAATGCTCAACAGCTATGAACCAGCAGACCTAAGCGAAGCTATCCTGGAAGAGATTGAAGAGGAGGTTAACTGCATCACACTCCTGATCATGGAAGCGGACGAAAAGTGCATTCCGTGCATCACGCACAAAAGCCCCCCGCAACCCAGGTGGACCAAGGAGATGCGAGAAATTGCCTCAGAGCATAGAGCGATTTATGAAGAAGTAAGGCAATTTGGCCCAAACAGGTACAACACCAGAAGACTCCGACAACTTAGAGAGGAGCTCAAAGACCTGATCAACACACAACAAAGGGCCATATGGGACGAAATTATAGGAAAACTCGACTCCGAGCAGAACCCCCAACAAATTCTGGAGGGAGATAAAAAAGCTCAGAGGTTTGCCCCCGAATGAGAAAACTAGGCTGGAAGAAAATGGCGAAATCATCGATGAACCAGAAAGACTCGAAAGAAAGTTCAGGGGGTACTGGAGAAAAGTATTATCCATCCCCCCTGAAGAGAACGAGGATTTCGACTTAGAGTTCGAGCACCAGATCGTAGACGAACTCAATACCAGAATCCAACGAACGCATCCTCACCGGCACGTTTCCGAAGAGAAAAGAATGATGGGCCAAGGACGACCAATAACCACTGAGGAATTCCTGAGCATGCTCAAAACTTTAGGCTTCAGAAACAACTCGAGGAGAATAGGGCCCACAACCCTCAACAGCATGGGTTCTGGAAGAAACGCGGAACAGATACCGCACTCGCGCTCCTAACCGAGAAAATTCCCAAGTGCCAAGCGGAAGGAAAGTACACGGACATCATGCTCAGGGATGTACAGAAGGCCTTCGACAAGATCTGGCTGAGGGGCCTTCAATATAAGATACAGAACCTTCAGCTAGACCCGATTCTGGAGCGCATAATCTGCGACTTCGTCATGGAATGGCGCGCCAGAATCATGATTGAGGGTCACCAAGGACCTGAGTTCCTCCTCGAGGCCGGAGTCCCGCAGGGCAGTTGTCTGAGCCCCCTCCTTTACCTAATCTACACAATAGATTTACCAACCTTGGTAAAAGAGGACTCATTATATCTCCAGTTCGCGGACGATATAACCCAGGTGATCCCTGGTACATAGAGGAATCCCAGGGCTCAGGCTCAAGAGACTGCTAATGAAATCAGGAACATAAATGAGTACGAGAGTAAGTGGAAGATCCGCACGAATAGCAGGAAGTTCAAGATCCTCGCCCTCGGTCGCAGAAAAACAGCATACGTGACAATAGGGGAACTGATAATTCCCTATCACTAGGAAGGGACCGTTTTGGGACTCAAAATCACCCCCGCCGGGTACGGGCATCACTTCAAAGCGCGGGAAAATCTCACGAGGCTGGAACTATCCAAACTCCACCGATTCAGGAATATGAGATCTAGCAATATCTGAAAGATATATCTCATCCACGTACGACCAACACTGATATACTTCCGCGGTGATGGCCCAAACCCTAAGTAGGAAGCGCTTAAAGCGCCTACAAATAGTCCAAAACAAGGCGACTCTCTACATAAATAATAACAGAAAGCGAGACCGAATTCCCCAAAGACAACTCCATCAAAGAGCCGCTCTGACACCTATCCATCTGGTGACCCAAAGTTTGGCCAAAGGAACTTGGGAGACGATCTTAAATGAAACGGCGCCTGAACTAGCGGAGGATCTAAAAATCCCAGCGAACAGTAGGGATAAAGTAAGCAGAAGGAGGCGATTTCCTAGCTCGAGAGAATGCTCTGAGGAGCAGTTGGCACCGTGGTTCACATAATAAACCACACCGAAAAAACAAGTACAAACACAATACATTAACAAATACACTCACAAACATGTATGAATGTGTAGTATGGAAGGTAATTAAAAATATATTATAGACTCTTGAACTACTTCATTTAGTATTACTGTGAAAAAAGCTAAAAAGGAAAAAATAAATTAATAAAACCAATAAATAAATTAAAACATATATATAAACATATATATATATATATATATATATATATATATATATATATATATATATATATATATATATATATATATATTGTGAGGGAACCCCACGTGGAATCTCTTGAGCAGACGGAACTTCCACGCGCTGCAGAAGGCCCGGTTAGGCCTAAATTGGTAAGCCTAACCCCACCCTTCCACAAGCGGTAGCCTCGAACCGCGTCCCCCACGATTCACCTTTACGCGGACTAGGATAGCCTCTGCAACAAGATTCGAGGCCATTCGAGAGTAGAGCTTTTTCCCACTAACCCCTTTCGGGGAGAGCCTTGGACATAAATAGTGTTCGACTCTAATGAGGAGACACAAAGTTGAGAAGTCTCGCCCAGACCCCAGAAGATTCCCCATGGCCCCAAGTCAAGTGCTAGCAACAAAGCAAAGTGACAGTTGGACTATTTTGTGTATTTGGAATTAGCCCCAGCCCGGAGGTAATTCCACTGAACGATCGGCCCCGAGTGATTTTCCCGACTTCTCTTATCAACTCCTGTCGAAGCCCTCTTCATTTCGGGTAGCCGAAATACTCTTCCCTGGACCGGAAGTTACCCCCCCTTGTTTCTGGAGAACCGTCATCACTCCAACCTCCCGCTCAGAAGTTCCGAATGGCCTCACCTCACGTACAGAAGACATCCGTAAGCCAACCCCTCTCTCCCCTTCAGTAACCCAATTGAGTCTGATTTGTAACTACAATTCCCCCTTTCGTTTACTGGTGTGATTTTGTCCGTTAATTCTCTGAGGTAATTTCACCCATCAATTCTCTCATTATTTTTGTGTAAATAAAATTATATTTTTGTACAAGCCCTTTTAAATAACCTTCAGCTTTGCCATTGTTCATAATTTACCCTACCTCGTTGCACTCTCTCGCTACTCAGCCCGTCTAAACTCGGGTTTTCCGTCCCTTTTGTCGATTTGCTTTCAAGTTATTCGTCTCTCCCTCATAGATATAATATGGTATTGATATAGTGTAATGTCATACCACTATATATATATATATATATATATATATATATATATATATATATATATATATATATATATATATGTAAGTTTATCTCTCTTAAAATAAGCATAATATTAAGGAGAACAAAAAAAAGCTTGAATGCGTTAAATATAAATTAAGATACACACAAAAATTCAAAATACAGGATTGAAGGTCATAAAAAGGAATAAGAAAATTAAACAAATGAAAAGCGTAGCCCTCACTACCAGGGCAAACCCTACAAACTCTCTTCACCTATAACCTATTATCTCATCTTCCACTCTAATCTCTTCCTAACTATTATTCATCATCATCATTTCCGAATTTTTAGACTTGGAAGAAATCTACAAGAAAATTGAGCTCACCGAAAAGTTCACAGCCGGCAAAGGAGGAAAAGTCGAGGGTAAGGCACCTTTTCTCCATGGGACTTCATGAACAAGATCTATTTTGTACGGAGCTACGTATGGCCGACACAAGATATCGTCCTGCATACTGCGGAGTCTAGCTTCTTGTTTACGAAGGAGAAATACTGCAAAGCGGGAAGTTTATCTTCCTATTTACAAAAGAGAGTTATTAACAGCGGGAAGTTTATCTTCCTATTTACAAAAGAGAGTTATTAACAGCGGGAAGTTTATCTTCCTATTTACAAAAGAGAGCTATTAACAGCGGGAAGTTTATCTTTTTATTTACAAAAGAGAGATATTAACAACGGGAAGTTCATCTTCCTATTTACAAAAGAGAGCTATTAACAGTGGGAAGTTTATCTTTTTATTTATAAGGTTCAATGTGTGAACCGTTTAAATTTTCAAACAAATGTTTACTAGGTTCTATCTTCGGCCCCCACAATTCTACTGTTGAAGCCGAGAGCCTAGCAGCTCTGCCTTATTGTTGGGTAGTCGCAGATCCCTTACAAGGTCATTTAGCTCCCCTTGTACTATGATATGTGGCCTAGAGGAGTGTTCTTCATCAAAGTTGGGTCTCTATAATCCAGCACTGTCATCCTTCTCTGCTTCCTCCTCACCACTTTCTTCATATGACTCGAAGGATACCCAAGTTAGTGAATCGGGAACAGGTATACTTTCTTCATGTGGAACTGGGCGAATAACTGATAAATTTTTCGATATTCAATGGACTCGTGTTTCTTCTTTAACAAACCCTTTTGTATTGGAGGTACCATGCAGAAATAACAATTGTTGGTATGGTATGTTGGCTCCTGCCCCGTCATTGGCACAGCAAAAGGCATTCCTTTCCTCTTCCTGTTCAACCATTTGCGAAAGTTAGTGATGATTGGTTTAATGACAAACTTGCCTAGATAGCAGCTATTAAATCTTGAAGGAAAAGAGAGAACATGATGAAGGATAACTATTTCAACCGGAAAAGGTTTCAAAATCACTGACGCATAAAATTAACAAGATTTATTGAACAACAAATAATGGACTATGACTAAATTGATAATACGATTAATGAATATAATGTGTATTTTATTGAAATAAGGTATATATATATATATATATATATATATATATATATATATATATATATATATATATATATATATATATATATATATAAATATATATATATATAAATATATATATATATATATATATATATATATATAAATATATATATATATATATATATATATATATATATATATATATATATATATATATATATATATATATATATATATATATATATATATATATATAAATATATATATATATAAATATATATATATATAAATATATATATATATAAATATATATATATATAAATATATATATATATAAATATATATATATATAATATATATATATATATATATATATATATATATATATATATATATATATATATATATATATATATATATATATATATATATATATATATATATATATATATAATTAGGTAAAAGGCCATGTATGCAGGTTCTATTGAAGTAAACAGCTGTAGCAGCGTTATTAATTTTAATTTGTATTTTCTTAATATTTCTTACAAAGTTTTTAACGGGGTCTTCGAGGCGAGAAAAAACATCCACGAATGACATTCTTTATTCCTAGACCTCTTTCGACCATGTTAAGGTCATCTTCAGGGAATGAACAGAAATGGAATTATTCAAAAGAATTTATATTATATATAGTATTTCTACACGAACATAAGTATTACAAAAAATGGCCAATCATGGCTGAGAAAATTTTTAAAGGGAAACTAAGTGCTACAAGAAATATAGTCAGACTTGGACTTGGACTTGGATATAAAAAGTAGTGAAAAGGAAAATACATACACACATATATGATTGCAACTGCAATCATGTATGCATATATGTATATAATATTGGAAGATAGATAGGTAGGGATAGATTTTCCTGATGAAAAGGAAAAGGGGGGGTTAGAAAATCCCTGGTGATAGGGATTCGCAGGCATTTGTCAGAGGTTGGTGTTCTTCTCTTTGTTATTTGCTCTAATATTCTTGTTGTTATTCGTACTGTTTTCTGCTTCTTTTTGTTTCGTACTTGTTTGGGTTGCTATTGATTAGCATGTTTTTGGTTGTGTGGTTGTTTGTTTTTTTTTATGTTATTGGTTGTGTGTTCATTATGTTTCTTGTAATTTGTAGTGGTTTTTGTAGCGTTCAAGCCTTTGTAAGTTGTTGTTGTAAGTTCTGTGTTTCTCTCGTTCGTTTAAGTGTCTTCAGTGTTCTTCTACTTGTTCAAACTTGTGTAGTCCATTGTTTGGTGTGTTTAGTTTTATGTGAAGATTGGGTCTTCTCGTCTTTCTGTATGTGCTTTGCTACTGACAAACTCCAGTCTTCTTCTGTTTAAGTCATGTAGCGGAATGTCGATGTGTCTCTGTCTGATTTCGTCCGTCATGAGTCTTGAGATTTTCTCCAAGATTTTTCGGGCTATTCCTTGCAGCTCCATGTTAATTGGAGTCAACTGGATGCCTTAGTGAAGGTCCCTCTGCCTCTTTTTTTTTTCCTCCTCCTTGTGCCTGTTATTAGCAGTACACCTTTATTTTGAACTCTTTGGAGGAGTCGTCCTTTGTTTTTGGAACTAGTATTGATAGGTATTGGTGGATACAGGAGCTTCGATCTTATAATAATAATAATAAGTCTTTTGTAATGCGCTCTTCAAGGCCTGGGGCCTTCCCAGAGCGCACGTTATGCTGAGATGAGAATGGAAATTAAATGGAAATTCAATAGGGGGAGAAGGCGATACTGAAAAAATGCGTTTTCAAGAGACGCTGAAATGTGGTAAGAGAGGGAGAAGACCTGATTTCAGCAGGAAGACCATTCCACAACTTAGGGGCGCAGATTGAGAAGGAGCAGTCCCCCATTGAGCAGAGGGATGAACGAGGAATATTCAAAAGAGGTGCATGTGATGACCGAAGGGCCCGAGAGACATGGCGTGGCGAGACGGCAGAAGAGAGGTAAGACGGGGCCTTGTTGTTTAGGGCCTTAAATGTGAAGAGAAGTATCTTGAAGTGAGTACGGGATCTGAAAGGGAGCCATTGCAGTCCATGCAGCAAGGGTTTCTAGGGAGAGAAGCCAGGGCAACGGAAGAGAAGCCGGGCGGCATAGTTCTGTACAAGTTGAAGGGGGCGGAGAGAGGAGGATGGCAGATTTACAAGCAGAGAGTTACAGTAGTCAAGGCGTAGGGGTGATGAAGGCATGAACAGCAGTCTCAAGACTTTGGCGATCAAAGTGAGAGCGAATGCGAGAGAAGTTACGAAGGAAACATAGAGAGGATTTGCTGATATTGCGGATATGAGGCTTAAAGGGGAGATGCTCATAAAAAAAACACCCAGATTCCTAACGCAGTCAGAGAAAATGATAGTATTACCGCCCAGAGTAAGCGAGGGAAAGAGAGATTTAGATTTTTTGACAAGAGCAGGGGTGCCGACGAGGAGGACCTCAGTTTTGGAGTGATTAAGCCTGAGGAAGTTGGTAGAGAGCCAGTCAGAAATGGAGGAGTAGGCAGCCAGGAGGTCAGTGATAGAGTAGGCGAGAGACGTGGGGGATGAGGAAACGAAAATTTGAGTGTCATCAGCATATAGGTGGAAGGATAGACCGAGATTACGGAGAAGGGAACTAAGAGGGAGAAGGTAGATACGGAATAGTAGAGGACCGAGGACAGAGCCTTGTGGCACTCCAAAGCGAATGGGGGTAGAGTCGGATGAAATGTCGTCAATCACAACGGATTGGGTACGAGACGAGAGGTAAGAGTGGAACCAGTCAAGCACGGTGCCTGATATGCCGAGAAAAGAGTAGAGACGATCAAGTAGGACGGTATGACCAATAGTATCGAAGGCGTTGTAGATTTTCTTCTTTGTTAGCCATGTTCAAGTTACGGAACCTGAACAGCTTTGAAAGCTCTACTCGCGCTCGCGCTGCTGCCTGAGCAACGTGACTACCGTATCCCTTACTACCTATCTTTAGTCCAAGTACTGTCCCGTCGTTACTGCAAGGAATCCGGGCGTTATCGGTCTCGATGTGGGCCCGTTTCTTACGGAAGAATGGAATCACCTTAAACTTTTGGCTGTTAGTGACGATCTTCCATCTTCTTTCGAACCTGTTGATATAGGCGATTTCTCTGGCGGTAATCTGTGCCATGAGATCGGGATTTTTGAATGGGGCAGTCCTAATCTGAGAGATGTCAGCGAACTGAACATACAGGGTGTCCTTCCTGACCGGATCGGGTAGGTCGAGGGTATATATATTGTAAATGATGGGGCTTAGGCACCCCCCTTGCGGTACGCCTGCAGTTAGTTCGAAGTCTGGTCCAGTATGGTCGTATATTTGTAAATATGCTTTTCTGTCTGTCACGTAGTCGCAAAGAATTTTTTGCAATCTTGGGTTTAGTCCGAGCCTTAGTATATTGAACTGAAGCCCAGTCCTCCATACTTTGTCAAACGCCTTCTTCACATCTCTGAGCACTAAGTCAGCGTACCTTTTTTGGCTAGCAATCTTCGCCAGTTTTTCGATGATGACTGCTAGCGCTGTATCAGTCCCTCTCCCTCTACTAAATTCATGCTTGTGTTGGTTATGAAGGTTGTTTGCCTCCATAAAATTTTGGATTCCAAGAGTTCGTTTTCTTCTGGAGTGATGGAAAATACATCTTTCCAGTAGCTTCTGAACTCCTCTTCCGTTCCTGTCGCGTCCATTTTTGTCCCGTCATCATTGCTGAAGAGAATGGTTTTGTCAAGCGGCTTACCCTTCAAACTAGATAGTGAGTTCCAGAATGTTCGGGGATCCGTTTCTTCGTCAAGTTTATCGACAAGGTCATTCCAAAGCGCTTGTTGTTGCTCTGTTATGAGAGTCTTCATTTCTGTCCTTAGTGTTCGTAACCGTCTGTTTTTAATTCTGTCTGTGCTAGTCAGTCTAATATCTTCGAATAGTATTTTATACTGGTCTGTTAGGTCATATAGTTCTTGCGTCCACCTTGGTGCTGGTAACGTTTTGAATGATGTTTTGGGTACCGTTGCGCGGTCCGCCTCCGTCAACCTTGCCAGTTCTTGGTCGATCTCCTCCAGGGTGGCTTCTTCGAGAGGCTGAGCTCTGAACTCACCGAGAAGGGTACGGTACTCTTCCCAGTTCGTTCGGGAGTAGCATTTTCGCTCCCTGATGGGTATTTGGATGGGGCTCGGTGAGATTTTGATTAAGGTAGCGACGTGATCGCTGGGGATTAGAGGTCCGGGCTGGATATGCTAGTTGTAGGGAAATTGAGGGCTGGTTAGGGTGATATCTGGTTTGGTTGCGTAGGTGTCGGTGATAAAGGGGGGGAAGTTGGGCCCGATGCGGGCAACGATACCTCTGTCAATAAGGTTCTTCATGTTCTTTCCCTTCTTGTTTAGAGCTCCGGTATAACCGGATTCCTGGCATCTGGCGTTGAGGTCCCCCCCGAACAGGACTGTTCTCCCGTGTGCACACAGTTGGAGAAAGTTGTGCATCGGAAAATAGTCTCGTCTTGGGGGTTGGTACCCTGTTGATACCACAAGTGGCCCGAGGGTGGTTTGGACCTCGATGGCCAGATAGGATTCGTCTAAAGAAGGGAGTAGTTTGAACTGAATACCTTTCTTGACTGCGATGGCGGCGCCATCAAAACGTTCCTGGTTATGGTTCTTAGTCGTCACGCAGTAATTAAATATCTTTATAGTCTTCTGTGAGGTGTTTATACCGTGTTCTGATATCAGAACGATATCAGGGTCGCATTTTCTAATAATATTGCCGTAAGTCACTTGTTTGTCGATCCATCCGTCACTATTCATCTGTAAGATTGTCAAGTCCTTTTTTAGTTTGTCCATGTTGTCTCAATTAGTCGATTCTATTAACGTATTTCTTGGGGGTGGATGGGCTGGCTGGAGGAGATCGGCACTTGCCGGATCTCTTTTTGTTGAACTCAGAGTTCGTTAGAGTCACAAAAGCTTCATGGTTGAGCCAGACCATCCCGAGGATGAGGGCCTCTTCAACAACCTTCTCTGGGATGTCCTCGGAGTACTCCCATTTGTATCTACCGGTGGTCACTCCGTCGCTCACATCTTTGTCGGTTTTTGCTTCTGGGAAAGGGGCGTAATCAGTGGTGAAGATCTTCAATTCGATCCTCCTCCCGTGGTAGGCATGCTTGCCTTCCTTCGACGAAGAGGTTGATCTGCCCCTCTGTCGGATGGGTGAGCGCTTGGAGCGGCTACCATGGCGATGCTTATTTTTCGTTCCTCTGGGTGATTTCACCTCAGGAATGGTAGTGGCAGTTTCAGTTGTTGTTATGGCAGTTGATTCAGAATTTTCTTGGGATTGGTTTGTGGGAGCGGGAACATCAATTGTTTGTGGAGCGGCTGGTCTTGGTTGGGGGAGCTGCATCTAGATGCGAAGGACTTCCTCCGAGCGTGGGTTCTCGGGAAACCACATCTCGTACATCCCGTTGTTTTTTAGCATCTGATTAAGCTTTTTTTTGAATGAGCCGGGGCTAGTTAAATTAGCAATGTGCGCATAATAAATGCAACACATGATCTTAGTGGACTGCTCGCTCTCTACCTTAAGGTAGGTGCGTTGAGCTGCTGCCTCGCCGACTGCCGCTTTTGCCACTTTGGCATAAGTTCTATTGGTCCGGGCCTCTTCTTCCTCTTTCTTCTGCTGTTTTGGTTTTCGGATAGCAGCCTTCTTTGCCGGTCAAGACATTGCTATGGCTGCATGCTCCCCGTTGCAGTTAATGCAACGCTTTTCGGAGTTTCTGCAGTCACGCCAGATATGTCCAGTTTTGCTGCAGATGGAGCAAATGGACTCGGTTTGGGGGCAAAATTTAGTGGTGTGCTCATTTAGCTTGTAGCACTTAAAACAAGTTTGAATTTGGGAAAATTTCTCTCTTTCTATTTGGTCAGGGCAGACCCTGACGTGGAAATCGAGGAGTCCAACTTCTTTTGCCTTTTGTGCCATCCCCGTGTCAGAAAACACGACTTTGAACACATGGGTGTAATCTTTAAATTTGATCACCTCCGAGACATTAGCCCAGGGGTGATTCATCTAAATTTCTTGAGAGATCTCCGTGCTTGAATGATGACCCTCCCTTGAGTCAATCCGGCGGCAGACGACACTGCGGTGTGCCTGGATTTGGGGAGGGATTTTGGGTGACAGATTTATTTCACCGAATACTTTCGCTCCCTTGGGCGAGGCCAGGAGCTCAGCATCATTGTCCTTCTGGCATATGGCCGTGTACTCAAAAGGCGTGTCGATGAGTTTAACGAGAGCTACATCAAGCTCCCCGTAGACAATGGAGAAGACGTCCCCCCGATCAGGCTTAGTCCTTTCGGGGAGAGTCCTCAGGCTGATCCTGAGTACGTCGTTCGTCATTTTAGTGTCATTGTCATTTTGGCCATAGGTGTAGAAAGGTGCAAGATCAGAATAGAGAAAAAGATAGATAGAATTTCCAAGGTCCACTTAGCACTTTACCTTTTGAAGAGCAGAATTGGAGTCCGGTAACTTGCGGTAGTCCATGATTATATGTGACACTGACACTTTGAGTGGTATTGAATATGTACCACACTCACTGTTTTTAATTGTCAGATTGGAAGGTTTTACACATGAAGATTTCGATAATCGAAAAAATCTTTGGAAGCGATTGGTAAATATTCGTTAACGGTTACCTCCTTTTGCGAATGTCACATACCGAGAGAAACGTGAATTGTAACAAAAATCTTAGCAGTCACATAGTCAGACGATTACGATTACGATTAAACTAAAGTGGGGTGCATGTAAGGGGAGGACGATAGGGTGTGTGGATAGATAGATAAAATAGACAAGTGGAGAAAAGAGAAAGATGTGTGGTAGGGTGCAAAGAGATGCTAGAGCCTGGTGATCAGACTTATCACTTTTATTATTTCATTGGTTGCGTGTATTTTTTGTTGTTATTGTAGATTTTGGTAATAATAATAAATAATTATTATAATTATTATTTATGGCGTTCAAGCCCTTTGTCTTAGTAACTTTTAGTTTATTTGGTTTATGTTATGCATTGCTTGCTTTGTATGTGTCTTTTAATACGTTTAAGTGTGTGCTTAATGTCTTGGTATTTTTTTGTGTGTGTGTTTTTTAGTGTTTTTGTCTTCTGGTTGGTGATTCTTGTCTTAATCGGTTTTTTTTTCTTGATCTTGATTTAAAGTTGTCTTCATCGGTGGGTTGTTGTCGTGATTCGAGTTTTCTCTTTTTGTTTCTTTTTCTTTACAGGCTTTTTCCATCTCTTTTACGAATAGAACGGTACTTCGTCTCCGCCAGCCACTCGGTTGGCGGAGCTGGGGAATCTGGGGCGACAGTCAGCTCTTCTGTTCTGGTTAATCATCTGGGTGATTTCATCACTCAGTTCCCGATTAACCAGATCCTGCATTTTCTGGGTCCGTTCTTCTATAACTTTGTTAAGGGAAATTATCCCCGCCTCTCTGTGCAGATCTTCTTGTTGCTTTCACGTAGATTTCTGAATGTGTATAGAGTTCTGACAGCGGACGTGGCTCGAGAAATTCTTTCTTCGACGTGCTTTTTGTACCCGGTAGAGGTGATTTTCATACCGAGAACATTGCTTTCGTTGGTGTAGGGGTATCGCGTATCCCCCACACGCACGTCTGCCCTTGAGGTGCGCCTGATAGGGACCACTTTGAATTTCTCTTGGTTTGTTCTTATTTTCCACTGAGCATCGTAGTTGTTTAGGTTCGCGATTTCCATCGCTGTCATGCGAGATTGCCACGGCGCATTCCTCCATGGAGATACGATTATCTGGCTGAAATCATCGGCGTACTGAATATTGAGGGAATTGGGGTACACAGGGGCTGGGACGTCCGCGGTGTATATGGAGTAAAGGGTGGGGGACAGACACCCCCCCTTCGGGAGGCCCGTAGCAAGCGAAAACTTTGGTCCGTCCGTGCACCCTAGACTGACATACGCCGCTCTCTCCATGACATAGTCACAGAGAGTTCTTTCTAAGTTTTCACTTAGACCCAGCCGTAAGATCTTATACTGCATGCCCCGCTGCCACACCTTATCAAACGCCTTTGATACTACCCGACAAACGATATCCACATAACTCCTGTGCTGTTTGGCTTAAGAAAGCTTTTCCGTTATGACATTGATTGCCATTTCCGTACTTCGCTTCTTTCTAAACCCGAATTGACATGGGTTGTAGAGGGAGTTTTCTTCCAGGTGAGACACCAGTCTCCCGTTGAGGATCTTCTCAAAGAGTTTCCCGCCAAATTCCAGCAGTGAAATTGGGCGGTAGCTCTCTCTCAACGTCGGGTCCTTTCCGTGCTTGGGCAAGAAGATCATCTTTGCCGTCTTATAAGCATCTGGAAAGTACCCTGTATTCAGACATGCGTTGAAAATACGTCTCATTCCTTCGATGATGTTGGCTGGTGCCTTTTCGAAGTTTACCTTCGTAAGGCCCCGATTGGCCTGGGGCTTTTTGTCGGAATGAGCGGAGTGCGCCAAGGATCTCTTCTTCGGTGATCTCGGCGTCTCCGTCACGCAGTCTATCCACCTGGTGATGAGGATGCGTTCGGTGTATTTCCGTGTTAAGCTCGTATACGATGTTGTTTTCGAACTCTATATCAAAATCTTCGTTTTCTTCTTCCGATATGATGAAGATTTTTTCCTAATAACGCCGGAGCATTATTTCGATGTTATTCTCTTCTGTTTCCATGGATCCATCTTCTTTTTGGATTTCCATTTTCTTCTTTTTTCCAGATGATCCTCTGAGACTTTGGACTTTCTTCCAAAAGTCCTTGGGAGATGCATCTTGATTGAGGCTCTCGATCGCATCGTCCCATTGTCTCTGTTGTTGTTCGAGGATCAACTGGTTGAGCTCTTCCTTGATCTCTCTACTTCGTTGTAGCGAGTCAACTGATGCATTTCTGATGTTTAACTCGTACAAGACTCTCAATTCTTGTAGAGTTTTTTCATGTACCCAGTCCACCTGTATGAGGAGATGGTTTTATACTGGGTTTTGGGGATGCAAGCCCTATCTGCATTCATAAGATGTTCGTTGAGGGCGTCGAGTGCCTCATCTATCTCCTCGAGAATTGCCTCGTCAAGATCTGGTGGCCGATAGGCCTTGAGGAGGCCAGCGTACCGTTCCCAGTTTGCTCTCCTGTAGTCTTTTCTGACTGGAGCTGGGACTTGTATAGGGTTCCTGTTGATGGTAAGTAGGATCCCTATATGATCACTACATGGTACCTGGACTGGTTCCATGTAGTAATTGAACGGTAGCTGACGATTAGCCAGACAAATGTCTGGTTTTGTGGCACTTCTTCCTCGAGTATAGGTTGGGAAGTCTGGGCCTATTCTATGGACCATGTTTCGGTCCATCATAGTGTCCAGGCACCTTCCATTTCCATTGAAGGTCCTGTACCCAGACTCGCGACATCTGGCATTAAGGTCCCCCAATAATATGGTGGGGGTCCATCTGCCAAATAGGCCAGAGAGAGAATGGATTGGTAAATATTCTCGTCTCAGTGGCTGGTACCCGGTGGCGATGACCAGCTTTCCTATATCGAGTTCGACCTCTATTGCAAGATAGGATTCTTCCAAGTTTCTTATTGGTTTATAGTTGATCCCTCTTTTGATGACGATGGCGGCACCGTCGTACCGCTCTTGAGAGTAATTCGTGATTAACACGTCGTAGTTCCAGATCTTTATTTCGGAGCTACGAATGTCAATCCCATGCTCAGAAATCGAGATGACATCTGCATCAATCTCCCTGAACAAATTTCCGTAGAGAGTTCTTTTCGCTGTCCAGCCGTTGGTGTTAATTTCCATGATTCTTAGCGAGTTCCGTTCCATTGTGAGATGTATTACCTGTGTTTCTTCTTTGTCTTCTTACTTTTTGGGGCCTGTGGGGCGGGTCTGGAGTGCCCAGACTTTTCTTTCTTCGGGGGAGGACTAGGAGTCTTTGACCGACTCTTCGTCGCTTTAGTGCGAGTGCATGGGCCCTCGTCACTATCCGAAGATGTGGACTCTTGTTCTTCTTCGTTGTCATTGATCTCATCCTCTTCTTCGGATTCCTTGGATGGGGGAGATTCAATAACTTCTTTCAGCCCAGTTGCTTTTTCGTCGTTGCTGCTGTTTCTGATCACACTGTCTTTGAATGCCCTGGAGCATTCTGGATCATCAGGCACGATGACGGATGGTAGGTTGTTTGCTTTTAGTAATGCGTTTAAGACCCGGTTGTAGCATCCAGGTCTTACCGCATTTGTCACGTTTGCGTGTGTGATACATATCAGTATCTTAGCACTTAGGTCGTTTGTGAAGACCATCGGTGAGGGAGTTGCCATTGCTGAGGCCATCCATTCACTTCTCTTCACAGTGCTCGCGTAGGTAGTATTTTTCTTCTTCTTTTCTTCATCTTCCACTTTTCTGATGATTTCTTTTCTTTTTGGGCAGTTAAGGGCCATCGTTCGATGGGGTCCCTTACAATTCATCCACTTTTTTTCAGTGCTGTTGCAGGCGTTATATCGATGACCCTGTGTGGCGCATTCGCTGCACTAAATTGTTCCTTTTGGGGGACAATTAACGGTAGTGTGTTTCTCCAAAGCATAACAGACGAAGCACATCTGAATGCTGTGGTATTTTTCATGTTCTATATTGCTTCCAGTGATCCTCATATTAAAAATGAGGAGTCCCTCCGTTGCCGCCTTGTGGGCCATTTCGGTGGTCTGAAACGTCACCTTGAAGACGTGGGTGTGATCACGGAATTTGATCACTTCTCTTATCTTCGCCTATGTGTGTTTTTTTTCGATTTCGGTTTTGATGTCTGCGTGGGAGTTCTCACCAACCCAGCTCTCCACCTTTCGGCAGATGACGCTCCTGTTTGCGGAGATCGCTGGTGGGGTTTTTGCTTCCAGGTTCATAACCTTGAGAGCCTCGGCCCCTTCTTCAGATAGGAGCCCGTCGATGTCTTTCGTTTCACCGCATATAGCGATGAAACCATTTGGTATATCGATTAGTTTTATAAGTGCAATCCTTAAATTTGCAAATAAGGATTCGCACACCGTTTTCTTTTCGGGGGTCTTCATTCCGCTGATGGTCCTTAGGGGGACCCTCTTAGGGAGGGCCTCCATCGTCGTGGGCGTCTTCTCTCTTCTTTCTTGAGTTCTCTTCTTCCTCTGTAAAAAAAAAAAAGTGTAATTATTTTTGTGATGTGTGAAAAAAGTGATGTCAGAAGTGACAAAGGAGGTATAGTCAAGGGTTGTGCTTGAATGCGGTATGAGAAGAGCGCTCCCGTCCAATTTCCTGTTGTTTTCCCGCTCGGATGGTGCCGGGATGATGGGTGATGATGGATGGGGGATGGTTCTCGAGTGGGGACCTCAGAGGGTTGAGCTTGGTGGACTTAATGCATAGCGGCCGAATCAACGACCACTAAGTTTGTGCCACCCCCTCACGGGTAAGTACGCCAAAACTGCATCCAACTCCATAGAGACGGGAGTATTTCCCTCTATGATTCTCGCCGGGTCCGCCCGTCAATGAGGATTTCTCCTCCGTCCGGACTCGCAGTTTTGCCCCAGATTCGAGAAAATTTCGAACTTGTGCTTCTGCTGTGGGATAGGCCTCAAACCAGTTTCCACGCAAGCCCTTAATTATGTCAGTCCAAGCGGCCGACATAGTTAAGACGAAATTAATGAAGGGCAGTCATCTGAGCAGGTTCCCACGCAGGGCGGTGGACGGGAGAAATGAGTTTTTTTTAGGCCATCATTTTACTTCCACTCGCAGCGAAAAGATGTAAGAAAATCTTTGCAGATCAACTGGGATCCTAATGACTCCCAGGACAGTCGCGTTCTTAGGTGGCGAGGCTCAAAAGTCTTTCTTTAGCACGCGTAAAATAACAACGCTCTTCAGGAGGTAGTAAGGCAATGCTACTCAGTAGGATATTCGCCCAGCACATAGTCAGACATGATTTGATTTGATAATAAAAGATGGGAAAAATGGGTGTAAGATAGTGGGAGAGGTTAAAGTGAGAAAAGGTGTAATAGTAAAAGAATATGTGTGCTAGCTTGTCTGGCATTGTCTTCTCGTCGTCTTCTTCGTTAAAAGCATTTTTGATGTGGAAAATAAAGCATTCAAGCCTTTGTTTTCGTTCGGCATGGTGCTTGTGGCTTAGAGTTTACTCGTAATCTGAGTAAATTTTCCATGTTTTTGCTTTGTTGTTGCTTTTGCAGGATTGGCCTCACCAAGGCTAGGTACAATTTTCTTTTGTTTCGGAGGGAGAGTCCCTTAAACCTGTATAGTTGGCGTAATCGTAGTTTGGCCTGTGCGACTTTCGAGTTCATATGTGCGCCGTATCCTGATGAGTCACATTTAATCCAAGGACTCGGGCTTCGCGAGAATATGGGTAAAATTCATCTCGCACTAGAATCTCTGCGGTCTTTCTACGTCCAATAAGAAGGACTTTTAACTTTTCTATATTAGTGCGTATTTTGTTGCGAGCCTCGTAGGCATTAAGGTTGTCTATTTTCCCCGCCGTCCTATTCGCGACGTCGATGGGGTTGAGGTAATCGCTGGTGATTAATTGAGAGATATCGTCGGCTAGCTGGATGTACTTCCCGTAATCCTGGGTGGTAGGGGGAAGATCACTGGTATAGACTGTATGCAGGGTCGGACTCAGACAACCTCCTTGAGTTACCCCGGTCCCCATAGGGAATGGCTGTCCTTCGATGCTATTAATCTTAATGGTCGCCTCACGGTCCTCAAGGTAGTCGCAAAGAAGTCTGGTGATGTTGGTGCCCGTGTGTAGGTCACACAGTTTATTCTTTAGTCCGGGAATCCATACCTTATCAAAGGCAGATGATACATTCCTGAGTACCAAATCAACCCTTTTGTTTTCAGCCCTAGCAACAGCGATGTTCTCCGTCAACAGGGCGATGGCTGTTTCGGTTCCCAGGTGTCTCCGGAATCCATGCAGTTGCTCGTTGTATCCCTCGTTTTCTTCAAGAAAGTCCCTCAGCCTATCATTTATCAGTTTTTCAAGGAACTTTCCTATGAACTCCAGGAGTGATATTGGCCTGTAACTTTTTGCCTCCCCTTTGGGTTTTCCCGGCTTTAAAAGGAAGATCATCCTAGCCCTCTTAAGTTGATCGGGGAAATAACCAACGTTAAAACAGGCATTGAACAGGTTTGAAATCGCCATTCTGATGTTTCCGGGAGCATTGGCCAAGTGAGTCTTGGTGATGCCCGAAATGCCTGGGGCCTTTTGTTTGAAGCTCCTGAGAGCAGCTTCAAACTCGTCTTGGGAGAATGGTCTACCATCCTCCTCCGTTTGTCTGGTGGCATCGACGAAATGGAAGGGAGTCAAGACTGGCCCTCTAGCCTCCAGGTCGGCCAAGATCTCTTCCTTGTATTCCAGATTGAAGTCCAGGTTCTCTTCATCTGTAATTGTGAATTTACTTTCCCAATGATTCATGAAATGACGTTCGATTTCCTGGTCATCTGAGATCTTCTTCCCGTCCACTCTGATGTTAACGCTAGTTTTGGCGGGGAGTGTGCCGCTTAGCCACTTAATTTGGCTCCAAAATTTCCTAGGATCTCTTTCTGCGTCTATCCCATCTATCAATTCGTCCCAGATCGTCCTTGACTTTTCCGCTATGAGTAGTAGTTTCAACTCCAGACGGAGGTTCCGGAGCTCCCGGTAGCAGTCTGCTGTATATCCAAGTCGACTTATTTCCCTGACCAGCTCGTCCAGCCTGTTCTTTCTCTCTACTATATTTTCGTCCCAACGTGGCGCTGGGAGAGTCCTGTATTCGACTCTGGGGATGGTTATCCTGTCTGCCTCCTTTAGCATCGTCATGATTTCATCTAAATGACTGTCAAGTTCTTCTAGTGTCAACCCGTCCAGATGGTCCAGTCGGTACTCCGGCAGAACACTTCTGCATTCATCCCAGTTTGCCTTGGGCATGCACCTCCGAGATGGAATCTCCACCTGTATAGGGGAGGTTGAGATAGTAGTGACCACACTTATATGGTCCGATGGGGTGTATGGACCAGGAACTGTCACTTGATTCAGCACAAAGTTAGAGTTCACAAGGACGATATCAGGGGTTGTCGAGGATCTCCTCGTCAGGTACGTCGGAAATTCCGGACCGACTCTACGCACCAGATCTCGGTCGATAAGCAGGCTCAGGGTGGTTCCCGATCTGTTGAAACCAGTTGTGTGACCAGATTCTCTGCACCGGGCATTGAGATCGCCTATCAGGATGGTCGAGGTTAATCTCCTGAAGAGTCTGATGAAGTTGGGGATGGGGAGATACGGGCGTCTTGGGGGTTGGTAGCCCACAGCTACGACAAGGTCGTCAATGGTCGTTTTAATCTTAATGACAAGATATGACTCTTTTAGATCTGTGATTTCCTTGTATTTGATGCCATTTCAAATCGCTATTGCGACGCCATCAAATCTTTCGTTGGAGTGATTGGCCGTTATAACATTGTAGTTATAGATTCTCAGGGGATTCGCATCTGTACCGAGGCCATGTTCCGAAATCGTAACAATGTCCGGGTCTACTTCGCGTATGCTATTATTGTATGCGAATCTTTTGCTTTCTCAGCCATTGACGTTCAGCGAGAAGATATTGATTTTGCTGATGAACATGGTATTGTGAGTCATATTATTGAACCTAGGTGTTTTGTACCTTTGCCTGTTCGTCGCGAGCTGGTGACCTCACTCTCCCTGACCTTTTCTTCTTAAACTGATCGTGAGACAAATTGTAACACAATTCAGGACAGACTTCAATGCTACCTCCTTTAAGAGCCGATAGCATTTCCTCCTAGGTGTCTCTGCTGTCGTAGTCGTATTTAAATTTCCATCATAGTACTCCCTCAATTATGTCTTTGACCTTAGCCAATTTTGAGAGAGGTGACGATGGTGAGGGATAGATTTTCATGTTTACGTCTGTGGTCTTTCTCGAGAGCGGCGTCTTCTTATCCTCTTTGGTGGGCTTGTGACGAGGAACCGTTCCTTGCTGGACGTTCGTCTTTTAGGTCAGCAGATCGGTTTCCATTACCTCGGGTGTTGTACTTTCTACCTGCTTATTCAAACGGAGGTCTCTGGACTTTGATCGGCTTCTCGAGGCGGTTCTAGGTTTGCTTCCCGTCTGTGTTTGATAAAGTTCAGTCGAGGGGGGATTGTCAGGGAACCACATAGGCTTCATCCCGTTTTGGGTCAACATTTTGTTGAGCTCCGGGGCATAGTTCCCTTGTTTCGCAATGTTGACGAAATGTGCCTGAATCACGCACATAACCAGATCTAAATTCATCGATGGGTCCAACTGCAACAGGGTTTTGCCTTTATCCTGGTTTTTCGCTGCCTGGGCGTATGTAGTACTTGCCTTACGGGCCTTCTCTTCGTGCAGGTTCTTCTTTTCGTTAACCAGTGACTTCTTCTTGGGGCACGACATAACTAACGTGCGGTGAGGGCCTCCGCAATTCAGACACTTCTTCGTACTCCCATTGGTGCATTCTTTTCAAGTGTGCCCTGCTCCGGCGCACTCTAAACACACCTTGCCCTGGAACGTGCATTCCTTTGTCGTGTGTTGTTCTAGAGCGTAGCAAGAGAAGCATACCTGTACCAAAACAAAGGTCTCTCTCTCTATGCACGATGATGATATCCTGGTGCAGAACATGATTAGCCCTACCTTCGATGCTTTGCAGCCATCTCCGTCGTTTGGAACGTTGCTTTGAAGAGGTGGGAATATTTACCACCCTCGCGGTTTTTGAACTTATAGATTTCATCAACCTTAGCCCAGGATTGCTTGTCTTCGATTTCAGCCCTTATTTCCTCTACACTATGCGTCCCGACCCAGGGATCAAGGCGACGGCAGATGATCGACCTTTGCGCTGATACATGCGGTGGAACCTTAAGTGACAAGACGATGTCTTGCAATTTTGTGCTGGAGTCCACACCAAGTAACTTGTCTACATCGAGGTTACTGTCACATATAGCCAAGTATCCATAAGATTGGTCAACTAATCTGCACAGTGCGACTTCTATGTCAGAGAAGATAGTCTGGAAGACAGTCTCCCTTGTTGGCTTGGCGTGGCGCTCTATGACCCAAAGCAGTATCCTTTTCTCACCCCTGGGGTAGTCCATGACGGCCCGGTGAGGCGTTGCCTTCTCCACGGGGCCTACCAATCTATTAAGGTTGTTTTCCTAAACTAACGACTCGTTACACCTTGTACTGCCCTACCTAGACTAGATTGTCTAAACAGGGCCCACCTGCCGGTCCTGTCTACTCCACCCCCTAATGGTGCCTCCTTCTTCGCGCCCCCTGTAGGGCTTCTTTCTGGGGTTCGGACACGACAGAAACCGGTGGTCTCTACAGGCCTCGACCAGCAAACAAGTTATCAAGAACGAGGTGTGCTGCTGAGTTACGGAGGAAAATCCAAGACGAGAAACGTCGCTGTCCAACGGGTGCTCTTGCGTGTACGCTCGCTCGTGCGCGCGCGCGTGCATCTACGCCCGCGACACTACAATCGAGTAGCAGTAAAGTCAGCGGTCTTGACGCGTAGAGGATAACTTCACCTATGCAAATCTTGTAGACGAAGCTTTGCAGAATAGGACTTTGAAAATTCTTCAAGTGCGGCTGGAGCAACTCTATTGAGAGTGAAGCGCAGTCACATAGTCAGACAATCTGAGCCATCCAATTTTATATGTTTCTTGTAGCGCTTAGTTTCCCCTTTTCTTTTTTTTTGTAATACTTATGTTCGCATAGAAATACTATATATATAATATAATTTTTTTTTAATAATTCGAGCGGGACCAATTGCCCCAAACTCAGTGATCAACTTAGCGAACCCCACGTTTATTTTCCTCAGAGAAAAAAAATCTCCTTTAACCTTAAAAACAGTGCTCCAACAAACAAAGTGAAGAAACAAGTGATTTTGTTTTGTGGATGAACTTTCCGCCGGAGACTTAAGTGCAAGTGAACAATCAGAAGGAGTATCAAAAGTGATCTCTACTTAACAAAGAAGAAAACTCTGAAGAAAGGTACGTGGACAAGGACTTATAAAATTCTCTTTATCCTATATCTTTTCCTACTCCCACTCTATCCAATTAGGCCTTAAATAAAATTACAAACAAATACATTTATATACAGTTAGGTAAGACATAAGGTCCCCCTCCCCTCCCAGTACCCTCTATTAATACAATAGTATGGGTCTCATGGTACACTAAAACCCACTACAAACATGCGGGAAACAACAAGGATCCCGCTCAAAGCCCTAACCAGGGATAAGCCCGACAGAGGAACAGTTTTTGCAGCAATATACTCTAAAATCAATATTGCTTTGGTCAGAGTAATTGAGAATCCCCAAAGCTACACAGCAATCTGTCAAAATGAGAAGGATGTAGAAACTTTGACGGCACAAAAGTCAGTAGACGTGCTAAAAGGCATCGGACTAGCCCCTAGAATCCCTCCCAAATACAGACCCATAGAAGCGTAATATGTAGGCGTCTAGATCTATGGTCGAGTAGCACAACAATGAAGAGCTAAAAACGGAAATTGAAACAAACCACAGCTGGATGACAGTCGTTGAAGTCATTAAATTTAAAGAATATACACATGTGTTTAAAGTAGTTTTTAGCGATACAGGTCTGACCCAAAAAGCAACGGAAACAGGACTGTTGACTTTCAACGTAAGATTCACTCTCAATCAAATTAAGAGTGAGGAATTCACAGAAATTCAAATTTGTTTCAAATGCTACCGTATGGACGACCACCCCACAAGAGCCTGCACACAAGAAACAGAGAAATGCTCTGAATGCAGGGTAGATAACCACAACTGGAGGAGCTGCAATAGCGAGCGTAAAAGGTGCCTAAACTGCGGTGGCGACCATAAAACCCTCGCAATGATATGCCCATTTAAGAAAAACTTAATAAAGAAGAAGAAAGAGGTAAAAAGACAGGAAGAAGAACAAAAGAGGAACATTTCGTACGCCCAGGTAGTAAAAACATCTAAAGTTGAACCAATAAAGGAAAATACTGTTCTACATGTAGAAAATGAGAATTCGACGCAAATAATGGCATGTATATATTACGCCCATATTGCGAACCTTTCTAAGCCAGGAACTTTCAGGAAAGAATTAAATATGATGCTGAAGAATAACGGTATGCTACAAATGTGGTTCCTCGACAACCTTCCATCAGAAGAAGTTCTAAAAATGAAGCAAGTAAAACCTATACAAGATCAAGTACCTACTTCAACATGAAAAAACGCCTCCAACTGCAGGGATCCAAGGATTGCTGCACAGGAAGCCAGAAATAAAGCAGTATCAGACACGAACCAAGAAAAACAAGATAATACTGAAGAGGAGATGGTAACTGAAACTGAACAGAAACAAATAAAAGAGAAAATCTCAGAACGCACAACCAGAGAGCAAAGATGGTCAAACAGCCAACATAGGAAAAGATCCCCAACTTCTACCCCGAGGAAAAAACACCAAAATAGCGCTAAAAGGATTAATCTCACACTCTTTGCTACAGGAAACACACAATACCCCAAGGAACACCACGTCGAGGCCATCATCGAGGGAATCATAAACGATAGAATCAAATGGCAATACGAGGATCAAATGATAGAGAACCAGGTCGAAGAGGCTCAATTTCAAGGAAAAATAAAATACCTCCAGGGATATTTAACAATATCTCCCAAAGTGAATTTAATAAGAAACGTAACGGAAAATGCAGAACCGTTCTCACTAGGTCTCAGGATCGAAACAAGACAGAAGAGAAGATTAAGGAAAAGGTACAACCAGAGTAAAACAAAGTAACAGCTTCTACAGAAGAAACTCTCTACATAATGGACACAAATAGTAAAACACTAAAACTAATGTATATGAACGTCAATGGCTGGACAAGGAAAAGTTTCGAATATGGAAACATAATTCAGAACCTTGATCCAGACATCATTTTAATTTCCGAACACGGAGTTGATACTAAGCACAAGAAATTAAAATATTCCGGTACCAAGTTTACTCAACAAGCCACACAAATGAGGCCTTCGACGGGGCAGCGATTGCAATCCGTAGAGGACTCATGCGCAAAGTTCTCCCACAACTAGACGAATCATACGTAGCGATAGAGGTCCGAACTACCATAGGGCCCCTAACTATCGCTACTGGGTACCAACCCCCAAGAAGAGGGTATATTCCCATTCATAACTTCCTACAACTGTTTACCCATAAAGAAACGGTGTTGTTCGCAGGCGACCTTAACGCTAGGTGCAGGGCCGCTGAGTACACCAGCACCAACGCGGCGGGATGAAATCTAGAACTTCTTCTAGAACGTAACGTAGCTGTACGCATTGGACCAGAGTTCCCGACATATTACTCACCGAGAGGTGCAACTAAGCCCGACATTGTTCTAACGAGCCCAAAGTTTTCCTTTAATTATCATATCGCCACTGGACCCGTGATACCCAGTGACCACGAAGCCTTAATCATCACTATATCAACAAGCCCAATCCAAGTACCTATAAGAGAAAGGAAATCATATACACGTGCAGACTGGGAGGCCTACCAGGCCCATTGCCAGAATTACGTCCCGAAGAACCTAGAAGAAGCTACCCCAGAAGATATTGACGAAGATTTAAACCTCCTTACAACAAAATTATCAGAAGCAGATAGAAATACCATCCCAAAGTTAAAATATAAAACCCTAACCAGCTCCAAGATGGACACCAGAAATGATTGCCATTCAAGATGAATATAGAGGCTTAGTGGTCTCAATCAACAGATGGGGACCAAACAGGGACCTGCACCAAATGATGCGGGGGAAAAAAGAACACCTGCCCCCCTCTGATCATTCAGCAACAGTCGGATATTTGGGACCGACTCATCGAAGACCTAGATGAGAAAATGGACCCCAGAACATTCTGGCAAACAGTAAAGAGGTTGAGAGGAAAGCCAGCCACCAAAACGGCTAATATTAAATATCGGGAAGGTGAAGTGGCCACTGAACTTGAGGAGTTAGAGGAAATTTTCAGAGATTACTGGTCTAATGTATTCAAGATTTTCCCTGAAGAGGAAGAAAATTTTGATACAGATTTAGGAAACGAGATAATAGATCAGTTAAACGATGGAATAGAACGAACATACCCGTTCAATAACGCCTCAGCGGAAAGGCCCATGGCAGGACTGGGAAAAAAGATCTCCCTACAGGAATTTAACAAAACTCTGAAAACGTTCAAACAGCGTGCCCCAGGTCACTCAGGCCTAACGAGGGCAAATTTTGTCAACGCTCCACAAAACATAAAACATGGAATAGTTAATATAATGAACGCTGCTCTCAATACAGGGTACTTTCCCGATGCCTGGAAAGTACCAAAAATGATATTTATTTCTAAATCGGGGAAGTCTCCAATCTTCCCGGCAGACTACCGCTTGATCTCTCTCCTCGAATTCGGAGGAAAAATCTTCGAAAAAATCATCGCCAACAGAGTGCAATCCTACCTGGAAGAAACGAACCTGCATAATCGCCAACAACACGGTTTTATAAAGCAGGGATGTACGGACACAGAACTGGCGATGATAACGGAGAAGCTAGCACAAATCGAGATAGAGAAAAAGCATGCTGATTTAGTATTGAGAGATGTTAAAAAAGCGTTTGACAAAGTATGGCGTAATGGACTACAATTTAAGATTCTCAACTGGGACTTAATCCCAGACTGGAGAAGATAATATGTGATTACGTCATGGACAGAAGAGCATTCATCGAGATTGGGGAATACCAAGGACTAGAATTCCAACTAGAAGAGGGCGTCCCCCAAGGTGGGTGCTTGAGTCCACTGCTGTACTCGATATACACTAGAGACATCCCTAGCCCTAGGCTAGAGGAATCTTTGTATATCCAATTCGCCGTCGATGTAGCACAGATAGTGGTCTCTCCATACAAAAACGAAAGAACCATGGCAAGAATGGCGTCATACAAGATTGAGAACGTAAACATGTACGAACGTCGCTGGAAAATTGCGACTAATCGGAACAAATTTACTATCATACCGATCAAGAGAAGCAAAACGGCAGCAATATATGTAGAGGATGAAAGATACCCATACAAAAGAACAGGCAGAGTACTAGGATTGGAAATAAATGCCAGGGGATACAGAAACCAAATCAACGACATAATTGCAGGTACAAGGAAAGATATAGGAGAGCTATATCGATTCAAAGACCTAAGGAGGAGCAACAAAAAGAAAATCTACTCTGCCTATATCAGACCTAAAATATTATATCTCCCAATGCCACTAGCGGCCATTCCAAAAACTTGGATATTAAAATTGCAAACAGTGCAAAATAAAGCACTCTTAATAATATGCAACGCTAGGAGACGGGAACAAAAACGCCAAAAAACACTACATGAGGAAGTGAATATCAAGGCTCTAAATAATGATTTAGGTACCAGAGCCCTCAAAACTTGGCAAAAGGTGGAAGGGAACGCCGACCCCGATTTCCTGAGGAATCACTTCGGAATTCCCGAGCCATTACTGAACCAAGCTCGAAAAAGATTTCCAAGCAGCAAAAGAGCTGCGCGGCACAACCATGAACCAATATACGCATGAATACCGTATACAACATATCTTAGAAACAATAAATTAGACAGAGTCACTAAATAACACCTAAAAAGGCTTGAAAGCTACATGTATATATGTACAAAGGTTTTGTACAAACAAATAATCATAGATTTTAATTAAAAAAATAAAAATATATATATATATATATATATATATATATATATATATATATATATATATATATATATATATATATATATATATATATATATATATATATATATATATATATATATATATATATATATATATATATATATATATATATATATATATATATCAGACTAACGTAAATGTTAGAAAACTTAAGAAGCTTTGAAGCTAAATAATAATAAAGATGGTTAAAAGAATAAACACACCAATGTTAATAAACTAGTAACACAGAGATACCCTTTCCCCAGGGACCTATTTCATCTACTTCTTAATTCCAATTTTCACCACTAAAACTCTTCACTAACTAACTATTTTCTTTATCTCTCTTCTCTATCTTTCAATTTCTCTACTTTTTATGTCCAATATCCAATGTCCAATAATTCTATTTCTGTTCATTCCCTGAAGATGACCTAACATGGTCGAAAGACGTCTAGGAATAGAGAATGTCATTCTGGGATGTTTTTTCTCGCCTCGAAGACCCCGTTTAAAAACTTCTAAGAAATATTAAGAATATATATATATATATATATATATATATATATATATATATATATATATATATATATATATATGTGTGTGTGTTCTATTGAAGTCCACAGATGTGGCAGCGTTATTAATTTTAACTTGTATTTTCTTAATATTTCTTAGAAGTTTTTAAACGGGGTCTTCGAGGCGAGAAAAAACATCCGAGAATGACATTCTTTATTCCTAGACGTCTTTCGACCATGTTAGGTCATCTTCAGGGAATGAACAGAAATAGAATATATATATATATATATATATATATATATATATATATATATATATATATATATATATATATTGAATATAGGGAAATGGCTCATGATTATAATGTTAAGAGGAGTAAGCTATATAAGATGGATATTATAGTGAATAAGATATAAAATATGGGGGAATTATATAAAATATAGTATAGTACTGTCACGACGTTTTTGAAGTTATAAATCAGGGGGACTGGAATTCAAAGGAAGGAATTACACTTTGAATATTTTTAGATCTTGGTATACATTGATGATTAATTAGGGAGCTAATTCTTACTGACCTTGTCTGGAGCGCTGATTGAATAAAAGTGTTCGTTATAATGCGCTCTGGACTCGGGAAACGGAAAAGTATATTCTGATTGGTTAATTTCGAATTGGGTTGTACAAAGGTTTTGATTGGTTGGTGGTTGGGAGGAGTCGTACTTTGATTTTGAGGTAATAGTATTGGTATCAAAGGTCGTACAAAAATGGATTTGGGGTCGAGATGCATAATCTTCTGCCTCTTTACGAACTTTTTAGGAGCTTGCAAAGATGTCAGCTGCTACAATACTCACCTCCAAGAGAGTTATCCAACCCGTTACAAAAAATATTACGCTAATCCAGATATTTTCGAGGCCTTCTGACAATGCGACCAGACCATGTGATGACGCCGGTGGGCTGGCTACGATTGTTGGGAATGGCACACAATGCAGGCGAGCCACTGTGACTAGCAAGAGTGGAAGGATTGATGGTGATCCGTTTTGGTGACCTCTCCGAGCTGGCGTCTGGCGAGAGCATGACGCTCTGTGCCTGGCTTGCTGGTTGCGGGGTGATCAAAGGTGGAAGGATGGTCTCCTGACTGGACAGCTCTGACGACGAGGTTTCCTGCATCAAAAGAGGAGGCGGTAGCAATAGGGAAGGAGATGGAGATATGGGCGAGGTAGAGAAGATTGGGTTTGAGGTTAGATGATGAGGTAGGGGAATCACTCGACCATTATTATAGATAATTGAAGAGGAAAATGACGACTGCTCAAAAGGAAAAGCATCAATAAATGCAGGTTTGAAGCGATCTAGAGAAACAGTATCCTGCTTGGCGCCAAACTGCAGTACATAGAATTTCGGGTTCCAGAGATGACGATAAAGGGTCCGTCATAAACGTGTTGCAATGAGGAGCGAGTAGAATTGCGACGGACAAAGACATGGGAACAAGTCGACATCTCTTTCGGCATGAAAGGTCTCTGATTAGCAGGCACTCTAGTGGCGGTAGGCTTAACCTCAGCCATAACCCATACAAAATCGTGTACATAAGAAGCAGGATTGAGTTGAGTAGGTAGAGGTCGGTCAGAAGAAGAAATTAATTGACCAGGAAGACGAAATTGAGTACCGTAAACTAGTTCCGCTGCAGAGCAGGCCAAATCCTCTTTCAAGGACGAACGAATGCCCAATAGAATCAAAGGTAGCTTGTCCACCCAAGTGATATTTGGATCGGTGGAGCGTAAGCTTGCTTTGAGCGTCCAATGCAAACGTTCGACGGCCGAGTTGCTTTGGGGGTGGTAGCTTGTGGTATGAAGGCGAAAGGAATCAAGCATTGACATGAGTGCATCACATTGGTGGGATTCAAATTGGCTGCCACGATTAGTCATGATGGTTGAGGAAACACCAAAACGAGCAACCCGTGTTGAAACGAAAGCTCGAGTGACTGTAAAAGCTATGATGTTCGAGATAGGAACTGCCTCTGGCCAACAAGTAAATCGATCTATCATGGTAAGAAGATAATTTCAACCACGAGAGTAAGGAAGAGGACCTAATAGATCGACGTGAACGGTGTCAAAACGCGACGAAGAAAGAGGAAAAGAGACCAGAGGAGCTTTTGGGTGGCGATGGACTTTAGAGCGCTGGCATGGCAGGCATGAGCAAGCCCATTTTGCCATGTCGGCATTCATACCTTGCCAAACGAAGCGTTGGGCAACGAGCTTGTGTGTGGCATTGACACCAGGATGAGAGAGACCGTGAATTTAGTCGAAAATGTGCCGATGGTAAGCGAGAGGAATGAGAGGACGATGACAGTCAATTAATGAGTAGTCAACCAGGATGCGCCTGGAAGGACTGTCCGGCAAATCGATTTCACGAACGACGAGTTGAGAAGAGTGACGCATAGTTTGTGTGTCTTCATCTTGTTCCTAGGCAAGCGCTATTGCCACCTGATCGGTGGACGCAATGCAGGAGAGTTCCCTGGCCGAAATTGGTGAAATGCGAGAGAGCGCGTCTGGCACGACGTTTGAAGAACCAGGAACATAGCGAATATCGTTCGTCAGCTGCAGGATGAAGTCAAGATGACGAGTGCCAACCGCAGTGTGTACTGACGAAGTACTACGAGAAGAAGAAGCACCGACCAAAGGCTCTCGAGATAACGTAGAAGAAAGCAAGAGGTTGCCATTGGTCACCAACTTTCTGCTGCAATGTTGCACCTACGTGGGTTGAGGATGCGTCGGAGGCAACGCGGATGGGAACTCCTGGAGAAATATGAACCAATTATGCGGCTCGGGCAATAGCCTCTTTGGTGCGAGAGAATGAATCGCACGCTTCAGCAGACCATCCAAAAGGAGAGTTCTTTGTGGTCTTGTTGAGCATAGAGTTGATAAGTTGCATGATCTTGGTACAATTAGGTATGAATCTGTGGTAGAAATTAATCATGCCACAGAAACGCCTAAGTTGCTTGCATGATGTGGGCCGAGAAAAGTTGCGCAGCACGATAACTTAATCTTCTAGTGGGCTACCCCCTGTACTCGGGACATGGTGACCCGAGAAGGAGAGTTGGGCGACACCTGAAAGACACTTGAAAGGGTTGAGTACGATACCGATCTCTTCAAGTCAAGCGAAAACCTTGACGAATATGAGACAGATGCTCCTCTAAAGAAGAATATGCTATCAGGAGGTCGTCTACGTAGCAGAAGACGAAAGGCAGACCTCTCAGAACCTGATCCATAAAACGTTGGAAGGTCTAACCACTGTTATCCTGTTCATGGCGAAGGAACCAAATAGCGTGGTGATAGCCGTCTTTGGATGTCATCTGGATGAATAGGGATCTGGTTAAAAGCACGTACCGGATCGAGTCAAGAATAGATCAAACAACCGCAAAAAGTAGAATTGAATTCGGACAGATAGGGCAGAGTATATCTATCGAAGATAGTACAAGTGTAGCGGTCTACACCCCTACAAATGTAAATATTTATTCCTTACTTTATATAAATGGTGTTCCAAAAACTTGGACCGAATTTAAATGTGAGTTAAGTTTAAGTATCTAATGATTTTTTTCTTTTTTCTTTCAGATTTAACAACTTCAGTCTTTGGCAATTTCAACCATGGAAAGATTAACAATCGAACAACCTGTTAAATTTATTGAAGCCTATTACGAAAATGGACGTTTGACTGAAACGCATTTCGGGCACTTCGCGATTTTTTGGGGGTCAACATAATCGACCAATTGTTCGTAAATTCAAACAAACGGGGTTGGTGGCAGATATGATAACGCCATTGCATGCTCGTTTACGCCGTTCAGCTGAAAACATTGCTGCAGTGCGCGAGAATGTGGCCGAAGATCCAGACACCTCTATTCGTCATCCCGCGCAGGAATTGAACCTCCCCACAACAACGTTACATCGAATTTTGAAAAAAAAAATTTCTCTCTACACGCTTACAAAATTCAATTGACACAAGAAGTGAAGACTGCTGACCATTTGAAGCGCCTTACATTCGTCAATTGAGTGCACGAGCAAAGACAAGCCGATGATGATTTTTCGCAAAGAATCAACTTCAGTGATGAAGCCTATTTTCATTTTGGTGGATTCGTTAATAAGCAGAATTGTCGCATTTGTGCTGATGAAAATCCCAGGAAAATCGTTGAAAAGCCACTGCATCCACAAAAGGTCACTGTTTGGAGGGCATTTTTTGCTGGCGGAATCATTGGGCCGTATTTTTTCGAAATTGATGCCGGGAATTGTGTTACGGTGACAGGCGAGCGATACCGTGCCATGATAACCAACTTTTTATGGCCTTAATTGAATTTTATGGATGTCCAAGGTTTGTGGTTTCAACAGGACGGCGCCACATGCCACACAGCCAATGCAACAATGGCTTTATTGAATGAGAAGTTCCCAGGTCGCATCATGTCTCGAAACAGCGAGGTCAATTTGCCACCACGATCGTGGGGCTTGACGCCATAGGATTTTTCCTTTGGGGTCATCTCAAAATTAAGTTCTATGCCAACAAGCCAAAAACAATTCAACATTTGAAGGATGAGCTAAATGGCACATTGATGAGATCGAGGAGCAACTATGCAGAGGCGTTATCAAAAATTTGACCATCGAGTGGAGGTGTGACACCGAAGCCTTGGCGGACATTTAGGCGATATTATTTTTCACACATAATTGCCATGACTCAAATAACATGATCCAATAGTGAAATCAATAAATTTTCACCAATAACACTGTTTTATTTACTGCTAACTTCGATCCGTCTTAATGGAACACCCTTCTTATATATATATATATATATATATATATATATATATATATATATATATATATATATATATATATATAAATATATATATATAAATATATATATATATATATATATATATATATATATATATATATATATATATATATATATATATATATAAATATATATATATATATATATATATATATATATATATATATATATATATATATATATATATATATATATATATATATATATATATATATATATATATATATAACTTCAAGAAGGGTTGGTAACCCTGACTTAAATCTGGAGATTGCTACACCCGCTCTCCCAAATGTTTTAAAATTAAGCTATGAAGTTCATTCTCTTTGCTTTTCCATATCGGGTGTAGCGGTCTATACCCCTACAAATGTAAATATTTACTCCTAACTATATATATATATATATATATATATATATATATATATATATATATATATATATATATATATATATATATATATATATACGAGTATATAATTTCAAGAAGGGTTGGTAACCCTGACATAAATCGTAAGATTGCTACTCCCGCTCTCCAAGCGTCTTAAAATCGACCCCTGAGGTCTGAGGTTCATTCGTTTTGCTCAGTTGCTGTGGTAAACGTCTGTAAATATGTGAATTGTAATTGTCTAGCTAAAATGTTCCCAAAAGAATCCCGAATTAATGCGCGATTTTTTTCTCATTTAAAGATCCTTCCAACTCCGTTATAATCCATTTAACTAGAATCCAATTTATCATACCATTTAACTATTTATCCAATTTAACTATAAACTATTTAATATTTATCAAACAATTTATAATCTATTTACACATTTAACTATTTACCAACATTTACCAATTTATAATCTATTTAATATTTATCAAACGAATTACCACTTTTTACCCATTTACCAATTTATAATCTATTTAACATTTATCAAACGATTTACCACTATTTACCCATTTAACTGTAATCCAATTTATCATCCAATTACTTATAAAACATTTACCAATTTATAATCAATTTAATATTTATCAATTGTAAATCCATTCTCGTTAACTCATGCAAATTTATTTCACACGCGTAATTCAATCCAATCATAAATTGTTAATGTATAAATTCATCTTTAAGTCTAACTGTTTATTCAATAATATATTTTTTTCTTAACTCTTTGTTTTTAATACACGTTTTTCCAACGTCCCTCAAAGTTAGGCCTAAGGAAGTTCGTCTGCAAAAATTTAAATTTCCCGTTTGCATTTAACTTCATTCCCTTGAATAACGAAATATAGGTTTTATGTTTATTGTGATCAGAGCTATCTAGGATATTGACGCAATATTCATTCAAAACTTATAAGTGTTGCCCATAATAGTTTAATTATCTCCCATCCATTCTTTCATTCGTAAAATTAATTTTTATCTTCACGTGTGTGGTATTTTTCGGACGACGCATTCCGCCGCCTCACTCGGTTCCATTTTTTTCTCGCGTGGTCTTTCATTTTTTCATGAGCGATTTTTCGATACGTGTTCGTTTTCTATCCCTAGTTAACCTTAACATCCTTAAGTGATCCCTTAGTAATTTGAAAAGAAATAATTATTATATACTGTAATAAATACAAAGAGAGACCAATTTTCGATATTTTTTTTCAAATTCTTACGTTCCAGCACGTGAATTGAATTTGTGTATACACACACACACACACTTTTATTTTTCTATAAATGGATTATAACGGAGCCCAAGATACGCCCCAACTTCTGGCACATTAACAACCACGCAATTATCCTCCCCAGCAACAACAACGACGTATTCATCCACCTTCGCCCCCCACGCAAGCATTCTCTCTCATTCGCCTCCCACTCAACGCCCCTTCCCCACTCCCTCTTCGGTTCAGTTTCCGCCATTCGACCCACAAAATCCCATTGGATGGTGGGAAATGGTGGAGCTCATCCTCCTACACCAGGCAGTTCCTGAGGACCATAGAACGATCGTCGTAGCCCAGAAATTACCTCTAAGTATTTTTTCCACTTTTAAGGGTTCTTGGGGAAGGTTCAAGAGGGCGTTCATGAAGAAATTTGGGAGGTCGCAAATTGAGGACCTGCGGATCCTTCTCGATACGCAGGAGATGGGGGACAGATGCCCCGCGAATTTTCTGGACCATCTCAAGGCCCTGACACAGCTCGACCAACTCGAGCCACTCATAACTGAGATATTCATGCGTGGGATGCCTGATCAAATTAAGCCCCTCATACTAATGTCCTCCCCAGCGAACGTGGAGAAGATGGCAGAGGCTGCTGACGCCCTATATAATAATCCATTCCTCAGCTGGGAAAATGCAGGCACCAGGTCGTTTAGCGATGAAAATAGGGGGCGTAGCACATCATACAACTCTAATATTAAAAACTACTCACATGTATCCATTTCTCAGGTTAGGTCACCGGCCGAAGCTCCTTACAACCGGCCAGGAATCCCTCAGAATGAATCCTGCCAGGCTTCGGGTCTTTTATCCGTTCTGGAGAGGATTGAAATGGATATTCGTGCCCTAAAGGTGCGAACGGGTCTTCACCGAGAGCAAAATCGTGAGCAGGACTAGGAGTCAGACGTCGTTCCTCTTCCCGAAAAAGGCAACACCAACGAGGGAACTCCAGCACAAGAGGTGAGGCACAGCAATTTCATTTCAAACCTAGGCCTAATTCCCCCTATCCTGACAACTCTCAGGGTAGCTGCTGGTACCACTCTAATTATGGGTGCAACGCTGTCCGCTGTGTTCAGCCTTGCATTTTTTACCAGCCATCATCTCATGCCCACAACTTTAACCCTCATTCTGGTCGTGCTGTTCATACTGCTATATTTCAGCCTTCAGTCTTTTGCTAGTACCACCTCAAATTTGGTGCAAGAGAAGAAAAATGCTCAAAGCCATGCTCGTCCCATTAAAATGATCAATCTCTTTCTACCGTTACCTCACCACCTCCGATTTTACAAAACTCTACGGGTTCCCTTACCCAACTCTCACTTTCAGCACAGGGAACTTTAAACTGAATTCGCAAGTGATACGTGGGTCTGTCACCTCTGCTACCTCATCCCTTAATCAGGTCGCTCCTCCATTTAGTATTCATAACCCATACTCTGGTTTCTCCTTCCTGGTTGACACTGTCGCTCAATGCAGTCATTCCAGCCTCTTCAGTCGAGAAAGCTTGGCCTTCTTCTGATCTTGTCCTTAAAGCTGCCAATTCATCGGACATAAAGACTTATGGGAGGCGTATCCTCTCTCTCTCTCTCTCTCGGGTTACGTCGTGTTTTCCTATGGACGTTCATCATTGCCGACGTCGAAATGCAAATTTTAGGCCTAGATTTGTTTCCGCGCACGACTTTCTCGTCGATTCCCGTCGCCGCAAGCTTATCGACAGAACCGCGACACTAACAGTTGCTGGTTCCTTCTTTCCTTCCACCAGCTCTCTCCTCTCTGTTCGTCTTCCTGCAACTGCCCCCACTTCCAGTAACCTTCCGGGAGTTCCCAAGCCTCTGTCTTCCTCCTTCTAAGGAAAGACCTATTTAACACAATGTGGTGCACATAATAAAGACGACAGGAGGACCAGTTTTCTCACGTCCCCGTCGACTGGCCCCAGATAGACTTGCCCTAATGAAGCAAGAATTTAAGTCATGATGGAGGCCGGGATTGCTTTTCCATCCACCTCCCCATGGGTTTCACCGCTTCATGTTGTACCTAAGTCTACTCCGAGCAAATTTAGAGCTGTAGGTGACTACAGGCGACTCAATGCATGTACAGTTCCGGATAGGTATCATCTGCCTTTATTATCGGATTTTAACTCAGCTCTCTTCGGTTTGGCTATTTTTTTCCGGCTCAATTTGGTTCGCACTTTCCACCAAATCCCGATTCACCCTGATGATATCCCTAAGACGGCTATCACCACTCTATTCGGTTCCTTCGTCATGAACCGAATATCTTATGGGCTTCGTAACAGTGGTCAGACCTTTCAACGCTTCATGGATCAGGTTCTGAGAGGTCTTCCCTTCGTATTTTGTTATATAGACGACCTCCTGATAGCATCTTCGTGTTTAGTGGAGCATATCTCTCACCTTCGTCAGGTTTTTGCCCGTTTAGATGAGTATGGTATCGTACTCAACACTGTTAAGTGTCTCTTTGGTGTCACACAGCTCTCCTTTTTGGGACATCACATTTCCCCTGAGGGAATTCGTCCTCTCGAGGACAAAGTTGAAGTTATACGGGCTTTTCCCCGACCTTTTTCACTAAAGCAACTTCGTAGATTCTTTGGGATGGTAAACTTTTACCACAGGTTCATTTCCAACATATCCCACATTATGCAGCCTCTCTACGAATTGTTTTCCAAGTCCAAGAAGAACCTTCCTCATTCCTTGTCCCCCGAAGCTTGCGAGGCTTTTTTCTCGCACCAAAGAGACTATGGCTTCCGCTGTCACCCTGGCACATTCTTACCCAGGAGCTCCCATGAGCGTTGCTTCGGACGCTTCCGCTACTCATGTGGGTGCGACACTACAACAGAAGGTTGGTGACTCTTAGCAATCTCTCGCCTTCTTCTCTAAAGCTCTTCTTCCTTTCCAGCAGAGGTACAGTACGTTTTCTTGCGAATTACTGAGCATATACCCCGCCCTCTTTCAACTTCCAACAAGCCGACCACAAGCCATTGGTTGGTTCGTTCGCCTCTAGTGGCACCTCCTCTGTGCACTCTGTAGTTGATCCTCGTCACCTTGACTTCATCCTGCAGATACCAAACGATATTCGCTACGTTCCTGGTTCTTCAAACGTCGTACCAGATGCACTCTCTCGCATTTCATCGATTTCGGGCACGCAACTCTTTTAAACTGCGCCCATCGATCCCACGACAATGGCGCTTGCCCAGGAACAAGATGAAGACACGCAAGCACTGCGTCACTCTTCTCAGCTTATCGTTAGCGAAATCGACTTACCGGGCAGTCCCTCCAAGCATATCCTGGTTGACTATTCATTGCCTGTCTGTCCTCGTCCACTCATTCCTCTCGCTTACCGTTGGCACATTTTTTACTAAACTCATGGTCTCTCTCATCCTGGCATTTGAGCAACTCGCAAGCTCACGACACAACGTTATGTGTGGCCAGGACGTGACCAAATGGACCCGCGCATGTCTGCATTGTCAACGTGCAAAGGTTCAACGCCACACAAAGTCCCCTCTGGCTGCTTTTCCACTTCCATTGACACGTTTTGACGCCGTTCATATCGATCTGGTTGGTCCTCTGCCCTTTTCGCGTGGTTGCACTTATCTTCTCACCATGATCGATCGTTTTATCTCTTAGCCAGAGGCAGTTCCTATCCCGGACATCAGAGCTTCCACTGTAACTCGAGCCTTCGTCTCAGCATGGGTTGCCCGTCTTGGTGTCCCATCAACGATCAAGGCTGATCGAGGTAGCCAATTTGAATCCCACCAATGGGATACACCCATGTCAGTGCTTGGCTCCTTTCGTCTCCGTAGCACTAGCTAACGTCCCCAGAGTAACTCTAAGGTGGAACGTTTACACAGGACTCTCAAGGAAAGCTTACGCTCTACTGACCCCAACATCACTTGGGTAGGCAAGGTGCCCTTAATTCTTCTGGGAATTCGTGCCTCCTTGAAAGAGGATTTGAATTGCTCAACCGCGGAACTCGTCTATGGTACGCAATTCATCTTCAGGCCAATTCTTTTCTTCCGCTGACTGTCCTCTTTCTTCCGACATACATCCTGCTGCATACATACACAATTTAGTACGTGCGATGTCTGAGGTAAAGCCGACCGCACAAGAGTGCCTGCTAATCAGAAACCTTTCGTGCCGAAGGAGATTTCAACTTGCTCTCATGTGTTTGTCCGTCGCGATTCTACTCGCACATCCTTGCAATCTGTCTATGACGGACCCTTTCTCGTTGTCTCCAGGAAGACGAAATTCTTTGCAATGCAGCTTGTCACCAAGCAGGATACGGTTTCCATCGATCGGCTTAAACTCGCTTTCATAGAGGCCATTCATCTGGAACAGCAACTACCTTTCTCTTCCACTAATATAGGTTCATTAGTCACCCCAGGCTTCCTTCCGCACCCAACTATTCCTTCAACACTTTCCAAACAACTTAATCCACTTCCGAACCCTTATTCGGCTCTTTCAAATCAGACTGCAACTTTTTATCCAACCTCTTTACTCGCAAACCCTCCACCAACCATCTCTACACCCCCCAATTCTTCTTCCCAACTGCTGCCGTCTCCTTTTTTTTTGCAGGACCACTCGACAGCAGCTGGAGAACACCAAGCGACCAACGCGCAATTCCCGATAGTCGCCTTTTCGGGAGGTCCAGAACAATCGTTACCCGACGCTCCGGTCCTCGCTCGCAACAATCTCCCACCTCAATCGAGTGGCACTACTAATCGCCACCTGACCCGCAATCCGAGTCAGCCAATTAGCACCATAACCCGTTCTGGAAGCGTTGTAAGGAGGCCTCGCTGCTATATAAACTAAAATTTATGTAAATACCTTGTGTTGTGCGAGCTTTCCCGCGTTGGGGCATTATTGTAGCGGTCTACACCCCTACAAATGTAAATATTTATTCCTTACTGTATATAAATATATATATATATATATATATATATATATATATATATATATATATATATATATATATATATATATAATCATTTCAAGAAGGGTTGTTAACCCTGACATAAATCGGGAGATTGCTACACACGTTCTCCCAAGCGTCCCAAAATTAAGCCATGAGGTTCATTAGCTTTGCTGTCCCGCATCGGTGAAACAGACTCATTCAACTCCGTTATAATCTATTTAACAATTATCCAATCTATTTACCAACTACTAATTTACCAAACTATTTATCCAATTTACTTACAATTTACCAATCTATTTACCAATTATCCAATTTACTTACAATTTACCAATTAATATTTACCAAAAAATTTACCAATTAATATTTACGAATTACTTATAATCCACTTTACCCAATCTAAATTACCAATTAATATTTGCCAATCAATTTTCTAATTTACTTATAATCACTTTACCTAATCCAATTATCAATCATCATTTGATATACTCTAATTACCAAACCATATTTACCAATTGTAAATCCATTCCCGAAAACTCACTCAAATTTAATTCACGCGTAATTCTCAATACAATCATAAACCGTTACTGTATAAATTCCCCCCGAAATAATCTAACTGTTTATTCAATAATATATATTTTTCTTAACTCTTTGTTTTTAATTTACGTACTTCCCCAACATCGCACAGATTAGTCCTAAGGAATTCGTCTGCAAAATTTAGGCTCTGATCATTAACGAAATATAGGTTTTTATGTTTATTGTGATCTGAGAGCTATTTAGGATATTGCCGCAATATTAATTTAAAACCTATAAATAGTAATTTGTAAATAGTAATTGGCAAATAGTAATTGGTAAATTGTAAGTAAATTGGATAATTGGTAAATAGATTGGTAAATTGTAAGTAAATTGGATAAATAGTTTGGTAAATTAGTAGTTGGTAAATAGATTGGATAATTGTTAAATAGATTATAACGGAGTTGAATGAGTCTGTTTCACCGATGCGGGACAGCAAAGCTAATGAACCTCATGGCTTAATTTTAAGACGCTTGAGAGAGTGGGTGTAGTAATCTCTCGATTTAAGTCAGGGTTACCAACCCTTCTTGAAATTATATATATATATATATATATATATATATATATATATATATATATATATATATATATATATATATATATATATATATATATATATATATATATATATATATATATATATATAGTAAGGAATAAATATTTACATTTGTAGGAGTGTAGACCGCTACACAAGCATTGAACGGCCTGTAATCACCTACAGTTCTTTATTCACCGGGGGTAGATTTGGGTACATTATAAAGCGGAGAGGCCCAAGGAGAAGTAGAGGGGCTAGGTATGCCAGCTTCCACCATGAAGGTGAACTCCTGCTTCATTAAAGCGAGCTTATGTGGGGCTAATCGACGGGGGCAGGAAAATACAGGCCCTCCAATCGTCTCTATCCGGTGAACCACATTGTGTTTAATAGGCCTGTAGCAGGCGCTGAAACAGTGGATTGGCTGAAGGAAACTGAATAGAGAGAGAAGAGATTTTTGTGACGGGAAAATGAACCCGAAACTATGAGCATTGTACATAGTGCGATCCATCGAAAAACTCTACGGAGGCCGAGAGCCAACTGAAGGATGCGCCTTCCATAAGTCCTTATATCCGAGGAATTAGCGGCTTTAAGGACAAGGTCAGAGGAGGAATAAGCTTTATCGTACAGTGACGCTGGAATAAAATTGAGCACCAGTGTCAACTAAATATGAGAAACCAGAGAGTAGGTCATAAATGCAAAATGGTGGAACGACTTGAGATGAAGGAACGGCAGAGTTGATAGACCCATTGATTACTTGCGTTCTCAGTTTAAATTAGTCGAAGAATTTGAATCAGAATCATAAGTGTGAGTTGGAGCATTAGTTTGAGGAGAGTGAATAGATTGTTGAGGTGAAATTGGTGGAATAGCGTTAGATTGAGGAGATACTGGTTGTAAATATGTGCAGAGCTGTATACATTTTACGGCTTGTGCACCATATTTGTTGTGGTACAAGCACCAATTAGTTGGATGAAAGTAAAATTATGATTAGAAGGACGAATTTGTCAAGAGCGAGCATTATTTGATTGAGAGTGAGAATAGGATGATATGTAGTATTGGCAAGGCTGTTGTACAGTGTACAGCTTCGCTACCATATTTCTCATGGTACCAGCATAGACTCCTAGTTTGAAAGTGATAGAATTTAGGAGTAGGGTGATAGACGAAATAATGAGCAGGGGAATGCTGCACCTCACCTCTTGTACTGGAATACCCTCGTTGGTTTCGTCTTCGAGAAGACGAACGGCGCCTGTCGCTCCGTCTACCCTTGCGACCGTTCAGTCGCTCGGTCCCACATTGGAGTTTTAGTTTTTGGTAACTGAACCTGCGAAATAGATTGATTAGAGGGAGAAATGGGACATTGTGGGACAGTTCCCTAATTTACGTAAGGATTGAGATATAAAATTATTATCTCTGCTGCTTTGGCGATTTCATCCACCCTCTTGTGCTCACCAATCATGATGAGGTGCCCAATGAAGTCAGAGATCCCGCGCATGAAAATCTCCGTTAGATGCGAGTCAAAAAGCTCTGACGAAGCACCCTTCGCCCTGATTAATTCTTTGAGATGCTCAAGGAAACACGTGGGAGGCCTATCACCCATTTTTTCAGTATTTAGCAGTTCCCTTAAGTCTTCAACCTGGGATCTCCCAAATTCAAGCTTGAAAGCTTGCCTCAACTCACCCCCCTCCCCCATGTACCATTTTTCCAGTTTGTAACAAAATTCTCCGAAACAAAGCTAAAATACTTATTGGGACGTTTTTGCGTGATGCTTATTATGCGCTCTTGATTGGTTCTGACTTGATGTGCCATCAGAACCTCGCATATTTCGAATCACGTAATCAGATCGAAAGCGGGAAGATTGATTGATGTGTGGGTGGTGCCTCGGTGGTCATCTATATAAACGATCTTGGGGAGGCAGTTAATAATAAAGTGTCAATTTTTGCGGATGATACCAAATTAGCAGCTGTAGTTAAAGATATTGATGATAATTTTAAAGTGCAGGGGGATTTAAATAAATTGTTATCCTGGGCACATAAGTGGCAAATGACTTTCAACCTTGATAAGTGCAAAGTTATTAACATGGGAAAAGATAATAGAGAATTTAACTATGAAATGGATGGGCATTGGCTCAGCTCAGTACAGGATGAGAAAGATCTAGGAGTAGTAATAGATAGGTCATTAAGGTTTTCTAAGCAGTGTATTGAAGCAAGAAATAGGGCAAATAGAGTGCTGGGTTTTATTAAGAGAAATGTCAGTTACAAAAGTAAGGAGGTTATTCTTAAACTCTATAACTCTTATGTTAGGCCACATCTAGAGTACTGTATACAGGCATGGTCCCCACATTTTAGACACGATATTTACCTTCTTGAGTCAGTGCAACGGAGGGCAACAAAGATTATTCCTTCCCTGAGGCACCTTGAATATATAGATAGACTGAGGGTATTAAATATGTTCTCGTTCGAAAGGAGGTGTGTGAGAGGGGATATGATTGAGCTGTTTAAAATTTTTTCAGGGATAGATAAATTGGATGTTAGCAAGTTTTTTGAGTTAGATGATGGTAATCGGACTAGAGGTCACCACTTGAAAAATAAAAAGCAAGGATCTAGGTTGGATTTAAGAAAATATTTTTTCACCAATAGAGTGGTAGACTTCTGGAACAAATTGCCGCAGAGGGTAGTAGGTAGTCCAAATCTAAATGTATTTAAGAGTAGGTTGGATGAGTTTATGGGAAGGGAAGGTTGTGATGGTTCCTAAGTTTTGTATATATTAATATTGTTTGTATATATCTATAGCTGCATGATTTAGTTGTTGACAAGCCTTGATTGGTGATACCCTTGTTTCTGGATGCAATCCTCTGGATGTAGTTTTCCTGTGAGTTTGGGTGCCTTAAAAAAGAGGCCGTTGACTCGGATGACCTATGATGAGCCCTTGTTGCTTTTGTCATCTGTTATATTATATTGTGGGGGGACTTTGATTTTGTCTATCCCTGGTGATGGTGCTTTTTGTGGGTGGGTTTTGACGGAGGCGGATGACCTTTGATAGGCCGTTGTGGCTTTTGTCATCCGTGTAATTATGTTATGTTATGTTATGTTATGAGCTGAGATCCTGGTTTATAGCTGTAGGATGACTAACTGCCACAGGTGACGCACATGTGGTCGTAAAAGTTGAGGAGGCATGACTCCTAGCGTGGTCGAGGCAGTTGAGGTAAACCTCGTGGATTGACTATTCATGGCTAAGAGATGTGCATCTTTGAAACTTCCAGTTAAGAAAAAAATTGAGGAGGTTGAAGTAAGATGAAAACAAACTTACAGCGAAAACGAAAGAAGGTCGGTAGGCTTAAGCCGAGGCGAGGTCAGTGAGAGAGAGAGAGAGAGAGAGAGAGAGAGGCGGCTGAGTCGGTAGTTACCAAACGTAATCTCACGTGGAAAGAATAATATAATCCTTGCGTAACTAGACGTTAAACTATATTATACTTAATTGAAAAAAAAAAGAAAGGGTCTAGAAAACCATTTATAGCTTTTGTGATATGTTTAATGATAAATTTGCCTAGATAGCAACCATTAAACCTTTCTATATGAATTTAAAGATAAAAATGACTTGAAAGAGAAAACGTGATGAAGGATAACTATTTGAACCGGGAAAGTTTCAAAATCACTGACGCATAAATTAACAAGATTTATTGAACCACAAATAATGGAATGACTAATTTGATAATACAGTTAATGAATATAATGTGTATTTTATTGAAATAAGGTATATATATATATATATATATATATATATATATATATATATATATATATATATATATATATATATATATAGTAGTGATGAAGTCGTTCCTTGGGAACCTTATTCGTAGCATGAATATGAAGACATATGCGATGGTTTTGAACATTTAATTTTCCGGACGTTTCGGTCATTGACGATGACCATCATCAGTGAATTCTAAATACCCAAAATTATTTTTAGAAGAATAACTAAACACAGAAATCAAATTAGTGAAAATCTATTAATAAGAAATTTATGTAATATCTTAAAAAAAATTAACTAAATTAAATAATAATCCCACGAGTTTTTAAATAAGAATAATAAACATGACTTAAATGGTTATTTTTAAACACAAAGACCATGCCCCATTATTTTTAAATTATTTAAATCAACAACACCCTAATATTAAATTTTTCATGGAGACATAATTAAACAATAAAATCTCTTTTCGGGATGTCACTGTTTCAAAAGTTGGTTCTAAATTTAACACATCAGTTTACAGGAAACCCACTACCACCAAACTTGGCACCCACTTCTTTAATTGCACTCCTACTAATTTCAAACATTCTGCCATCATAAACAGTATACACAGAGCTTACAAAATCAGCTTAAATTGGTTTCACTTTCATTCTGAAATTGAATATCTTAGGAGCTTTTTTCATTTAAATTTTTTCCCAGACCATCTTCTTGACAAACTTACTTCCAATTTCTTATTTAAAATGTTCTCTCGCAAAACCCCTCTAATAACTGTCCCCAAACAAAAACTATTCTTAAAACTGCCTTATCTTCCACTTGACACCAAATTCAACAAAGCTTTACTCTCGACTCTTAATAAATACTTTCCCCAATGCAAGTTTCTCCTAATTAATTCTAATCCTCTTGCTGTCTATACTTTCCTTCGGCACAAAGAATCACTCCCATTATGCCTGCGTTCCTCCATCATTTATCAATTCACTTGTGCGACCTGCCAAAGTCGCTATGTAGGCCAAACAAGTCTACAATTAAGATGTAGGATCGCTAAGCATATCGGAGTATCATACAGAACTAACATTCCCATCTCCAAACCCGAACACTCCTCTATACGAGAACATTCACTACAACTTAACCACCCGCTTGACCCTGATTCCTTTAGTATACTCTCTTCTGCCTCCTCTTCTCTAAGTTTAAAAATTCTTGAATCTCTTTACATCAAACAAATAAACCCGGAACTCAATGATTATTTATCATCCCTTAAATTATTCACTATATAGACAAATGTACAACCAACCACACCCCCCTTAATAGTTTTCTTTTTGCCTAATTTTGTCCATACTATCAGTTGTTACTCCCAGCTGAACCGTTATAAGGTCAGTACTCGTGCAGAGAAATTTTTATTTCTATTTTAGTTTGTCCCATTAATATCTAACGATCTGGTTTATTATTGACTTTTCCTTAATTTAATGTTTTAGTCGTCCTTTTGACCCCTCCATTATTGATTATTTACTATTTAAACTTTCGTGCCTTAGTCTAGTCATATTATTTGATGTTCAATCACTTAAAATTTAACTTAATTGAACTACTTGCTTCGCTCCATTTATTAATATCCGCTTCGATTACATACCCCCTGATCTAACTTATTTTCGATTGTTCGCCCTGCCCATATAATTCTCTTGCTGTGTTTTATAGTGAATTTTTTGTATTCCGCTTGATTCATATTTACTATTCATATTTGTTGCTCATGGGATTATTTAATATATATTTTTTTCTGTCTTATTAATCGATTTCTTCATGCCTTGCTTGTGACTTTATTGCTATAGTTTATAATTTTTTGTATTTCGATAGTCATTTAAGTCATGTTTATTATGCATATTTAAAAAACTCGTGGGATTATTATTTAATTTAGTTATTTATTATTTTATTTTTTTAGATATTACGTCAATTTCTAATAGATTTTCACTAATTTGATTTCTGTGTTTAGTTATTCTTCTAAAAATAATTTTTGGTAATTAGAATTCGCTGATGATGGTCATTGTCAATGACCGAAACGTCCGGAAAATTAAATGTTCAAAACCATCGCATATGTCTTCATATTTCTGCTGATATATATATATATATATATATATATATATATATATATATATATATATATATATATATATATATATATATATACACACACGAGGAACGGTCAATAAGTTTTGCAATTCGGATATAAGGAAACGAGATATGAGAAAAAGTGTTTTATTATTTTTCAATATAACTACCCTCGACTTCAATGCACTTACGCCACTTGTCCCTGAGGCTTCGAATTCCCGACTGCTGTTCAATCCACTCCTGGACGGCGAGCTGGACATCTTGATCGTCCCCAAACCGGCGTCCACGCAGTGCAGCCTTGAGCTGGCGGAATAAAAAGTAGTCGCAAGGGGCCAGATCTGGACTGTAGGGGGGATGGTTGAGCTCCTCGAATCCGCACTCACGCAGGGCAGATTTTGCAACTCTGGCCTTGTGGACTTTGACGACGTTGAATTCGATCATGGGACGTGAGGTTTCGTGAGGTTTTTAGGGACCCAACGGGCAGAGAGAGACCTTGGTCATGGCCAAATTCTCGTGGATGATGTTAATAACACTTCCATGTGATATTCCAAGTTCTCGCTCGATTTCTTCCACCTTCACCCGTCGATTTTCGAGTATCATCCTCTCCACACGGGCTACATTGTCCTCGTTGGTCACGCCTGACGGGCGTCCTGGACGGGGGTGATATTCAAGGGACTCACGACCATGGCGGAACTCCCTATTCCAGCGAGCAATGGTTACATAGGAAGGGGCGGTGTGGTGTGCACTGCAACCATGCGTTCATGGATTTCTTTTGCCTTCTTGCCTTCCTTGGTCAAAAATTTGATCACTGCGCGGTGCTCAACCTTCTCCATTGTTGAAAAATTTGTGACTGACGATCTGCGATCAGCTACTGCTTCTTAATTAGACGAGGCAGGAGCGTGCGGCTGCAGGTCCTGACTTGTCATAACTTGTCCTAACACCCCCACAAACAGCCACCCCCCTTTCTCTGTTTTGCCCCACCGATTCGCAAAACATATTGACCGCCCCTCGTAGTTATCCGCGTCCTAGCCTTTTTCGCCCTGCAGGGGGGTACGCTGTGTTGCCGGTTACACTGGCTACCTGGAGGAGCAGCTGCATTGGCAGCTGTCCCTGCCTGGGGACAAATTAGGGAATGCAGCCTGTTCGTGCACCTTTCCCTCGCACCCACTTAGCATTACTTTACCTTTATTATTATTCTTATTACCATTCTCATTATATATATATATATATATATATATATATATATATATATATATATATATATATATCATAGTCGGATATGGATATACTTTAAAAGATTCCTTGTACACTGAAGCTGAGGATAGTTGTTGAATTCGGAAGAGCAACGAAGGTATCCATGGATTTGGTGAAAAGGGAGTGGTAACAGCCTACTCTCAGCATATAGTCTAGGAACTGGAGTTGTTCGGAAGGCACTACTCGATAGTCTTACTCCCATGTCACGGATGGCCTCCAAACCATTCGGAGGGGGTTGTGGCCGCTGAAGAGTAAACATGACACCCATAGTCTGGTTTAGATTGAACTAGGCAAGTGTGATGTGTAAAGCATCTAAGAGTCCCTCTACCCCTTCCTCAAGAACTGTGATAGTACCTTTAATAACACTCTACAATAATGGAAAAAACAACAACCGGAAATGAGAATAACTTCTTCTAGTAGTAGTTTTGCGTAAATCACGAATATACCATCCGTCTGTCTTTTTCTGTTCCAGTTTCTCGTAAATTACCATCTTACTTATGTTAAATACACTGATGGGATTGAATGCAAACAAGATTGGGCCGAAACTGACAAATATACAAGTTATAAACGGATTTTGCTATAAGTTTACTTGGTGTTCCTAAGATATTTGCCAACATAACCTCTGAAATTTATGAAAATATACTCAATATTTTTTTAGTTATATGGGTCCAAATCTGTGGTTAGGTAACGTTTGATAATTTTGTAACTTACTATAAATGCTTTCTATTTTTACTTTTTTATTTAATATTTGTTGCTGTTATTATTTATATTATTTTTCACATACTATAGTGTTTTTTCTTTACAGGAGACAGAGCTGAAATGCCTTAAGAATGCAAAAATTCCCCAGACAGTTTCTGTTATATACATATTTGGATCAGTTACATTAAGACAATAGACGAGACGGTTGACTAAACATGTGAGGAAACTTTATGAGCTGTAATTTGGATGTAAAGTGGTTAACCAGGACAAATGCTGGGCACCTCACATATGTTGTGTCAGGCGTACAAGTTCCTTCTGCCTGTTTGGCGTACCAATGTTCTGGAGGGAGCCATATGACCATTCAACGGATTGCTACTTCTGCTTAACAGATATTAAAGCTGGTATTCAATATGTTTTCTTTCCTAGTATTTAATACATTTTCAAGAGATGTATCAATTAAAAAGATCAAAATACATACTATGTTGTGCATTTCCACTATTTCTGCAAATGATCACAGACAGTAATATCCATTTTTAGTCTGATTATATTTTAATTCACGTGCAGATCGAAACAGAAAAGGCAAGAAATCTATCATGTATCCATATTTTCAGTCTGATATTATCTCAGTTCGACATTCAAGTGCTATTCCTGTACCACAGCCGCCCTCTGAGCTACCAAGAGATAACACGAGCAACTCAGACGATTCAGAATCTTAAGATACACCATACATATGTGACTCAGCTTGAATCTGACAAGAAACCACACCTCATCACCCAACCGGAACTGAATGATCTAGTTCGTGATCTAACATGAACATGCTCAAAGAATTACAGCATTTAAGAAGCGTTCTGCAGATCTAGAGCAATTCTTCACTTTTGAAAACAACTTAACTTATTGTAATGATATCAGAGGCCTATTCAATGCCCTTGAGCTGACCCATGAATCAAATTAGTGGAGGTTATTCATAGATGCATCCCTTTAAAGCATAAAAACGGTTCTGTTGCACATTAGGAACACCATGCCTTCAGGTTCAGTTGCTCACTCAGTCATTTTAAGAGAGACCTATGAGAACTTTGCTTTTATTCTAGGCCGCATAAGTTACAAGGAGCATGAGTGGTTAATTTGTGAGGACTTGAAAGTAGTAGCCCTACTTAATGGGCTACAAACTGGATACACCGAGTTTATATGCTTCGTTTGCAAGTGGGACAGTAGGGCTAGATCAGAACATTATGTACGCTCAGAATGGTCACCTCGGGAAACTATGATGCCTGGATGTAATTCATGAGCCACTAGTTAAGAAGGGGAAAATCATTTTGCCATCACTGCATATAAAACTAGGCCTAATGAAGCAATTTACCAAAGTACTGCAACATAACAAGCCATGTTTTCTGTACCTCAAAGCGATCTTCCCTAAAATAAGTGATGCCAAGATTAAAGAAGGCATATTTGTAGGCCCTCAGATTTGTCAATGTATAGCTAATCAGGACTTTAAGGCTACAATGGATGAAACTAAACTAGGGGCCTGGCATGCATTCAAAGATGTATGCAAAGGACTTCTGGGAAAGTAACAAGGGACCCAGCGAGAGCGTATAGTGGAGAGCCTAATAAAATGCTACCAAGATCTCGGATGCCATATGTTACTGAAGATACACTTTCTTCATTCTCCTCTGTCCTTCTTCTCAGAGAATGCAGGAGATGTGAGTGATGAACATGGAGAGAGGTTCCATTAAAATATAGCCTCAATGGAAAACAGGAATAAGGGAAAATTGAGCCCTTCTATGCTGGCTGACTTCTGCTGGAACCTGAAGCGTGACACACCTGAGACGTCTTACAAACGAAGAAGTAAATACTAAAATATAGGTTAATACATTATACTCATATAATGCTAACAAACAAGCTGATTCATTATTTATTCATGAATAATTACAATGGACACATTTAATCTGACTTTGAGAGCGATATACACTTATGGTATCGTGGAAATTGATATCAATTGCATAATTATTAAAACGGCAACTTACAAGAGATAACACGATAGATTTATGGTATCGTGGAAATTGATATCAATTGCATAATTATTAAAATGGCAACTTACAAGAAAATGTTCCGTGATGGGAAATTTTTGTTATCAAATTCGAATTCAGCAAAACTCAACTTCAAAATAAAATGAGCATGAGATCTATGTTTTTTTCTTGACACTGAATTTTTTTTGTACAGTGTAATGGAAGGTCCTTCAGGCATTTCTGTATGCCGGGACCCTAAGGTCAGTTTAGGATCGAGTATCATTCTAAGAAATTGGATTTCTTGGGCATATTTCTAGCGCTTAAAACACCACTACCTTGGGCGACTTCCTCTTCTCAAGGTCCCACGCTGACTTTAAAAGTTCAGTGTGATAAGAAACTGATAACTAACCTCTTCATTATATCATAGCGCTATGTGGCGCTATATGCCTTTTCTATGTCAATAAAATGCTAAAACATGCTGTTTTCTAATAAAAGCATTAAGGACCGAGGCCTCCATTCTAACAAGAAGATCGGTTGAACTCTGTTAAGGATGAAAACCAGACTGATATGACGTTAGTAGATCTTTGTATTCCAAGAGGTATTTTATTTCTAAATTAACATTTTTTTCAGCAGCTTACTCAGGCAACTAGTGAGTGCAGGTGGGCAGCAGATCTCTGCCATGCTTTTGAAGTGAAAGCAGAATGGCAGTCCTCCAATTGATTGGTAGTGGCCTAAGTTCCAAATCATATTGTAGAGGTCCAGTATAAGTCCTTCTGTATGAGAGCGGTGTTGAATAAAAGAATAATGGATCACACTTGGCCCAGGTTCAGTTGAGCTGCATTTATAGAGAGCTAAGCGTATCTCACAGAGATTAAGTGACTTTAATGGTGGTATCTTAGGGTTAAAAAATACAAGGGTTGACATACTTCACGTAACTTTAGCTGCTAAAAATCTGCTGCGTATTTGTTGATGATACTAATTTTTGCAAAAGAGGAGACAAGTATGTTACAGACTTCAACTTGCTCGTTCGTCATTGATCCTTTTCCTTCAAGACTTAGTGAAAAATGTCCGGTGTGTTTTCCCTGCATTCTATTAACACGTTTCCTCACGCGGGTGGATGAAGTAAACGATGTTATAGATGATACATAACTTTTCCACGACTCAATACGAGCCTGTCGAAAGGTTCTCTTCCTAATGGCTCTGGCCCTGTTTCGGTCACTTTGTGTTTTTTTGGTGGGATTCATCCGGAAACGTTTGTGAGGCATTTTTTAGTTTTAAAAAAAGTCAGTGTACAATCATTATATGATCGAGGGATTGATTTCTTCATTAAGCCAGGGCTAGATTTTGGAACGGAGACTGATGCTGCTGTCTTACTAGTTTCGTAAAGAAGCGAATAGCATGGTCTACATCTTGGAAATCGCCTCTAGCCGCATCAGTGTAGGAAGCCTGGCAAAATATTCCAGTTGGCTCTTTTAATATTCCAGCGAGGTAGATTTAATGGGCAAGGTCAGATATTGCTTTGTGCACTGCCGTGCAGATCATCTAAAACCGCACGTGAAATCCAAGAGGCAGTCGGGTGAACAGAGGCAAAGGTCTACGCAACTATGATAGTTAGTTTCAATATGATATGAGTTATATTTATTTGCATTTATGTAGAATACAGAAATGGCCAAACATTAAAATCGTCTAAAAGTCAAAAAAGTTCTGGCCGTTGGCTTAAGAGTTTTGAACGACATATTTCGATTTGAAGTAGCAAATCGTATAACTTTTGGGCACTGAGATACGTGCAGCAACTATTTTCAGAGGGTTACGTAGAGAAATTGGCTTTGCAAAATATTTAGTATTCATTAGCAAGGATGTTTCCCGATGAACCGCCCAAACAGGGAAGAGGGGAGGAGGGAGCAGGGAAATTATAGATTCTAAATGGTCTGAAAGAGGGTGAATGCTTCCCACTTGGGTAGAAAGAACACCATCACAGTTTCAATAGATAGAATGATTAAACGGTTGTATCACAACGCTAGTTATCGGTAGCTGTGAGTGTGGGATCTTTTCGATTGAACTGGTTCCTTTTGGGTCTACTGGCAGCAAATTGCTAGAAGGATTAGGATGGCCCTTTGGCTTGGGGTCTGAGAGGGAAGGCTTGGCAGCTGGTGTGGGTAGTTTTAAGGATGAGGACATTTTACTGTGGCCTTTTAAAGATTCTCTTTGAGTCCTTATTTAGGAGGGCGATCGTAGAACTTCCTTACTATTTTGTCCTATGGCTGAGTGGAGGGAGTGAGTGGAAGTTCCTTGAAGGTTGTCTGGATTACGAGTACTTAGAATGTCAGGAGAGAATCCGAAGGGGGACAGGTAAGGACATGATAGATTATACGCGTTCCTTTGAATGTGTGGTTCCAGTCTTTTAGTGCCTGGAGTACTCGCTTGATTTTATCTTTACCTTTGCAGAGTTTATTTGGACCTTCGGTTATAATGGAGGATTCTAACAAAATCTCATTCCTTTTACTAGAGGTTTCTGGGGCTTAGGTTCAGCTAAAATAGAAGAACGGCTTGGAGATGATTGTGGGATTGGTGTTGCTGATAGACATATTTGGGTCTGGTGTATTTCAATGTACGTAGGAATCAAAGTGAGGGCTTATTCCTTCATACTAGTGAGACAAGCCATTGAGGCTGGGTTTTCAAAAGCATCAGTGTTTGTGTCCGAATCTCTCTTGTTGGAGGTGAAAAGGTTTGCATCTTGAAGAGGATGTTTCCTTGCAGGAAAATTCGAGTGTTGTGATCCTTTTCTTGTGACACACCCATTGCTAAACCGGAATTCTCTGCAATAAGGTATCATTCGGATACCTCTACCTCATTATTGTCCCCCTCAAATTTCAAAGTTCTGGGTTCTGCGGATAAATCCGTAGATCTCAATCTTTTGGAATCGCTATTTATTCAAATGTTTAATCCAGAATTAAATTCGAGTCAGTTGTCCACACCGCTTTACATCTATTAATTAAAATATCTTAATTTTAGTTTGTTTTATAATTAATTTTTACCTAAAATGTAATAACAACTGACTCAGTGACCCGATAATTATAATGTTATATTAGTTGTTTAATCATATTTCAGTTATTTTAAACAACTGTTTAGCTCAGTTCAAATTTCCCAAATATTAAATCATACGATTCCTCTCCTTCTCTCAAGTTGGTAAGTGCTTATTCATTTATTTCATTTTAATTTTTGCTTTGTTTTCTCGGTTTGTTTTATAATTTTACAGTGTTTTTCTTTGTAAGTTCTCATTGTCCTCTCTCGGTAATTTTTGCATGGTTTCCTGAAAATTTTACTAAACTCTAAATTTATTCAATATTACATTGTCACATTATTTTCTCTCAAATTCAACAAACTTTAAACTTATTCTCAGTCATTAATACATGTACCGCTTTATGTATTCTAAGCTTGCTTGATCTCATATTGTTTTACTCCATTATAGGCTGAAGATGAACAGAGCTAATGTTCGAAACGTTCCAAATTATATATGTTCCGAATTCTGGTTCTGGCTTTAACCTACATACTAAAAGTGAGGTTTCCGAAGGATGTCTCAATTTCTACATATATATATATATATATATATATATATATATATATATATATATATATATATATATATATATATATGGCACTGATGCTGATGGTACACAAAATACTTTGTTCTTCATCACTGAAGATTGGACCTGTGAACGATACTAGCATAAAATATACATACATACAAGTCATACACTTTAAAACGAACATGGAAAAAGAAACACCTCTGTACAGTCCTATTTATGAAATACTTTACGAAGAAGTCGTAATTCTTTATATTTGTGGGTTTATTTTTGACGTAAGGATAAAGGGGGGAAACGTATATGTTTATTAGGGTGAGACGACAACATCTTCAAAGTCAGGCTTGTCTTCAGTTGTGTGTGGTTCTTTAGGGTTATTTGCTAAGTCCTCTTCTATTTCCTTGTCCTTCTTGCTTGGTGTCCGGATTAGAGCTTGCTTGTAGAAGACTTCATCCCAGTGTTTGTCGTGATGAAGTTCCGGGTGAGAGTCCAGCATTTTGTCGGCGATAAGGTACGAGATCTGAGAAAACCGAAATGGTAGAGGAGGCAAGTTTGAGCTTAAGTATGAACATACTTTATGAGGAAATGAGCCCTCAAGAGGATAGAGCCATGTTCAGAAGAGTTACGCGTCCTCCCGCTTCCTTATAATTTAATTAGCCTACTCTTGTTATGCACCTTCCATATATTCTTACTATGCCTACTTTTTTCACCTTCATCATGAACTTTTAGCAGATCCTTTGGGTGGAGATAGAGATGTTCCGGCGTGTATATATATCAATGAATAAAACAAGAAATTCATAAATAAACCTATATTTTCTTGTATTGTTCACAAATTTATGAAACGAAACAAATTCTTGAAAAAATTAATATTTGACTCTTTGTAATGTTTGGGCTTTATAGTTTTTTCCCTTCGCGCGTCTAAGGTATTGGGTTCATAATTCTATTTCTCTTTCACCACGAGAGTGGTGTGTGTCGGCAGCATGACTAGTACCAACTGGGTACTGTTAACCTATCCCTAATGCAATGGTTATGACAATAAATTCTTTGAAAGTAATTTATGTAGTCCCGAAGATGAGAAGTCTTTTTGGAAGAAGAGTAGGATCATTGGGCTTGATCCTTGAGTGTCATTGGGGTCCTGTAAGGAACATTTGATTGTCATTGGTCACTGTTAGGAACGTTTGAGTGTCATTGGTCGCTGTTAGGAACATTTGAGGGTCATTGGTCACTGTAAGGAACATTTGAGGGTCATTGGTCACTGTAAGGAACATTTGAGGGTCATTGGTCACTGTTAGGAACATTTGAGTGTCATTGGTCGCTGTTAGGAACATTTGAGTGTCATTGGTCGCTGTTAGGAACATTTGAGGGTCATTGGTCACTGTAAGGAACATTTGAGTGTCATTGGTCACTGTTAGGAACGTTTGAGTGTCATTGGTCGCTGTTAGGAACATTTGAGGGTCATTGGTCACTGTAAGGAACATTTGAGTGTCATTGGTCACTGTTAGGAACGTTTGAGTGTCATTGGTCGCTGTTAGGAACATTTGAGTGCCATTGGTCGCTGTTAGGAACATTTGAGGGTCATTGGTCACTGTAAGGAACATTTGAGGGTCATTGGTCACTGTAAGGAACATTTGAGGGTCACTGGTCACTGTTAGGAACATTTGAGTGTCATTGGTCACTGTTAGGAACATTTGAGTGTCATTGGTCGCTGTTAGGAACATTTGAGTGTCATTGGTCGCTGTTAGGAACATTTGAGGGTCATTGGTCACTGTAAGGAACATTTGAGGGTCATTGGTCACTGTAAGGAACATTTGAGGGTCATTGGTCACTGTAAGGAACATTTGAGGGTCATTGGTCACTGTTAGGAACATTTGAGTGTCATTGGTCGCTGTTAGGAACATTTGAGTGTCATTGGTCGCTGTTAGGAACATTTGAGGGTCATTGGTCACTGTAAGGAACATTTGAGTGTCATTGGTCACTGTAAGTAACGTTTGAGTGTCATTGGTCGCTGTTAGGAACATTTGAGTGTCATTGGTCGCTGTTAGGAACATTTGAGGGTCATTGGTCACTGTAAGGAACATTTGAGTGTCATTGGTCACTGTTAGGAACGTTTGAGTGTCATTGGTCGCTGTTAGGAACATTTGAGTGTCATTGGTCGCTGTTAGGAACATTTGAGGGTCATTGGTCACTGTAAGGAACATTTGAGGGTCATTGGTCACTGTAAGGAACATTTGAGGGTCATTGGTCACTGTAAGGAACATTTGAGGGTCATTGGTCACTGTTAGGAACATTTGAGTGTCATTGGTCGCTGTTAGGAACATTTGAGTGTCATTGGTCGCTGTTAGGAACATTTGAGGGTCATTGGTCACTGTAAGGAACATTTGAGGGTCATTGGTCACTGTAAGGAACATTTGAGGGTCATTGGTCACTGTTAGGAACATTTGAGTGTCATTGGTCACTGTTAGGAACATTTGAGTGTCATTGGTCGCTGTTAGGAACATTTGAGTGTCATTGGTCGCTGTTAGGAACATTTGAGGGTCATTGGTCACTGTAAGGAACATTTGAGGGTCATTGGTCACTGTAAGGAACATTTGAGGGTCATTGGTCACTGTAAGGAACATTTGAGGGTCATTGGTCACTGTTAGGAACATTTGAGTGTCATTGGTCGCTGTTAGGAACATTTGAGTGTCATTGGTCGCTGTTAGGAACATTTGAGGGTCATTGGTCACTGTAAGGAACATTAGAGTGTCATTGGTCACTGTAAGTAACGTTTGAGTGTCATTGGTCGCTGTTAGGAACATTTGAGTGTCATTGGTCGCTGTTAGGAACATTTGAGGGTCATTGGTCACTGTAAGGAACATTTGAGGGTCATTGGTTACTGTTAGGAACTTTGAGGCTCATTTGGTCACTGTTAGGAACTTTGAGGGGGTAAGGAAGAGGGTGGGGGGCTACACAATAACAATTTGAGCCGGCGAGAACACCAGACGTTAAAATCTTTGGTACTTTTGGAACGATACGCTAAGAGAAAGTAAAGAAAGAAAAATAGAAACAAAAATACCTAACGACGATTTGAAAGCAAACTAGAAACAAACTAAAGACCAACTGAAAGCAAATTAGTAACAAACTCGAGACCAACTGAAAGCAAACTAGAAACAAAAAAGAATCGAGCTAAACGCAAGATATAAACAAAAAGAAATGGAAGAAAAAGCCAAATGTGAATAATGACGAACCGAAAGCAACATATTGGCGAAATAACGCATATTTGAAAGCCCTAATAAAAATAAATAAAGCTAAATGAGAGCATAATAGACAAAACGAAGCAAAATCAAGACGAACAAAAGGAACAATTCAAATATCAGGTTAGAACCAAACTAATGTCCGATTTCCTAAGATAAAGTTTTAGATAATATTTATTATGGTTTAGGAATGCGACAATGAGTAAATTTATACCTTTTTCTTTCAGATTATAGAAATATTGCTCATAATCATCTTCGCTACTCGCCCTATATCCTCCTATCTAAAGATCACATTAGAGTTTCATAAAGAGTACTTATGGGGTTGACGCAGTAAATGAAAGAAGTTGCAAGGAGTGGTTTTCCCATTTCCGAAATGGCTATTTCAGTCTAAATGATGGATCAAAAGATCTTCCAAAGTAACTTAATTCCAAATAGTTGGAACCTGTTGCCACAGCAAATACTGCTACAGCTTCTATGGAACTGGATGAACAATTTAACGTAACACATACAACTTCTCAACGCGAACTTAAAAGGATTGGAAAGGTTCCAGTAGTTGAAAATTAGGCCACGCATGAACTGTCCGCGGTCAATTTGCAGCAGCGTGTTGCTTGCTGTGATTCATTGCTTTCACGGCACCTTCACACACCATTTTTAGACAGGCTTTTTAGTGGTGATGGGAAGTGAATCTTGTATCATAATGTTAAATATCGCCGTTCGTGGATCAGTCTAGAAAACAGAATTTCTCAACAATTGAACGGAATAATTCACCCCCAAAAGATCAAGTTAAGTGGATGGTTATTTAAGGAATTGTCCTTTACGAACTGTTCGACAACAATCAAACAATTAATGCTAATCTCTACCACAATCAACTTTGTGGTTTGAAAGCCGCTTTGGGCCAACAGACTGGATGTCATCCTCCATCACAATAATGCCTTTCCTCCTGCAGCTCGGAATGACCAAAGACCTCTCGGCGGAGCTAGGTTGCTAAATGTTGTTCTATCCTTTATATTCTCCTGACGTTGCTCCTTCCAATTACCACTTTGTGAGGGGATTACACAATCATTTGGACTATCTCAGTTTGACATCAAGAAAAGAGGCTGAAAACGAGTTGAATTCCTATTAGGGATCAAAACAAAGAATTTTATAAGCGTGGCATTTATGAGCTTGTTGACAGATGGAATGAGGTTCTAGGAAGCAATGGAGGTTATGTTTATGATTAAATATTTCCCTGGCCATGTTTTTTTATATTTTATATACTCGTATACCTTAAAATCGGACATTACTTTCGTTTCAACCCGATAATAACGACGAACGTAAAGCAAAATCGCTATCAAATAATCATGAACTGAAACTAAAATTGAAACAGAATAAAGACGAACGAAAGCAAAATAAAACTTAAATATAAACTGAAACCAAAATAGAAAGATGATTAAGATAAATGAAATGTGAATAGAAATATAAGAAGAACAATTGAAGCTGAATAAAGACTCGCCAAAGGAAAAATAAAACAATACAGACAAACCGAAAACCATAATCTACAATCTAAACACCAACAGAAAGTAAAAGAGAAACAAAATAAAACCAATTCGATGGAAAGATATAAAGAAATGAAGACAAACAAAAGGCAAAGTAGTAAAGATGACAAGTCAAAACAAACGAAAAAACAAACAAACCCAGAACCGAAAGCAAAATAGAAACTAAATAAAGACAAACCGAAAGCAAAATAGAAACAAAATACAGACGAACAACAAACAAAATAAAGACAAACAGCAAGCAAAATAGAAACAATCTATGGTTCAGGAAATGAAGACTATTTACGAACCCTCAAGTTTCGGTCGATGAGTCCTTCGACGTCGAAGTCTTCGTCATCTTTGCCGAACGGGTTGAAGAGGGACTCGGCCACCTTGAGCCACCCAAGATAGAAGAGGAGCTGGAGGTAGGCGAAGAGGGGCACGTAGAGGTCGTAGGCGGAGGGATTTTTGTCCCCGTGGAACTCCAGATATTGGCGCCCCATCAGACTCGCCAGGATATAGGAGTAGACTGCCACCGTCACCACCTAAAGAGAGATCTGTATCTGAGCGAATGTCCATTCACGGAGGAGTGTTTACTGTTGATGTTATAATAGGATCTAAAAGTGGGGTTGTACAATGCGGACTTGTTCTGCTACACACGTGGCGCAGAACTCCGCTAATAGTAGAATAAATCTCATCCCAGGAGCACGTTCTCGGAAGTCCTCGTTCAACAGCTATGCCACGAAGCGGAAGGAAACGAACGCACCGTCTATACAAAAGCTATTTATTTAAAGACTCCGTAAATCGATCCTTTTACTATCTTTTAATAGTATTAGAGGTCAGAGATGACTTTTACATCCCCATTGAGGTTAATCCAAAAAAGGGAGAAAGAAGATCAGAGAGGACGGAAGGGAAAAAGGAAAAAAAGGTATAATCGAGCCCACTGACACCCACTATAGCTTTTTAATTAACTTTATGTAATATTTATCAATATATTTTCAAACATTCACACTATTGATTTTTATAGTAAGTTTAAAGAAATATTTAACAATTTTATATTTAAAATTATTGACTGCACTACTTTTAATGACTTGCGTGGTTAAAATATTCTATATCTGAGTAATCTTATAAGAAAAAAAGTATTTTGCTATGAATGTGTTAAATATTTTGTGAATAATTTTAAGAGAACAATTTCTTGTGATCTATCAATAATTTATCTCAAATATAAACTCATACATTATATTAGTCAAACATTTTAAGGATTTAAGAAAGGAACAAATTGGACAGCTGCCCAATCCAAGTGGATTCTAAATGGCAACAGAAATAAATGGGAGAAAATTAATGATAAAGGAGAGAGAAAAGCACTATGAGATAAAAATTTTAAAAAGGAGGGTTTAAAAGATTCCATAGGCAGAAGAAAAGGAAGGAGAGGTACTCTTGAAAGGGTGGGTCGAGTAATATGACGACCGGAAAATGGAGAGATGAGGTCATTCCAGTAGAAGATGGGCGACCGATTAGTCCCCACCACGAAAACGCCAGCAACTGGTGTTTCGAGGACCACCCGAAACAAGCTGGCTGTATGTACGTCTCGTGTGGCCGATGTGAACGCGGCAAAGGGCCACCTCTAGGGACCGTAGTCTCATGCCCGCCCGTCAAAAATGTAGGAAATAAAGCTTGATATTCCTAACAATACTGAAAGTCAATATTTTACTATGTAATTCTGAATATGAAGGACTAATAATATATTTATGAATTAATGTGCCAGTCCTATATAGCTATAGGATATTCATATAACTACATGTTGTATATAAAATTTTATATGCCTACTATATATTCTCATTTCACTCACAAAAATCACACATTCCACTACCACAGGTCTAAATTCTTCAGTTGATTTGATTTCAAGGCGATCGCTAGGCAAAAATCTTATAGAAGAAGAGAAAGTGACAAGAGCTCTACTGAATAATAAACTAGACAGCACCTCTTACTTATGTCTAGATTGCTGAACATATGGAGAATATCCTCAACGAATATTATATCCCATGCAGAAAACCACGAGCACCGTCACTGATAACGGCTCTAATTTTTTTAAAGCGTTTAATGAATTTGCAGTCACTGCTGCAAATGTGTCCACAGATTCAGAAGATGGGATCCAGGTAGGTGAAAATATCATCTTTGGCAAATATCAATCATGCTGCGATGGGAAAATACCCAGCATTATGGAACAAAAGTGGTCGTCCAAAATCAGCATATTATAAAAACTGTTACCAATTGCCTATTAAATGTGCCTTGCATTACAAGGTGGAACTCTCTGTTTGATGCATTGTCATTACTTCCAAAACACAAGGGCAAATTACATCAACTTATGACGTCCATTGAACTTCCAGTGTTCAGAAGTCACGAAATTGAATTTCTTGGACAGCATGTCTCAGTTTTCGCTCCTATTGCAGTGGCAATTGATCGCCTACAGGGAGAACAAAACTGTTTTTATAGAGAATTGCTCCTTACCTTGCTCACCGTGGAGAAAAAGCTGAAGAGCCTTCAGTCATGTTCTCTGAAATTTTGCCAACCTCTTCTAAGTGAAGTCACTAAGGGCTTTGGAAAGCGCTACCAATCTTATTTGACCTTGGCAAATGAAGCCAGCGTTACAGATGCCATTACTGCATCAACAAGACATCCATTCTTCAAACGCCGCTAGTTAGATATCAGTATTTCTTGAGGCAGTTCAAGCCACCAAAACTCTGTTAAAACTATTATGATTCAAGTGATTGGGAGTTTAGCAGAGGGACCCGAAGCTGAATCAGCCAGTGGTGTCTCGGACAGTGACGATTATTTTGGATTTACAAAACCCACGATCAACCGCAGATTTAGAATTGTTCAGTTACCTTCAGGATTCAAATAAAACAATTCAAAGTTTAGATAGATATCCAAACATAAACAAATTATTTATTAAATAAAACACAACCCTTCCGTTGTCAGCTCTTGTGGAACGGCTCTTCTCTTTAGGAGGAGTGACCTTATCTCCAAAACGGAGTTCTATATCTGACGAAACATTTCAGCAACTGATATTACTTAAATGTAATGCTGATATAAATAGTTAACTGAAATTTCATTCTATGGAACTTTCTTCTTTTTGTTTGTAGTACCTAACTAAGTCCAATTGTCATCAAATCCTACATTAGTAATTATAATATACAATTTCATTTTAATCGATATTTTTTGTTGTGATACCAATGGACCTTATCGATTGTCATTATATATCATGTATTTGAAATGTATTTAGTATCTAAATACGAAGGCGCTCAGGCGTCAGGGGTAGGCCTGCCTTCCCTGGCGCAGGAACATGCGACACACAACAAACAGTCAAATAAAGTGGAGGAGGCCAGTTGCCTCCAAAAAGTGGTAAAGTCCACTAGTCAGTGTGAACGAACCTGTCCCGAGTACAGGGGACAAGTGATATCAACCCAGCTCATCCCGATACCGGGAAAGGTAACGTGTGCAAAGATCGCTCAGACTCGGACTCACATTCAATGAGAATGTGCCGAACAGTCTGGGGGACAACGCAGTCTTTACAGTAAGGAGCTGGCGAGCGCTCCATCAAATGGCAGTGCGTCCCGCGAGTGTCCAATTCGGAGACGACAGAAAACAACCTGAAAACGTCGCGGCATTGTGGGGTAGGTCCATGGAAACAGTCGCAGCGCAATGGCACGCAACTTTAAGTTCACCTTGGCCGTCTCCCATCTTCTTTGTCAAGCAGCACGGAGAGCTGCCCATATTCATGCCATGTAATCGGTGTGAGGAACAGCAAAACGCTGGTCTCGTCGTCCAGTTCTCCTACATGTCCAGGAACCCAGCACAAGATAATCTCGACATCCACCCGTCTCGCCAAAACTGTGGCGTCACGGATATCGCGAAGGAAGGGATGCGGAGATTCCGATTCTGCGAGAGCACTTAGGGAGCTTTGTGAGTTGCTATAAATCACGATCCTGTCTCCGAACGGCGCACGTCGCGTTATCTCCCGTAGCGAGCGGTGTTTTAAACCAGCTCAGCCGTGAAGACAGACGCAGCGCCTGGCAAAGCCCCACTGACTTCAAAAAAGAGCGGATACGGCATGGAAACCGATCCCCTCTTGGGACTTGGAGACATCCGTATACACTGGCACGGTTCCAGCGTGACACGATGTGTGCTCCAAAAAGGTCGAACGTAATACTCCCGGCGCTGTAGAAGCTTTGGGAGCAGAAGCGCGTTGACAAATAGTAAAAGGTGGTAACGTCCAGGGTGGCGTTCAGGGCAGAACACGGGAGCTACCGGTCCAAGAGCTATACCTAACTCTGGAAGAAGTTTTCAAAAGAGTTTAGAGTATGACTGGCGTCTCTCGGCGGCATAGGCACCGTCGAGATCAGCTGCGGATGTAGTGAGAGCTCTTGGCGACTGAGGGAGGTACCGGGCTCGCGCGTACAGGCAAATAATGCACGGCGCAGAGCGAGTGGCATCTCCCCAGCATCGACAAGTAGGCTCTCAATGGTGGACGTCCGGAAGGTACCGGTCGCCAGGAGAAGGCTGTTGTAGTAAATTGAGTCCTCCTTCCGCAATACACACTCGGCTGCGGATGCATAAAACTCCCATCTATAGTCGAGCTTCGAGCGAACAAAGGATCGATAAAAAAGTGAGCCAGTAGCCCTATCAGCGCACCAGGCGCTAAACGTCTCGGAACGAAGAATATCCATGGCGCGGGTATAAGAGACCCTAAGGCTGCGAATATGAGCCTCCCAGGTGAGGCGTCGGTCAAATACAAGACCAAGGAAACGATGCGAGTCCACCACTTCCAGGCGCACCCCATTGAGAATCAAGTCTGGGTCAGGGCGGAACCGTGGATGGCGGCAGAAGTATACCACCTTAGTCTTGGCCAAGGAAACTGTGGTCTGTGCGCTTCGGCATAGCGAGAGACGCTTTTCAATGCCTGTTGGAGTCGACGCTCCAGAGTTGGCATCTAGGCCGCGCCAAAAGATATCGAAAGGTCGTCCACGTAGAGCGTAGCAAGATCTTCAGGCAGCACAGAGGTGATGCCGTTGATGCTGTGTGACACTGGGGGCACTTCCCTGATGGACACCCTCTTCTTGCTCCATTGGGCCTGAGAGGGCTGCCCATACCCGTATTTGGAATCGACGATCTCTTAAAAATTCAGATATAAAGATTAGGAAGCGTCCCCTATCCCCCATTATGTGGAGATTCTCCATGATACCGTATCGCCATGCAATATCATAGGCCTTACCCAGGTCGAAAATAATCGTGGCGTAGTGCTGTCTACGAAAGAGGACCTCGCAGACGGCATTTTCCAGTCGGAGCAGAGCATCCGACGTGGATTGGAACTTGCGGAAGCCGCACTGTGCAGAAGGCTGATGGTCTGCGCTGTCCATAAAAAAAGCTAATCTAACATTTACTAATTTCTCCATCAACTTGCATACGCATGAGGTTAGAGAGTTTGGGCAGAAACCGGCCTGGGTAGAGTGATTTCTCCCCGGTTTTCGAAAAGCGAGCACAATAGCGATTCGCCAAGAATCTGGGAGGATACCCTCTACCCAGATCCTGTTGAACAAATCTAAGAGAAAGGCCATGTCTCGCTCACCCAGGTGTCGAAGCATGGCGTACGGGACATCGTCCGGACTAGGAGCGGTGTCTGCGCACCAAGCGAGAGCGGAGCGCAACTCACTCAGAGTAAACCTGTTGTTGAAGGGTTCTCCGCCTCTGGAGGTAAAGTCCAGTTGGCGGCCTTCCGCAACATCACGACGCGCATTGAATGCTATCGGAGCAGCATCTCGGCTAGATAATGCGGAGAAAACGGTCGCGAGGAATCCGCCATGGACATGGGATCTTAGATTGCGGTCCCATTCTCCTAGAGAACGGGAGGGGGGTCCTGCGAGAACTTGTTCTGAATCCTTTTGACTCGCTTCAACACCTCTGCTAGAGGGGTCTTCCCGTTAAGTGAAGACACATATGCCTGTCAAGAAGAGTGGCGGGCGTACTTCGAAATATACCAGAACTTAGCCCTAGCTCGAGGAAATTCACTGACAGTGAAGTCATTCGGGCGGCGCTTATAGCGCATGTAGGCATACCGCTTATGTTTGAGGGCCGTCTCACACTCGGGTGACTACCACAGGAGCGGTCGGCGTGCAAATCGCTGGATAGTTTGTGATCAAGACTTACGCTCAAGAACTGGAACTCAGGGATGAACTTGATCTCTAAACCTTGTTGGAAGATAGGTGGCGGAACAAGAGCCACTTTACCCCAATGGAAGTAAATAACCTTCGTTTTTCTCGTGGAAAAGCGGAATCCCCTAAGTTTTTCACGTTTTGATATCGCATCGACTGCCAGCTGCAGACGACGCCCCGCTGAGGAAAGGCGAAGCGAGAAACAGTAGAGTGCCAAGTCATCGACGAACATGGTCGTTTATAGACCCTCTGCGAGAGAAGAAATGATATCATTGATGCCAATTTCAAAACATAAAACACTTCAAACGCTGCCCTGGGGAGCTCCCTCCTCTTGGAAATGCAGGTCATAGTAGGTGTCTTCAGCACGCACTGTAAACGATCGAAATGCAAAGAAACTTTGAGGTAAAAGAGGGTAAAAACCTCTCATAACCCAAATTTGTAACTGTTTTAAGATTCCATATCACCATTTAGCATCGTTGTATCTATTAATGTTGAAAAATATTGCCAAGCTTCGATACTATAACGAGATAAGCTTATTTACGCTAATCTCCTCTTGTTCATCGTTTATCAAACCCTCAGTTATCCTTCTTATACGCTCAATAAGATTTTTCCATTCTCTTTACTTACAACACTTAACATACTTATTCCCTGGTTGTTCTTACATAAATCTTTCTCTTCTTTACTTTTATTCAAATGCACTATTACAGCACTCTTCAAGCCTACATTCACTCGGTTATTTTCGAAAGCCTTACATAACACCAATAAACCCATTCCATAACGCAATCAAAACCAATCTCATTGACTCTATTACCTACTCCAGCTGCCTTCACATTATTAAGACCTCTCACATTACTAACAACATCTTACATACTTCCCTCTTTCATATCTTGATACAGCATCTGATTTACGGCCATGAATTTCAAAACCAGATTATACACTTCATCAAAGTATTCTCCACATTAACTTTTGACCTCCTCATTGCTCACAAATATTCTGCTATTCTTGTCTTTGATGATCATACAACTCTTCTTCTTCTAGTTCTTCACCTTTCTCACTTCCTTCCAGAATAACTTCATCTTCCAATCGGGATCCTCATTCATGTTCCTTTTCTCTTCAGGATCCTCATTCATGTTCCTGTTCACATAAGGATCCTCATTTGTCTTCCTGTTCCCACCAGGATCTTTATTCATCTTCCTGTTCCCATCGGGATCATCATGTATGTTCCTGCTCCCATCAGGATCCTCATTCATATGTCTGTTACTATCAGGATCCTCATTCATGTTCCTGTTTCCCTCAGGATCTTCATTCATGTTTCTCTTTCTATCAGGATCGTCATTCATCTTCATGTTACCATAGGGATCTTCATTCATCTTTTTGTTGCCATTGGGATCCTCATTCATCTTCCTGTTCCCATCCGGATCCTAATTCATGTTCCTGTTCCCATCTGGATCCTAATTCATGTTGTTCCTGTTCCAATCAGGATCTTCAGTCATGTTCCTATTTCCATCAGGATCGTGATTCATCTGCCTGTTCTCATCGGGATCTTCATTCATGTTCCTGTTCCCATCCAGATCTTTAGTCATGTTCCTGTACCCATCCGGATCCTCATTCATCTTCCTGTTCCCATCCAGATCCTCATTCATGTTCCTGTTCTCATCGGGATCCTCATTCATGTTCATGTTCCCATCAGATTCCTCATTCATGTTCATGTTCCCATCAGGATCCTCATTCATATTCCTGTTCCCATCGAGGTCTTCATTCATGTTCCTGTTCCCATCGGGATCCTTAGTCATGTTCCTGTTCCCATCGGGATCCTCATTCATGTTCCTGTTCCCATCCAGATCCCCATTCATGTTCCTGTTCCCATCAGGATCTTCATTCATATTCCTGTTTCCATCTGGATCCTCATTCATGTTCCTGTTTCCATCTGGATCCTCATTCATGTTCCTGTTCCCATCAGGATTCTCATTCATGTTCCTGTTCCCATCAAGATCTTCATTCATCTTCCTGTTCCCATCGGGATCTTCATTTATCTTTCTGTTCTTATTGCAATCCTCCTTCATCTTCCATCCAAGCGTTTCATTCGCTGCTTTCATACTGTGTAATCTCTTGTTTCACCTTCATTTTCGTTTCCTTCTATGCATTCACCCGCACTTTCTTGGGATCTCCAATGCTACGCATTTCCAAGTACATCTCTTTTTTGCTTTCTACTACACACTGCACATTGTCATTCTACCAATATGCTTTTTGCTTCCTGTTTCCAGTTCTGTTATACCTCCACCCAGCCCTTTAACCACCTACTACCACTTCCTAAAACTTGTTCCACATCTGCTCTTTCACTCCATGCTCTCACTTGTTTCCTCTCTTCTACTCTCATACATTATCACATACTCTCCCCTTTATCTCTCATCTTTTCATCCATGCACCAGCCAGTTTAACCCCACACAACACACTTGGGTGATAAGATAGTTCCATATTCATTCCAGTATCTCTTACTCAGCTTCAGTTCTATTATTACAGAGTCCATGCCCTACAACCATGCACATTTTCATCCTTGCAAATCTTAACTTCACCCACATAGTTTTCGACCTCACACATTTATACCCCTTCATCGCATTATACCACTCACCTTTAAACGCACTGTCACATCCACTTTATTCCTGCCACACTGATATACACTTGATTGCACTCTTTTCACTCCATCTTACAAAGACTCTTCATTCTCTTTTTTGTTTATCTCACATCGAGGGAGCATCTGCAATATTCCTGTTTTAAAGACATTGAATTCCACTTCCCTCTTTCCCACATCACACACACCTCTCACATTTCATAAACACACTCGATTCAACACATTGAAGCTGATTAACTGGCTCTTTTGAATGGGCAGGGAGGCGACAGCCCCGCCCTGTATTGTCATTGCGTTTTCGCGCTCGCAGGATAAAGCCTTCGGTGGCGTGGCTTTCCATACCAGCTGCCCCCCTCTATCCGGAAACCTATGGGTATTCTTCATACGCTATATACAGTGAATGATGATGATGATGATAATAATGACCACCCGTCTACCTGAGTGTATCCGAGGGGAATGCTAATCCAGTCGTAGCTGAGGAGCCCCCCGCAGCAGCCCCGAAATTTGTTGATCTCGCTGACGACTGCTTGAACGGCGAGGTCGTTCTTGATGTACCTCTCCCTCCGGGCCGTTTCAATGAGGGAAACGGCCCACACGAGGGGCACCCAGTAGATGTTGCCATCTGCGTCCTTGTACGCGTCTTCCAGCAGTACCTTTTCTTTATCCAGAAGATACCCTGCGGGCGATTCAGAGGTCTTAGGGTGGTAATGTTTGGTTAGTGGCCTTCGAGGACTGGGTTTAGTGAGGGAGGATAGATTAAGTACGCGGTATCCTAATAGACAAACTCGAACCAAATCACGATACTGCATCCGGCCACTAAACACACACGATGAACTTAACTTTGCTTAAATGAAAAAAAAACTTCCCATTTCTCTAGTCCGTCTTAATGGCACTGGGAGATTTTATGCCAATTTTACCCTTAAGACTTGGCCATGGCACAAAATGTGTCGCTTAGTTTTTAAAATATATAATTTCAAGAAGTGTTTCACTAACTCACCATAAAAAATACTGTGAATGAACATCCAATTATTCTTATCTGATTGAAAGCAATTTACCAATTATATTAATATACAATGCATATAAATGGTGAATGTGTTGTGAAGTAGACGAGGAAGTCTTTGAAAGATTCTCACTTCGCAACTTCCAACGTAGCACATCGAGTGGTAAATTAACCAACTCCGTTTATGAGTTTGTTCACCTTAATCACCAAGCATCCTCGCTTATGAGTTTGTTCACCTTAATCACCAAGCATCCTCGCTTATGAGTTTGTTCACCTTAATCACCAAGCATCCTCGCTTATGAGTTTGTTCACCTTAATCACCAAGCATCCTCGCTTATGAGTTTGTTCACCTTAATCACCAAGCATCCTCGCTTATGAGTTTGTTCACCTTAATCGCCAAGCATCCTCGCTTATGAGTTTGTTCACCTTAATCGCCAAGCATCCTCGCTTATGAGTTTGTTCACCTTAATCGCCAAGCATCCTCGCTTATGAGTTTGTTCACCTTAATCGCCAAGCATCCTCGCTTATGAGTTTGTTCACCTTAATCGCCAAGCATCCTCGCTTATGAGTTTGTTCACCTTAATCGCCAAGCATCCTCGCTTATGAGTTTGTTTACCTCGAAAAGTATCACGTGGCCGTAAAAGTTCGGCCGTTTCTCTCTCCATGCTCTTAATTAGTATTTGTAAACGCATTGAAGCCTTACTTTAGCAACGGTTGGTCATCATTTCCTACAACATGAAACCAACATAGACCATTTTCTACAAGACAGCAGTGGCGAGATATTCTCACGCCAGCAACGAGTAGATACAAGATGGCTACACCAAAGTCGGTTAGGAGAAGCTCTCCTCCGCGAGTTTTAGTAAGAGGAGACAAACAGTCTTCAGGATGCATGCTCCATGTGGTGGATATGAAGTTAATGATCACAGTACCCCAAAGAAGGCTAAAAGGGTTTACAACTTGAAATGAGTCATTTGAAGATAACCCCCACCCCCGGCAGAATCAGACAGATGGATTGGTGTGGATGAATTGAAGTTCAAGATTGAGTTGAATCCACTCCGAAAATGTCAGATAAATGCATTAATGCAGTTATCTTAACCTTATACCATATCTGCATCTCATGCAGACTACAAAGTCGATCTCGCAGCCCCGTGTCATAGAAAAATATAATGGATATCAATTACAAATTTATAATGGTTTTAATTTCTATTTATATTTTACAAAGAGCTTTGTAAACTCACTTGCCTTGGTGTATTATTTATTTTTCTTGAGTTGCATCATAAAAGTCAATAAACAAAACGATTTATTTCATCAACCAAAAGATGAATCATCGTTGAGTACAATATCGGGCCACTCCTGGAAGAAGTATTTCGAACCACGGATTAAGAATCCCTCATCAGTTGTTACCACAAGGAACCAACCTCTCTACCTTTCCCCGATGCCACATCAGAGATCCTCGCTCCAATTCATCCACATTGTTACCCGTAACAGCTAAATCGATGAAACATGTTCTATGCATGATTAAATATGTAATCTGGGTAACAATTCAGCGGGATTCCTTCAAGAGGTATAAGTACAGGTTTGATGAGGTTTCACGGAAATTCAAAACGTGATATAACCACTATTTTGTGGATTTAGATTTTAGGTAATTGCAATTATATACTAAGTTTATTTATTAAACTTTATTTTATTTAAAGCAATCGACGAATTGTGGAATTTATTGGCTACATGAGTTTGGAGCTGCACACATAAGGTAGATGCACCGTCCAACTTAAGTGTGCCGCTAGACAGGCTGTGATTTTGGTTTATTCATTAACTCTACCTTATTGAGTACGAACGAGAGTGAGGTGGAGTAGTGAACAGTTAATGAATGGAAGAGCTGTGAGAGCTGAGCTCCATCTAATAACTGCGATGCTTTGAGGAGAACGTCGCAAATCGGTGGCTGTTCAGACAAGCTCCGAGCTCGAAGTCTTAACCGTTACTGCCCATGGGGCACTTCAGGTAAGAGGCGAATCTATCTCTACATCTCATTCATTCTCCAATACATAGGAGGAAAGAGACTCACGGTTTCCTTTCATCTATGTTGAGGGGTATTTGTATTTTATCTCCCGTCTCCACTTCCGCTAATGAAACCGTAGTGGAGAATTAATAGCTATGCAATGGAATGAGAGAGGTGAACGGCGAACGGCTCGAGTGAATTTAACCTAGTGCACGAGAAAGCGTTCACAGAGCTCATGGGGTCACCAGTGACACGGGCTAACCAAAGAAAATAAGACACTCTGCGTCTATTAACAGCTCTAATGAATATTCGAGGGAGGCTATGTTGCTATCGGCTGGTAGTCTCCGTGATGGGGGAGAGAGAGAGGGGAATCTTACATATTTATAATTATTTTTTGCCTCGGAGATTAAATATAAGTTTGTTGAAAAAAGAAAGGATTGAACTGGTGCTTCTCAGTGGACTTGAAGGATGGTCATATTGAAAGATAGATAATTTTAATGCAGGTAATCACACAAGGTCCTGAATTGGCTTTACTACCGTGGGTAAGGTGATTAGTAAGTTTAAAGAACCAGGGAGTGTCATGGACAAACTCCATTCTGGACGACCAAGTGTACTCGTATTTGGCGAAACGAAAGAAACTGTCTTGGCTAAGTTTCCAAAAATCACTTCGCAGAACATCCATGGCGCTGAGTGTTCCCCAAAGAACCATCAGTCTATCTTAAAAAAAACAAAGGTTTCATCTGTAAAAATCCCTTAAGAGAGGATGACCCTGATATACGACTCTAGATGTGTGAATGATTTTCCAATAGATTGGATGAGAACAACCGTTTCACTGAAGAGTGTGTGTTGTTCAGCGATGATACTTTGTTTCTGTAAATGGTGAAGTTACCCGACAGAATGTTCGATACTGTGGCAAAATAATCTGCATTGGGTGGACCATTCAAAGCAACAAGGGGCGCAACAGATTAGGGTGTGGTTTGTGACATTTCACTTGATGGAGTGATTTTTCTTTGATAACTATGTAAGTGGTGAGACTTTCCAACCATGTTGAGAGACCAGCTAATGCCAAAACTTGGAAATCTGACTAAAAGACTCCCTGATTAGTTTCAACAGGATGGCACCCCTGCCCATTTAGCCACAGGGGTAAGAGATTGGGTGAATAACAATTTCTCTAACTGGATTAGAAGAAGTGGCCAAGTGGAATCGTCTCCTTGTTCACCATACCTCCCCCTCCTTGATTTCTTTTACTGTGGTTTGCTAATGGAGTAGATGCACTCAATGAGAATTAAAGATATACGACACCCGAGGCGACAGCGCATCCTAAATGAATGTAATTGACTGAAATTTTCATTTAATGGATTGGGTTCATGTGAATCTCGCAAAGCGCATTGAATTTTGAATCACAAATGGTAGAAATCACATTGAAGATGGCATTTAATAATATTTCAATTAAATAGGATGAAGTTATTTTTTATTGAAATATAGATTTTGCCAGTGTTCAGACTCTAGGAGCACCCTGTATATATCATAGTTTGGGCTTCTCCAAATCTATCTTTGCTGCTGCTTCTTTTTGAACAGTGTTGGAAATTTTTAGGTCTTGGGTCAATGTAAAGTCAACCACCAGATCTTGTAACCTTTCATCTCGTTTCCCCATTGAGAACTTTCACCTACAGGGTGGTTCGAAAGTCTTGTCACCCACTCTAAATATTGTTTTAATTTTCTATTTCAGATGGCGGACACCAGTGCCTAAAATTTGGAAGAGAGGCTGATTGCAAGTGTATGCGCACATGATCGTGTGCATTCCCGTAAGAGCATGGAGAATGCTAGACATGACTTCACTGCAAGATTCGGCCGACTAGCCCCTCCCCCCCCCCCACACAAAGAGGAAGATACTGTGTTGAAACATAAACTGTTTCTGACAGGATCAATTAAGGACAAACCGAGAACAGGAAAAATCTCAACGCGAAAGGACACATCTGCAGAGGTGGAGGCATCTGTGCTACGATCACCTGCGAAAACGCTCTTCCGAGCTACGAATTCCCCAAACTATAATGTTTACATGAAAGAGGATCTTCATTTGAAATTGTTGAAGCCAAAATTCGTCAACAGTAGCGGGTGAAAAGACTTTCGGGGTCCACCCTGTACATGACTCTACCTTGCCCGACCTTTGGATTAAAGTCTCCCATGATGATGTTAAAATAGGCTTTGTTAAAGCATGTTCTGATGTTATCATAGAACCTATCTAATACTTTCTGTGTATTAGAAAATTTCGGTGTACACATTCTGGTATACGCATGGACTAACTTGAAGTTTTACTTCTTAGAGACTCTTAGGTTTACGCAAGCAAACCCTTCCCGATTTTTCCTGTGATTGTGTGTCGTGGTGTGGGGTCGAGTAAAGATGACTCGTGTCTCTTCTAGAGTCCGCAATCAACTCACCCAATTACTAGTCTACGTTAAAAAAAAACAAGCGAAAAACAAAATAAAAGTAGAAGAAGGCAGACTCCAGCATCTTAGGGAGGCTGCCTTCCCCTGGCGTTCGGGTAGGCAACTAACAGCAGGAGAGTAAAATAAAATGGAGGAGACCAACCTCTCCCAAAGTCCAATAGACTACTGTCAGGAGTGCACGAATTCGTTGCGAATACAAGGAGCAAGCGGTAGCGACCCCGCTCGTTCCGATAATGGGACAGGTAACGTGCGCGAAGAGAAGGTGACGAAGAGTCGGGAGTCTTAAGTGTGCGGCATTGCCACGAGATTCGCGAGTCAGAAGTTATTGTGTCCGTATGAGCAGGTAAAGAGATTCGCGAGTCAGGTGTGATTCCCTAAATGTGTCTGTACTTTGGCAATTAGGTTGTTTGGGTTGTTAATTTTTTCTTGATGTTTTTGTGTTGTGATTTTACCTAAACCTTAACTAATAGATAGAAATGTATTCTCAACAACGACGATTAAATTATTTAAACATAAGCAACACCTTTTCCATTGTCAGCACTATTTCTTTTATTTGACAGGTGGGGTTTTAATACACGCTTAATGTAGAATTTAGAACCTGCTTATTCCCGTATTGGGTATCGACAGCCATTTTGGAAACTAATATCACAGGACCTTCTTCGGGCACCGGGATTCTTCGCTGATGGAACCTAGCCTGTACAGACATGAGTTAGCTTGACTCCGTCCTACCACATACCTTTAAGCCAATCAAAGCCCCAATGAAAGTTGCAAGTAATCCTCACTTCATCACCAATGATTTCTACCTCAATCAGAGGAACGAAACGAATACAAGGATCAAATGAAAACGGTGGCACTTTTGACACAAGATTTGCTACCCAAACCACGACAGAGACCGAGATCTCCAATCACTTCTCACAGCCCAGATCAAAAAGAAAAGTCAAATTAAAAGACCATCACCCCTAAAACGGCCAGTGTCGGTGTAAGAATCACAACAAACCTGCTCCATTCACTTCTCCAAGACTTTGCCAGAAATACTTTCGGAAGAAATTCTCTCAACCTCTCTTTCGGTTGGTTCTACCCCATAAAACCAGTTAACTCCCAAAAGAACCTCGAGAAACTCTGTCTGATGAAACAAAAGCGAAGTTGAAAGATTTTTCAGTTCCTTAGAATCAAGTTTGTAACTATAACACTTAAGGCATATGAAAGCATCTTGGTTGAAGTGAAAACGAAAGATCAAGCGGAAAGATGCTTAAATATTACCAAACTAGCATGTGAAAAGGTTCAGGTGGTACCACCCCCCTTTTTCAATATGAACAAGGGCGTCGTTTTGAAGCCTATTCGCCCAAAACCCCGAGGTGCAACTAATCGAGGGAATGATGAGTACTCTAGTACACAGGCTCACAGAGTCCACAGGGTAGTCAATGGCGCCAAGGGACCAAAAAAAGACCTATTTCATTACCTATGACCTGAACTCCTTACCAAATTACACCTACACACTTAGAATGGCATTAATTTATGGTTAAAGAGTAGAGATCAAGCTCTAGAGACTCCAATTACTGTGAGATAAATGGTCATTCAATTAAAACATGTTATAAGCAGCGCGGCTTTGTTTCCAATTGTGTTAACTGCGCCAACGTGTCTCACCCAGACTTAACCGAATGCTGCAAACCAAGAAAGAGGCCACCTTCCCGCGTAAAGCAAAGATATATTAGCTTAAAGAGGAAGGAGCCTCCTTCGCGAGAAGGGGCGTACCAGAGGCAATTCATCCGTCGGGTAAAATGAGGGAGAAACCGTAGCTACCTTAGCATGGTGCTGAGATTGCTGCACTCTCGACCCCTACTCTAGAGGCAATTCATAACCATGAAGTGGCTTCCCTAACTTCTCTCGGCAGTTGGAAACCCACTCCATGGATCTGCTCTCCCCTCTCATGGGCACACAATGACTGAGCCTCAGCTATTGGCCCCCCAAGAACAGCAGCTGCTTCTGATAGTGCTGAGGTTCCTATCCCCCAGGACCCTCCACAGATGCCATCTCCATCCAACGTTGTCTTCTGCCCCTTTTTTCAAAAAGGACGGACAACGAGCGACTTGCCCCCCCCCCCCCCACAAACAACAGCCTCATTCACCGACACAAACATAACCAGTGTCCGCCGTTTTCGTCAGCTGAAGGAAGGCGGTAGATCTGATCCTGGACCTCACCTATGTAGAAAGAGTGCCGTCACACACCTCTCCTTCAACTGGGAAGATTTCAAAACCATCAGGGGAAGAGCATCCACCCTAGAGCACTTACAGCCCTCAGCAACAAAATTAACACCACAACCTAGTAAGATCCAGGAGAGGCCGCAAAACCAACACCGGGCCAAAATATCTTTGGGATTAACGCAAATTGGAAAGAACATCGCTTCTCGGTAGCAGACGAAGCTTCTACCTACATCTGACTCCAACAAACCATTTGGGAGACCAACTCACCCTGAACGCTACCAAGCCTCAGTTGCAGAGCTACTCCAGCTCCCGCCGACGGCACTACACCGACCAAGATACCCTTATGATTCCCCTTACCCTAAGTACATCACTAGAAGTGATCGTCGTGATACTACATCATACAAAACGATACATAGTTGCCAATATATACCTCTCCCTCCAACGGACCACTACCAACAGATAGTCTTTGAAACATCATCTTCCAACTCCTCATCCCATTCATTCTGCTGGGAACTTTAATAGCAGCCACTCTGAATTGAGGAGTTGGGGGGAAAGTGCTATAAACAGCCCCAGAGGAAATGAACTCTTTACGCTAATCTAAGAACTACTATTCTGCATTTAGAATCTGTAAAAGAACACCTGCTTTAACGTACGGACCAATACCCAGCGTGCTCGACCTTGTCCTCTGCTCTCCGGTCACTACGGCAGAGTTCGACTTTCGAATTTATAAGAAACTAAGAGTTAGCGACCATTTACCAATTGTTCTACTTTCAGACGAGGGAATACCCACCTCGGGTCTTCTTTAATGGCGGTTGGGCAAGAAGGAGTGGCCTAAATATGAAAATTTATTAAATTTCGAAAACATTCAAACTGCCGACATCGAGGGCCAACAACCCAGTGGAATCTTTCACAACCACCTTACAGCGAGCGAGTTACGACTCTAGCCGCCTTAACTCACAAGAGCCTCGCAGCTGCTTCTGTTAGTGCAGCTGATTTCAAAACCCTTCCAAGTCCTCAACGGCAGAACACTTCGCGATCTAGATTACTACATTGTCGTCATGCTGAGGCTTGCGTGCTTCAATAACTCCGAGGGCGATGTCAGATAGGTCCTACACCACTCAATAGGTCGAGGAAGATAAAACCAGACTAAGAGTAATCCAATCCCGGAACACGAACAAGGCTATGCCTTCTCCGGGGCCCACACCTCCTTTCTAAAAGGTGTGAAATCTATACGACACGAACGAACGAGCCCCTCCTTCAGTCAGTACCTTTCGAACCTAAAAGCGCTGCCCGAGCGCGGCAACCAAAATAGAATTTAAGAAAAAAAGTGCCGGCTACCGATATCTCCTCGTAGGGACCAGTCGTAACTCGTAGAGGGCTTATGTTTCCACACTTACTTCCCGATCGACTATTAAAAAATAGGTCACCTCTTTTAAGGAAGGGGTGGGGGGGGGCGATGAGGAGACTGGTCTCCGAACCAGATTTCCGCTAATGAAGGGTAGGGTTAGGGAGACTGTGCCCCCCCCCTTCTACCAAAGGCTGAGAATGTTGAGCTGGCCTTTAGAAGCTCGTGTTCTTTGAGTAGTTGTTATTGGAAAATGCTGTGGGTAGGAAATGTATATTGAGGGAGAATAAGAAAGGATGGGGTACTAGTGGCAGAAGGGGTATGGCAGGTTAGGATTTGGAAGATGGCACGACCGCCGAGGATAGAGGAGATTGGCAAGGGATAGTAAGGGTTGCTGAGGAAGGTGAGCCTGGTGAGTTTGAGTCTCCTCCATTTCCTAAACCGGGGGAGTTGAACAAGACAATTTCGGAGTTCGTAAGGGACGCCAGATCGGAATGTTTCGTAGACTCAATTTAATTACCTTCTCTGATCAGATGATCGTAGCTGGGGAATCGGACCTTGATCTTGGGCGAGATCATCCTGAGGGCAAGGGTGAAGGCGAGATTCGCGTACCGCACGATCGTCCTCCTCATCATCCGAGTGCGAACGTCCTAGAATCGATGGTTAGAACGCTAGAAACTTCAAATTAAGTCTATTTCTTTTTTTATTGGCGAGGATACCAACGTGGGCACATTCGCAAGGAAGACTATTTATTTTAGAACGTTTAACACTAGAGAGAGAGAACGCACCAAAGAGGAGCGTGTGAAGTAGTAGAGTTAGGGGAAGGGGAAAATGTGCAAGTTGCATTCAAAGATGTATGCAAAGGACTTCTGGGAAAGTAACAAGGGACCCAGCGAGAGCGTATAGTGGAGAGCCTAATAAAATGCTACCAAGATCTCGGATGCCATATGTTACTGAAGATACACTTTCTTCATTCTCCTCTGTCCTTCTTCTCAGAGAATGCAGGAGATGTGAGTGATGAACATGGAGAGAGGTTCCATTAAAATATAGCCTCAATGGAAAACAGGAATAAGGGAAAATTGAGCCCTTCTATGCTGGCTGACTTCTGCTGGAACCTGAAGCGTGACACACCTGAGACGTCTTACAAACGAAGAAGTAAATACTAAAATATAGGTTAATACATTATACTCATATAATGCTAACAAACAAGCTGATTCATTATTTATTCATGAATAATTACAATGGACACATTTAATCTGACTTTGAGAGCGATATACACTTATGGTATCGTGGAAATTGATATCAATTGCATAATTATTAAAACGGCAACTTACAAGAGATAACACGATAGATTTATGGTATCGTGGAAATTGATATCAATTGCATAATTATTAAAATGGCAACTTACAAGAAAATGTTCCGTGATGGGAAATTTTTGTTATCAAATTCGAATTCAGCAAAACTCAACTTCAAAATAAAATGAGCATGAGATCTATGTTTTTTTCTTGACACTGAATTTTTTTTGTACAGTGTAATGGAAGGTCCTTCAGGCATTTCTGTATTCCGGGACCCTAAGGTCAGTTTAGGATCGAGTATCATTCTAAGAAATTGGATTTCTTGGGCATATTTCTAGCGCTTAAAACACCACTACCTTGGGCGACTTCCTCTTCTCAAGGTCCCACGCTGACTTTAAAAGTTCAGTGTGATAAGAAACTGATAACTAACCTCTTCATTATATCATAGCGCTATGTGGCGCTATATGCCTTTTCTATGTCAATAAAATGCTAAAACATGCTGTTTTCTAATAAAAGCATTAAGGACCGAGGCCTCCATTCTAACAAGAAGATCGGTTGAACTCTGTTAAGGATGAAAACCAGACTGATATGACGTTAGTAGATCTTTGTATTCCAAGAGGTATTTTATTTCTAAATTAACATTTTTTTCAGCAGCTTACTCAGGCAACTAGTGAGTGCAGGTGGGCAGCAGATCTCTGCCATGCTTTTGAAGTGAAAGCAGAATGGCAGTCCTCCAATTGATTGGTAGTGGCCTAAGTTCCAAATCATATTGTAGAGGTCCAGTATAAGTCCTTCTGTATGAGAGCGGTGTTGAATAAAAGAATAATGGATCACACTTGGCCCAGGTTCAGTTGAGCTGCATTTATAGAGAGCTAAGCGTATCTCACAGAGATTAAGTGACTTTAATGGTGGTATCTTAGGGTTAAAAAATACAAGGGTTGACATACTTCACGTAACTTTAGCTGCTAAAAATCTGCTGCGTATTTGTTGATGATACTAATTTTTGCAAAAGAGGAGACAAGTATGTTACAGACTTCAACTTGCTCGTTCGTCATTGATCCTTTTCCTTCAAGACTTAGTGAAAAATGTCCGGTGTGTTTTCCCTGCATTCTATTAACACGTTTCCTCACGCGGGTGGATGAAGTAAACGATGTTATAGATGATACATAACTTTTCCACGACTCAATACGAGCCTGTCGAAAGGTTCTCTTCCTAATGGCTCTGGCCCTGTTTCGGTCACTTTGTGTTTTTTTGGTGGGATTCATCCGGAAACGTTTGTGAGGCATTTTTTAGTTTTAAAAAAAGTCAGTGTACAATCATTATATGATCGAGGGATTGATTTCTTCATTAAGCCAGGGCTAGATTTTGGAACGGAGACTGATGCTGCTGTCTTACTAGTTTCGTAAAGAAGCGAATAGCATGGTCTACATCTTGGAAATCGCCTCTAGCCGCATCAGTGTAGGAAGCCTGGCAAAATATTCCAGTTGGCTCTTTTAATATTCCAGCGAGGTAGATTTAATGGGCAAGGTCAGATATTGCTTTGTGCACTGCCGTGCAGATCATCTAAAACCGCACGTGAAATCCAAGAGGCAGTCGGGTGAACAGAGGCAAAGGTCTACGCAACTATGATAGTTAGTTTCAATATGATATGAGTTATATTTATTTGCATTTATGTAGAATACAGAAATGGCCAAACATTAAAATCGTCTAAAAGTCAAAAAAGTTCTGGCCGTTGGCTTAAGAGTTTTGAACGACATATTTCGATTTGAAGTAGCAAATCGTATAACTTTTGGGCACTGAGATACGTGCAGCAACTATTTTCAGAGGGTTACGTAGAGAAATTGGCTTTGCAAAATATTTAGTATTCATTAGCAAGGATGTTTCCCGATGAACCGCCCAAACAGGGAAGAGGGGAGGAGGGAGCAGGGAAATTATAGATTCTAAATGGTCTGAAAGAGGGTGAATGCTTCCCACTTGGGTAGAAAAAACACCATCACAGTTTCAATAGATAGAATGATTAAACGGTTGTATCACAACGCTAGTTATCGGTAGCTGTGAGTGTGGGATCTTTTCGATTGAACTGGTTCCTTTTGGGTCTACTGGCAGCAAATTGCTAGAAGGATTAGGATGGCCCTTTGGCTTGGGGTCTGAGAGGGAAGGCTTGGCAGCTGGTGTGGGTAGTTTTAAGGATGAGGACATTTTACTGTGGCCTTTTAAAGATTCTCTTTGAGTCCTTATTTAGGAGGGCGATCGTAGAACTTCCTTACTATTTTGTCCTATGGCTGAGTGGAGGGAGTGAGTGGAAGTTCCTTGAAGGTTGTCTGGATTACGAGTACTTAGAATGTCAGGAGAGAATCCGAAGGGGGACAGGTAAGGACATGATAGATTATACGCGTTCCTTTGAATGTGTGGTTCCAGTCTTTTAGTGCCTGGAGTACTCGCTTGATTTTATCTTTACCTTTGCAGAGTTTATTTGGACCTTCGGTTATAATGGAGGATTCTAACAAAATCTCATTCCTTTTACTAGAGGTTTCTGGGGCTTAGGTTCAGCTAAAATAGAAGAACGGCTTGGAGATGATTGTGGGATTGGTGTTGCTGATAGACATATTTGGGTCTGGTGTATTTCAATGTACGTAGGAATCAAAGTGAGGGCTTATTCCTTCATACTAGTGAGACAAGCCATTGAGGCTGGGTTTTCAAAAGCATCAGTGTTTGTGTCCGAATCTCTCTTGTTGGAGGTGAAAAGGTTTGCATCTTGAAGAGGATGTTTCCTTGCAGGAAAATTCGAGTGTTGTGATCCTTTTCTTGTGACACACCCATTGCTAAACCGGAATTCTCTGCAATAAGGTATCATTCGGATACCTCTACCTCATTATTGTCCCCCTCAAATTTCAAAGTTCTGGGTTCTGCGGATAAATCCGTAGATCTCAATCTTTTGGAATCGCTATTTATTCAAATGTTTAATCCAGAATTAAATTCGAGTCAGTTGTCCACACCGCTTTACATCTATTAATTAAAATATCTTAATTTTAGTTTGTTTTATAATTAATTTTTACCTAAAATGTAATAACAACTGACTCAGTGACCCGATAATTATAATGTTATATTAGTTGTTTAATCATATTTCAGTTATTTTAAACAACTGTTTAGCTCAGTTCAAATTTCCCAAATATTAAATCATACGATTCCTCTCCTTCTCTCAAGTTGGTAAGTGCTTATTCATTTATTTCATTTTAATTTTTGCTTTGTTTTCTCGGTTTGTTTTATAATTTTACAGTGTTTTTCTTTGTAAGTTCTCATTGTCCTCTCTCGGTAATTTTTGCATGGTTTCCTGAAAATTTTACTAAACTCTAAATTTATTCAATATTACATTGTCACATTATTTTCTCTCAAATTCAACAAACTTTAAACTTATTCTCAGTCATTAATACATGTACCGCTTTATGTATTCTAAGCTTGCTTGATCTCATATTGTTTTACTCCATTATAGGCTGAAGATGAACAGAGCTAATGTTCGAAACGTTCCAAATTATATATGTTCCGAATTCTGGTTCTGGCTTTAACCTACATACTAAAAGTGAGGTTTCCGAAGGATGTCTCAATTTCTACATATATATATATATATATATATATATATATATATATATATATATATATATATATATATATATATATATATGGCACTGATGCTGATGGTACACAAAATACTTTGTTCTTCATCACTGAAGATTGGACCTGTGAACGATACTAGCATAAAATATACATACATACAAGTCATACACTTTAAAACGAACATGGAAAAAGAAACACCTCTGTACAGTCCTATTTATGAAATACTTTACGAAGAAGTCGTAATTCTTTATATTTGTGGGTTTATTTTTGACGTAAGGATAAAGGGGGGAAACGTATATGTTTATTAGGGTGAGACGACAACATCTTCAAAGTCAGGCTTGTCTTCAGTTGTGTGTGGTTCTTTAGGGTTATTTGCTAAGTCCTCTTCTATTTCCTTGTCCTTCTTGCTTGGTGTCCGGATTAGAGCTTGCTTGTAGAAGACTTCATCCCAGTGTTTGTCGTGATGAAGTTCCGGGTGAGAGTCCAGCATTTTGTCGGCGATAAGGTACGAGATCTGAGAAAACCGAAATGGTAGAGGAGGCAAGTTTGAGCTTAAGTATGAACATACTTTATGAGGAAATGAGCCCTCAAGAGGATAGAGCCATGTTCAGAAGAGTTACGCGTCCTCCCGCTTCCTTATAATTTAATTAGCCTACTCTTGTTATGCACCTTCCATATATTCTTACTATGCCTACTTTTTTCACCTTCATCATGAACTTTTAGCAGATCCTTTGGGTGGAGATAGAGATGTTCCGGCGTGTATATATATCAATGAATAAAACAAGAAATTCATAAATAAACCTATATTTTCTTGTATTGTTCACAAATTTATGAAACGAAACAAATTCTTGAAAAAATTAATATTTGACTCTTTGTAATGTTTGGGCTTTATAGTTTTTTCCCTTCGCGCGTCTAAGGTATTGGGTTCATAATTCTATTTCTCTTTCACCACGAGAGTGGTGTGTGTCGGCAGCATGACTAGTACCAACTGGGTACTGTTAACCTATCCCTAATGCAATGGTTATGACAATAAATTCTTTGAAAGTAATTTATGTAGTCCCGAAGATGAGAAGTCTTTTTGGAAGAAGAGTAGGATCATTGGGCTTGATCCTTGAGTGTCATTGGGGTCCTGTAAGGAACATTTGATTGTCATTGGTCACTGTTAGGAACGTTTGAGTGTCATTGGTCGCTGTTAGGAACATTTGAGGGTCATTGGTCACTGTAAGGAACATTTGAGGGTCATTGGTCACTGTAAGGAACATTTGAGGGTCATTGGTCACTGTTAGGAACATTTGAGTGTCATTGGTCGCTGTTAGGAACATTTGAGTGTCATTGGTCGCTGTTAGGAACATTTGAGGGTCATTGGTCACTGTAAGGAACATTTGAGTGTCATTGGTCACTGTTAGGAACGTTTGAGTGTCATTGGTCGCTGTTAGGAACATTTGAGGGTCATTGGTCACTGTAAGGAACATTTGAGTGTCATTGGTCACTGTTAGGAACGTTTGAGTGTCATTGGTCGCTGTTAGGAACATTTGAGTGCCATTGGTCGCTGTTAGGAACATTTGAGGGTCATTGGTCACTGTAAGGAACATTTGAGGGTCATTGGTCACTGTAAGGAACATTTGAGGGTCACTGGTCACTGTTAGGAACATTTGAGTGTCATTGGTCACTGTTAGGAACATTTGAGTGTCATTGGTCGCTGTTAGGAACATTTGAGTGTCATTGGTCGCTGTTAGGAACATTTGAGGGTCATTGGTCACTGTAAGGAACATTTGAGGGTCATTGGTCACTGTAAGGAACATTTGAGGGTCATTGGTCACTGTAAGGAACATTTGAGGGTCATTGGTCACTGTTAGGAACATTTGAGTGTCATTGGTCGCTGTTAGGAACATTTGAGTGTCATTGGTCGCTGTTAGGAACATTTGAGGGTCATTGGTCACTGTAAGGAACATTTGAGTGTCATTGGTCACTGTAAGTAACGTTTGAGTGTCATTGGTCGCTGTTAGGAACATTTGAGTGTCATTGGTCGCTGTTAGGAACATTTGAGGGTCATTGGTCACTGTAAGGAACATTTGAGTGTCATTGGTCACTGTTAGGAACGTTTGAGTGTCATTGGTCGCTGTTAGGAACATTTGAGTGTCATTGGTCGCTGTTAGGAACATTTGAGGGTCATTGGTCACTGTAAGGAACATTTGAGGGTCATTGGTCACTGTAAGGAACATTTGAGGGTCATTGGTCACTGTAAGGAACATTTGAGGGTCATTGGTCACTGTTAGGAACATTTGAGTGTCATTGGTCGCTGTTAGGAACATTTGAGTGTCATTGGTCGCTGTTAGGAACATTTGAGGGTCATTGGTCACTGTAAGGAACATTTGAGGGTCATTGGTCACTGTAAGGAACATTTGAGGGTCATTGGTCACTGTTAGGAACATTTGAGTGTCATTGGTCACTGTTAGGAACATTTGAGTGTCATTGGTCGCTGTTAGGAACATTTGAGTGTCATTGGTCGCTGTTAGGAACATTTGAGGGTCATTGGTCACTGTAAGGAACATTTGAGGGTCATTGGTCACTGTAAGGAACATTTGAGGGTCATTGGTCACTGTAAGGAACATTTGAGGGTCATTGGTCACTGTTAGGAACATTTGAGTGTCATTGGTCGCTGTTAGGAACATTTGAGTGTCATTGGTCGCTGTTAGGAACATTTGAGGGTCATTGGTCACTGTAAGGAACATTAGAGTGTCATTGGTCACTGTAAGTAACGTTTGAGTGTCATTGGTCGCTGTTAGGAACATTTGAGTGTCATTGGTCGCTGTTAGGAACATTTGAGGGTCATTGGTCACTGTAAGGAACATTTGAGGGTCATTGGTTACTGTTAGGAACTTTGAGGCTCATTTGGTCACTGTTAGGAACTTTGAGGGGGTAAGGAAGAGGGTGGGGGGCTACACAATAACAATTTGAGCCGGCGAGAACACCAGACGTTAAAATCTTTGGTACTTTTGGAACGATACGCTAAGAGAAAGTAAAGAAAGAAAAATAGAAACAAAAATACCTAACGACGATTTGAAAGCAAACTAGAAACAAACTAAAGACCAACTGAAAGCAAATTAGTAACAAACTCGAGACCAACTGAAAGCAAACTAGAAACAAAAAAGAATCGAGCTAAACGCAAGATATAAACAAAAAGAAATGGAAGAAAAAGCCAAATGTGAATAATGACGAACCGAAAGCAACATATTGGCGAAATAACGCATATTTGAAAGCCCTAATAAAAATAAATAAAGCTAAATGAGAGCATAATAGACAAAACGAAGCAAAATCAAGACGAACAAAAGGAACAATTCAAATATCAGGTTAGAACCAAACTAATGTCCGATTTCCTAAGATAAAGTTTTAGATAATATTTATTATGGTTTAGGAATGCGACAATGAGTAAATTTATACCTTTTTCTTTCAGATTATAGAAATATTGCTCATAATCATCTTCGCTACTCGCCCTATATCCTCCTATCTAAAGATCACATTAGAGTTTCATAAAGAGTACTTATGGGGTTGACGCAGTAAATGAAAGAAGTTGCAAGGAGTGGTTTTCCCATTTCCGAAATGGCTATTTCAGTCTAAATGATGGATCAAAAGATCTTCCAAAGTAACTTAATTCCAAATAGTTGGAACCTGTTGCCACAGCAAATACTGCTACAGCTTCTATGGAACTGGATGAACAATTTAACGTAACACATACAACTTCTCAACGCGAACTTAAAAGGATTGGAAAGGTTCCAGTAGTTGAAAATTAGGCCACGCATGAACTGTCCGCGGTCAATTTGCAGCAGCGTGTTGCTTGCTGTGATTCATTGCTTTCACGGCACCTTCACACACCATTTTTAGACAGGCTTTTTAGTGGTGATGGGAAGTGAATCTTGTATCATAATGTTAAATATCGCCGTTCGTGGATCAGTCTAGAAAACAGAATTTCTCAACAATTGAACGGAATAATTCACCCCCAAAAGATCAAGTTAAGTGGATGGTTATTTAAGGAATTGTCCTTTACGAACTGTTCGACAACAATCAAACAATTAATGCTAATCTCTACCACAATCAACTTTGTGGTTTGAAAGCCGCTTTGGGCCAACAGACTGGATGTCATCCTCCATCACAATAATGCCTTTCCTCCTGCAGCTCGGAATGACCAAAGACCTCTCGGCGGAGCTAGGTTGCTAAATGTTGTTCTATCCTTTATATTCTCCTGACGTTGCTCCTTCCAATTACCACTTTGTGAGGGGATTACACAATCATTTGGACTATCTCAGTTTGACATCAAGAAAAGAGGCTGAAAACGAGTTGAATTCCTATTAGGGATCAAAACAAAGAATTTTATAAGCGTGGCATTTATGAGCTTGTTGACAGATGGAATGAGGTTCTAGGAAGCAATGGAGGTTATGTTTATGATTAAATATTTCCCTGGCCATGTTTTTTTATATTTTATATACTCGTATACCTTAAAATCGGACATTACTTTCGTTTCAACCCGATAATAACGACGAACGTAAAGCAAAATCGCTATCAAATAATCATGAACTGAAACTAAAATTGAAACAGAATAAAGACGAACGAAAGCAAAATAAAACTTAAATATAAACTGAAACCAAAATAGAAAGATGATTAAGATAAATGAAATGTGAATAGAAATATAAGAAGAACAATTGAAGCTGAATAAAGACTCGCCAAAGGAAAAATAAAACAATACAGACAAACCGAAAACCATAATCTACAATCTAAACACCAACAGAAAGTAAAAGAGAAACAAAATAAAACCAATTCGATGGAAAGATATAAAGAAATGAAGACAAACAAAAGGCAAAGTAGTAAAGATGACAAGTCAAAACAAACGAAAAAACAAACAAACCCAGAACCGAAAGCAAAATAGAAACTAAATAAAGACAAACCGAAAGCAAAATAGAAACAAAATACAGACGAACAACAAACAAAATAAAGACAAACAGCAAGCAAAATAGAAACAATCTATGGTTCAGGAAATGAAGACTATTTACGAACCCTCAAGTTTCGGTCGATGAGTCCTTCGACGTCGAAGTCTTCGTCATCTTTGCCGAACGGGTTGAAGAGGGACTCGGCCACCTTGAGCCACCCAAGATAGAAGAGGAGCTGGAGGTAGGCGAAGAGGGGCACGTAGAGGTCGTAGGCGGAGGGATTTTTGTCCCCGTGGAACTCCAGATATTGGCGCCCCATCAGACTCGCCAGGATATAGGAGTAGACTGCCACCGTCACCACCTAAAGAGAGATCTGTATCTGAGCGAATGTCCATTCACGGAGGAGTGTTTACTGTTGATGTTATAATAGGATCTAAAAGTGGGGTTGTACAATGCGGACTTGTTCTGCTACACACGTGGCGCAGAACTCCGCTAATAGTAGAATAAATCTCATCCCAGGAGCACGTTCTCGGAAGTCCTCGTTCAACAGCTATGCCACGAAGCGGAAGGAAACGAACGCACCGTCTATACAAAAGCTATTTATTTAAAGACTCCGTAAATCGATCCTTTTACTATCTTTTAATAGTATTAGAGGTCAGAGATGACTTTTACATCCCCATTGAGGTTAATCCAAAAAAGGGAGAAAGAAGATCAGAGAGGACGGAAGGGAAAAAGGAAAAAAAGGTATAATCGAGCCCACTGACACCCACTATAGCTTTTTAATTAACTTTATGTAATATTTATCAATATATTTTCAAACATTCACACTATTGATTTTTATAGTAAGTTTAAAGAAATATTTAACAATTTTATATTTAAAATTATTGACTGCACTACTTTTAATGACTTGCGTGGTTAAAATATTCTATATCTGAGTAATCTTATAAGAAAAAAAGTATTTTGCTATGAATGTGTTAAATATTTTGTGAATAATTTTAAGAGAACAATTTCTTGTGATCTATCAATAATTTATCTCAAATATAAACTCATACATTATATTAGTCAAACATTTTAAGGATTTAAGAAAGGAACAAATTGGACAGCTGCCCAATCCAAGTGGATTCTAAATGGCAACAGAAATAAATGGGAGAAAATTAATGATAAAGGAGAGAGAAAAGCACTATGAGATAAAAATTTTAAAAAGGAGGGTTTAAAAGATTCCATAGGCAGAAGAAAAGGAAGGAGAGGTACTCTTGAAAGGGTGGGTCGAGTAATATGACGACCGGAAAATGGAGAGATGAGGTCATTCCAGTAGAAGATGGGCGACCGATTAGTCCCCACCACGAAAACGCCAGCAACTGGTGTTTCGAGGACCACCCGAAACAAGCTGGCTGTATGTACGTCTCGTGTGGCCGATGTGAACGCGGCAAAGGGCCACCTCTAGGGACCGTAGTCTCATGCCCGCCCGTCAAAAATGTAGGAAATAAAGCTTGATATTCCTAACAATACTGAAAGTCAATATTTTACTATGTAATTCTGAATATGAAGGACTAATAATATATTTATGAATTAATGTGCCAGTCCTATATAGCTATAGGATATTCATATAACTACATGTTGTATATAAAATTTTATATGCCTACTATATATTCTCATTTCACTCACAAAAATCACACATTCCACTACCACAGGTCTAAATTCTTCAGTTGATTTGATTTCAAGGCGATCGCTAGGCAAAAATCTTATAGAAGAAGAGAAAGTGACAAGAGCTCTACTGAATAATAAACTAGACAGCACCTCTTACTTATGTCTAGATTGCTGAACATATGGAGAATATCCTCAACGAATATTATATCCCATGCAGAAAACCACGAGCACCGTCACTGATAACGGCTCTAATTTTTTTAAAGCGTTTAATGAATTTGCAGTCACTGCTGCAAATGTGTCCACAGATTCAGAAGATGGGATCCAGGTAGGTGAAAATATCATCTTTGGCAAATATCAATCATGCTGCGATGGGAAAATACCCAGCATTATGGAACAAAAGTGGTCGTCCAAAATCAGCATATTATAAAAACTGTTACCAATTGCCTATTAAATGTGCCTTGCATTACAAGGTGGAACTCTCTGTTTGATGCATTGTCATTACTTCCAAAACACAAGGGCAAATTACATCAACTTATGACGTCCATTGAACTTCCAGTGTTCAGAAGTCACGAAATTGAATTTCTTGGACAGCATGTCTCAGTTTTCGCTCCTATTGCAGTGGCAATTGATCGCCTACAGGGAGAACAAAACTGTTTTTATAGAGAATTGCTCCTTACCTTGCTCACCGTGGAGAAAAAGCTGAAGAGCCTTCAGTCATGTTCTCTGAAATTTTGCCAACCTCTTCTAAGTGAAGTCACTAAGGGCTTTGGAAAGCGCTACCAATCTTATTTGACCTTGGCAAATGAAGCCAGCGTTACAGATGCCATTACTGCATCAACAAGACATCCATTCTTCAAACGCCGCTAGTTAGATATCAGTATTTCTTGAGGCAGTTCAAGCCACCAAAACTCTGTTAAAACTATTATGATTCAAGTGATTGGGAGTTTAGCAGAGGGACCCGAAGCTGAATCAGCCAGTGGTGTCTCGGACAGTGACGATTATTTTGGATTTACAAAACCCACGATCAACCGCAGATTTAGAATTGTTCAGTTACCTTCAGGATTCAAATAAAACAATTCAAAGTTTAGATAGATATCCAAACATAAACAAATTATTTATTAAATAAAACACAACCCTTCCGTTGTCAGCTCTTGTGGAACGGCTCTTCTCTTTAGGAGGAGTGACCTTATCTCCAAAACGGAGTTCTATATCTGACGAAACATTTCAGCAACTGATATTACTTAAATGTAATGCTGATATAAATAGTTAACTGAAATTTCATTCTATGGAACTTTCTTCTTTTTGTTTGTAGTACCTAACTAAGTCCAATTGTCATCAAATCCTACATTAGTAATTATAATATACAATTTCATTTTAATCGATATTTTTTGTTGTGATACCAATGGACCTTATCGATTGTCATTATATATCATGTATTTGAAATGTATTTAGTATCTAAATACGAAGGCGCTCAGGCGTCAGGGGTAGGCCTGCCTTCCCTGGCGCAGGAACATGCGACACACAACAAACAGTCAAATAAAGTGGAGGAGGCCAGTTGCCTCCAAAAAGTGGTAAAGTCCACTAGTCAGTGTGAACGAACCTGTCCCGAGTACAGGGGACAAGTGATATCAACCCAGCTCATCCCGATACCGGGAAAGGTAACGTGTGCAAAGATCGCTCAGACTCGGACTCACATTCAATGAGAATGTGCCGAACAGTCTGGGGGACAACGCAGTCTTTACAGTAAGGAGCTGGCGAGCGCTCCATCAAATGGCAGTGCGTCCCGCGAGTGTCCAATTCGGAGACGACAGAAAACAACCTGAAAACGTCGCGGCATTGTGGGGTAGGTCCATGGAAACAGTCGCAGCGCAATGGCACGCAACTTTAAGTTCACCTTGGCCGTCTCCCATCTTCTTTGTCAAGCAGCACGGAGAGCTGCCCATATTCATGCCATGTAATCGGTGTGAGGAACAGCAAAACGCTGGTCTCGTCGTCCAGTTCTCCTACATGTCCAGGAACCCAGCACAAGATAATCTCGACATCCACCCGTCTCGCCAAAACTGTGGCGTCACGGATATCGCGAAGGAAGGGATGCGGAGATTCCGATTCTGCGAGAGCACTTAGGGAGCTTTGTGAGTTGCTATAAATCACGATCCTGTCTCCGAACGGCGCACGTCGCGTTATCTCCCGTAGCGAGCGGTGTTTTAAACCAGCTCAGCCGTGAAGACAGACGCAGCGCCTGGCAAAGCCCCACTGACTTCAAAAAAGAGCGGATACGGCATGGAAACCGATCCCCTCTTGGGACTTGGAGACATCCGTATACACTGGCACGGTTCCAGCGTGACACGATGTGTGCTCCAAAAAGGTCGAACGTAATACTCCCGGCGCTGTAGAAGCTTTGGGAGCAGAAGCGCGTTGACAAATAGTAAAAGGTGGTAACGTCCAGGGTGGCGTTCAGGGCAGAACACGGGAGCTACCGGTCCAAGAGCTATACCTAACTCTGGAAGAAGTTTTCAAAAGAGTTTAGAGTATGACTGGCGTCTCTCGGCGGCATAGGCACCGTCGAGATCAGCTGCGGATGTAGTGAGAGCTCTTGGCGACTGAGGGAGGTACCGGGCTCGCGCGTACAGGCAAATAATGCACGGCGCAGAGCGAGTGGCATCTCCCCAGCATCGACAAGTAGGCTCTCAATGGTGGACGTCCGGAAGGCACCGGTCGCCAGGAGAAGGCTGTTGTAGTAAATTGAGTCCTCCTTCCGCAATACACACTCGGCTGCGGATGCATAAAACTCCCATCTATAGTCGAGCTTCGAGCGAACAAAGGATCGATAAAAAAGTGAGCCAGTAGCCCTATCAGCGCACCAGGCGCTAAACGTCTCGGAACGAAGAATATCCATGGCGCGGGTATAAGAGACCCTAAGGCTGCGAATATGAGCCTCCCAGGTGAGGCGTCGGTCAAATACAAGACCAAGGAAACGATGCGAGTCCACCACTTCCAGGCGCACCCCATTGAGAATCAAGTCTGGGTCAGGGCGGAACCGTGGATGGCGGCAGAAGTATACCACCTTAGTCTTGGCCAAGGAAACTGTGGTCTGTGCGCTTCGGCATAGCGAGAGACGCTTTTCAATGCCTGTTGGAGTCGACGCTCCAGAGTTGGCATCTAGGCCGCGCCAAAAGATATCGAAAGGTCGTCCACGTAGAGCGTAGCAAGATCTTCAGGCAGCACAGAGGTGATGCCGTTGATGCTGTGTGACACTGGGGGCACTTCCTTGATGGACACCCTCTTCTTGCTCCATTGGGCCTGAGAGGGCTGCCCATACCCGTATTTGGAATCGACGATCTCTTAAAAATTCAGATATAAAGATTAGGAAGCGTCCCCTATCCCCCATTATGTGGAGATTCTCCATGATACCGTATCGCCATGCAATATCATAGGCCTTACCCAGGTCGAAAATAATCGTGGCGTAGTGCTGTCTACGAAAGAGGACCTCGCAGACGGCATTTTCCAGTCGGAGCAGAGCATCCGACGTGGATTGGAACTTGCGGAAGCCGCACTGTGCAGAAGGCTGATGGTCTGCGCTGTCCATAAAAAAAGCTAATCTAACATTTACTAATTTCTCCATCAACTTGCATACGCATGAGGTTAGAGAGTTTGGGCAGAAACCGGCCTGGGTAGAGTGATTTCTCCCCGGTTTTCGAAAAGCGAGCACAATAGCGATTCGCCAAGAATCTGGGAGGATACCCTCTACCCAGATCCTGTTGAACAAATCTAAGAGAAAGGCCATGTCTCGCTCACCCAGGTGTCGAAGCATGGCGTACGGGACATCGTCCGGACTAGGAGCGGTGTCTGCGCACCAAGCGAGAGCGGAGCGCAACTCACTCAGAGTAAACCTGTTGTTGAAGGGTTCTCCGCCTCTGGAGGTAAAGTCCAGTTGGCGGCCTTCCGCAACATCACGACGCGCATTGAATGCTATCGGAGCAGCATCTCGGCTAGATAATGCGGAGAAAACGGTCGCGAGGAATCCGCCATGGACATGGGATCTTAGATTGCGGTCCCATTCTCCTAGAGAACGGGAGGGGGGTCCTGCGAGAACTTGTTCTGAATCCTTTTGACTCGCTTCAACACCTCTGCTAGAGGGGTCTTCCCGTTAAGTGAAGACACATATGCCTGTCAAGAAGAGTGGCGGGCGTACTTCGAAATATACCAGAACTTAGCCCTAGCTCGAGGAAATTCACTGACAGTGAAGTCATTCGGGCGGCGCTTATAGCGCATGTAGGCATACCGCTTATGTTTGAGGGCCGTCTCACACTCGGGTGACTACCACAGGAGCGGTCGGCGTGCAAATCGCTGGATAGTTTGTGATCAAGACTTACGCTCAAGAACTGGAACTCAGGGATGAACTTGATCTCTAAACCTTGTTGGAAGATAGGTGGCGGAACAAGAGCCACTTTACCCCAATGGAAGTAAATAACCTTCGTTTTTCTCGTGGAAAAGCGGAATCCCCTAAGTTTTTCACGTTTTGATATCGCATCGACTGCCAGCTGCAGACGACGCCCCGCTGAGGAAAGGCGAAGCGAGAAACAGTAGAGTGCCAAGTCATCGACGAACATGGTCGTTTATAGACCCTCTGCGAGAGAAGAAATGATATCATTGATGCCAATTTCAAAACATAAAACACTTCAAACGCTGCCCTGGGGAGCTCCCTCCTCTTGGAAATGCAGGTCATAGTAGGTGTCTTCAGCACGCACTGTAAACGATCGAAATGCAAAGAAACTTTGAGGTAAAAGAGGGTAAAAACCTCTCATAACCCAAATTTGTAACTGTTTTAAGATTCCATATCACCATTTAGCATCGTTGTATCTATTAATGTTGAAAAATATTGCCAAGCTTCGATACTATAACGAGATAAGCTTATTTACGCTAATCTCCTCTTGTTCATCGTTTATCAAACCCTCAGTTATCCTTCTTATACGCTCAATAAGATTTTTCCATTCTCTTTACTTACAACACTTAACATACTTATTCCCTGGTTGTTCTTACATAAATCTTTCTCTTCTTTACTTTTATTCAAATGCACTATTACAGCACTCTTCAAGCCTACATTCACTCGGTTATTTTCGAAAGCCTTACATAACACCAATAAACCCATTCCATAACGCAATCAAAACCAATCTCATTGACTCTATTACCTACTCCAGCTGCCTTCACATTATTAAGACCTCTCACATTACTAACAACATCTTACATACTTCCCTCTTTCATATCTTGATACAGCATCTGATTTACGGCCATGAATTTCAAAACCAGATTATACACTTCATCAAAGTATTCTCCACATTAACTTTTGACCTCCTCATTGCTCACAAATATTCTGCTATTCTTGTCTTTGATGATCATACAACTCTTCTTCTTCTAGTTCTTCACCTTTCTCACTTCCTTCCAGAATAACTTCATCTTCCAATCGGGATCCTCATTCATGTTCCTTTTCTCTTCAGGATCCTCATTCATGTTCCTGTTCACATAAGGATCCTCATTTGTCTTCCTGTTCCCACCAGGATCTTTATTCATCTTCCTGTTCCCATCGGGATCATCATGTATGTTCCTGCTCCCATCAGGATCCTCATTCATATGTCTGTTACTATCAGGATCCTCATTCATGTTCCTGTTTCCCTCAGGATCTTCATTCATGTTTCTCTTTCTATCAGGATCGTCATTCATCTTCATGTTACCATAGGGATCTTCATTCATCTTTTTGTTGCCATTGGGATCCTCATTCATCTTCCTGTTCCCATCCGGATCCTAATTCATGTTCCTGTTCCCATCTGGATCCTAATTCATGTTGTTCCTGTTCCAATCAGGATCTTCAGTCATGTTCCTATTTCCATCAGGATCGTGATTCATCTGCCTGTTCTCATCGGGATCTTCATTCATGTTCCTGTTCCCATCCAGATCTTTAGTCATGTTCCTGTACCCATCCGGATCCTCATTCATCTTCCTGTTCCCATCCAGATCCTCATTCATGTTCCTGTTCTCATCGGGATCCTCATTCATGTTCATGTTCCCATCAGATTCCTCATTCATGTTCATGTTCCCATCAGGATCCTCATTCATATTCCTGTTCCCATCGAGGTCTTCATTCATGTTCCTGTTCCCATCGGGATCCTTAGTCATGTTCCTGTTCCCATCGGGATCCTCATTCATGTTCCTGTTCCCATCCAGATCCCCATTCATGTTCCTGTTCCCATCAGGATCTTCATTCATATTCCTGTTTCCATCTGGATCCTCATTCATGTTCCTGTTTCCATCTGGATCCTCATTCATGTTCCTGTTCCCATCAGGATTCTCATTCATGTTCCTGTTCCCATCAAGATCTTCATTCATCTTCCTGTTCCCATCGGGATCTTCATTTATCTTTCTGTTCTTATTGCAATCCTCCTTCATCTTCCATCCAAGCGTTTCATTCGCTGCTTTCATACTGTGTAATCTCTTGTTTCACCTTCATTTTCGTTTCCTTCTATGCATTCACCCGCACTTTCTTGGGATCTCCAATGCTACGCATTTCCAAGTACATCTCTTTTTTGCTTTCTACTACACACTGCACATTGTCATTCTACCAATATGCTTTTTGCTTCCTGTTTCCAGTTCTGTTATACCTCCACCCAGCCCTTTAACCACCTACTACCACTTCCTAAAACTTGTTCCACATCTGCTCTTTCACTCCATGCTCTCACTTGTTTCCTCTCTTCTACTCTCATACATTATCACATACTCTCCCCTTTATCTCTCATCTTTTCATCCATGCACCAGCCAGTTTAACCCCACACAACACACTTGGGTGATAAGATAGTTCCATATTCATTCCAGTATCTCTTACTCAGCTTCAGTTCTATTATTACAGAGTCCATGCCCTACAACCATGCACATTTTCATCCTTGCAAATCTTAACTTCACCCACATAGTTTTCGACCTCACACATTTATACCCCTTCATCGCATTATACCACTCACCTTTAAACGCACTGTCACATCCACTTTATTCCTGCCACACTGATATACACTTGATTGCACTCTTTTCACTCCATCTTACAAAGACTCTTCATTCTCTTTTTTGTTTATCTCACATCGAGGGAGCATCTGCAATATTCCTGTTTTAAAGACATTGAATTCCACTTCCCTCTTTCCCACATCACACACACCTCTCACATTTCATAAACACACTCGATTCAACACATTGAAGCTGATTAACTGGCTCTTTTGAATGGGCAGGGAGGCGACAGCCCCGCCCTGTATTGTCATTGCGTTTTCGCGCTCGCAGGATAAAGCCTTCGGTGGCGTGGCTTTCCATACCAGCTGCCCCCCTCTATCCGGAAACCTATGGGTATTCTTCATACGCTATATACAGTGAATGATGATGATGATGATAATAATGACCACCCGTCTACCTGAGTGTATCCGAGGGGAATGCTAATCCAGTCGTAGCTGAGGAGCCCCCCGCAGCAGCCCCGAAATTTGTTGATCTCGCTGACGACTGCTTGAACGGCGAGGTCGTTCTTGATGTACCTCTCCCTCCGGGCCGTTTCAATGAGGGAAACGGCCCACACGAGGGGCACCCAGTAGATGTTGCCATCTGCGTCCTTGTACGCGTCTTCCAGCAGTACCTTTTCTTTATCCAGAAGATACCCTGCGGGCGATTCAGAGGTCTTAGGGTGGTAATGTTTGGTTAGTGGCCTTCGAGGACTGGGTTTAGTGAGGGAGGATAGATTAAGTACGCGGTATCCTAATAGACAAACTCGAACCAAATCACGATACTGCATCCGGCCACTAAACACACACGATGAACTTAACTTTGCTTAAATGAAAAAAAAACTTCCCATTTCTCTAGTCCGTCTTAATGGCACTGGGAGATTTTATGCCAATTTTACCCTTAAGACTTGGCCATGGCACAAAATGTGTCGCTTAGTTTTTAAAATATATAATTTCAAGAAGTGTTTCACTAACTCACCATAAAAAATACTGTGAATGAACATCCAATTATTCTTATCTGATTGAAAGCAATTTACCAATTATATTAATATACAATGCATATAAATGGTGAATGTGTTGTGAAGTAGACGAGGAAGTCTTTGAAAGATTCTCACTTCGCAACTTCCAACGTAGCACATCGAGTGGTAAATTAACCAACTCCGTTTATGAGTTTGTTCACCTTAATCACCAAGCATCCTCGCTTATGAGTTTGTTCACCTTAATCACCAAGCATCCTCGCTTATGAGTTTGTTCACCTTAATCACCAAGCATCCTCGCTTATGAGTTTGTTCACCTTAATCACCAAGCATCCTCGCTTATGAGTTTGTTCACCTTAATCACCAAGCATCCTCGCTTATGAGTTTGTTCACCTTAATCGCCAAGCATCCTCGCTTATGAGTTTGTTCACCTTAATCGCCAAGCATCCTCGCTTATGAGTTTGTTCACCTTAATCGCCAAGCATCCTCGCTTATGAGTTTGTTCACCTTAATCGCCAAGCATCCTCGCTTATGAGTTTGTTCACCTTAATCGCCAAGCATCCTCGCTTATGAGTTTGTTCACCTTAATCGCCAAGCATCCTCGCTTATGAGTTTGTTTACCTCGAAAAGTATCACGTGGCCGTAAAAGTTCGGCCGTTTCTCTCTCCATGCTCTTAATTAGTATTTGTAAACGCATTGAAGCCTTACTTTAGCAACGGTTGGTCATCATTTCCTACAACATGAAACCAACATAGACCATTTTCTACAAGACAGCAGTGGCGAGATATTCTCACGCCAGCAACGAGTAGATACAAGATGGCTACACCAAAGTCGGTTAGGAGAAGCTCTCCTCCGCGAGTTTTAGTAAGAGGAGACAAACAGTCTTCAGGATGCATGCTCCATGTGGTGGATATGAAGTTAATGATCACAGTACCCCAAAGAAGGCTAAAAGGGTTTACAACTTGAAATGAGTCATTTGAAGATAACCCCCACCCCCGGCAGAATCAGACAGATGGATTGGTGTGGATGAATTGAAGTTCAAGATTGAGTTGAATCCACTCCGAAAATGTCAGATAAATGCATTAATGCAGTTATCTTAACCTTATACCATATCTGCATCTCATGCAGACTACAAAGTCGATCTCGCAGCCCCGTGTCATAGAAAAATATAATGGATATCAATTACAAATTTATAATGGTTTTAATTTCTATTTATATTTTACAAAGAGCTTTGTAAACTCACTTGCCTTGGTGTATTATTTATTTTTCTTGAGTTGCATCATAAAAGTCAATAAACAAAACGATTTATTTCATCAACCAAAAGATGAATCATCGTTGAGTACAATATCGGGCCACTCCTGGAAGAAGTATTTCGAACCACGGATTAAGAATCCCTCATCAGTTGTTACCACAAGGAACCAACCTCTCTACCTTTCCCCGATGCCACATCAGAGATCCTCGCTCCAATTCATCCACATTGTTACCCGTAACAGCTAAATCGATGAAACATGTTCTATGCATGATTAAATATGTAATCTGGGTAACAATTCAGCGGGATTCCTTCAAGAGGTATAAGTACAGGTTTGATGAGGTTTCACGGAAATTGAAAACGTGATATAACCACTATTTTGTGGATTTAGATTTTAGGTAATTGCAATTATATACTAAGTTTATTTATTAAACTTTATTTTATTTAAAGCAATCGACGAATTGTGGAATTTATTGGCTACATGAGTTTGGAGCTGCACACATAAGGTAGATGCACCGTCCAACTTAAGTGTGCCGCTAGACAGGCTGTGATTTTGGTTTATTCATTAACTCTACCTTATTGAGTACGAACGAGAGTGAGGTGGAGTAGTGAACAGTTAATGAATGGAAGAGCTGTGAGAGCTGAGCTCCATCTAATAACTGCGATGCTTTGAGGAGAACGTCGCAAATCGGTGGCTGTTCAGACAAGCTCCGAGCTCGAAGTCTTAACCGTTACTGCCCATGGGGCACTTCAGGTAAGAGGCGAATCTATCTCTACATCTCATTCATTCTCCAATACATAGGAGGAAAGAGACTCACGGTTTCCTTTCATCTATGTTGAGGGGTATTTGTATTTTATCTCCCGTCTCCACTTCCGCTAATGAAACCGTAGTGGAGAATTAATAGCTATGCAATGGAATGAGAGAGGTGAACGGCGAACGGCTCGAGTGAATTTAACCTAGTGCACGAGAAAGCGTTCACAGAGCTCATGGGGTCACCAGTGACACGGGCTAACCAAAGAAAATAAGACACTCTGCGTCTATTAACAGCTCTAATGAATATTCGAGGGAGGCTATGTTGCTATCGGCTGGTAGTCTCCGTGATGGGGGAGAGAGAGAGGGGAATCTTACATATTTATAATTATTTTTTGCCTCGGAGATTAAATATAAGTTTGTTGAAAAAAGAAAGGATTGAACTGGTGCTTCTCAGTGGACTTGAAGGATGGTCATATTGAAAGATAGATAATTTTAATGCAGGTAATCACACAAGGTCCTGAATTGGCTTTACTACCGTGGGTAAGGTGATTAGTAAGTTTAAAGAACCAGGGAGTGTCATGGACAAACTCCATTCTGGACGACCAAGTGTACTCGTATTTGGCGAAACGAAAGAAACTGTCTTGGCTAAGTTTCCAAAAATCACTTCGCAGAACATCCATGGCGCTGAGTGTTCCCCAAAGAACCATCAGTCTATCTTAAAAAAAACAAAGGTTTCATCTGTAAAAATCCCTTAAGAGAGGATGACCCTGATATACGACTCTAGATGTGTGAATGATTTTCCAATAGATTGGATGAGAACAACCGTTTCACTGAAGAGTGTGTGTTGTTCAGCGATGATACTTTGTTTCTGTAAATGGTGAAGTTACCCGACAGAATGTTCGATACTGTGGCAAAATAATCTGCATTGGGTGGACCATTCAAAGCAACAAGGGGCGCAACAGATTAGGGTGTGGTTTGTGACATTTCACTTGATGGAGTGATTTTTCTTTGATAACTATGTAAGTGGTGAGACTTTCCAACCATGTTGAGAGACCAGCTAATGCCAAAACTTGGAAATCTGACTAAAAGACTCCCTGATTAGTTTCAACAGGATGGCACCCCTGCCCATTTAGCCACAGGGGTAAGAGATTGGGTGAATAACAATTTCTCTAACTGGATTAGAAGAAGTGGCCAAGTGGAATCGTCTCCTTGTTCACCATACCTCCCCCTCCTTGATTTCTTTTACTGTGGTTTGCTAATGGAGTAGATGCACTCAATGAGAATTAAAGATATACGACACCCGAGGCGACAGCGCATCCTAAATGAATGTAATTGACTGAAATTTTCATTTAATGGATTGGGTTCATGTGAATCTCGCAAAGCGCATTGAATTTTGAATCACAAATGGTAGAAATCACATTGAAGATGGCATTTAATAATATTTCAATTAAATAGGATGAAGTTATTTTTTATTGAAATATAGATTTTGCCAGTGTTCAGACTCTAGGAGCACCCTGTATATATCATAGTTTGGGCTTCTCCAAATCTATCTTTGCTGCTGCTTCTTTTTGAACAGTGTTGGAAATTTTTAGGTCTTGGGTCAATGTAAAGTCAACCACCAGATCTTGTAACCTTTCATCTCGTTTCCCCATTGAGAACTTTCACCTACAGGGTGGTTCGAAAGTCTTGTCACCCACTCTAAATATTGTTTTAATTTTCTATTTCAGATGGCGGACACCAGTGCCTAAAATTTGGAAGAGAGGCTGATTGCAAGTGTATGCGCACATGATCGTGTGCATTCCCGTAAGAGCATGGAGAATGCTAGACATGACTTCACTGCAAGATTCGGCCGACTAGCCCCTCCCCCCCCCCACACAAAGAGGAAGATACTGTGTTGAAACATAAACTGTTTCTGACAGGATCAATTAAGGACAAACCGAGAACAGGAAAAATCTCAACGCGAAAGGACACATCTGCAGAGGTGGAGGCATCTGTGCTACGATCACCTGCGAAAACGCTCTTCCGAGCTACGAATTCCCCAAACTATAATGTTTACATGAAAGAGGATCTTCATTTGAAATTGTTGAAGCCAAAATTCGTCAACAGTAGCGGGTGAAAAGACTTTCGGGGTCCACCCTGTACATGACTCTACCTTGCCCGACCTTTGGATTAAAGTCTCCCATGATGATGTTAAAATAGGCTTTGTTAAAGCATGTTCTGATGTTATCATAGAACCTATCTAATACTTTCTGTGTATTAGAAAATTTCGGTGTACACATTCTGGTATACGCATGGACTAACTTGAAGTTTTACTTCTTAGAGACTCTTAGGTTTACGCAAGCAAACCCTTCCCGATTTTTCCTGTGATTGTGTGTCGTGGTGTGGGGTCGAGTAAAGATGACTCGTGTCTCTTCTAGAGTCCGCAATCAACTCACCCAATTACTAGTCTACGTTAAAAAAAAACAAGCGAAAAACAAAATAAAAGTAGAAGAAGGCAGACTCCAGCATCTTAGGGAGGCTGCCTTCCCCTGGCGTTCGGGTAGGCAACTAACAGCAGGAGAGTAAAATAAAATGGAGGAGACCAACCTCTCCCAAAGTCCAATAGACTACTGTCAGGAGTGCACGAATTCGTTGCGAATACAAGGAGCAAGCGGTAGCGACCCCGCTCGTTCCGATAATGGGACAGGTAACGTGCGCGAAGAGAAGGTGACGAAGAGTCGGGAGTCTTAAGTGTGCGGCATTGCCACGAGATTCGCGAGTCAGAAGTTATTGTGTCCGTATGAGCAGGTAAAGAGATTCGCGAGTCAGGTGTGATTCCCTAAATGTGTCTGTACTTTGGCAATTAGGTTGTTTGGGTTGTTAATTTTTTCTTGATGTTTTTGTGTTGTGATTTTACCTAAACCTTAACTAATAGATAGAAATGTATTCTCAACAACGACGATTAAATTATTTAAACATAAGCAACACCTTTTCCATTGTCAGCACTATTTCTTTTATTTGACAGGTGGGGTTTTAATACACGCTTAATGTAGAATTTAGAACCTGCTTATTCCCGTATTGGGTATCGACAGCCATTTTGGAAACTAATATCACAGGACCTTCTTCGGGCACCGGGATTCTTCGCTGATGGAACCTAGCCTGTACAGACATGAGTTAGCTTGACTCCGTCCTACCACATACCTTTAAGCCAATCAAAGCCCCAATGAAAGTTGCAAGTAATCCTCACTTCATCACCAATGATTTCTACCTCAATCAGAGGAACGAAACGAATACAAGGATCAAATGAAAACGGTGGCACTTTTGACACAAGATTTGCTACCCAAACCACGACAGAGACCGAGATCTCCAATCACTTCTCACAGCCCAGATCAAAAAGAAAAGTCAAATTAAAAGACCATCACCCCTAAAACGGCCAGTGTCGGTGTAAGAATCACAACAAACCTGCTCCATTCACTTCTCCAAGACTTTGCCAGAAATACTTTCGGAAGAAATTCTCTCAACCTCTCTTTCGGTTGGTTCTACCCCATAAAACCAGTTAACTCCCAAAAGAACCTCGAGAAACTCTGTCTGATGAAACAAAAGCGAAGTTGAAAGATTTTTCAGTTCCTTAGAATCAAGTTTGTAACTATAACACTTAAGGCATATGAAAGCATCTTGGTTGAAGTGAAAACGAAAGATCAAGCGGAAAGATGCTTAAATATTACCAAACTAGCATGTGAAAAGGTTCAGGTGGTACCACCCCCCTTTTTCAATATGAACAAGGGCGTCGTTTTGAAGCCTATTCGCCCAAAACCCCGAGGTGCAACTAATCGAGGGAATGATGAGTACTCTAGTACACAGGCTCACAGAGTCCACAGGGTAGTCAATGGCGCCAAGGGACCAAAAAAAGACCTATTTCATTACCTATGACCTGAACTCCTTACCAAATTACACCTACACACTTAGAATGGCATTAATTTATGGTTAAAGAGTAGAGATCAAGCTCTAGAGACTCCAATTACTGTGAGATAAATGGTCATTCAATTAAAACATGTTATAAGCAGCGCGGCTTTGTTTCCAATTGTGTTAACTGCGCCAACGTGTCTCACCCAGACTTAACCGAATGCTGCAAACCAAGAAAGAGGCCACCTTCCCGCGTAAAGCAAAGATATATTAGCTTAAAGAGGAAGGAGCCTCCTTCGCGAGAAGGGGCGTACCAGAGGCAATTCATCCGTCGGGTAAAATGAGGGAGAAACCGTAGCTACCTTAGCATGGTGCTGAGATTGCTGCACTCTCGACCCCTACTCTAGAGGCAATTCATAACCATGAAGTGGCTTCCCTAACTTCTCTCGGCAGTTGGAAACCCACTCCATGGATCTGCTCTCCCCTCTCATGGGCACACAATGACTGAGCCTCAGCTATTGGCCCCCCAAGAACAGCAGCTGCTTCTGATAGTGCTGAGGTTCCTATCCCCCAGGACCCTCCACAGATGCCATCTCCATCCAACGTTGTCTTCTGCCCCTTTTTTCAAAAAGGACGGACAACGAGCGACTTGCCCCCCCCCCCCACAAACAACAGCCTCATCCACCGACACAAACATAACCAGTGTCCGCCGTTTTCGTCAGCTGAAGGAAGGCGGTAGATCTGATCCTGGACCTCACCTATGTAGAAAGAGTGCCGTCACACACCTCTCCTTCAACTGGGAAGATTTCAAAACCATCAGGGGAAGAGCATCCACCCTAGAGCACTTACAGCCCTCAGCAACAAAATTAACACCACAACCTAGTAAGATCCAGGAGAGGCCGCAAAACCAACACCGGGCCAAAATATCTTTGGGATTAACGCAAATTGGAAAGAACATCGCTTCTCGGTAGCAGACGAAGCTTCTACCTACATCTGACTCCAACAAACCATTTGGGAGACCAACTCACCCTGAACGCTACCAAGCCTCAGTTGCAGAGCTACTCCAGCTCCCGCCGACGGCACTACACCGACCAAGATACCCTTATGATTCCCCTTACCCTAAGTACATCACTAGAAGTGATCGTCGTGATACTACATCATACAAAACGATACATAGTTGCCAATATATACCTCTCCCTCCAACGGACCACTACCAACAGATAGTCTTTGAAACATCATCTTCCAACTCCTCATCCCATTCATTCTGCTGGGAACTTTAATAGCAGCCACTCTGAATTGAGGAGTTGGGGGGAAAGTGCTATAAACAGCCCCAGAGGAAATGAACTCTTTACGCTAATCTAAGAACTACTATTCTGCATTTAGAATCTGTAAAAGAACACCTGCTTTAACGTACGGACCAATACCCAGCGTGCTCGACCTTGTCCTCTGCTCTCCGGTCACTACGGCAGAGTTCGACTTTCGAATTTATAAGAAACTAAGAGTTAGCGACCATTTACCAATTGTTCTACTTTCAGACGAGGGAATACCCACCTCGGGTCTTCTTTAATGGCGGTTGGGCAAGAAGGAGTGGCCTAAATATGAAAATTTATTAAATTTCGAAAACATTCAAACTGCCGACATCGAGGGCCAACAACCCAGTGGAATCTTTCACAACCACCTTACAGCGAGCGAGTTACGACTCTAGCCGCCTTAACTCACAAGAGCCTCGCAGCTGCTTCTGTTAGTGCAGCTGATTTCAAAACCCTTCCAAGTCCTCAACGGCAGAACACTTCGCGATCTAGATTACTACATTGTCGTCATGCTGAGGCTTGCGTGCTTCAATAACTCCGAGGGCGATGTCAGATAGGTCCTACACCACTCAATAGGTCGAGGAAGATAAAACCAGACTAAGAGTAATCCAATCCCGGAACACGAACAAGGCTATGCCTTCTCCGGGGCCCACACCTCCTTTCTAAAAGGTGTGAAATCTATACGACACGAACGAACGAGCCCCTCCTTCAGTCAGTACCTTTCGAACCTAAAAGCGCTGCCCGAGCGCGGCAACCAAAATAGAATTTAAGAAAAAAAGTGCCGGCTACCGATATCTCCTCGTAGGGACCAGTCGTAACTCGTAGAGGGCTTATGTTTCCACACTTACTTCCCGATCGACTATTAAAAAATAGGTCACCTCTTTTAAGGAAGGGGTGGGGGGGGGGCGATGAGGAGACTGGTCTCCGAACCAGATTTCCGCTAATGAAGGGTAGGGTTAGGGAGACTGTGCCCCCCCCCCCTTCTACCAAAGGCTGAGAATGTTGAGCTGGCCTTTAGAAGCTCGTGTTCTTTGAGTAGTTGTTATTGGAAAATGCTGTGGGTAGGAAATGTATATTGAGGGAGAATAAGAAAGGATGGGGTACTAGTGGCAGAAGGGGTATGGCAGGTTAGGATTTGGAAGATGGCACGACCGCCGAGGATAGAGGAGATTGGCAAGGGATAGTAAGGGTTGCTGAGGAAGGTGAGCCTGGTGAGTTTGAGTCTCCTCCATTTCCTAAACCGGGGGAGTTGAACAAGACAATTTCGGAGTTCGTAAGGGACGCCAGATCGGAATGTTTCGTAGACTCAATTTAATTACCTTCTCTGATCAGATGATCGTAGCTGGGGAATCGGACCTTGATCTTGGGCGAGATCATCCTGAGGGCAAGGGTGAAGGCGAGATTCGCGTACCGCACGATCGTCCTCCTCATCATCCGAGTGCGAACGTCCTAGAATCGATGGTTAGAACGCTAGAAACTTCAGATTAAGTCTATTTCTTTTTTTATTGGCGAGGATACCAACGTGGGCACATTCGCAAGGAAGACTATTTATTTTAGAACGTTTAACACTAGAGAGAGAGAACGCACCAAAGAGGAGCGTGTGAAGTAGTAGAGTTAGGGGAAGGGGAAAATGTGCAAGTTGCATTGGGTTGATTTCAATTGGGGTCACAATGCTAATTTTCCCTTTGAATAAATAGATTAATTCCATAACACTATTTTAGGAATTCATTTTTTTTTAAACAGTTTTAGTTTTTTGTTTATGATTCACCAAGTTTATTTGAAGCTTTTATCCAAGTTCTTTCTAAGAATCTAGAAAAAAATAAATATGATTAGCGAATGTTTGGGGATTTTTAAAACAAAAAAGAGAAAATTATCTATTTTTACCTCATATCAAAAGTACCGCGATAAATGTTTTTTCTTGCCTTTAGACCCAGAAAATAAACATCGATGTGAAAAATGCCTTGACCAAGAGTAAATTATTAAAAGATATGTACTGGAAACGTTTTACATTTTCTTTAGACCAAAACCCCGTTGCTAGAGCTCGATAGGCCCTAAGCCACAGATCGAAGGTCTGCATGCGAAGCGTAAGCTCCTCTTGCCATGAGGAGCGGCTAAGCCTCTCTTCTTGTTTAGAAATAAGAAAAAGACAAAGGTTTAATCCGAGAAATGGCGTTCAGAAAAGCAAAATTAAATTATGAATATGGGGGACAAAGAACTGATAACTCGAGGTTTTCTTGACTCGCAGGAAATCCAATTTTCTTTTTAATAAAGTGCCTTCGTATTTCGGCGATGAGAGCCACGTGTATGCTTGCCTTTTCGAAAATACAAAAAAAGTCTAATCCAAAGGAGAACTTTCTGTTCTCAAAGCGTGAGCGCCGATGTAGATTTGATCTCAATTACTGTGTTGTAGAAGGGAGTCGCAACGCCCTAGTGACCACCAGGGAAGATCAAGTTTCAGTCACTCGTCTCTAACGGATCTAAAAGATGCATTCGAAACAGTATCCTACTACTTTGATCTCTCGCTATAGGAATTGGGCGGTGTCATTTATTGCTTCCCATTAACCGCAGCATCTGTTATATATTTTTGCGTTTTGTCAAAAAGTGTTGAGCAGAGATATCCAAACTAATTATTGATAATTGCCCGTTTAAAAACAGTGAGATCAAAGTATAAGGTTACTGTTTTGAATGGACTATTTGGGGTCCGCTAGAAACGCGTGACTGAAACTTGATCTTTCCTGGTGGTGACTAGGGCGTCTCCCACGGTGCTCTCAGAAGCGGCCGGCGTCATTTATTGCTTTTCACTAACGCAGCATCTGTTATATTTTTTCAGTTTTTAGACTTAATTAAATTTATGGGGAAAAGGGGGAAGTTAAAAGAAGTGAAAATATATGGAAACATTTTAGTAACTAATTAGTTTATCACTAAAGTAATTACTCAGCATTTTAGTAAATATATGCTCTACATTTTAATAACTTATAGTCGTCATTTTAGCAACCAATTAGTTGGTATTTTAGGAACTAATTAATTATGTAGTATTTTAGTAATGAAATAGTAAGGATTTTAATAACTAATTATTGAGTATTTTAATCGCTAGTCAATAATTTAGTAGTTGATTAGCCAATCTTTTAACAACTAATTAGTAAGGAAGAACTTAAAAATAATTATACTTACTTTTCCCTGAATTGAATTAGAAACTAGGATGGCCAAAGTGTCTGGCCAGGGGAGTGTTTGGAACTGGCCCCACCACCTGGTCACGACTAGACTGACATAGAAACCCAGGACAAAAGTTACTGGTACGGCATTAACGTAGCCCCGGCAGTATAGAGACACCTGTTCGAACGCTCTGCCGGAAAAAGAGATTAATATCTTTTTTGCCATAGAAATTAAGACGGTTTTGTCGAGGGATCTGCAATGGTTAAGAAAGATCAGAGCAAAAATGCTCCCACATGTTAAGGGTAGTACTGTACACTTGGAAGTAGAGTGTACTACTCTACACTCGCAAATTCACTTTAGTACTGTACACTCTGAAGGTTAATGTAATACTTTACACTCAGCTATTAATTGTAGTATGTAACGTGCACTTGGGCAACTGGTGTATAGTATTGTACACTTAGAAGTACATTGTATTCCATACACTCATAAGTTCAGTTTAGTACAATACACTCTGAAGTTCAATATAATACTGTACACTCGAAGTTTGTTGTAGTATGTACTATGCAGTATGTACAGCTTAATTAGTATCTATATATCTACAGTTGCCCCAAATAGTGGTCACATTTTTTAAAATGTTTTTAAATCCTCGCATAGGCTTCTTGCACGACGCCGTTAGGCTTTGTTGTGCTGTGCTGCCAATTAATAGTGTTTTTCCTCACACGTCCGATTCAAAATTTAATAAGTATATATATATATATATATATATATATATATATATATATATATATATATATATATATATATATATATATATATATATATATATATATATATATATATATATATATATATATATATATATATATGTGTGTGTGTGTGTGTGTGTGTGTGTAGAGTTGGGTAGTAGTCTTTCTTGAATGCAAATTTTGTTGAAGACCATTGTGTATTTCGCCTTAATTAATTTCCTTCGGCAACTTTCTCTTCTTCTATCTTTTTTATTCCATCTTGTAGATGGTGGAAAACTTGACCTGTATTCATCTCTCTTTTAAATGAATGTGTTTGGTAAAAAACAAACTAAATTGCTGAGTTTCGAACTTATTCGATCATCTTCGGAGCGTTTTGATATGTTCGTGCCCCCTTTACCGATGTAATGAGTAGAGTGAGGATCTGACAGAGTGAAAGAAAGATTCAAGATAGTATAAAGTTAGAATGTGGAGAGAATGATAGGATAGATAGAAAATATTGTGTAAAGAGTATGTGTTGATGGGATGAGAATGAGTGTAGGATGAACGATGAGATGAGGATGACAATGGTTTGTACAAGGTTACCTAGCTAACGCTTTCCTTTTTGTTTTGTTTTGCTTTTTGATCTCATTTTAAGTTTATTAGGTATACAAATTTAGCATTCGAGCCTTTGTTTTCTTTTTGCTCAATTGAGCATCTTTTTTTTGTATTTATTAGTTGTTAATTGTTTTTTGTGCTACTTTCGCATTTTTTTTCATATATATATATATATATATATATATATATATATATATATATATATATATATATATATATATATATATATATATTTATATATTTATTAATTTTTTAGTGTTAATCTTCTTTGTTAATCTCGTTAATATTTTGACTCATCGGGTTTCTCATAATCGGCTGTCTTATTCAGTTTCACATATTGTTTGCATGGTCAAGTTGTCTTCTTCAGTAATCTTGTTTTTTTTACCTATTTATCGGGTTGAGGTTGTTTAAGGTTTTTTCACACTGCCGTAAAAACGATTTTTGTAGTGTATTTGCCGGATTTCGTTTTCGGGTACTACTATTTGGTTGATTTCGTTTTGGGAAATTATGATTTTTAAATTATCCCACAGTTTCGTTGAACGTTGTGTAGAGTTAAATTTAAGGGTTCTAGTGTAGATCTTCGATGTAGTTCCTTAGATGTTATGCCGTCCTGTCTTTTTGTGTTAGTGATGAACCTTGTGGCTTGATTTTGAAAGCGTTGGACCTTTTTTAATTGTGTATTATTTATTGTATTCATCGGTACTATTGGGTAAAGGAGCTTGGGAAGAACTAGGGCCATGTATAATTTTCTTTTGTTTTTATTGCTTAGGTTTTTGAATCCGTACAGCGCCGACGTGGTAATTTTCGTTTCGTTAATTTTCTGTGTTATGTGGCTGCTGTACCCTGTTGTAGTTAATTTTGGACCGAGGACGCGTCCTTCCGTGGAGTATGGATATGCTTATCCATCGACTCTTACTGCAGCTATTTTCCATCTGTTTACGGGTATTATTTTGAATTTGTCTTTGTTTGTTTTTATTTTGTTTCTTCGTTCGTAGTCATTGATGTTTTTATCTCCCTCGTTGTTCTTTGAGCAACGTCTCGGGTGTTCTTCCTGTCGCTGGTGATTATTTGTGTGATGTCATCCGCTAGTTGGATGTACATCGCACATTCGTGAGTTGGTTGTGGAAGGTCTCTTGTGTAAACGGTATACAGCGTCGGAGAGAGGCAACCTCCTTGGGGAACTCCCGTTTGCAGGTCGATATGGTCGCCTGTTTGGCCGTTTATTTGAAGTACGGCTTTCCTTTCATCCAGGTAGTTGCATAATGTTTTGCAAACATTTATTTGCAGGTTAAGGCTGCAGATCTTGGCTTTTAAGCCGGGCAACCACACCCTGTCGAAGGCTTCAGCAACGTCATGGAGTACTATATCTACTCTGTTGCCTCGCGCTGTTTCTGTCGCAATTTTTTTGTTATTATCGCCAGCGCGGTGTCTGTTCCTCGCTTGCTCCTGAACCCGTGAGTGTGCCTGGATTCGGTAGGAAGATCATCTTCGCCTGCTTAAAGGTATGAGGAAAGTACCCAATATTAAGGCAGGCATTGAAGATCTTCACTATCGATTCAGGCACATTTTCTGGAGTATTTATTAGGTGTGCCTTTGCTATCTCGCTTTGACCTGGTGCTTTTTGTTTAAAAGATTGTAAGACGGTTTTATATTCAGCCATTTAGAAGGGCATTCCCTCCCTCAAGGGGTGGTTTCTCTCTTTGTCGACGTGTATGTATGGTACAGTGTGTTCTTGTTGCGCCTCTAGGGCTTGTATGACTTCTTCTTCGTGCTCCATATCATATCCTTGATTCTCCTCTGGTGTTATCGAGAATATTTTTTTACAGTGATGTTGGAAGTGCTCTTGGAGTTCTTCGTTATTTTGCACTACCCTGTCCTGGATTTTTAGTTTTATATTTTCCTTTGGTTGAGATCCTCGTAATTTTCTGTAGTCTCTCCAGAATTTCCTCGGATCTGCTTCGACATCCATTTTACTTATTATATTATTCCAAACCTGGCTTGACTTTTCTTTAATTAGATTATCTATTTCTCTTCTGATAGCAATTAGCCTTCTGTATCTCTCCATGTTAGGGACCGTTTCTGTGATTTCTTTTATTAAGTTCTGAAATTCTTTCATCATTTCCTTTATTTCGTTGTTCCATCTGTGAGCAGATAGGGTTCTATATTCTACTATTGGGGTATGAATTCTGTCTGTTTCAATGATATTTTCGGTGATTAGTTTTAATTGGTTTTCTATTTCTTCTGTTCCTTGGTTGTTTAGAGATCCAGTTTCTAGTGTACTTAAGTGCTCTTTGTAACCATTCCAGTTTTTTCTGCTGATGGCTCTTCTTTGTGGAATTTGAATTTGAATGGATGAAGTTGAAATGGTCATTATCATACTTAGATGGTCGGATCGGGTTGCAGGGCCTGGTTCTGTGTGGTGACTTAAGTTGAAGTTTGGGTTCATCAGTACTATGTAAGGAGTTGTCGAGGTTCGGGCTGTTAAGTAAGTTAGGAAGTCTGGTCCTTCCCTGCTAAGCTGGTTTCTTTGTATTAATAATTGAAGGGTCCTTTCTGCTCCGTTTGGTTGGCTTGTGTAGCCTGCCTCTATGCACCTTGCATTGAGGTCTCCTGTTAATATGGTTGAGGCCTTTCTACGAAAGAGTTTGAGGAAATTTGGAGTTGGCAAATACGAGCGTCTTGGGGGGTGATATGCGCCAGTTATAACTAGATCTCCCGTGGTCATTTTTATGGCCAGATACGACTCTTCTAAGTCCTTTATCTCTGTAAAATGGATTTCGCTTTTTACGCCAATTGCTACACCATCGTACCTTGTTTGTGTGTAATTTGTGGTAATAAATTTATAATTTGAAATTCTTATGGTGTCGATCTCTGTGTTTAGTCCATGTTTGGTTAGAATAATTATGTCTGCGTCTTCTTTTCTTATTATGTTTGAGTATGATATTCTTTTTCCTTGCCAGCCGTTTACATTTAGTGTAAAGATTTTAATTTTTCGTTTGTACGTATCCATTTTTATTTATTTGTTAAGGTCTCTTCCTGTCTTCGTTTTTTTCCGGGCGGCCTGGGGAACGAGTGCGTCCATTTCGTTCTTTCTTAAATTCGCCGTCCGGTGAGTGGAATTGAAAATAATTTTAATGTTCAATTCTAGCTTGTCGCTTGACTGTTGATGGCCGGCTTATCTTCGTTTATTAATATTCCTTCTAGGATGTTCAGCCTAGCTTTATTAACCTCTTTTCTTTTAATAATGGTGTTGTCAACTAGCATATCTCTCGACAAGTTAATGTTAGGAGCACTCTCCATATGATTTTTAGGCCCTCCGCTTTGTAGATGCATGGTTAAAACTCTCGAAAGTATAGTAGTTTTCATGCCAATATATTTTGAGTTGTTATAAAGCTTACAGTCTTTGTCGGGGAAATGAACTCGTAAACTATGTTGGTTTGTTGGTTGACTTGAGATTCGAGGAGTTTAGGCAGCTGTTGTTTTTCATCAGAAGATTGCTGGCTTTTGTTGTTTTATAATATATGATGAGTTGAATTTTATGCATTTGATTTTTAACCTTGATGTTACGGTTAATAATCTCCTTGATGTTTTTTTCATCTATTTTATAGGCCGTGGACATCTGATTTTTGTAATACACTTTGATTTTGTTGACTTCTTCCTGATTATTTTCAGTTTTATCCATATCTATGCAATGATTATTTAAAAATGATTGGAGTTGTTTGTCAATCATGCTGTTTGAGAAACCGTTGTTCACGAGCGTTTGTTTTACTCGTGCTATCTCTTGGTGGAAAAGTTCCCACGTTGAGCATGATTTATGTGCTCGACGGATCTATGAGCCAATTACGTTTATTTTATACCTTTCTGGGCATTTACTCTCCGCATTGAGGCATCTTCCCATGTCCGTACTTTTTCTATGCACTTTAGTGATGTAGCTGCCATTGACGTTTTGAACCTCAACGTCCAAGAAAGGGAGTTTATTGCCCGTGCTTAATTTATAAGTGAATTTTAACACAGAGTTCTCCAATTGCTGCTTGATGTTTATCAGATGTTCTTCTTTTTGGACATTGATGTAGATGTCGTCTACGTATCGGCAATATGTGTGTGGCTTATTTACCGTGATGTCCAATAATCTCTCTTCAAGTTGACCCATATAATAGTTGGCGAACGTCGGCTCTAAGGGTGACCGCATAGCCACTCCATCCCCTTGCGTGTATAGATTACCGTCCGGTGTCCTGAACGGAGCCTCTGATGTGCATGAACGTAACATGCTCCTTAAGATATTTGGGTCAAGATTTGGGGGAGACATTGTAGGATGATGGTACACGTTTTTTTATAATGATGTCGATGGTCTGAGCGATAGGCACGTTCGTAAACAGGCTTTCCACGTCAAGGGATGATATTAGTGCTGCCGGTCTTGTAGAGTGGAATATATCGATGAATTCCTACGTGGATTTTATGCTATATTTCGAAGGTATGTATGGTTTTATTACTTCATTTGGGGTTTTAGCTAAACGGTACGTAGGTGTAGTGACTTAAGATATGATAGGTCTCAATGGGTTGTTCGGCTTATGAATTTTTTTCATTTCCATACAGATATCCTGGTGTGTAATCACCGATGATCTTTTGGAGGTGAAGTTCTCCGATGAGTGCATTAGCTTTAGTTACTTGTCCATTTATTTTCTTTTTTAAGTCTTCTGTTAGATCTTTTTTCATGCGTTAAAATTTAGTGGTGTTACTTACCATCCTAATATTATAAGAGGTGAAATAAACAGCGCTTTATTTTTACATTTATCTGAAAATAACCACCTCATTGACTGGAATTCTGAAAAATCTCTTTATCATTCCACTGATTTCACAAAAAGAAATATTGTTGAGTGTTCCTTAATTGGCATCTTACCCAATATAAATATTTCCCCTGGTTTATTTAAACTCGACCCTGTTTAAAAAAAAAACTTGTACTAAATGAAATAACTTCATAATGCAGCCTGTTGTCACTCTATATTTGTGTAATATCATTCGCATTGCTTTCCCCACCATGTGTCTCTGTTGTGACTGTGGATTAACTCTTAGCCCTAAATGTTTTCGCTCTAATGCTAATCCTTTAATTTTTTTTTCACCGACCATATTTCATTCATATACATGGCGTTGTTGTGTGTATATCGTTTTAGGGATGCACATGTCTGTTATTAGTTGCCTATTGTTCTTTTTATTGGTATTTTTGTCTTGTTTTTGTGTTTTTCCATTGGTTTGTACTATGTGATGGGCATTCCCTTCGTATCTTTGTACCCTATATAAGGTTGTCTTCTCCATTTTCAGGCTATTCCTTGAAAATGAACTTGCAAATATAGTTTGAAAGTGCTTGGATTCATCTTTTCATTTTCCTGTGGGTTAATTTTCATATATATATGTATGAATAATAATACAAATTTTTGTACGTCACTCCTCTAGAAATTCACGCAACACTTGTCTATCAACTAAGGAAAGGCTGGATGGGAGAAGTGAGTCTTTAAAGAACGTTTGAAGGCACACAGCGAGGGAGGGAGAGGTGCGTATAGTGGGAGGCAGATCTTTCCACAGTCTAGGAGACATTATAGATGAAGTACGATCACTCATTCAGTAAGGATGACTAAGAAGATCAAGCAATTACGAGGTAGAGCCAGAACGGATGGGGTATCAGGGGCCTAGGATAGAGAGTGATGAAGACAGGTAAGAGAGTGGTGCGGTGTTTATGACATATTGAAGGTGATTCTGGATTGAATGGACAGCTATTGCAGTGTAAGGATCAGATAGGGGGGAAACGTCGCTGGCGGAGAAGAATGCAGGATGCAAAGGTATGAACGAGTGGAAGGGTGGGATGATGGGGGGTGGAAGTATGGGAGTAATTGAGGGTGGATTTACAGTAGTCATGGATGTAACAACGACGTGGATAGGAAAGCTAGAGCAGCCAAAGTAGGGGATTACGAAGGAAGCAAAGAGAAGATTTGAAGTTATTAGAGATGTTGGTTCTGGCAGACAGATGATCCTCCAAGGGGACCCTCTAGATCTTCGGGAGTGTCGGAAAGTGGAAACGGAGAGCCCCCAAAGGAAACATCTTTACAATAAGAGACATCCGAATACACATCAGCATCACCTCAGTTTTCTTAGTCTGCAGATTTAAGATTCCCAAGTCTTAGCAAACGAGGCTGAGCAGAAAGAGTGGTAGATTTGCGTTTTTTTCTCATAGAAATGGAATAATTGATAAATGCAACGCATAAAAAGGCGCAGATACCAAGCATAAGAGGATTGATAAAAAAAGGGAGTAAAATTACAGCACACCAAAATACATCTTCATTGGCCTAGATAAGTCGGTCACGATATAAACACGCCGAGTTTGAGATGAGAGGTAAGCGGAGGGACCAGTCAGAGGTGACTCCAGAAACTCCAAGAAATTCACAAAGACGACGCAGAATAACGGCGGGGTCAACAGTATTAAAGGATACCATAGGCTAAAAAAATATATACTAGAATGAACCACTCATCAGCGTCGTCTGCTCGATAAAGCCAGTCCGTTACATTTATGAGACTAGACTGGAAAATCTCCAGAGTTGAAGGATAGCCGGTGATCGAGAACCTTGGTTGAGACTGCTTAGCAGGAGACGTTAAAAGTACCATTGGGGAGGGATCGAGTCAGGAGGGGAGCAAGACTTTTTTGAGGTTACTTCCTCAGGAAAGACGGGGGCGAGAGGAAGGACTTAGAGTGGGAGGGTAAGGAAAGTATGTACCATATAATGAGGTTTAGGGGCTGAGGGTATACCAAATTAAATATGAACATAAGTGTTACAGAAGAACGCGGAAGAGGTGGGGTGGCAGGAGAGTGGAGAGTCACAAGTGATAGGAGATGGGTTAGAAGCTTAAGCAGTGTGTGTAAGGTTATTCAGAGAGGGTATGGGGACTTTTGACTTCACCGGTCGATTTCAGAAGTACGCTGTCTAAGTAAGTTCTTTTGGGGTAGAAGGAGAAAACAGACCTCTCAAAGCATGAGCTGTCCCGGGTCGCCTCTCACAGGTTCACCAGTACTACTTTGCTTACCGGATAGTATAAGAACATCAAAGGGCACAATTTACTATATCATTATCATGTTTACCAAATCATCGCCATATATCACCCGACACTCATAACCATCTCATAAACACATACAATATCTCTACCTTTCTATCTCTCTCCTACACCTTCACCTCTTATATGATCCCGATCCCAATCAATATGAGGAAGGGGGAAGAAGAGGTGCATGGTCATCAAGGAAGCAGGAGAGGTTTCGGGACTCAGAGAGAAGAGGGTCATTAAGTTCAAATGTAGGAGTTGTGGAAGGAGGCAAGAAATATCTGGGCTCATTGTTTCCGTGGAAATCCGACAATCACGAGATGAAGTGATGGGAGGTGAGCTTTGTTTTGGTGCAAGTTGAAGTGGTAAATAGAAGTGTAAAGAATTGCGGTCGAGGAGCACGTTATAGTGAGGCTATGAACTGAGAATGAGAAGATGATATGATCAAGCATATTTCCATGTATGTGTGTGGGTGGAGTGGAAGGGAGGAGCGTTATGTGAGAATTTTAAGCTCGTATGAGTATTGGAGGCGTAGATATGAGTGAATATGATGAGCAGTGTTGAAGTCAACAGAAATAAGCAAGGATGAATTAGTAGCGTTTTAAGAGGCTTGGTTTAGAAATATACCCAAGTCGTCCAATATGCTGTCGGATGGGTGACGAGGCGGTCCGTAAGTAACTTCAATTTTGTGAGAAGACTTCAGAGCTAAAGAACAAGAAGAACTTACGAGGCGTGGCGTTAAGAGAGTCGATCGGGATGAGAGGGGAGGGAGGGGAGGTAGATGGGAAGCAGCGGTTAAGCCAATAACATCACCTCGCTTTGATAGGCGGCTACTGAAATAGCATCATATTGCTCCAAATGAAAGGTCTCTGATACGACCAATAGAGCGAATTTCTTAGAAAAGATAAAGTTAATTGAAAACAGCCATATTTATAGACAGGGAACTGCAATTTAGAGAACCAGCAGATAAGGGGGAGGGAGCGATAGACCCGGTATGTGGGTATGAGGCGAGGGGTGTTATGGGACCTCGTGGAAAATATTACGTAGTGTATTTGCGAGAGAGAAGCGATATAACTTTAACATAATTTTGCGGAAGGAGAGGAGTGGATGATTTATGAGAAGAAGGATGTAGGGTAGGAATTTTTTTATTTTAACTCCTGCAGCTCTAGTTGGCAAAATGGTTAATATAAATTAAAAGGACTTGTAAAATATCAAAAACTGTATCATATCTTAATAATTTTTAAGCTATTATTGAATCTATCAAGCACACTAATGTAGATTCCTCCGAACATGAATGTTCGACCTGTGATGCTCTACCATTGGAACCAAATCGGAGTCGAGAAAACAAACAAGTTCGAAAAACTTTCGGTGCTACTTTAACGTGCGTCAACCAGGCCATTTACATTTTAACGTGCGGTCTACCAGGCCATTTTCCAGGGTGTCTACTACTTGCCATAGTTTGCCATTGACCAGTGGTCTGCCTAAACTTTGCCAATTCCACTGATAATTTGCCAAATTTATTTTTAATCAGAATTGTTCCCTTTGCATCTATTCATGATTTGAATTTTTGAATTTCGCAATCGAGGTAGATTTTATTTAAAGGTCCTTGTTGCTAAATCAGTTACGTTTTATATTATATTATTACATTATATTATATATATATATATATTATTTATATTATATTTTTTGGCATGATTATATCATCATATTATATTACATTATTACATTTTATCATATTATTTTTTCTTGCTAATTTTTTTTTCAAATTTATATTTGAATTTACTATTAATTATTAGGAGTTTTAGAATTTGTTTGACCTGCCTAAAATGGCTGGAAGTTTTCACTTCAAAATTGAATGGTTGTGTCTTAAAGAATTTCACCCCTGGCTGATGAAAGGCTCTAAAAATGACATGGCAAAGGGTAGATTTTGCCTTAATGAATTCAGCATTTCACATCGAGGGATTAATAATGTAAGAAGACATACAAGCAGCAAATGACACATTTCTTGTATCAAGGCTTTAAAGAATAGTAATTTCTCAGCATTACTGTAAATTACCTACTTCATCTAATTCAGAGGTAGCATTAACAAGTTCACCAACTTCAGATTCAAATGCATGAAAAGTTTCTACTACTTGCAGTCTGAATACTCATTCAATACTATGGAAGAAGTTTGTTTCAAAATCTAATCAATTAATTTCTGCTACTCATAAAGCTGAAATTTTATTTTGCTTCAAGCTTATTGAATCAAATTGTTCGTTTAGATTTTTAAAAGGAATATCAGATTTATTTCGCTGTATGTTTCCAGATAGTGATATATCTAAGAATATGTCACTTTCCAAAGATAAAGCTGCTTACATAATTACAGATGGATTAGGCCATTACTTTAAGGAGAAATTGACTCAAATTCCTCGCAAGCAAGAAATTTTCGTAGTGCAGTTTGATGAATCACTAAATAAAATTGTACAACGAGCACAAATGGACATTCATTTAAGGTATATTGATGAAAATAATCTGGTCCAAAATGTGTACTACAACTCAGTATTTCTTGGACATGCGAATGCAGAAGCAATTTTTGAAAGGATTAGATCAGTATTCCCTAAAATAAGGTCCACAGAAAAGATAATACAGCTAGGCATGGGTGGACCATCTGTCAATTGGAAAGTAACATCGAAGTTAATGGATGAATTGAAAGAATCTGGATTGGGATTACTTCAGATAGAGTCTTGCGGATTACATGTTGTGCAGGGAGCTTTCAAACGAGGATTTAAGAAGGCTTCGTGGGACTCAGAAAATATTCTTAGGTCAGCATATTTTGTATTCAAAGACTCTTCTGCGCGTAAGGCTTACTTTTCTGAAGCTACTGGTGGAACTGATTTTCCTCAAAAATTTATTGGCATTCGATGGCTAGAAAATAACAAAGTTGCACAGTATTTTCTTAAAGTTTCTCAAACTTGCAAGAATTTGTTCAACAAGTTGAACTTAAAAAGATTCCAGCACCACTTAGTACAAATTATTCAAAACTCAAGCAAGGACTGAATTCTAACTCACTATTAAAAGCTTGGCTGCAATTTTTCATTATAATATCAAATGACCTTGAGCAATTTTTAGATCGTTTTCAGAGTAATGAACCATTAGCTCCATTTTTATACAATGATGTAAGAAAATTAATGAATTTATTGATGAGGAGATTTATAAAAAAAGAATATATAGAGGAAGCAACTGGACTGCATCTTGTAAATATAAATGTAAAGGAACCAAGTAATCTTATTCTGCTGAAGGAAATTGATATCGGATTCGCTACAAAGAAAGCTCTTCATATTAAAAATATACCTGATAAACTCTATTGAATTTAGTCAAGACTGTCAAGAACTTGTTATAAATCTTCAAGAAAGAAGCTCACTTAAATTCAAGCTAGAAAAAGGAATTTCTTGCATTTGTAGTTAATAAAGGGAAGTTTAAGGACTTGTGTTGCAAAAGATTTGAAGCTGTATGTGATATCTTTATTGATGCTGGTAGAATAACTGAAACATGCGCAGATAAAGCATTATTTTGTTTGAAAGAGCTTCTTTCTTCAAAGACTTTTCAAAATGCAACAAAGTCCTACTGTTCAGAGTATGTATCTTCAGGTCAGAGAAAAAGACTTGATGTATTTTGCAATGAAATTTAAATAGCAATGTTGAATATAAAGAACTACATTTTGTTATTAAGTTGATGTTGGTTTTATCTCATGGAAATGCGCAAGCAGAGCGTGGGGTTTCCATTAATAAGCAGCTATTAGAAGAAAACATACATGAAAATACAATAGTTGCACAGTGGTTAATTTATCAAGAAATTGCAAAAAATGGAAGCATTTTAGATATTCCAATAACAAAAGAAATTAGAAATTTTGTGAATATGGCATCTAAAAGAAGAAAACAACATCTAGAAAATGTAAAACAGCAATAGAATAGTGCAGAAAAGATGAAATGTGATAAAAGAAAGAAGTAAAGTACGATTAGCAAACTACTAAGAAAGAAACAAAAACTTTCAATGGAAACAGATGCTACTTTAGCTGCTAGAGGAGATACTGAGATTGATATGGTGACAAAAATTAATGTAGTAATTTAAAATTTTTGTCTTATGTATTTTATGTAATAAATTTTAAGAAAAGATGTCAAACAAAAAGGAAAGCAAATGCAGGGGCTTAGTAATATATTGATACTATTTTATGTACCTTTATATTGCTAAGTCGGTATGAGGGTGGGCCGTGGAGGGTTTTCCTTTTAACATAAAAATATAAGGTTTAATTATGTGTGTTGCTTTGTTTTAACGTCATCCGCTATTCCTATTCGACTTTGAACAAAACTTCGGTTAACTGAACGCCTTCAAAAAAGGGGCTTTAGAGGGACAGGTTTGCCATTGGGATCTGCAATATTTGCCAAAGGTTGCCATTGATGTGACTAAATTAGCGTGCGTTCTACCAGGCCATTTACACTTTAGCGTGCGTTCTACCAGGCCATTTACACTTTAGCGTGCGGTCTACCTGCACTTTTACACTTGAGCTTGCGTTCTACCATATCAGTCCCTTTTACACTGTCCTATAAGAATTTTCTACTTCAGGATGACAATAACAAAATGAATAATGATATATTATTAATGACTTACACTTAATCGTACAAATCATAATAATTCAGAATCAAAATTATCAAAAAAAGGCTAAATATTGAATTAATGGTGGAATTCATGGTTAGGTTAGGTTAAAAGGGTAAAGATAAGGTAAGACATAAAAGGTAGAACGCCCGACAAAGGTCATTTCACAGCGTCTAGCCTACGGATACTGCGGTAGACCGCACGATACAGTAGTACCTATTTTTCCTCATATGTTACACATGATTCTATAATATTGCAGCCACGCGACAAATACGAATAACGAAATTTCTCGATATATTTACAAGCTACTGTGGCATTTTTTAAGTATCAGATGAGTGATATTAACCCCCCCCCTCCCCGCCCTATTTTATTAAAATTGACGCTAAGGTGAATGAAGAATAGAAAGGCGTCACTTATATCACTAATACTGGGGAGTGATGTAATGTGATGTTAGAATGTATTTTCCGCAAATTATAAAATATTTCAGTGTTTGGTTTGGTGATTAAATCTATTTAATAAATGTTGGATGGTTTACTCTGACTTGTTACTTGGATAGTGGGTGAAAAGCAAGTTTTTCTCTCCTATCAAAGCTTTGCCATACTGATTTACCTGCGCTCGTTGTCCGCAAGTGCCACGCGGTAGATCACTGAAAGCATCATATACAAGATCGTGAAAACGATCAGTTCTGGCCAAATCATCTTGTAGATACTTCCTTGCCACCTCGAATGAAATTCAGAGACAAAACGTTAGTCATTTTTCAATATCAGAATATTTGCAGACTCTCGAAGACAGTGGTTTTCAACCGGGGTGCCCCGGGAGCGACCCAAAATCATTTTTTAAATGCCTAAATTGCAAACAAATATCTATTTCAAACATTTCTAAAAAAGTCTAACGACATTTGAAAGTATCTCGAAACTAGTCTGTCTTGTGCAACATAAAAACAAGGAAAAGCGAAAGATTGCAGACAGTGAATGAAGAAATGAGAGGTTGCCTTGTCAACTCCACGTCCCAATATTAAAGATTTATGTGATACTCACCAAGCTCAAATTTCCTATTAAACTTTTAAAGTTGAGATTTATTTATTTTCTAATTTTTATGTCTTATTTCGATTAAATTAGGTTAAATGTCAATCGTGGTTAATTTTGAAGTGCTTTCCATATAATTATTTATAAGTAAATTATTTTACATTAGCGCGCCACGCCTACTTCTAGATAGCAATTAGGGTGCCACTATCCTCAAAAGTTGAAAAACACTGATCTAAGACATAAAGAATATGTTAAAAACCTTTTTTAAGCTCACGAAAGTTTCGTTTCTTCTCAGAAATCATTGCCATACCTTGAAGGCTAGGCAAAGTTGTGTACCTTAACTCTACGCTTGGCTTGCTGAAGCACTTATTTTTTTTAATATTGAATCTACCATACTTGTTCTAATTTATAGTCAATGTGTAAAGTAGTAGATTATCTGAAGTACAATTAAGTAGTATATCAACTTTAAGCTGATGTACTACCTATTCATTAATAGGTAGCATTAAACTATATAAATTATTCTATAGATAGTCGTTTGAATAAATAAATTCCATATTTTTTCCCGTTAAACAATTTGCGAATCTCCCCTCTCTACTTTGCCTGCAGAAGACTTAAATGATTTTTAATGTTTTGGGCTGCAGCATTTTAACGAGCCTGTAAAAGCAGGAAGACACATTTGGAGTTATTTTTAGAGTTGAAAGATTATTTTTGCCAAACCTAAAAGGAAACGAATATCGTCTAAGGCAAAGGGGACAAACTTTGATATTCTATTATGTTGATTTTCTCAAGAATTCCGATACACACTACCCGCATTTAATTCTTGTAAATATTTGTTCATATTGAATCTTTATTATCATGTTTTAATACTATAGTTATGTTATGTTAACTTATTCTGATATTTTTTGGCAGGAGTAGGCTTAATTGTTTATGATTATGAATGAGATGCGATGCGCCACCTCAAATATACAATGCGTTAGCATTGACTCATCCGCACCGTTTAGCGCATGAGCACTAGGTCAGCATCCTTGGCTTAAGTGAAGATTTATTGGAATTTAGGATTTCTCTCTTCTTTATCTCTCTCTCTCTCTCTTCTCGCTTGTTCTTTCAGGCATTTTTGCCTTTTTTATTATTAGAATTTAGATTTAACTATCTAATTTCAGGACAGTGTATATATAGGTCGAGTAAAGCTGAGTAAAGTAAATACTATTAGTGATGTTACGCAGAAGATAAAATCACCATTATTTAATGAAAAATATTTAAGACCGCTATGTAGTAATTCTACAGATGAACAAACAACAACGTTAGGAAAAAAAATACTTTCAATCTATTTTAAAAGCCTATCTGAATTGTCCTTTGCTATTTATTCGGCGCACAAAGCAATATTTTCCGAGTTATTAGAACTTGAAAGTAGTATTTTCCAAGGCATAAAGCTATGACGTCATAAGCCTCGGCGGGGGTGGGGGAAGAGTTGCATTGCACCGATTCAAAAAATACACTTTACTAAGGATGATGCTAATTTAACAACGTTTAGAATATCAGGACTAGTAGGTTATTTAAACACGTTTAGTTTTAATCAGTCGAATTACCAAAAGTTGAAAAGGCTATGATGCCACGGCGTGTCGCTAGAATAGGCTTCTTGTTTGGTTCCATTCCCGTAAGGAAAGACAACACAAAAGACTTAACAACTTACTAAAAAAAAAACAACCATACAAACCTACATAAACCCACACCTAGCCCAAGCATTATTGGGGGGATTCAAAACAAGCTGTCACTGACAAGATGGCTACCAATCTATTTTTGTCATAATACCATAATTAGAAATTTCCGCGCCTTAATCATCACATCATCACTAACTTTATAATTTAAGAAGGGGATTTTTTGAGTAATTGAATAATAATTTCATCTTAGTTTGGTTATGACTTGTTTTTTATCAAAGTTCAGAAATAAATATAAATATCGAAATTTTGTGAATTTTTTAAAACCCAAAGAATTACAAATTATGAAGTTCAGAAAATTTATTTTTTTATATCTTCTTCTATAACTATATTTTAGCGACGTGATATTTTGAAAGGGGTAAAATTTAGTTTCGAGTTCCTTTTTAAAATTATTATAATTGGCGAAGTTCAGAAAATGTATAAAAATTTAACCATGGTTGCTTTTTTTTAGATTTTAAATTTTAATCTTAGTAGCGAAGCGCAACAGGGGGAGTGGCGAAGCCATTGCCTGGTCACTCCATATACGATTTTGCGTATTTTATAAAAATGGAAATATTTATAACAAGGCGCCTTCGATTGCGTTATAGTTCATCTGTAGAATTCCACTATTTAATAGAAGACTTGAAAGCATCGGATTTTATGTGAAGATTGTGCTATAAATATAAAAACAAATTCACTACATACCTGAACAGTAGCTTCCACAAGATTCCAAACTTATGTGAGCTGGCAACATCTTTGGTATACGAAATGGTCATTTTCTCTAATTTTTTGGCCCACAAATATTTAAGTTTTTATTTTAGTTTGTTATGGAGTAATTTTATTTTGTTTCAAAAATCCAATTGCCAGTATTTTCTTTCCTTACTTGCATCTAAAAAAATAAGTTTTAGGAATCATTTTTGTCATCTTAAAAGTGAAATGCCACTCTTAGCTACAAGTGGCAAAATTCAAAGTTAGAAATGAAACAATGGGCAAAAAGATAAGAGCACAAAGGACAACTGAAAAATAAAGACGATGTAAATTGTAGTTATTTCGAGGGCGACGCCTTTTAACACCGCTTAAACATATAAAATGCTACAAAGAAATTTAGCCACTGTAATATCAACCTAAACTTAAGAGAAGCTCAAAAAATATCACGTGAAAGGTCCCGAAAGGGGATAAATTTGTGAGTTTCGCTTTTTGTAATTGTCCTCAATGGTTTAAAATCACATTAAAATATCATTTTCTCCTTTATTAGTTTTTATTTAGAAATAATATAGTTTAGTGTCCGTTGAATATGCGCGCCCTTATTAATGACTAAGACCCGTCTCCCTCTAGCGGCCGGTTTTGAAACACGAGCAGTTCACATTAAATTCTGTATCTGAACAACACAAAGATACGAGTAAAATTTGTTATTTTGTTGCAGGATGTTGTTAATTGTCTAAAACCGACGTTATTTCTTTTATTATATTTATTTTTTCGTTAATAAAGCCTGAAAAAACAAAACGAAGTAATGGACAGAATTTGCCTATTTGTATCGCTTTTATTCTTGTCAGTTTTCTATATTTAGTTCTCGCAAATGGGGTGTAAAGATATGTTCATCGGGGCTGTATTTTAATGGAAGGAAAATAAGATAATACTGCAGTTCTGGCCATTAGTCATCTTCTCACACTTTTATCTTTATTGCAGTTATTTTCTCCACTGATTTTCTTTCTTTCATTCTAATTCCTTTAGTTTACTGTTTTCGACAGAATTTTTTCCCCTGGTGAAAGAACTGCTTATAGATTTTTTTCATGATGTAGTAAACAAGTACGATAATAATAGAGCTGCGGCTGTAGTATATTTGGACTTTAGGAAGGCGTTCGACGAAGTTCCCCATGCGCGGTTGATAAGAAATGTCACGCACACGACCTGCGTGGCAATGTATTGCGCTGGTTAGAAGATTGGCTTAATAATAGAGAACAAAGAGTGGTAATAAACGGCGAGCGATCAGATTGGAAACCGGTTACGAGTGGTGTCCCCCAAGGGTCGGTCCTGGGTCCAGTTTTGTTTCTTATTTTCATTGCTGACTTTGATGAAGGGTTATAAAGTAGGTTGATTGAATTCGCGGACGATACAAAGCTCATGGGAAGCGCAATTACAGATGGGGATAGGGCATCCTTACAGGAAGACTTAGAAAAGCTTATTCAATGGATAGAGAAATGGCAGATGGATTTTAATGTCGAAAAGTGTAAAGTCGTACACATGGGTTATTTTAATAAAAAAATTCAGTATAATCTGAGCGGTAGAAATCTTGATTCTGTGGAGGAGGAGCGGGACTTGGGTGTCCTTATAACCAAGGATCCCAAGCCCTCTGAGATGTGTATGCAGGCGTCGAAGAGAGCGAATAAGGTTCTGGGTTTCATCTCGCGTAATTTCGATTATAAATCTCGTGACGTAATAGTCCCTCTTTATAAATCCTTGGTTCGACCCCATCTCGAATATGCCGTTCAATTTTCGTCACCCTTTTACGTCAGGGATATTGACAGGATGGAGAGGGTGCAGAGAAGAGCAACTAAATTGGTTCCAGAGCTCCGTGGTTTAGAGTATGAAGAAAGATTGAGACAGCTGAAATTACCATCTCTTAAAAAGCGTAGACTAAGGGGAGATTTGATCGAAGTTTTTAAAATACTGAAAAGTTACGATAAGCGTGATTTTGGGCACCTCTTTACCTTCAGTGAAGGGAACAATACCCGCGGAAATAACGGTTTCAAGCTCGAGGGTCGTAGGTTCGAAACTATTATAGCAAAAAATTCCTTCACGTATAAAGCCATAGACAAGTGGAACAGATTGCCAGCTGAAGTGGTGGGAAGTGAATCATTGAATATATTTAAAAATCGTTTAGACAAGTATTTCGAAAATTGTGGGGTAATATAGGAAAAAAAACGATTGTCATCATGACTCATAAAAATTCGCCAAACTTTTAGGGCTGCTTCGAGTAGGTCGGTTGGCCCTTGCATGCCTGTATCTCGGTAATCATTCTTTTAATTTTTCTGCGGGTAATTTTCATCCTTGGTCTCACGCGATTAATGTTAGCTTCTTTATTATATATTAGGAAAGATAAGCGGCGTTGCCAGGAAATAAAAAAACTATCTTGAACAAATTGAATTCTCTACTTGACTTAAATTGCGCAATTAAAAGTTGGTAGGTATAAGAAAGTAAGGTTTACTTTTACTTGAGTAATGGAGTAGTGTATCATTAAAGACTAATAGAGAACGATTTTCATATTACCATATATAACCTAGGCATATATTTAGGTTAAACGAATTTAATCACTCCTTCGACAAAACACCATTAATGCGGGCAAGCATATATGTGCAATTTTTAACAAAATATCTTAATTATTCTATTCGTGAGCATAATGATAATATGTAAGGTTGCGTTTTTTAAACATTGCAGGCGCAGAATTAGACTTTTAAACCTTAGTTTTTCCACAGGCATGTTGATGTTTTAATTGCAACTCATAGCCGCGAATACTTGTCCAAAAAACATAGAAAGGCGAAAATCGCGTTTTTAAACAACAAACACGCCGAACTCCTAGACATTGACGTGCTGATTCAAAATCTGCAAAAATTTAGTTCAATCTGGTTCAATAGATTTTGAGTTATGGGGAAGCAAACCAGTTTTGTTCAGACACGACTGCTTTATAAAGGGTGTTGCAGTAACTTGGACCGATTTTAAATGTGAGTTAAATTTAAGTGTTTAATGATTTTTTCTTTTTTCTTTCAGATTTAGCAACTTCAGTCTTTGGCAATTTCAACCATGGAAAGATTAACAATCGAACAACGTGTTAAAGTTATCGTAGCCTATTACGAAAATGGACGTTTAAACAGAAACGCATTTCGGGCACTTCGCGATTTTTTTGTTCAACATAATCGATCAACCGAGAGTGCAATTGGGATTTTTTTTCGTAAATTCAAACAAACGAGGTCGGTGGCAGATACGAAAATGCCATTGCGTGCTCGTTTACGCCGTTCAGCTGAAAACATTGTTGCAGTGCACGAGAATGTGGCCGAAGATCCAAACACCTCTATTCTTCATCGCACGCAAGAATTGAACCTCTTCACAACAAGGTTACATCGAATTTTGACAAAAGATTTGTCTCTACACGCTTACAAAATTCAATTGACACAAGAAGTTAAGACCGCTGACCATTTGAAGCGCCGTACATTTGTCAATTGGGTGCACAAACAAAAACAAGCCGATGATGATTTTTCGTAAAAAATCAACTTTAGTGATGGAGTCCATTTTCATCTTGGTGGATTCGTTAATAAGCAGAATTGTCGCATTTTGACTGATAAAAATCCCAGCAAGATTGTTGAAAAGCCACTGCATCCACAAAAGGTCACTGTTTGGTGTGCATTTTTTTCTAGGGGAATCATTGGGCCGTATTTCTTCGAAAATGATGTCGGGAATTCTGTTACGGTGACAGGCGAGTGATACCGTGCCATGATAACCAACTTTTTATGGCCTTAATTGAATTCTATGGATATCGAAGATTTTTGGTTTCAACAGGACGGCGCCACATTCCACACAGCCAATGCAACAATGGCTTTATTGAATGAGAAGTTCCCAGGTCGCATCATCTCTCGAAACAGTGAGGTCAATTGGCCACCACGATCGTGTGGCTTGACGCCTTTAGATTTCTTCCTTTGGGGTCATCTCAAAAGTAAGGTCTATGCAAACAAGCCAACAACAATTCAACAGCTGTAGGATGAGATAATAAGGCATATTGATGAGATCAAGGAGCAACTATCCAGAGACGTCATCAAAAACTTTGACTATCGAGTGGAGGTGTGCCGCCGAAGCCTTGGTGGATATTTAGGCGATATTATTTTTCACACATAATTGCGATGACTCAAATAACATGATCCAATAGTGAAATCAATAAATTTTCACCAATAACACTGTTTTATTTACTGCTAACTTCGATCCGTCTTAATGGAACACCCTTCTTATATATATATATATATATATATATATATATATATATATATATATATATATATATATATATATATATATATATATATATATTGGAATAAGTAGGCCATATTTTATGCAGGATCATTAAAGTCCACAGCGAGGGCTGCATTGTTTAATTTAAATTGCAGCTTCTTTATACTCGTAGCTTTATATATAATTCCAATTGATGGTTTTAGGCGAGTAAAATTACTCGGAAGAGGCATGATTTTATTTGCCTAGACGTCTTTCGACCTAGAGGTAGTTCAGCTTTGGGTCAGAATAGTGAACATAATATTAAATGTAATATCTTTAGAAAATATTTTAAACATAATTCTAAGATAACCGACTAATACGCTAACTCAAAAATGTAAAGCTAATTTCTTATGTAGAATTTAAGACTAAATTCTTATTTTCGAAAACCAAAAGTTACGAGTTTTGTAATTTGTTAGAATATACAAAAGGATGCAAATTTGATATTTTATTAGATGAGTTGTGGTCCCATTCGGGGGCGTTGCAGATTATGGCTGATTGGTCAGTTAGCACAAATCATCATCACCCTCACCGTACCACATTCATCTCTATTTCTAATCATAACCATCTCATCAACACTCATCCCAGACACAATCTTTTCTCTCATTATAATATTCCCCATTTATATTATGCCAATGTTCACCAGACTGCGTTTCACTGCGAATAGAGATACTACAGACTCACCGAGAGATCTTACCTAGTCCTATTTCTCAACGCTTCAACTTCGAGATTTTTACGTAGGCGAAGAAATCCTCTACGCGTCAAGACCTCTGACGTCACTTCCCCCGTTTGTAGAGTCTCGGACGTATACGCCAGCGAGGATCCCTCGTCGGAAGGCGACGATTTTCGCCTTGGAATTTGCTTCTCTCCCTACGACAGCAGCACACCTCGTTCCTGATAACTTCTCTGCCAGTCGAGGCCTGTAGAGACTACCGGTTTCTGTCGTGTCCGAACCCCAGAAGGAAGCCCTACAGGGGGCGAAGTGGACAGGACCGGCAGGTGGGCCCTTTTTAGACATTTTCTTCTTAGGTAGGTCCGTCATGGATGAGAGCGCCACCCCAAGCCACCAAGGGCGAGACCATTTTTCCACCATTGGGGTTGCACTATGCCGTCTAGTGAACAAATATTATGGCTATCTGGCTATATGCAATAGCAACCTAGACGTCGACAAAGTCCTAAGTGTAAAGTCCCGCACGAAACTCGACGAGATCGGCCAATCTGCCAAAAGGTCAATCATCTACCGTCGCCTTGACCCCTGGGTGGGGTCACACCGTGCAGGAGAAATGAAGGCCGAAATCAAAGACAAGCGAAGTTGGGCAAAAATCGATGAAATTTACAAGTTTAAAAATCATGATGGAGGGGAGTACACCTACCTCTTCAAAGCGACCTTCCAGAGATGGCCACCAAGGCGTCAGAGGCAGGCTTAATTATGTTCTGCACTAAGATCTCAGCCTCGTGCATTGAGAGACTTTTGTTTTAGTGCAGGTCTGCTTCTCATGCTAAGCCCTGGAGCAGTACACGACAAAAGAATGTACATTCCAGGGCAAAGTATGTTCAGAATGCGCCGAAACCGGGCACACCTGGAAATAGTGTACCAATGGGGGCGCAAAGAAGTGCCTAAACTGCAGAAGCCCTCACCGCACACTCTCGATGTCTTGTTCCATAAAGAAGACCCTAGTAAATGAGAAGAAGAGGAAACTGCAAGAGGAAATGACCCGTAAGGTGAACACTAGCTACGCTCAAGAGACACAAAATCAAGAGAAAGGCATAACACTACTACAACTAGACCCGACAATGAACTTGGACCTGGTTATGTGCGTAATTCACGCCCACTTCGTGAACATAGCCAAACCAGGATGTTCACCAAAAACAGAATGAAACCAATGTGGTTTCCCAACAACCCTCCCTTAACTGAACTCTACCAAACACAGACGGGAAGCAGGCCCAAACCTGATTCAAGGAACATATCAAAATCCAGGGACCCTCAACTGAAGAAACGTGATGAGCCCGTAACATCCAATGAAGACCGATCAGCCGGCCCAAAGGGAGAGAGTTTCACAAGGGGCGAGCCAACAAAGCAAGCCCACCAAAGAGGACAGGCAGACGGCACGCAGGCAAAATACCACAAGCTTGATTTAAATATGCGAATCTATGCCTCGCCATCGGCTCCACTCACTAGACTAGCAAAAGTCAAAGATATAATCGAGGGAGTAATCAAAGGAAAGTTCAAGTGGGATTTTGACTGCAATGCCACCGAGGTGGAAATGCTTTCGGCACTCAAAAGAGAAAAGATTGAAATTTACCCCGTCATACTTTAACCTTTCGCACGAGCAATTAAAAAGAAAAGGTGAGGGAGAGTAAGGTCACAATCACGCAAAGAGCAAGCAAAGGTTCAGAACATTCAATTAAATAACATGGCTTGTAATACGATGTTTAATAGCCAAATTAAGATCTTTTCGCTAAACGTCAATGGTTGGGAAAACAAAAAATTCTCATATAACAACATCATCAGCGAAGTAAAGCCGGACATAGTCCTAATCTCGGAACATGGCCTCAACACAGACGTGAATCCTTTGGAAATCTACAATTAAAATGTTATTTCGGCCAGCCATTCAAAAGAGAGATACGATGGCGTTTCAATAGCTGTATGGAAGGGAATCAAGTACAAGGAAATAAAAGACCTGGAAAAATCGTATCTTGCCATTAAAATCAGCACAACCATTGATGATATTGTCATAGCTGTGGGGTACCAACCCCCAAGACGACCATATCTCCCCATCTCCAACTTCATCCGACTGTTCAGGAGGAACACCTCTACCATCCTGATCGGAGACCTCAACGCCCGCTGCAGAGAGGCAGGTTACACACTTGGGTTCAACAGATCGGGAACCTCGCTGAGCCTGCTTATTGATCGTGATCTGATGCAAAGAGTCGGCCCAGAATTCCACACGTACCTGAAAAGAAGGTCCTCAAAAGTTCCTGGCCCATGCACCCCTACGGAACACGTTAGTATGGTCACTACCGTGTCAACGTTCCCTATACCAGTGAAGATTCCATCCCCTAAGTGCTTGCCTAAAGCGAACTGGAAAGAGTACAGAAGATTGTTACAGGATTATCAACTGAACCAACTGGACGGGTCGACATTACAAGACCTCGATATTCACAGGCAGGACATTGTGGCGAGACTAAAGGAGGCGAACAGGGTAGCCATCCCTATGGTCGGCTACAAGACTCTCCCAGCACCACATTGGGACGAGACTATCATACAAAAGAAGACAGGCTAGACAAACTGGCCTTGGAGATAAATCGACATGGGAATACAGCAGACCACCACGAGGAGCTCCGGAACCTCCGTTTGGAGCTGAAATTCGTGATAGGTGAAAAGTCGAAAACGATATGAAATGGAATCATCGATGTGATAGACATGGAAGGTGACCCCAGGAAGTTTTGGAACCAAATCAAGAGACTAATTGGCACACTCCCCACCAAAACCAACATTAATTTCACAGTGGACGGGTGAAGTATCATAAATAACCAGGAAATAGAACAAGTCAGAGAACATTGGAGAAGAAAGTTCACCATCACAGATGAGGAGAACGAGGACTTCGATACGGAGTATGAGGAAGAGATTATCACGGACCTGGAGGCACAAGGGCCGGTCTTATCTCCATTCTACTTTGTGGACGCTACTAGACAGACAGAAGAGGAGGGTAGACCATTCACCCCTGACGACTTTGAGGCAGCCCTCTAAAGCTTCAAACAAAGAGCCTCAGGCATTTCAGGCATTCTTAAGGCACATTTGAAAAATGCTCTTGCGAATATCAACACAGCGATCTTAAACCTATTTAATGCCTGCCTTAACTTAACGTCGGGTATTTTCCCCACCAACTCAAGAGGGCAAGAATGATTTTTCTCCTAAAGCCAGGAAAACCTAAATGGGAAGTAAAAAGCTAAAGGCTCATATCTCTCCTAGAGTTCATAGAGAAATACTGGTCAATGAAATCGTTGAGAACCAATCTTGACGCAAATGATTGCCACAATGGGCAACAACATGGTTTCCGGAAGCACCTGGGAACTGAGACAGCCCTTGCTCTGTTGATTGAGCACATTGCTGTTGCTAAGGCTGAAGACAAAAAGGTAGACCTAGTGCTCAGAGACGTTTCATCGGCTTTTGATAAGGTATGGATCCCCGGACTAAAGAAGAAACTCTGCCACCTACAGATGGGTACGAACATCACCAGGCTTTTTTACGACTACCTCGAGGACCGCGAGGCGATTATAAAAATCAACGACTTCGAGGGGCGACCATTTCCCATGAGAACCGGTGTGCCCCAAGGGGGCTGCATGAGTCCGACGTTGTATATGACTTATACAGGCAACCTGCCTTTCTCATCAAGGATTACGCAGCCTATATCCAGCTGGCTGATGATATTTCACAACTGATCACCAACGACTATCCCAATCTAACCGACATCGCGAACAGAACAACGTGTGAAATAGACAATCTCAATACTTACGAGGCTCGCAACAAGATCCGCACCAACGTGGAAAAGTTTAAAGTCCTTCCCATCGGACGCAATAAAACTGCCGACGTTCTAGTGCGAGGCGAGTTCTATCCGTACACCCTCGAAGCTCGATCCCTCGGTCTAAACATAACACCAAGAGGATATGGCATACATCTCAATCTCAATGTAAAGGTCGTGCAAACCAAGAGACACTTAGGTCAACTTTACAGATTCAAGGGGCTCTCCTTTCGGAACAAAAGGAAATTATACATGGCCCTGGTGAGGCAAATTTTGCTATACCTCGCCATTCCGATGCACCTGGCGAGCAAGTCTTAACTGAGGAAAGCACAAGCAGTACAGAACCAGGCACTTCAATTCCTATTCAATGTACCTAAACTGGACCGCATTCCTTCAATCAGACTTCACGCTTTTGTAGAGATGGACCCCCTAAACGTAACCCTACACAATAGGGCAAAATCGATATGGAGGAAGGTTCACGAACACCTACCAGAGAGAGCACTCCAAAGATTACGACAACCCGATCTTGACAACCGAATCTGACATTACCAACGTGGATTTAACAGCAGCTGCCTCTGTATGCAAGAGGATGTGATACCCCTATTTCAATAGCAAACCGAAAAAACTCCAAGGCAATCACGAATAGGACAATGTAATCAACTTTTCATGCATGTTTTCACGTATGTTAAAAAATTAATCAAATACCAAAAAAAATCCGTAGTGGACAATTAATCAAAATGAAATAAAATTGTAGAATATAAACAAAGTTAATTAAAAAGATCCGCAGTGGACACATGGAAAACAAATGTTTTTATGTAAATAAAGTTTAAAGGAAACTGAACTGATATGTATGACGCCTTCGAATTACGGGTATAGTCTACAGCCCAAACTTCAAGCAAACTAAAGTACAAAGTCTTGAATGCTTAACTTTTTTATCTGGTACGCTAATGAATAAAGAAGACCACGTGAAGATACTGCCAGTCAAGCTGGCACATATTCTCATCTAGTTTAACACTTTTTCTCACTATAATCTCTCCTACACCCTTTCGTCCCCCTATCTTTTATGATCCATCAATGTTCACCATTCTGCTCCGAAGATGACTTACTACTAGATCAAAAGACGTCTAGGCAAATAAAGACATGCGTCTTCCGAGTAATTGTCCTAAACTATAGCCGTCAATTGCAATTATATTTGAAGCTATAAAGAAGCTGCAATTTAAATTAAACAATGCAGCCCTCGCTATGGCCTTAATGAATCCTGTAAATATATATCCGTCTAATTTGAGCGTGATGTTTCCTTTTCATTCTCAGACCTATCCACGCATATTTGTCAAGTTGTAAATAAAAAGAGCTGTTGTAAATCAATAGAAGTGAGAGTGGCTTTCAAAGGAATGCTTCCATTTCACATTTCTCTCCATTCACTCCGACCAGGAGTAATTTCACTTCACGAATTACATGTGAAGCCTCATTCTTACATTTCAGAACCACCCAAGCCATTTTTATAATCCCTGTGACTCAGACGTGGAAACTCTTCTCAGCCATCTTGGATATCTTCTCGCATCGGGTCAGAAACGGGGAATGACAGACAGAATGAAAAACTTCGATCTCTAACGAGAAGTAATGATAAACAAAGAAACTTGCCAAGGATTATAATAGCGACCGGACTCTTGTGGGGCTGAAAGGGGGTGCAGTGTGAAAAAGTTTAGAAGAGAGATGAACTCGTTGTGCTTAACTTGCCCCTTATAAACACCCCAACAATTACGCCCAATAGACATACACATGTTTCAACGGCCATTTAATTATGCTAGCAGATAGAGAGGTTATACACATGTGTAAATGTGTGAAAGTGTGTGAAAATGGAGATGGGAGAGATGTTGAAAGAGACAAAGGAGAAAGAGATTCCGAGACATCCGAAAATAGCATTTTTATAATTCCATTTTAGTAAATATTTACATTATTTTTCCGTATACGTAAACACACATATATACAAATTTATGTGTACATGAACATGATATAAGTAGGTAGCGTCATAATGAATTGCGCACAAAGATAAGAATGACAATCACTACTAAACCCGAAGGCACCAGGGGCCGGTGGTTGTTGGGTGCCCTCCAGGGAGGAGGGGGGGCGTTCTTTCTACCGCGGTAGAGGTTTAAGAAGCCCCCTACAGGAGATCTGTTCCCCCTCACCGCCTCTCGGAAGAGAGGAGAAAGTGGGTATCCTGCGATGTGAAGACGGGACAGGAAATGTTAGCGGTGTGGTGATTGCTATTGCACGTGGAGGCATTCACCATTGTGGGGATGAGTATCAGCGTATTCGCCCACTGGGCGCTAAGGTCGTGAGGCTGCTGTAAGTTTGAGGTCTAGCGATTGGAGGTTATAATATATTTAATTAATTGGGATCATTTTATTTAATTTCTTGCAATTAAGTCAAATATTTCACTCCAGTTCTACGGACGGTTTTTTCTATATAACAAAGGCAGCAGCTTCGCCACGCCTTCTTACAAGAGGAGCTTACACTTCGCAGGCAGACCTTCGGTCTGTGTGTGGTGTGCGACCTATCTTTCTCTAGTAATGGGATTTGGTCTAGACAATATTAAAAGGTTTCTAGTACACATCTCCTAATAATTTACTTTTGGTCTAAATACGGAAAAAGCGAGCCACACTGCTTTTTTTATCGATCCAAATTTGCTCTAATAATTTAATTTTAGTTTACTGGGTTCGTAGAACCAGTAGCTATTTCCTCGAGCAAAGATTAAAATAGAAAATATATTTTAAAAATAACCGATAAAACCTTAGTATATATGAAAAAAACAAAAAAACATCAATTTCTAAATTTGAATCAATTTTCTAATTTTTCAAAATTTCGCCATTTTAATTCTTCTTGTTCTCAAAAAATTATATTTGTTTTCAAAAGGATTCGTTTTCCTTAAAAATAATTGAATGATTAAAGTAACAAACATGGTCATTCTCAAACGGCAAAAAATCTTCGGAAATATCCCCAATTTTCCCAAGTTAAAATCTCGTGGTATGAATATATAATTGATTACTTAAGAGACATTTCGGAAGTGACTGGCTTTCATCATCATTGTTTTAGAAACCTGTTTCCTAAGTAAAAAAAATATATATTTGTTGACCGTAAAACTACGTTTTTCTTCTTAATTCAGTCAAATTTATTATCCTCTCTATTATATTTAATTTCACCATTATAAAGTTTAATTATTAATCCATACTAATAACACCCATTGTATCTCTTTCTCTCTCTCTCTCTCTCTCTCTCTCTCTATATATATATATATATATATATATATATATATATATATATATATATTTATTCCTCTGTGTGTAACTGGCATCAGAATTTCTGCGGAGTTGATTCATTAATGACCGATTTTCCCTATTTCCTCCTTCGCATATTTTTGGATATCTACAGGGTGCTTAACCATCTTAGTCGAGAAAGTGAAGCTACTTGCTTCACGTTATTCAATTATTAATTTTCTACAGTGTGCACCGAAATTGTCAGTAGTTTTGAAAAATTATACAATGTAAGTGTTCTTAATATTTATTGTATTGAATAGATCTAATGGATATTCCAAGTAATGCCTGAAAAAAATTAGCTTTTTCTATATTAGAGAAACTGAAAATTGTGTCATTTTTGACGACAATTAATAATATTAAAGTTTTATTAATATCATTATAGTCATTATGATTACGTAATATAATTATTTTTGTATGAAAATTTGGATTATGGATAAATTCGATTTTTCACTTTTGAATTGATTCACTTTTTAATGTTTTGTGTGCGTGCAACCACTACTACACGGTTGTTGGTTTAATATTCTTACTAAGACTGAATGTAAATCAAGTAACATTCTTCTTGTATGCATACCAGGCAATGGCTTCGCCACTTCCCTCTACGAGGGGAACTTGCGCTTCACTACTAAGATTAAAATTAAAAAATCTTAAAAAAAGAAGCCATGGTTAAATTTTTATAAATTTTCTGAAAATCGCCAATTATAATAATTTTAAAAAGGAACTCTATAATAAATTTTCCCCCTTTAAAATATAAAAATAAATTTCTGAACTTCACCATTTTTTAAAAATTCACAAAATTTCGAAACTTATATTTATTTCTGAACTTCACCATTTTGTTTTTGATATTATAAAAGAATTATTAGAAATAACTTTGATAAAGAAAACGTCATAACCAAACTAAGAGGAAGTTATTATTCAAATACTCAAAAAAATCCCCTTCTCAAATTCTATGCATATTTAGGAAGGATAAAATTGGAGAAGCAACTAGATTTTTCCACGTAATTGGAGGACTTTGGGCGAATTGGAATTTGGTAAGTTTTATGAATTAACATAGGAATACAAAAGAAAAGAAAAAGACTAGCGGTCCACTCAAGGCTATTCACGCAATAGTCAATCTTTCGAAGTGACAATCAGTTGTGAATTAACTAATAAGTTTGTAAAACATCAACCGCTCACTTATTTATAAACTCGTTTTTGTGAATTTTAAAGGGTGTACTATCTCCCGTTGTCATTTTTTGCACAATGCTTTCGCGTTTCAATGATATTTACTACCACATCCCTTCTTCATACCTTCTCTTACACACTGGGCGACCAGAATTCATTTGCAATGGTGCTCGGTACATTACATGCTAAGTTGACTCAGAGGTGTTCGTTTTTCTCAACGAATTTGCCAATTTCTTTTTAAAGATAAGTTTCCACTCAAACTATTCGTACAGAAGTATGAAAGTAGTGACTGTATGTATGGGGGAGGGGGATTTCTTTTGTATGTTCCATATAATTAACGGAATCAATTTTCTAATTCCCAAGCCATATTATAATTATTAGAGAGCAGTGTCCACAAATTTTCCCCATTCTCCTCTTTTCTGTTTGATTTCGCCACTATCTTTTGTCTGCTATTGTCTTTTTAATATCTTTGTCGTTATATTTTATGTTGTCATTATCTTTTGTATTTTTTGCCATTATCTTTCGTCTTTACGATTATCTTTTACTTTTTTTACCGTTATCTTTTGTCTGTCATTATCATGTCTTTTTGTCACTCTACTTTATCTTGTCATTACCGTTTGCCTTTGTAATTATCCTTTTCGCTTATATCATTATTTTTTTGTCTTTCATTATATTTGTCTGTAATTATTATTTTAACATCAGAGTAATAAACTTTAGTCTGTAATTATATTTTTCATTATCAATCATTACTTTTGGTCTTCTTTTTAATTAACATTTTCTTTTATCCTTTGCCTTATTTGTCATTATCTTTTGTCTCATTATCTATTTAACTTCTTTGCTTCTGTAACTATTTTTTCACACTTCTTTATCACTATCTTTTTTCCGTTGTTTCTTTGTGTTTTCCTCGCAAAAATGACCCTCTTTTCCCCTTACATACCCCCTGTTCCCCTTACGCCCCCCTTTTCCCTCCGGTGGACGAGGCGTGAGGGAGAAGAAACTTAAAAATAGCGCGTCACGTCCGCTCAGACCTCTCCTATTAGAGCCCCTCTTGGGAGGGGGGGAGGGATTTGTACATTGGAGCACATGTGCTTTGTCTTCTACATCCCGATACTCTTTGTATGTTCCTTACCTACTCCAATGCCCAGATTAAAATTCGAGGCGTCCCTTCATTCCTAGTCTTTTCCGCTGTCCCCTCCCATACCTAAACAGACCTTTGAAGTATTTATCAATTTATACTTCTTTTCTTCACATTCGATGTTATTAACGCAAAATCTTCAATTTATTTGTCTCTTGTTCAATATTTTTTAGTGTTTTGTATATAACCATGCGATATTTTCTTGTACACTTCTGGTTTTATGATGTAGCATCTTTCACTTGGGATCGCTATCATTCCTATTAGTAATAATAGAATGTCGATGCTTTTCTTCGACTTATTGGAATGGTAGGTCGATTTCATTATTTTTTCATCTGCTCAATCGATACTTTCTCCGAAATTTTTATTTAGAAAGTCTGTGGTTTGAACGTATTCTTTTTTTCCCCCTTTTGAAGTATTTTGTTGGCCTTCTTGTTTGGGGGAAATATTTGACGGAATTACAATAGGAATTAAGACTAATATTACAAATTGATAAATAAAATATCTAGACGAGAACTATATAAAAATTGAGGAGGAAATATTTTAAGGACTTTATATTTTAAAGGTGAGTATATCAGCCTCCGCGGAGAAGCTATCTTCCGCTGCCCAACTTCTTCCAAGTAGTCAGAAAGAACTATTCATCGATATTCGCAGGAGATCTCAATGCATGGTCAATATACTAGGTATACACGGTAAAAGATAAATGTGAGAAGAATATAAACATTATATTCAAAAAGAAATTGGTCCGAGTAGGCCCTGAATTCCTAGCGTTGATCACAGGCAGAGTAACAAAGAAATTTGATGTTGTACTGAGTAACTAAAAATTAATTGGAGCATACATGTACTCCTTGGAACCCAATTACCAATACAACATGAATGAATTACAACCGGCCAAATTAAAATAAAATCCAGAAAACAATATAAGAAAACCTAAAAAGAACAATATAGGAAAGACCTTTCTGATTATATGAAACCGAGTTTGTAAGGGAAAGGCATTACATATATCGAAAAAGAATTAAAAATATGTACACAAAAGAGAATAAAAGCAAATGAAAAACATGTACCTAGGGACAAGTAAAGACGCTTCCAAGCCTGGCATGGGACCCCGGAAGGAAGGAAATTGTCAACAATCTAAGATATTAAAATAACATGAAAGATGCGGTAAAGTAAATCCCAGGAAATACTGGGCACCAACCCCAAACTTTGGAGGCAACCGCTGCCGACAAAGAGGAAAATAGACCCAGGAAACTCATTCGCAGAATAACGAGGAAGTTGAAAGAATCCTAAGAATATCTTTACAATGACGCCGTAAAAAACTAACGGAGCTTTTGAGTTAGGATTTGAAATAGAAGCAATGAAGGACTCAAAAATGAACTGAGGAAAACGTACAAACATCTCATTTGCAATGGACGAACACGGATCTTTTTCCCCTGGAATTTAAAGCGTAAGATCAACGATGATTTATCATCCAGAAATATTATAAAGAGGAATCTGTAAAGAAAGTGGCGAAGATTTGGTGAAAATGTATGGAATATAGACAAGGTTTCTACATTGTCACTTCTTGCACTTTTTGTGTCATTTTTTCCCACTTTTTCTTGAATTTGATCATTTTTCCCACTTTTTTATGAATTTTATGATTTTTACCCACTTTTTCATAAATTTCAACCATTTCTTTTAATTTTTTCAATTTTCATGAAATTCAACTATTCTTTCTACTTTTTCATGAATTTCGAACATTTTTTCCACTTTTTCCTTTTTTCATGAAATTCTTTAACCATTTTTCCACTTTTTCACTTTTCATGAAATTCGAACACTTTTTAATGAATTTCAACCATTTTTTCTAACTTTTTCATGAATTTCGAAAATATTTTTCCAATTTTCATTAAATTCAACCCTTTTTTCCAACTTTTTCACCTTGTAATGAATGTCAACCATTTTTCACACTTTTTTCACCTTATCAGGAATTTCATTCATTTTTACCATTTTTTGTCTTTTATCCATTTTTTCCACTTTTAAATTTTTTTTTCATGATTTAAACCATTTTCTCCACTTCTTTCACTTTTCCATGAATTTCAATAATTTCTTTCCCCCTTTTTCACTTTTTCATGAATTTCAATTATTTTTTTTCATCTTTTATTTCTTAATTTTTTTTCTCGTTATTACACAACCTTTTATATAACTAAAATAAGCATATGTTATATTAGAAGCTACATATTGTATATAGATCTTAAAGATATATATATATATATATATATATATATATATATATATATATATATATATATATATATATATATATATATATATATATATATAACACCTTTTGGTTATTGTTAAACTTGTATTTATTTGTTAATAGTACGTTAAGTAATAATAACTTGTAAAAATTTTATTTTGCAGATGTCAATTTTTTAGATGTAAAATGCTATTTAGCAAAAGTGTTAACTTTCAACTGGAGTGGTTGTACAAAACAATGAAGGCTAGACTATAAGTGAATGGTGACAACCATATAGTCAATTTGGTATTGTGTACTCTTTTCAACCACACAATTTCCTTTAAGTTAAAAGGAAAACATGCTCTTATTCTTATTGAACATAGCAATAATCAAAAGCATTTTAAAAACAACGAAAGTTTAAAAGAACAGCAGTTTTTGGTAATGAGTGAAATTGATGGAGTTATAGGAAATGAGAAGAATACATCAAACACCAAATTTTCATTTATTCCTCAAAAATAATTGTATCAAAGAGTTGAACTAAAGTAGGGCTAACGGGAAGTTCTACATAAGTGACAATCCTAGTGCACACTGTGGTCACATTAGAGAGACATTTAAAGGTATGTTCCCTAACTGCAATGTTCTCAATGATTTTAAGTTTGGTTCAGAAATCTTTCTTGTAACAGAGGCTCTTGAACTCTATTATTAGGATAAACCTTTAGAAGACTTGGAAGATTCTTAGTTTTTTAATGATGCATCATGAAATGACAAATGCTGCAGGCTTTAAGGAGATTCAAGTCTTGGCTCAGTCTTAAAAAACTGAACGAAATTTGTTCAACCGCCTTTAAACTTTCTTTATTAAACATTCGAAGGCAGATGACTTGAAAGATTGAATGGACAAAACTTTAGATACCACATCACAAAAGTGTAAGAAATTAGTAGCAATTGGTTCAGATGGACCAAATGTCAATAAGAAAGTTTTTCGCTTATTCAATGAAGATATCAAAGAGGCGAGAGGAAAAACTGAATGAATATTGGTACATGCAATTTGATATAGCATAATGCTAATATGAAAGGAATGGCAGCTTTTGTAAATATGGATTGTGTTGTTTTCATTAAAAAATGTTGACAGCTTTTTTGAATGGCAAATTCGTAGAGAGGATTCTCTATTGTGCAAGATGGATTAAATTTGCCTTGGCACACTTTTATTAAGCGTGTATCTTCAAAATGGCTTACATTAGAGCCACCAGTTGATAGACTTTTGGAGCAGTGGTTGACATTGGAGAAATATCTTTTTTATTTTATACCAGAAAATAAACCAGATCTTAATTAAGTGAAAAATATAAACATATAAAATCTGTACAAAATCTGACAATAAAGGCAAAGATGATTTTTATATTGTCTGTTGCTAAATTCTATAAAGTTTGGGGGAAAAGTTTCAAGCTGAAAAACCTTTGATAAACGTTTTGTATGAGAAATTTCATAGTCCAATCTGATTTTAAGTCGTTCATTTATTTCTGCCTCTAGTACCTACACATTTTTTCAATTCTCTAAAATGGACTTAGTGATATGAAAAACTTCCATTTTCTTCAGAGGATTTGTATTCTAATAAATTCGTCGATATCCGAGAAACTTTCACAAAATTAACTGCAAAATTTAAGAAGTTCCATTCAAGAGTTTTCCTTAGTAACTATTAATCTTCTTTCTGAAGCACTTTATACTAGGAATGTTATCAAATTCTTCTCTTGTCTAATACAAAATAAAGAAAATAAAAAGACTCCCAGTCGCTTTGGTCATTAATCTCTTATATTTAACCTGCTGGTTTCTGCATTCTCTCTTTAGTATTTACTCCTACTGTTCCCACTTCATAATCACGCATTTTCTCTTTTTTCACCTTCTGTTACTCCATTCCGAGTGAAGGAGATTGACAAACACTCTTGAAATTTCCCTGAATAAAAGTTTCCAATTTACTCGTATAAATAAATCCACAGAGATAAAAAAAATGATACAAGTTAAGAAAATGAGATAAAAATATGTAAAGACAGCTCGATAATGACTAAAAAAAAAGAAGCTAATTCTAGAACTTGTGGTTACCATACGCCCCGCTCCCCAAATATCTATTAAGAGGAGGGGAGCGCCAGTGGAGGAAGCGGCAGCACTTTTGTCGTCACTAACTTGCGAATGCAGCGAGATCGTCGGTGTCGTCTGCATATTATATTGTAGCTGGGTTGAGGAGGGAAAGAGTTTTTCGTGACTGTGCCACAGTGGGGCGCGCGCGCACACACACATACACTAACAGAATGTGACGCACACGTGTTCCAAGACAACGAAATGCGGGTTTCTCCGCAGCGTACTTATCGGCGCCTTACTGGTTAAATTGGGTTTGCAACTGCCCATTATTTGACATGCGGATATTTCATCACTGTTCGATGTATTTATAACACGTTTGTTTATGTCGCTGATCTCCCACAGCGAGCTGGTGTAGGAGAATGGGGATGGGGGGGATAGGACGGGAAATAGGGCTGCAATTTTGGAGGGGATCTTTCTTTCTCTTTTGTTTCTTTCTCTCTTTCTTTCTCTTTTTCTTTCTCTCTTTCTTTCTTTCTTGACTCCAGATTTCTCTGCCATTCGGAGCGCATGAGCGCGCACCTCTCCTAAGCTTCCTCACCCTCGTTCATCAATGGCAGTTTTTTGCATGGTGGCAATAAGAAAGGAAAGATATAAACTGCCATAAACCACACACTCTAAGTTCCAGGTAAGCGATTATCATTACCATTATTATTGTACTTTTATTATACCTTATACTACCTCTATTATTATTATTATTATCATCCCATGAACGAAGCCTTGATATATATTTGCAAAGGCGAAATCACATAGGACCACATTTTACCTTTTCCTGCGGGCAATTTACCTTATTTTAACTACATACATACGAATCTCTTTATGGATATCCTTAAGTTGAGATAACTTAATTAGCCCCTCCTTTATTAGGGAAGGAGGGGCATTAAAACGGGGCTTTATTCCCGGGGAGCCTTTAGCTTCCCGGTGAGTCGGTTGGTTAGTCGGTCTATTGCAGTTGGTTAGGTGGTAATTATCGGTTGTTGATTGGGGCGTCAGTTGTTCTTTCGGTCGGTCAGTTGGATGGTAACTTGGTTGGTTGGTTGATCGGTTGGCGGTTGGGTGATTGGTTGTTCGGTTAACAGCTTGAAAGTTTGGCAGGTCATCGGGTTGCTTTATTGCTTGGCTGGTTATTTTGTTGGTCTCTTGTTTGGTTAGTCAAATGGCGGCTCAAATGACTAGTGAATTGGTCACTTGGTTCTTTAGTCAATTGGTCGTTTTGTTGATTAGTCAGGTTTCGCTTGGTCGATTAATCAATTGATAATTCGGTTGATAAGTCAATTTCTCGCTTGGTTCATTAGTGAATTGGCCACCTGGTTGATTAATAAATTGATTGCTCGGCTGATTAGTTAATTGTTCGCTCGTTTGATTAGTTAAACGATCGGTGTCTCGATTGGTCAATCGGTCGGTTCACTTCGCTTTGCAGCACGGGAAGGCGGCCAAGTGGTCGTCTCAGGCACTGCTCAGAACCAAACTGGCACTTCCTTCTCCAAGCATTCCTTACAAATGGTGCCAAACTTCTTATGGCACCCCATAGCGGGGGGAGAGGGGGGGGGGGGTGGCGAAGAGGAAGAACAATGAACTACATATTTTTCCCTTGTGATGGAATTGAGCCAAAACCTAATGATTAGTTGTATGTGTTGGAAGCAAAATGAAAATCATCCCAACTACAAATCATAATCCCCCCCCTCTCTCCTTTCTATTGAAAAATCCATAAAAATCAACGTGTTGAAGTTAGGAGAAGTGAAAGAGTAGTGCTTCTATATTTTCTACATAGCGTCACTTCACCTTACTTCAACATTTCACGCGATTACTCCCCAAATTTTTCTGCCAGAGAATCCCTTGTTGTATTAACGCAAGAATAGGGTAGCTGATTTATGGAGGTTTACTTGCCCTTCCACCCCCAACTCTGCTGGGAAATTTCTTTTAATTTCAAAGACTTCAAAGCTGGCTGGATTCTGGAGAGATGAATGCCATCTTGGTCTCGAATAATCCACCTAGTCTCCTCTCTCGACTACTCGGGTTATGTGCAGTCGTGGGCAATTACTCAGTGCCAATCTATTTTCTCCCGACAAATTTGCCAAGTTTCCTTTGAGCAATGAGTGAGTGTAGCGCAGCCATTCGGATTCATCCTCGGTCGAATCAATCAAATATGGCAGCGCAGCCATTCGGATTCATCCTCTGTCTAATCAATAAAATATGGCAGCGCAGCCATTCGGATTCATCCTCTGTTTAATCAATAAAATAGGGCAGCGCAACCATTCGGATTAATCCTCTGTATAATCAATCAAATATGGCAGCGCAGCCATTCGGATTCATCCTTTGTCTAATCAATCAAATATGGTAACGCAGCCATTCGGATTCATCCTCTGTCTAACCAATCAAATATGGCAGCGCAGCCATTTGGATTCATCCTCTGTTTAATCAATAAAATATAGCAGCGCAGTCATTCGGATTCATCCTCGGTCGAATCAATCAAATATGGCAGCGCGCGATTCGAATACATCCTCTGTTTAATCAATAAAATATGGCAGCGCAACCATTCGGATTAATCCTCTGTCTAATCAATCAAATATGGCAGCGCAGCCATTCGGATTCATCCTCTGTCGAATCAATCAAATATGGCAGTGCAGCCATTCGGATTCATCCTCTGTCTAATCAATCAAATATGGCAGCGCAGCCATTCGGATTCATCCTCTGTTTAATCAATAATATATTGCAGCACAACCATTCGGATTCATCCTCTGTCTAATCAATCAAATATGGCAGCGCAGCCATTCGGATTCATCCTTTGTCTAATCAATCAAATATGGCAGCGCAGCCATTTGGATTCATCCTTTGTCTAATCAATCAAATATGGCAGCGCAGCCATTCGGATTCATCCTCTGTCTAATCAATAAAATATGGCAGCACAGCCATTCGGGTTCATCCTTTGTCTAATCAATCAAATATGGCAGTGCAGCCATTCGGATTCATCCTTTGTCTAATCAATCAAACTTGGAAGCGCAGCCATTCGGATTCATCCTCTGTCTGATCAATCAAATATGGCAGCGCAGCAATTCGCATTCATCCTCTGTCTAATCAATCAAACATGAAAGAGCAGCCATTCAGATTCATCCTCTGTCTAATCAATCAAATATGGCAGCACAACCATTCGGATTCATCCTCTGTCTAATCAATAAAATATGGCAGCGCAGCCATTCGGATTCATCCTCTGTTTAATCAATAAAATATGACAGCGCAACCATTCGGATTCGTCCTTTGTCTAATCAATCAAATATGGCAGCACAGCCATTCGAATTCATCCTTTGTCTAATCAATCAAATATGGTAACGCAGCCATTTGGATTCATCCTCTGTCTAACCAATCAAATATGGCAGCGCAGCCATTTGGATTCATCCTTTGTCTAATCAAACAAAAATGGCAGCGCAGCCATTCGAATTCATTCTCTGTCTAATCAATCAAATATGGCAACGCAGCCATTTGGATTCATCCTCGGTCTAATCAATCAAATATGGCAGCGCAGCCATTCGGATTCATCCTTGTCTAATCAATCAAATATGACAGCGCAGCCATTCGGATTCATCCTCTGTCTAATCAATAAAATATGGCAACGCAGCCATTCAGATTCATCCTCGGTCGAATCAATCGAATATGGCAGCGCAGCCATTCGGATTCATCCTCTGTCTAATCAATAAAATATGGCAGCGCAGCCATTTGGATTCATCCTCGGTCTAATCAATCAAATATGGCAGTGCAGCCATTTGGATTCATCCTTTGTCTAATCAATCAAACATGGAAGCGCAGCCATTCGGATTCATCCTCTATCTAATCAATCAAATATGGCAGCGCAGCAATTCACATTCATCCTCTGTCTAATCAATCAAACATGGAAGAGCAGCCATTCAGATTCATCCTCTGTCTAATCAATCAAATATGGCAGCACAACCATTCGGATTCATCCTTTGTCTAATCAATAAAATATGGCAGCGCAGCCATTCGGATTCATCCTCTGTTTAATCAATAAAATATGGCAGCGCAACCATTCGGATTCATCCTTTGTCTAATCAATCAAATATCGCAGCACAGCCTTTCGGATTCATCCTTTGTCTAATCAATCAAATATGGTAACGCAGCCATTTGGATTCATCCTCTGTCTAACCAATCAAATATGGCAGCGCAGCCATTTGGATTCATCCTTTGTCTAATCAAACAAAAATGGCAGCGCAGCCATTCGAATTCATTCTCTGTCTAATCAATCAAATATGGCAACGCAGCCATTTGGATTCATCCTCGGTCTAATCAATCAAATATGGCAGCGCAGCCATTCGGATTCATCCTTTGTCTAATCAATCAAATATGACAGCGCAGCCATTCGGATTCATCCTCTTTCTAATCAATAAAATATGGCAACGCAGCCATTCGGATTCATCCTCGGTCGAATCAATCGAATATAGCAGCGCAGCCATTCGGATTCATCCTCTGTCTAATCAATAAAATATTGCAGCGCAGCCATTTGGATTCATCCTCGGTCTAATCAATCAAATATGGCAGTGCAGCCATTCGGATTCATCCTTTGTCTAATCAATCAAACATGGAAGCGCAGCCATTCGGATTCATCCTCTGTCTAATCAATCAAATATGGCAGCGCAGCAATTCGCATTCATCCTCTGTCTAATCAATCAAACATGGAAGAGCAGCCATTCAGATTCATCCTCTGTCTAATCAATCAAATATGGCAGCACAACCATTCGGATTCATCCTCTGTCTAATCAATAAAATATGGCAGCGCAGCCATTCGGATTCATCTTCTGTTTAATCAATAAAATATGACAGCGCAGCCATTCGGATTCATCCTCTGTCTAATCAATAAAATATGGCAACGCAGCCATTCAGATTCATCCTCGGTCGAATCAATCGAATATGGCAGCGCAGCCATTCAGATTCATCCTCTGTCTAATCAATACTATATGGCAGCGCAGCCATTTGGATTCATCCTTTGTCTAATCAAACAAAAATGGCAGCGCAGCCATTCGAATTTATTCTCTGTCTAATTCATCAAATATGGCAACGCAGCCATAGGATTCATCCTCGGTCTAATCAATCAAATATGGCAGCGCAGCCATTCGGATTCATCCTTTGTCTAATCAATCAAATCTGACAGCGCAGCCATTCGGATTCATCCTCTGTCTAATCAATCAAATATGGCAGTGCAGCCATTCGGATTCATCCTTTGTCTAATCAATCAAACTTGGAAGCGCAGCCATTCGGATTCATCCTCTGTCTGATCAATCAAATATGGCAGCGCAGCGAGTCGCATTCATCCTCTGTCTAATCAATCAAACATGAAAGAGCAGCCATTCAGACTCATCCTCTGTCTAATCAATCAAATATGGCAGCACAACCATTCGGATTCATCCTCTGTCTAATCAATAAAATATGGCAGCGCAGCCATTTGGATTCATCCTCTGTTTAATCAATAAAATATAGCAGCGCAGTCATTCGGATTCATCCTCGGTCGAATCAATCAAATATGGCAGCGCGCGATTCGAATACATCCTCTGTTTAATCAATAAAATATGGCAGCGCAACCATTCGGATTAATCCTCTGTCTAATCAATCAAATATGGCAGCGCAGCCATTCGGATTCATCCTCTGTCGAATCAATCAAATATGGCAGTGCAGCCATTCGGATTCATCCTCTGTCTAATCAATCAAATATGGCAGCGCAGCCATTCGGATTCATCCTCTGTTTAATCAATAATATATTGCAGCACAACCATTCGGATTCATCCTCTGTCTAATCAATCAAATATGGCAGCGCAGCCATTCGGATTCATCCTTTGTCTAATCAATCAAATATGGCAGCGCAGCCATTTGGATTCATCCTTTGTCTAATCAATCAAATATGGCAGCGCAGCCATTCGGATTCATCCTCTGTCTAATCAATAAAATATGGCAGCACAGCCATTCGGGTTCATCCTTTGTCTAATCAATCAAATATGGCAGTGCAGCCATTCGGATTCATCCTTTGTCTAATCAATCAAACTTGGAAGCGCAGCCATTCGGATTCATCCTCTGTCTGATCAATCAAATATGGCAGCGCAGCAATTCGCATTCATCCTCTGTCTAATCAATCAAACATGAAAGAGCAGCCATTCAGATTCATCCTCTGTCTAATCAATCAAATATGGCAGCACAACCATTCGGATTTATCCTCTGTCTAATCAATAAAATATGGCAGCGCAGCCATTCGGATTCATCCTCTGTTTAATCAATAAAATATGACAGCGCAACCACTCGGATTCGTCCTTTGTCTAATCAATCAAATATGGCAGCACAGCCATTCGGATTCATCCTTTGTCTAATCAATCAAATATGGTAACGCAGCCATTTGGATTCATCCTCTGTCTAACCAATCAAATATGGCAGCGCAGCCATTTGGATTCATCCTTTGTCTAATCAAACAAAAATGGCAGCGCAGCCATTCGAATTCATTCTCTGTCTAATCAATCAAATATGGCAACGCAGCCATTTGGATTCATCCTCGGTCTAATCAATCAAATATGGCAGCGCAGCCATTCGGATTCATCCTTGTCTAATCAATCAAATATGACAGCGCAGCCATTCGGATTCATCCTCTGTCTAATCAATAAAATATGGCAACGCAGCCATTCAGATTCATCCTCGGTCGAATCCATTGAATATGGCAGCGCAGCCATTCGGATTCATCCTCTGTCTAATCAATAAAATATGGCAGCGCAGCCATTTGGATTCATCCTCGGTCTAATCAATCAAATATGGCAGTGCAGCCATTTGGATTCATCCTTTGTCTAATCAATCAAACATGGAAGCGCAGCCATTCGGATTCATCCTCTGTCTAATCAATCAAATATGGCAGCGCAGCAATTCACATTCATCCTCTGTCTAATCAATCAAACATGGAAGAGCAGCCATTCAGATTCATCCTCTGTCTAATCAATCAAATATGGCAGCACAACCATTCGGATTCATCCTTTGTCTAATCAATAAAATATGGCAGCGCAGCCATTCAGGTTAATCCTCTGTTTAATCAATAAAATATGGCAGCGCAACCATTCGGATTCATCCTTTGTCTAATCAATCAAATATCGCAGCACAGCCTTTCGGATTCATCCTTTGTCTAATCAATCAAATATGGTAACGCAGCCATTTGGATTCATCCTCTGTCTAACCAATCAAATATGGCAGCGCAGCCATTTGGATTCATCCTTTGTCTAATCAAACAAAAATGGCAGCGCAGCCATTCGAATTCATTCTCTGTCTAATCAATCAAATATGGCAACGCAGCCATTTGGATTCATCCTCGGTCTAATCAATCAAATATGGCAGCGCAGCCATTCGGATTCATCCTTTGTCTAATCAATCAAATATGACAGCGCAGCCATTCGGATTCATCCTCTTTCTAATCAATAAAATATGGCAACGCAGCCATTCGGATTCATCCTCGGTCGAATCAATCGAATATGGCAGCGCAGCCATTCGGATTCATCCTCTGTCTAATCAATAAAATATTGCAGCGCAGCCATTTGGATTCATCCTCGGTCTAATCAATCAAACATGGAAGCGCAGCCATTCGGATTCATCCTCTGTCTAATCAATCAAATATGGCAGCGCAGCAATTCGCATTCATCCTCTGTCTAATCAATCAAACATGGAAGAGCAGCCATTCAGATTCATCCTCTGTCTAATCAATCAAATATGGCAGCACAACCATTCGGATTCATCCTCTGTCTATTTAATAAAATATGGCAGCGCAGCCATTCGGATTCATCTTCTGTTTAATCAATAAAATATGACAGCGCAGCCATTCGGATTCATCCTCTGTCTAATCAATAAAATATGGCAACGCAGCCATTCAGATTCATCCTCGGTCGAATCAAACGAATATGGCAGCGCAGCCATTCAGATTCATCCTCTGTCTAATCAATAAAATATGGCAGCGCAGCCATTTGGATTCATCCTTTGTCTAATCAAACAAAAATGGCAGCGCAGCCATTCGAATTTATTCTCTGTCTAATTCATCAAATATGGCAACGCAGCCATAGGATTCATCCTCGGTCTAATCAATCAAATATGGCAGCGCAGCCATTCGGATTCATCCTTTGTCTAATCAATCAAATCTGACAGCGCAGCCATTCGGATTCATCCTCTGTCTAATCAATAAAATATGGCAACGCAGCCATTCAGATTCATCCTCGGTCGAATCAATAAAATATGGCAGCGCAGCCATTTGGATTCATCCTCAGTCTAATCAATCAAATATGGCAGCGCAGCCATTCGAATTTATTCTCTGTCTAATTCATCAAATATGGCAACGCAGCCATAGGATTCATCCTCGGTCTAATCAATCAAATATGGCAGCGCAGCCATTCGGATTCATCCTTTGTCTAATCAATCAAATCTGACAGCGCAGCCATTCGGATTCATCCTCTGTCTAATCAATAAAATATGGCAGCGCAGCCATTCAGATTCATCCTCTGTGTAATCAATAAAATATGGCAGCGCAGCCATTTGGATTCATCCTCAGTCTAATCAATCAAATATGGCGGCGCAGCCATTTGGATTTATCCTCTCTCTAATCAATCAAATATGGCAGCGCAGCAATTCGGATTCATCCTCTGTCTAATCAATCAAACATGGAAGCGCAGCCATTTGGATTCATCCTCTGTCTAACCAATCAAATATGGCCGCGCAGCAATTCGATTCATCCTTTGTCTAATCAAACAAAAATGGCAGCGCAGCCATTTGAATTTATTCTCTGTCTAATCAATCAAATATGGCAACGCAGCCATTTGGATTCATCCTCGGTCTAATCAATTAAATATGGCAGCGCAGCCATTTGGATTCATCCTTTGTCTAATCAATCAAATATGACAGCACAGCCATTCGGATTCATCCTCTGTCTAATCAATAAAATATGGCAACGCAGCTATTCAGATTCATCCTCAGTTGAATCAATCGAATATGGCAGCGCAGCCATTCGGATTCATCCTCTGTCTAATCAATCAAATATGGCAGCGCAGCAATTCGCATTCATCCTCTGTCTAATCAATCAAACATGGAAGAGCAGCCATTCAGATTCATCCTTTGTCTAATCAATCAAATATGGCAGCACAACCATTCGGATTCATCCTCTGTCTAATCAATAAAATATTGCAGCGCAGCCATTTGGATTCATCCTCGGTCTAATCAATCAAATATGGCAGTGCAGCCATTCGGATTCATCCTTTGTCTAATCAATCAAACATGGAAGCGCAGCCATTCGGATTCATCCTCTGTCTAATCAATCAAATATGGCAGCGCAGCAATTCGCATTCATCCTCTGTCTAATCAATCAAACATGGAAGAGCAGCCATTCAGATTCATCCTCTGTCTAATCAATCAAATATGGCAGCACAACCATTCGGATTCATCCTCTGTCTAATCAATAAAATATGGCAGCGCAGCCATTCGGATTCATCTTCTGTTTAATCAATAAAATATGACAGCGCAGCCATTCGGATTCATCCTCTGTCTAATCAATAAAATATGGCAACGCAGCCATTCAGATTCATCCTCGGTCGAATCAATCGAATATGGCAGCGCAGCCATTCAGATTCATCCTCTGTCTAATCAATACTATATGGCAGCGCAGCCATTTGGATTCATCCTTTGTCTAATCAAACAAAAATGGCAGCGCAGCCATTCGAATTTATTCTCTGTCTAATTCATCAAATATGGCAACGCAGCCATAGGATTCATCCTCGGTCTAATCAATCAAATATGGCAGCGCAGCCATTCGGATTCATCCTTTGTCTAATCAATCAAATCTGACAGCGCAGCCATTCGGATTCATCCTCTGTCTAATCAATCAAATATGGCAGTGCAGCCATTCGGATTCATCCTTTGTCTAATCAATCAAACTTGGAAGCGCAGCCATTCGGATTCATCCTCTGTCTGATCAATCAAATATGGCAGCGCAGCGAGTCGCATTCATCCTCTGTCTAATCAATCAAACATGAAAGAGCAGCCATTTGGATTCATCCTCTGTCTAACCAATCAAATATGGCAGCGCAGCCATTTGGATTCATCCTTTGTCTAATCAAACAAAAATGGCAGCGCAGCCATTCGAATTCATTCTCTGTCTAATCAATCAAATATGGCAACGCAGCCATTTGGATTCATCCTCGGTCTAATCAATCAAATATGGCAGCGCAGCCATTCGGATTCATCCTTTGTCTAATCAATCAAATATGACAGCGCAGCCATTCGGATTCATCCTCTTTCTAATCAATAAAATATGGCAACGCAGCCATTCGGATTCATCCTCGGTCGAATCAATCGAATATAGCAGCGCAGCCATTCGGATTCATCCTCTGTCTAATCAATAAAATATTGCAGCGCAGCCATTTGGATTCATCCTCGGTCTAATCAATCAAATATGGCAGTGCAGCCATTCGGATTCATCCTTTGTCTAATCAATCAAACATGGAAGCGCAGCCATTCGGATTCATCCTCTGTCTAATCAATCAAATATGGCAGCGCAGCAATTCGCATTCATCCTCTGTCTAATCAATCAAACATGGAAGAGCAGCCATTCAGATTCATCCTCTGTCTAATCAATCAAATATGGCAGCACAACCATTCGGATTCATCCTCTGTCTAATCAATAAAATATGGCAGCGCAGCCATTCGGATTCATCTTCTGTTTAATCAATAAAATATGACAGCGCAGCCATTCGGATTCATCCTCTGTCTAATCAATAAAATATGGCAACGCAGCCATTCAGATTCATCCTCGGTCGAATCAATCGAATATGGCAGCGCAGCCATTCAGATTCATCCTCTGTCTAATCAATACTATATGGCAGCGCAGCCATTTGGATTCATCCTTTGTCTAATCAAACAAAAATGGCAGCGCAGCCATTCGAATTTATTCTCTGTCTAATTCATCAAATATGGCAACGCAGCCATAGGATTCATCCTCGGTCTAATCAATCAAATATGGCAGCGCAGCCATTCGGATTCATCCTTTGTCTAATCAATCAAATCTGACAGCGCAGCCATTCGGATTCATCCTCTGTCTAATCAATCAAATATGGCAGTGCAGCCATTCGGATTCATCCTTTGTCTAATCAATCAAACTTGGAAGCGCAGCCATTCGGATTCATCCTCTGTCTGATCAATCAAATATGGCAGCGCAGCGAGTCGCATTCATCCTCTGTCTAATCAATCAAACATGAAAGAGCAGCCATTCAGACTCATCCTCTGTCTAATCAATCAAATATGGCAGCACAACCATTCGGATTCATCCTCTGTCTAATCAATAAAATATGGCAGCGCAGCCATTTGGATTCATCCTCTGTTTAATCAATAAAATATAGCAGCGCAGTCATTCGGATTCATCCTCGGTCGAATCAATCAAATATGGCAGCGCGCGATTCGAATACATCCTCTGTTTAATCAATAAAATATGGCAGCGCAACCATTCGGATTAATCCTCTGTCTAATCAATCAAATATGGCAGCGCAGCCATTCGGATTCATCCTCTGTCGAATCAATCAAATATGGCAGTGCAGCCATTCGGATTCATCCTCTGTCTAATCAATCAAATATGGCAGCGCAGCCATTCGGATTCATCCTCTGTTTAATCAATAATATATTGCAGCACAACCATTCGGATTCATCCTCTGTCTAATCAATCAAATATGGCAGCGCAGCCATTCGGATTCATCCTTTGTCTAATCAATCAAATATGGCAGCGCAGCCATTTGGATTCATCCTTTGTCTAATCAATCAAATATGGCAGCGCAGCCATTCGGATTCATCCTCTGTCTAATCAATAAAATATGGCAGCACAGCCATTCGGGTTCATCCTTTGTCTAATCAATCAAATATGGCAGTGCAGCCATTCGGATTCATCCTTTGTCTAATCAATCAAACTTGGAAGCGCAGCCATTCGGATTCATCCTCTGTCTGATCAATCAAATATGGCAGCGCAGCAATTCGCATTCATCCTCTGTCTAATCAATCAAACATGAAACAGCAGCCATTCAGATTCATCCTCTGTCTAATCAATCAAATATGGCAGCACAACCATTCGGATTTATCCTCTGTCTAATCAATAAAATATGGCAGCGCAGCCATTCGGATTCATCCTCTGTTTAATCAATAAAATATGACAGCGCAACCACTCGGATTCGTCCTTTGTCTAATCAATCAAATATGGCAGCACAGCCATTCGGATTCATCCTTTGTCTAATCAATCAAATATGGTAACGCAGCCATTTGGATTCATCCTCTGTCTAACCAATCAAATATGGCAGCGCAGCCATTTGGATTCATCCTTTGTCTAATCAAACAAAAATGGCAGCGCAGCCATTCGAATTCATTCTCTGTCTAATCAATCAAATATGGCAACGCAGCCATTTGGATTCATCCTCGGTCTAATCAATCAAATATGGCAGCGCAGCCATTCGGATTCATCCTTGTCTAATCAATCAAATATGACAGCGCAGCCATTCGGATTCATCCTCTGTCTAATCAATAAAATATGGCAACGCAGCCATTCAGATTCATCCTCGGTCGAATCCATTGAATATGGCAGCGCAGCCATTCGGATTCATCCTCTGTCTAATCAATAAAATATGGCAGCGCAGCCATTTGGATTCATCCTCGGTCTAATCAATCAAATATGGCAGTGCAGCCATTTGGATTCATCCTTTGTCTAATCAATCAAACATGGAAGCGCAGCCATTCGGATTCATCCTCTGTCTAATCAATCAAATATGGCAGCGCAGCAATTCACATTCATCCTCTGTCTAATCAATCAAACATGGAAGAGCAGCCATTCAGATTCATCCTCTGTCTAATCAATCAAATATGGCAGCACAACCATTCGGATTCATCCTTTGTCTAATCAATAAAATATGGCAGCGCAGCCATTCAGGTTAATCCTCTGTTTAATCAATAAAATATGGCAGCGCAACCATTCGGATTCATCCTTTGTCTAATCAATCAAATATCGCAGCACAGCCTTTCGGATTCATCCTTTGTCTAATCAATCAAATATGGTAACGCAGCCATTTGGATTCATCCTCTGTCTAACCAATCAAATATGGCAGCGCAGCCATTTGGATTCATCCTTTGTCTAATCAAACAAAAATGGCAGCGCAGCCATTCGAATTCATTCTCTGTCTAATCAATCAAATATGGCAACGCAGCCATTTGGATTCATCCTCGGTCTAATCAATCAAATATGGCAGCGCAGCCATTCGGATTCATCCTTTGTCTAATCAATCAAATATGACAGCGCAGCCATTCGGATTCATCCTCTTTCTAATCAATAAAATATGGCAACGCAGCCATTCGGATTCATCCTCGGTCGAATCAATCGAATATGGCAGCGCAGCCATTCGGATTCATCCTCTGTCTAATCAATAAAATATTGCAGCGCAGCCATTTGGATTCATCCTCGGTCTAATCAATCAAACATGGAAGCGCAGCCATTCGGATTCATCCTCTGTCTAATCAATCAAATATGGCAGCGCAGCAATTCGCATTCATCCTCTGTCTAATCAATCAAACATGGAAGAGCAGCCATTCAGATTCATCCTCTGTCTAATCAATCAAATATGGCAGCACAACCATTCGGATTCATCCTCTGTCTATTTAATAAAATATGGCAGCGCAGCCATTCGGATTCATCTTCTGTTTAATCAATAAAATATGACAGCGCAGCCATTCGGATTCATCCTCTGTCTAATCAATAAAATATGGCAACGCAGCCATTCAGATTCATCCTCGGTCGAATCAAACGAATATGGCAGCGCAGCCATTCAGATTCATCCTCTGTCTAATCAATAAAATATGGCAGCGCAGCCATTTGGATTCATCCTTTGTCTAATCAAACAAAAATGGCAGCGCAGCCATTCGAATTTATTCTCTGTCTAATTCATCAAATATGGCAACGCAGCCATAGGATTCATCCTCGGTCTAATCAATCAAATATGGCAGCGCAGCCATTCGGATTCATCCTTTGTCTAATCAATCAAATCTGACAGCGCAGCCATTCGGATTCATCCTCTGTCTAATCAATAAAATATGGCAACGCAGCCATTCAGATTCATCCTCGGTCGAATCAATAAAATATGGCAGCGCAGCCATTTGGATTCATCCTCAGTCTAATCAATCAAATATGGCAGCGCAGCCATTCGAATTTATTCTCTGTCTAATTCATCAAATATGGCAACGCAGCCATAGGATTCATCCTCGGTCTAATCAATCAAATATGGCAGCGCAGCCATTCGGATTCATCCTTTGTCTAATCAATCAAATCTGACAGCGCAGCCATTCGGATTCATCCTCTGTCTAATCAATAAAATATGGCAGCGCAGCCATTCAGATTCATCCTCTGTGTAATCAATAAAATATGGCAGCGCAGCCATTTGGATTCATCCTCAGTCTAATCAATCAAATATGGCGGCGCAGCCATTTGGATTTATCCTCTCTCTAATCAATCAAATATGGCAGCGCAGCAATTCGGATTCATCCTCTGTCTAATCAATCAAACATGGAAGCGCAGCCATTTGGATTCATCCTCTGTCTAACCAATCAAATATGGCCGCGCAGCAATTCGATTCATCCTTTGTCTAATCAAACAAAAATGGCAGCGCAGCCATTTGAATTTATTCTCTGTCTAATCAATCAAATATGGCAACGCAGCCATTTGGATTCATCCTCGGTCTAATCAATTAAATATGGCAGCGCAGCCATTTGGATTCATCCTTTGTCTAATCAATCAAATATGACAGCACAGCCATTCGGATTCATCCTCTGTCTAATCAATAAAATATGGCAACGCAGCTATTCAGATTCATCCTCAGTTGAATCAATCGAATATGGCAGCGCAGCCATTCGGATTCATCCTCTGTCTAATCAATCAAATATGGCAGCGCAGCAATTCGCATTCATCCTCTGTCTAATCAATCAAACATGGAAGAGCAGCCATTCAGATTCATCCTTTGTCTAATCAATCAAATATGGCAGCACAACCATTCGGATTCATCCTCTGTCTAATCAATAAAATATGGCAGCGCAGCCATTCGGATTCATCTTCTGTTTAATCAATAAAATATGACAGCGCAGCCATTCGGATTCATCCTCTGTCTAATCAATAAAATATGGCAACGCAGCCATTCAGATTCATCCTCGGTCGAATCAATCGAATATGGCAGCGCAGCCATTCAGATTCATCCTCTGTCTAATCAATACTATATGGCAGCGCAGCCATTTGGATTCATCCTTTGTCTAATCAAACAAAAATGGCAGCGCAGCCATTCGAATTTATTCTCTGTCTAATTCATCAAATATGGCAACGCAGCCATAGGATTCATCCTCGGTCTAATCAATCAAATATGGCAGCGCAGCCATTCGGATTCATCCTTTGTCTAATCAATCAAATCTGACAGCGCAGCCATTCGGATTCATCCTCTGTCTAATCAATAAAATATGGCAACGCAGCCATTCAGATTCATCCTCGGTCGAATCAATAAAATATGGCAGCGCGGCCATTTGGATTCATCCTCAGTCTAATCAATCAAATATGGCAGCGCAGCCATTCGAATTTATTCTCTGTCTAATTCATCAAATATGGCAACGCAGCCATAGGATTCATCCTCGGTCTAATCAATCAAATATGGCAGCGCAGCCATTTGGATTTATCCTCTCTCTAATCAATCAAATATGGCAGCGCAGCAATTCGGATTCATCCTCTGTCTAATCAATCAAACATGGAAGCGCAGCCATTTGGATTCATCCTCTGTCTAACCAATCAAATATGGCCGCGCAGCAATTCGATTCATCCTTTGTCTAATCAAACAAAAATGGCAGCGCAGCCATTCGAATTTATTCTCTGTCTAATCAATCAAATATGGCAACGCAGCCATTTGGATTCATCCTCGGTCTAATCAATTAAATATGGCAGCGCAGCCATTTGGATTCATCCTTTGTCTAATCAATCAAATATGACAGCACAGCCATTCGGATTCATCCTCTGTCTAATCAATAAAATATGGCAACGCAGCTATTCAGATTCATCCTCAGTTGAATCAATCGAATATGGCAGCGGAGCCATTCAGATTCATCCTCTGTCTAATCAATAAAATATGGCAGCGCAGCCATTTGGATTCATCCTCGGTCTAATCAATCAAATATGGCTGCGCAGCCTTTTGGATTCATCCTCTGTCTAATCAATCAAATATGGCAGCGCAGCAATTCGGATTCATCCTCTGTCTAATCAATCAAAAATGGAAGCGCAGCCATTTGGATTCATCCTCTGTCTAATCAATCAAATATGGCAGCGCGCGATTCGAATACATCCTCTGTTTAATCAATTATATATGGCAGCGCAACCATTCGGATTAATCCTCTGTCTAATCAATCAAATATGGCAGCGCAGCCATTCGGAATCATCCTCTGTCGAATCAATCAAATATGGCAGTGCAGCCATTCGGATTCATCCTCTGTATAATCAATCAAATATGGCAGCGCAGCCATTCGGATTCATCCTCTGTTTAATCAATAATATATTGCAGCACAACCATTCGGATTCATCCTCTGTCTAATCAATCAAATATGGCAGCGCAGCCATTCGGATTCATCCTTTGTCTAATCAATCAAATATGGCAGCGCAGCCATTCGGATTTATCCTCTGTCTAATCAATCAAATATGGCAGCGCCGCCATTCGGATTCATCCTCTGTCTAATCAATCAAATATGGCAGCGCAGCCATTCGCATTCATCCTCTGTCTGATCAATTAAACATGGAAGCGCAGATATTCGAATTCATCCTATGTCTAATCAATCAAATATGGCAGCGCAACCATTCGGATTCATCCTCTGTCTAATCAATCAAATATGGCAGCGCAGTAATTCGGATTCATCTTCTGTCTAATAAATCAAATATAGCAGCGCAGCCATTTTGATTTATCGTCTGTCTAATCAATCAAATATGGCGGCGGACCATTTGGATTCATCCTCTGTCTAATCAATCAAATATGGCAGCGCAGCCATTCGGATTCATCCTCTGTCTAATCAATCAAATATGCTAGCGCAGCATTCGGATTCATCCTCTGTTTAATCAATAAAATATGGCAGCGCATCCGTTTAAATTCATCCTTTGTCTAATCAATAAAATATGGCAGTGCAGCCATTTTGATTCATCGTCTGTCTAATTAATAAAATATGTTAGCGCAGCCATTCGGGTTCATCCTCTGTCTAATCAATAAAATATGGCAGCACAGCCATTCGGATTCATCGTCTGTCTAATTAATAAAATATGGTAGCGCAGCCATTCAGGTTTATCCTCTGCCCAATCAATCAAATGTGGCAGCACAGCCATTCGGATTCATCCTCCTTCTAATCAATCAAATATGGCCATTTGGGTTCATCCTCTGTCTAATCAATCAAATATGGCAGCGCAGCCATTCGGATTCATCCTATGTCTAATCAACTAAATATGGCAGCGCAGTCATCGGATTCATCCTCTGTCTAATCAATCAAATATGGCAGCGCAGCCATTCGGATTCAGCCTCTGTCTAATCATATAATATGGCAGCGCAGCCATTCGGATTCATAGTCTGTCTAATTTATAAAATAGGGTAGCGCAGCCATTCATGTTTATCCTCTGCTTAATCAATCAAATGTGGCAGCGCAGCCATTCGGATTCATCCTCTGTCCATTTATTTAAATATGGCCATTTGGGTTCATCCTCTGGCCAATTAATCAAATATAGGAGTGTAGCCATTCGGATTCATCCTATGTCTAATCAATCAAACATGAAAGCACAGCCATTCGGATTCATCCTCTGTCTGATCAATCAAATATGGCAGCGCAGCCATTCGCATTCATCCTCTGTGTTATCAATCAAACATGGAAGAGCAGCCATTCAGATTCATCCTCTGTCTAATGTATCAAATATGGCAGCGCAACCATTCGGATTCATCCTCTGTTTAATCAATCAAATATGGCAGCGCAGCCATTCGGATTCATATTCTATCTAATAAATCAAATATAGCAGCGCAGCCATTCAGATTCATCTTCTGTCTATTAAATCAGATATAGCAGCGCCGCCATTCGGATTCATCCTCTGTCTAATCAATCAAATATTGCAGCGCCGCGATTCGCATTCATCCTCTGTCTGATCAATCAAACATGGAAGCGCAGCCATTCGAATTCATCCTATGTCTAATCAATCAAATATGGCAGCGCAACCATTCAGATTCATCCTCTGTCTACTCAATCAAATATGGCAGCGCAGTAATTCGGATTCATCTTCTGTCTAATAAATCAAATATAGCAACGCAGCTATTCGGATTCATCCTCTGTCTAATTAATCAAATATGGCAGCGCAGCCATTCGGGTTCATCCTCTGTCTAATCAATAAAATATGGCAGCGCAGCCATTCGGATTCATTCTCTGTCTAATCAATAAAATATGGCAGCGCAGCTATTCGGATTCATCATCTGTCTAATTAATAAAATATGGTAGCACAGCTATTCGGATTCATCCTCTGTCTAATCAACCAAATATGGCAGCGCAGCCATTTGCATTCATCCTCTGTCTAATCAATCAAACATGGAAGCGCAGCCATTCGGATTCATCCTCTGTCTAATCAATCAAATATGGCAGCGCAGCCATTCGGAATCATCCTCTGTCCATCGTTCAAATATGGTAGCGCCGCCATTTGGGTTAATCCTCGGTCCAATCAATCAAATATAGCAGCGCAGCCATTCGGTCCATTATCTGTCCAATCAATAAAATATAGCAGCGCCGCCATTCAGATTCATCTCTGCATAATCAATCAAATATGGCAGCGCAGCTATTCAGATTCATCTCTGTCCAATCAATCAAATATGGCAGCGCAGCTATTCTGGTTCATCCTCTGTCCAATCGATCAAATATGGCAGCGCAGCCATTCGGATTCATCTCTGCCCAATCAATCAAATATGGCAGTGCAGCCATTCGGATTCATCTCTGTCCAATTAATCAAATATGGCAGCGCAGCCATTCAGGTTCACCCTCTGTCCAATCGATCAAATATGGCAGTGCCTAATTATCTCCGAGCGGTGAAGCTCATCGAAAATCAACATGAAAAGAACCGTTACGAATACTTTTTGAAGCGGCTTTTTGGCTCCGAAATTACAAACCATTTTTCATAAAATCTTTGTAAATCGAAATTTTTCAATTTTCTCCTAATTAAAACTTTTGTTGGAATCTTTAATTTATGACGTCACACTCAGATTTGTTCATCCAAATTCATTCAGTTGCGAGTGTTTGCTTTTATGCACACAGGAGCATCTGGTCCATAAATTTCTTTCGCAGAATTTTTCATTAATTAGGAACAGATTTTTTCACTAATAAAAAAGTTAATAGAATTAAGTCGCTTGCTCTCACTTATTTTGATTTATGACCTTACGATCTTCAAAACTTTCAATAATTCACGGACTAAACTTGGAATGACCTTGGCAATTATATAATTCAAAAGAGAATGTAAAACAACATAAGGGTTTCAAATTTCGTTAGAATCGGCCGAATAGTTACGATGTCATTGCCAAAAGACTCATTGAAAAGTAAAATGGTTACCATCCAACCGACACACGACCTACGAACCGACATAGCAACTTGTAGAGCCGCGGCCACGCGACTAAGAAGGAAGGCATACCCTCTTTTCTGGCCGGTTTCTGCTTATGGGAAGGGGGGGGGGGAAGTAGCCATAGAAGGGGAATACTTGCAGCGCGAGATCCTAGGAAAAGGAGAGGGGGGGGGGTCTTAAGCGTTTCCCCTTTCTAGCATGTAAATCTACCCCCACGTCGGTCATTATTGACGTCCTTCCTTCATTACGACATGGGGAAGAGGAGGGGAGAGTTGCGTGCCTTATACGTTCATAGCACCATGGGTAGTCCATTCGAGCTATGTAGTCTTCCATATACTTCTACTTTCCTTAACCTCACCATTTTCGGAGGTTGAAAAAAAAGAAAGAAAGGCACCTGATGGCAGATTATCTTCATTAGCTTAATTTTAGAGGGATCTAAATAGGGATAAAAATTGGGATCTAAATAGGGATAAAAATTGGGATCTAAATAGGGATAAAAATTGCGATCGAAATAGGAATCAAAATTGGGATTGAAATAGGGATCTAAATAGGGATATAAATTGGGGTCTAAATAGGGATACAAATTGGGATCGAAATAGGGATACAAATTGGGATCGGAATAGGGATAAAAATTGGGATCTAAATATGGATCGAAATATGGATCGAAATAGGGATCGAAATAGGGATCAAAATTGGGATTGAAATAAGGATAAAAATTGGGATCTAAATAGGGATAACAATTGGGATCTAAATAGGGATCGAAATTGGGATCGAAATAGGGAGCAAAGTGAAATCGAAATAGGGAGCAAAATTGGGATTGAAATAGGGAGCAAAATTGAAATCTAAATAGGGAGAAAAATTGGGATAAATATAGTTAAACTTTGTAGTCGTTATAAGAACTAATAAAGCACTTCAACATCCACCTCACTACATAGATGGGGTGGATGTTTAATTGAGAAATATTAGGGAGGGGGGAAGGATGTTAAGAAGGCTAGTTTAGTAAGGCTGGGTTAGGATGGTTAATTGAGAAAACTTAACCGAACCGAAAATTATTTTAAACTTTAATCTTTGGTTTTGTTATCAGTAGATTTAATATATATATTTTTTGTTATTAAATTGTATGAAATATTTTCTTAAACTTTCTTGCCAATCTTTGAAGGATGATAAACAATTGACCAAACTTTGGTTATTTATTATTTATTAAGTTCCTTTTGGTCAACTATTTCATATTCGTTTATTTTTGGTTATTTACATATTTCCTATCAGATTCCTCCTATTAGTTCTCTTTTGATCATCCATTTCCTATTAGGTTCCTATTAGTTCTCTCCTTCCTATTTGGTTTCTATTACGAGGGGCAGTAAATAAGTTTTGCGAATTGGTAGGGCAAAACAGAGGAAGGGGGATGGCTGTTTGTAAGGGGGTTAGGACAAATTATGACAAGTCAGGAACTGCAGCCGCAAGCTCCTGCCTCGTCTATTTAAGAAGCAGTAGCTGATCGCAGATCGTCAGTCCCAAATTTTTCAACAATGGAGAAGGTCGAGCACCGCGCAGTGATCAAATATTTGACCAAGGAAGGCAAGAATGCAAAAGAGATCCATGAAAGCATGGTTGCAGTGTACACCGACACCGCCCCTTCTTATGCAACCATTGCTCGCTGGAATAGGGAGTTCCGCCATGGTCGTGAGTCCCTTGAAGATGACCCCCGTCCAGGACGCCAGTCAGACGTGACCAACGAGGACAATGTGGCCCGTGTGGAGAGGATGATCCTCGAAAATAGACGGGTGAAGGTCGAAGAAATCGAGTGAGAACTTGGAATATCACATGGAAGTGTTATTAACATCATCCACGACAATTTGGCCATGACCAAGGCCTCTGCCCGCTGGGTCCCTAGAAACCTCACGCCCCATGATCGACTTCAACGTCGTCAAAGTCCACAAGGCAGAGTTGCACAAGCTGCCCTGCCCGAGTGCGGATTCGAGGAGCTCAACCCCCCCCCCCCCTACAGTCCAGATCTGGCTCCTAGCGGCTACCTTTTATTCCGCCAGCTCAAGGCTGCACTGCATAGACGCCGGTTTGGGGACGATGAAGATGTCCAGCTCGCCGTCCAGGAGTGGATTGAACAGCAGTCGGGAGATTTCTGGTTGTCGAGAATTCGAAGCCTCAGGGACAAGTGGCTCAAGTGCATTGAAGTCCAGGGTAGTTATATTGAAAATTAATAAAACACTTTTCCTCATATCTCGTTTCCTTATATCCGAATTGCAAAACTTATTGACTGCCCCTCGTATGTTCCTTTTGGTCTGAAAATCTTGGAAATTAAAGGCGTGAACAACTGTATGAGAGATACAGCTCACCCTTTTCATATAGCTCTTTTTTTGTTTTTCGATTATGCAATTCTTTGTTTGTTTTCACAAATCTCCCTCATTCTTTTTCCCCGAATTAAAATTCCCTCGTTTGTTACATAACCCAAATATTTTTCAGTAAAAATTTATTCTCATTATTGAGTGCCTCTGGCTTTGAAGAGTGCCATACAAAAGCAAATTCTTGTCGAAATTTATGCATCATTAGAGAAGCCTAAGATAAATTTAACCCTTGTGCAAACGAGTGAATTTGAATGAATTAATCTCATTGAAACATGATAAATAATCAATTTGAATTCTAACTATACGCTTAATTAAAAGAGAAAAAAACATATTGAGATTTGGGGTTTAATTAAATATAACCTGTTTTCGTTAATTCAAAGAGAGAGCCCACAACCCCCAAATAAAAACGTTTGAAAAAATTATCCCAATATTTATTTCTCAAGCAAACAACCATTCAAGGAGCAAATATTAATATAGCTCCTCCCATATTTTATTGTATGGGTAGAAAAGAAATTCGAACTGCAAGTCCACAACACCCACTGACAACCGATTGGTCAAGAAGAAATTTGGAGAGTTGGGGGGGATGGGGGGGAGAACAAATTGTCTATGCGCAACTCCCGCGGCACTGTACCAAATGTGGTAAACCTCTTTATGTCCTACCAACCATCGACGATTCTTTTTCGGTTCTCTTCTTTATTTGTACCCGTGGCCATAGATCTAACTCCGCATATTCATCATTTTCTTGCCAGTAAACCATCATGGCAAACATAGTTGTGCCAGGGGTAAATGAAACATGTTTACTAAAGTTTATTATTGTTTAATTCAGGTATAATGGGTGCGGATGCATTCGGTGTAGATGTAAACTGTATGCTTTGACCGATTAGAAAGGAGTACAAATGATCATTCAGTCAGGATCATATGGAATGCGACGCTCTTAAGAAACAGTGTAGGGGACAAATGGAGGTGAATTAACTTTTTAAACACAAATTTTGGATACAAGAAGATAATTCTCCATTTGCAGATGTTCCAAAGTGAAGCGTCCGATATGCGATTGCCGAAAAAAGCTAGGTTCATCTTTCCTTAACACAATAGGTAAAGATTCATTTTTAAAAATCACAAAAAGGAAGAAATAGAAATTTGACAGATTAGGATCGAAAAAGAGTAACAAAATAATGAGCGGAAGAGATGTGAAACCGGCAAAATGGATAGGCTGAGTAAACGTTAGGCTGCGTCTTTCGTTTAGATTCAGGCTATTTTGGAACTTTCGAATTTAAACGGTCATTGGGACGGGGTTGCTGCAAGTGCCCTCTAGTTGGGGCACGAGGTAAGCACAGAGAGCTTCGATTTGCTATTTTATAGTGGATTGAGTGTGGCACGTATATGTAGTGCATTACAAAGGCAAACGTGCTGGTGCTCTAGTTTTCCTGGCGTCATTGTTGATGTCACGTAGTCTTAGGGCCACTGAGGATGGCAGAGAGTGAGACGCTGTTTTTGTGGCGTGTGGAGAGATGGAATACGACCATGCGAGGCGTGTACGTGGTTTTCGATTACATCATGATAGTGAACGGCCATAACTGAAATGCTAGAAAAAGAGGGAAAAATCTTTAACGCGATTTTCATCTCTTAGGTGCACAGAGTTTAACCTCCTCTGACAGCTGGGATCAGAACGCCTGGATCAGTTGCTGACATAAGATGGGTTGGAATGACCCCGCCTCCCTCCCACTGATATGCGGTTAAGATAATCTCGTGAAGGTGTGTTAAGTTCGAAGCGAAAATGCAAAGAAGAACGTGCGGTACTGCGGAACCGACTGAGATAAGCCAGTCAGCCTCGACTGCGTACAAAGGCTGAATATAAGCGGTATTTTCATGATGACGTCATGACAGATTTCCGCAGTGTCAAAGCTTTTCGTATGCAAAAAGGCCAGGCTAGGATTCAGTCTGTGTCGGTCAAAATTACATTGCGGGACGCCTGGGACGTTGCAGAGAGCGTCCAGCGATTATTGACCTGAGGGAAGGGCAAAGAACCTGCGTCATTTTCAGAAGGTAACTCTTCACCGTCGTGATCTTCGCCGTCGTGATCTTCGCCGGCGATCTCCATTTTCTGTAATGAAACAATGGACTCGAAATTGCATTCCAATAGATTCCCATTCTATAATCATTACTCTTTTACATCATAACTTTAAAATACCCCAAAACAATCACGTACAGAATCCCCCCTTAAACCATCCATAATCTGGCACCAAATCAGATTTCAACTTAGAAGAAACATCCTTCCGTCGTTACAAATGAGTCACCATGGCCAGGCATCGATGCGCTCACAATCCGAAAAGAAAAAAACCCATACCTGCCTGACTGGCACTGACATCTACAGGCGCTGCTACCACACACATTCGCAACATCTACGATACCGCACAACCTAAACAAGATCTGTAGACGCAGTGAAGCGTTGTTCCCTGAGAGAGCATCGTCCGCTCGGCAGCGCTCATTTAGAGGATTACCGATAGGGCAGGACTGAGCAAGGGTTTCCTTAATCCCATAAAGACCAACCATTTGTTATCTCATTATTTTAATTGAGAAATTTTAATTTATCCGGATTTTTAATTAAAATAGATCTGAAAAAATGATCTTTTTTCAACGGTTTCAAAAGATTCCACCGGACGTGAAAATTCTTGGTGAAATGAGCCGAAGTCGGTCATTTGGGCGTTAGAGGAAAGTGATGAGCACAGTTAAGTGGAATTGGGGCTGTTTTTGTTCGCCTCTCGCGCAATGACAGTAAGAGAATACTTGGTTGATTAGAAAAAAACAACGAGGGCATTTTTTAAAAGCCTTCCTGGTGAAGGTAGAATTGGGACATCTCCCTAGGAAAGGTAGAAAGGCGAAATCTGTACAGAAAATGGTTAAGGCGGAGTGGATGTGAAAATGTGGGGAAGATATACATATAGCCACAGGTCTTCCTGCAAGCATTGGGGCCGGGAGGGAACGCACAATTCAGGCCTTATATAGTGAGATGAGGCAAGACTTGAAGATTTACTCAGTGTAACTATATTTAATAACAGTACTGATAATAATAACAATAATAATAATACTATAATAGTAATCCCATAGTAATAGTGAATATCAGTGGTAAAATCACAGTGGGAGTGAAGATCGGTGATAATATTCGGGTAATTGTGAAGATTTGGTTGTAAAATCCAATCGAGAGTGAAGGCGTGTGGTAATATCAAACTCAGTGCATTTTGGTGGTAAAACATCGAGATGAGTGCTGGTAGGACCCTTAAAAGATGTAGGTCAGTGGTAGCCACCCATACCAATTTATTATTTGGACTGAGGGGATTTTGTCACATGTAACATGGTCAACAATGATGTAGCTGACATCTGGATCTTTACATTTCTTCCAGGCCAAAATGACTGCTGGCGGATCTGCCACTCCATATATCTTCCTCCCTACCTGACCTCTCTCTGGGGGAGATGCCCTCGTTGGTTGTCTTGTTGCTTCTTCATGATAAGGAACCACGCCAAAATGAACCCAGCAATGGTTTGGGTTGGTCGATTCTTTTATGTGTGGTTCTTGGTGTAGTGGAGATTGATTCATTGGCGTGGGAGCTGACTCAGGCTACCTATATGTACTGTAGCAAAATTGCACAATCTACGTGCACTCTAGCACTACCTGCCTTCAGGTGTTATTCTAGCACTACCCATGTTTAAGTGTGTTGTCTAGCACTATCGGTATCTATTTGTTGGTCTATCACTCCACCGTGGGTCGGTCGGAGTCTGGGTCGCTAAGAAACGCCTCAATCGGATTTGTGTTCCTCTGTTTTTATTCTTTTTAGAGCGCTTTTGGGAGGGCCGGGAGGAGGGATTGAGGAAAGAGGTTGGCCACCGCCTTTCGCGCTCGCTAGGATTTTACCACAGCTATTCACTGGGGTTTTACCACCGATCCGCACAATTTTATGGTTTTACCCCAGCTCGTCACCCTTACTAAGGTTTTTTTAACAGCAATTACTCTTCCTGTTAGAGTTTTACCACTGCTCTCACTCTCATTAAGGGGTTCACCATCGATCTCCACTATCGGCAAGGCTTTACCACCTATCTTTACTCTCCTCATGTTTTTATCGCCGCTTTTCACTCTTAATATGGGTTTTATCACCGAATTCAACTCTCGGTAGGGTTTTACTGCCGCTTTTTACTCTTACTAGGGTCTTATAGCCGATATCCACACTAGTGTTTTACCACCGATCTTCACTCTTGGTAGGGTGCAACACTCGCTCTTCACTCTCACTAGGATCTTACCACTGATGTCCACTTTAGCAACGGTTTTACCTCTTAAATCAACTCTTGGTAGTCGTTTACCATCGTTCTTCACTCATAGTAGGGTTTTACCACCCCTCATCACCATTACGTAGGAGTCTTACCACCGATCTGCACTCAATTAAGATTGCCTTTTATTTCTATTTAGTGGACCTACTGATTAGCGTGTGCTCCGAACCACGGATATCTACAGCGGTTGGCAGACGCCGGGAAGGCAACCTGAATCGGTCCTCCATCCGGCGACTAACCACAGCCGATGTGTCTTAGCTTCACTGTATTCGGAAGCGGCATTTCCATTCGGCTATTCCGTCGTGAGTGTAAGGTGAGTGTTGTGGTTGGGTGCGCGGTTGACTCTCCTGCCCCAACAGGGAAGGGCGGGGGGGTGGAAGTGTGGGGAGCGTGACTATTTGCCCCCCCTCACGCCCGTTATGAGTAAAAAGGGTGGAAGCTGACCTGCATCAAGCGCTCGACCATGTGGGTCAGTTGGCTTAGTTGCGTCTGCACATTGCTCAAGGACTTTTGTTGGAGGGTGACCTTCTCAAGGAGCAGCTCCTGGCTTACCGCACCATCCGCGATGCCAGAACCTGAAATGAAGGGCGTTATTTATTTATTTACTGAGTGGTAATTGGGGTATGGACATACCTTTCCATCTGCCCAATTTCCCTCTGGAGCTCACTCGAGCTATGGAAAAGACCGAGGTCAAATAGGACCGAATGGTCAAGAACTTGGTCAATTTTTGAAGCTAGATTGGGGAAGGTTATCTCCTTTTAGAGGACCGTTTCTAAAATATTTCGTTCTGGCCTGGAAATGACCGAAGAGGGACGGTTGAAAAGACCAAGTCGATTGCAATAATTCCCCCTTTTTATTCGCCATAATTATCAAGTTTGTTGAGAGGGACGAGGTCCCAAGTGAGGGAAAACTGCTTGCTATAATGAGGGAAGTTAAGCGACTTGGGTATGGTTAGTTGTCGGATGGACGCTCATTTATGATCGAGTCTGCGGGGATTAGTTTTATTAGTTTAGTTTGAGTTAGGTAGGCTAAGTTATTTTAGTTAAAGTTAACTTAGTTTGGGCTTGGTAGGTTTAGTTTAGTTAAAATTGGGTAGGTTAGCTTAGGTAGGTTAGGTTAAGTAGGTTAACTCACTTTAGTTAAGGTTCGGAAGGTTATGTTAGTTTAGTTAATATTAGGTATGTAGCTTAGTTTAGTTAAGGTTGGGTAGGTTGTGTTTGCTTCGTTAAGGTTAGGTGGGTTAGTTAAGATGAGTAGGTTCGGTAAGTTTAGTTAAGGTTAAGTTCGTTAGGTTTTTAGGGTAGGCTAAAATTTCTTTAAATGACACTTTTCATTTTGGTAAGGTTAGGTTAGGATAAAGTTCTCTCCAATGCTCAAGTTCTACTTACCGCATTTAGAATGAATAATGTCATTATTACTTAAAACTAAGAAGCGAAATCCAACGGGGTCATCTGTGCCAGAAAGTAGACGAGGAGAGATCTGTAAAGAAAAGGGTGAAGAGGCAGTGGAAATACAGAGAACCGAACTATTACTTGAGTGCGAGTTTTCCTTATAAAACAAGTTCAGCGCCAAAAAGAGTCGTTTGAAGAAAGTATTGCGCATGATTGGTTTATTGGGATAACCTATAACTTCTTGCTTGTTGACTCTTTTCAAGAAACACATCGGAAGTTTGCTCTCCAAGTTCGTGTGCAGCTCGACCTGATGGATACAAAAGGTTTGTTGTTGGTCATTCTAAATGCCATTGTTAGTCGTGCTTAATTATTAAGATACAGCCTACAGCACGGAAACTATATATCCTTCTACCATATAGAATGATGATTGCACAGCTTAAAATCTGAAAGTCTTTGGAATGAAAGAAAAGCTAGCCTCGTACAGCCTCTTATGAGGAAGTCTAGCCTCGTACCGTCACCCTCGTAATTGCGCCAAGAGATGTATATTTTAACGTTTATGTTAGAAACTAATGATTTTATTGAGAAGTAAAGGTACACAGGTAAATAAAGGCAAGGGAAATCTGAGGGAAAATTAAGTAGTTTGGTTGTCAAATGGATTGTGTCATGCCAAAATGTATAACTAATATTTAATTTAATCCTTATCTTCTAACACAGTGGTTCCCAACCTTTTTTAGTTCATGGCCCCTCTTGGGATATTTAATATTTATGTGGCCCCCTTGGCATTACTAGCAGAAAAGTAGTACTCCAAAATTATAATACCTTCCATAAAAATATCAGTGTCCATTAATTGTACATATATTCTCCTTTATTCTATTTTACTAACAGAAAAAAATATTTTGTGGGTTCAATAAAAGAAAGATTTAAGATCATACGTTATTTGTCTGATAGAGCAGCAAAACGAAAAACTACCATGGACACCGAGAAAATAAGTAACCTTTAAAAAATGATTATCTTTTGACTTCAAAAAAATAGAATCCTTTAGCAAAATAAAACCAAATATATCATATTAGCTTTCTTTGTGTATTTTTTTTTTAGTGAGATCCTTGTGGCTGATGTAGTCGTGCAAGTTTTTCAATGTTCAAGGTCCATAGTTGTTAGAGACACGAAGATCACCTCTAGTTACAATTTCTAAGCGTTTGCGAGCTTTCGATAATAGTTGAGAAACTCGGCTGAAACCTAACTCAACTAGGTAAGACGTTGGAAAGGCAATGAAATATAATTTTTACTTCCTGCCAAAGCAATGGGAATTTGATGGCAATTTCATTACTTGTCCATAAGTTATTGAGGCCATGTTTAAATTAAGCTTGAGCAGTTTGATTACTCTGCAACTCAATGAGACTTTCTTGCAGTATAATGTCAACATCAGCGCCATTTGTGTTAAATGGGTCTACCACCTAACTTGGAATGTTCATTTCCAAGAGATCTTTAAACCTAATTTCCATATAATTGTGCATTTTTTTCAAATGATCAATATACAATACAATATCATCCTCAGGAAGCTCCTCTTCAATAGTGGAGAGAGTTGGAAAATGTAACAATTTCTTACGCCCAATATTAATCGTAAACAGATTAAGTTTTCCAAGGAAAGAGCTGATTGCCTCTTTGGAAGATTTGTATTTTTACTTTATAGCTGTTTGTTCAGCAGGTTTAGCTTGTCAAATATATCTGTAAGGTAGAATATGTCACACTTGGCTGCTATGATTTCTTCTCCAAGCGCCTTACCGTTTGAAAATGGTACAACACTCTCACAGAGTGTGTATTAAGGAAGATAAGTGGCAGGAAACCTCTTACAGCACCTAAAGAAGACATATATCATCTGAACTTGCTGGGGGTGTTCAGTGAAACTTCAAGTTAAAATAATATCACTTAGAACAGTTAGAATGAGATTTAAAGATTAAGAGCTAAAGGATGGAAGGCGAGAAAAAAAGCCATGAATATCCGAGGTTCCGGAAAAAGCCGTCTTCAGTGAGTCAAAAATGACAAAAATATGACGCATGAACAATAATCTAAAGTAATCTGGTCACATGAAATTAATTAACAGTTATGTAAGAAAGATATCTTAGAAGAAAATTATTTAAAATTTTACTTTTTAGAACAATTTTGCAGATTTTCAGGACATCCGGGGCTCCCCAAATTACCGGTTATTGCAAAAGTCCTATTACATTGGTTAGGATCCTCTTAACAATGGTAATTTTGATGGAGGTAGACACATTTTTATTGATTTAACATATAAATATGTTTAAATTGTAATATTAAGCAATGTGGCCGCTATGAGCGGCGAGCATGCGCTCCAGGCGAGACCTAAATGTTGCGGACGAAGTCCTTCCTCATGTTGGGCCACACGTGATTGGCGGAGGACTTCACCTCGTCGACGTTGCTGTGGTGGACCTTGCAGCCCTTGCCCTAGACATGCGCCTACACACCGTAGTCGAGTGACTGCGGCACCCAAAAGTTCTTCGACCAGAAGTTCATGTTCAACCCCAACCACTCTTGCACACTCTTGGCCATGTGGGCCGGGGCACCGTCATGTTGAAAGAAGTAGTCCGCCTTCTTAGTGATCTTTCTCACCCAGATCAGGAGTTTCTTGGACAACATGTCCCTGGAATTGGCAGCGGTGACCCTGTAACTGCCACGGACAACACCAGCGGCATCTTCTCGCCATTAGAAGCTATAACGACAATAATCATCACTGAGTCCTGGTGCTTAGTCATGGACACGTCGCGGACCTTGGAGGAGACGTGCTGGTCGAAATTACCACACGGTCGTTCTGTTTGCTGATGACCGGATCGACCGTGAAGGTATTTTGCATCAGGAAAAATGAGAATTCATTTGCCATGACTCTTCAAGTGGTTGAAAAGGCGACGACAGCGATTCCGACGTTGTTCTCACTTACGGTCGTTCAACAGAGGCCTTTCCAAGCGAATCAAGCTCTTGCCGGTCTCCTCTTTCAGGGCTTTTCACATCATGGCCACCGAGATGTTTGTTCCTTTCCGTGTGCGTTGTCATTTTGAGCTCCAGAGTACTTTCGAAGACCTTTCTCACAGCCAAACGGTTGAAAACTTTAGGTCTGCCTGAACGAGAACGAACTTTGAGCTCGTCCCCGTTCTTGAGCCTGTCCGCGACTCTGAGCCACTGGGCGATGTCAGACTTGTGGCCCGCACACAGGAGAGCAGACATTTTGATTCTTTTGACTTCCATCTCCACACACCTGCACATAATGGAAAATACGTTTTTCAAGGATATGTGCTGGAAAAGTAGAACTTTAACTTGGACGTAACTTTTTCTATCACACACGTAAACTTCTCGAAAGATACTCCCCTCCGAATGTAACAGAACTTTTGAAAAACCTGGTACATCCCACAACATCAAGAAATGAAGTTATATTTCAACAGGACAATGCCCCATGCCATACATCTAACTACATCAATAATTAGTTTGGGGAAATGGATATCACCCCTATGGAGTAGCCACCTCAGGGCCAAGACTTAAATCCAATAAAACACTTTGAGGAGTCCTTAGAAAAGCAATAAGAAGTACCACGAGTACAACTAAAACAGAACTGATGAAAAATTACAAACTGAGTGGGAAAAGATAGCATCAGAAATTTGATAAAATTTGGTCAAATCATCCATGTCGCAAAGAATTATGGCTGGGATTAAGGCAAAAGGGGTCAAATCAAGTATTAAAACACTAAATAAATATATATATATATATATATATATATATATATATATATATATATATATATATATATATATATATACTGAATTCACTTGCAACAAATGTTGAATTACATTATATGGATGAAATCATTTCTTTTGGCCAAGATTGTATAATGCTAATGCTATTCTTATGTGTGAAACAGTTTAAGCAGTTTTGGGTCGATAAACACATTATAGTACTTAACTACCATCTCTATTCACCCGATCTAGCACAATGCAACCCATTTATTTTCCCTACAACTATATTTAGACCTAGGATAACAGGTTATAACTTGGTTCCAGAAGTGGAGAAAAAAACGACGGAACTTCTCACAGCTTCATCGAAGAATACCACTTGCACTAATCATTGAACCGGAAGGAAGCGCAGAAGAGGGAAAGGCCAAGCATAAGGTAAATTCTTCTTCAGGATTTCTAAGAGTATTAGTCTCGTTTTTTACTAGCCACATCTGTATATTTTTCGTCTCGACTCAACCATAGACTCGAGTGGTTGAAAGGTACTTAACTGATAAACATCAACCATCGATAAGCAAGATTCGCATTCACAAGTCTCAGGGTAATTACAGCGATCATCTCCATCCCTTGCCATAATTTAATGGATGGAGGAGGATCTGTTAACAAGTTAACACTGGATCAAAATTCAATTTGAGATAAATATTTGTGTTAATCGGGACCGTGTATCGAATTTAATGTACGAAAGGTTGAGTGTGATGTGATCAGAATTAGTAAACGCATGAAGTGTTACATTGTGGTGTTTTACTTTTCCTACGGGAAACTTCAAATGGAGAAAACTATATAAAAATACTGAAATTTTATTTTACATTTATTAGAGCTACAACCAACAAAATTGTGTTGGTTTTAGTGTCTGATCACAACCACATTCACTCTTTTGTGTACAGTCTTCAACTTAACCTAACCCCACCTAACTTAAGTACTCGACCTGAGTATTTATTCCCCGTCGGACCTGTCCCCCCACCATGTCTCTCTTTCAGTGTGTATGAAGTGTTACAGATATTGTGGTGTTTTACTTTTCCCACGGCAAATCCAATGAAAGCACAGCGTTCGTTCACCTGCATCGCGATTCGCTTGAGCTGAGCGTTTTTTCTGACACTTGCGATGTCCCCGACGGCCAAACCGATCAGCAGATTCATCAGCAGAATCGGCATCAGAATCATGAATATAAGAAGAATCACTGCAATGAAAAAGTTCCTCTGCGTTAACTTCATTATCCAATTCCCCCTCCCCCACCCTCCACCTCGAAAAATAGAGGAGGTATCTCCGCCAGAATGATTCTAAAATTAGTCGTTAAAGAGTAAAGCGAAATGCGTGAAGATATATAGCCAAGGGTCCAAAGATGGTTGGCGTGAACGACGTAGGACTGCAGCCGAGGCCGAAGCGGAGACGGAAGCAGAAGCCGAGGCTCAAATCAACCAAGACTCTCCTGGCCCCCGAAAGGGAGCCCCAATATTACATTTTTGGTGTCCTGCTCCGTGGACCCAGTCACGTGGGTAGCGGCTCTGCTCCTCCTCGGGGGGACGTGGAGACCAATCCGGGCCCCACAACATGGACATGTACACTATGCAATAAGCACATCACAAAAAGACAAACACCCATAATGTGCAACAACACCACAACAGACCGGGCACATTTCAAATGCACAAATACTAAAATCAAACAATACACAAAACACTAGATATTCCCAAAACACGAAGCACCAGACCTATCAACGCCCACCAAACCACAACCAGAAAACTCATAACCCACGCTCCCACAAACATCCCAAACCCCTAGACAATCAAAGAAACGAAACACACACAACAAGCATCTAAAAATGAAATACTACAAATAAACATAAACAGACTGAACAAGAAAGCGACAGAACTCGAGCACCTCACAAACAAACATGAAATAGACATAATCACCATCCAAGAAACCAAACTCACGGAAAAACAGAAAACCCCTCAAATCAAAAACTACATATCAACCAGAACCGACAGAAAACACAAAGAGGGAGGAGGCCTCACCACATACATCAAAAACAACATCACCTATACACAGCCCTCTCCCCCCAAACAACATAAAGACACAAAAAACTGAAGCAAAACTAAGCACTTACACCTCACAAACCTCTATATCCCACCCAGAGACACCACAAACCCAAACCACCCAAATGAAGATGCAGGCATAACAAACTTCCTCACCCACGCAACCACTCTCACGAATTCTATAATCACAGGAGACATCAACGCACACTCAGAACTTTGGAACTCACCAACAGAAGACTGCAGAGGAGAACTCATCGCCGACATCCTCCAAAACTCAAATCACATAACCTTAAACACAGATACACCAACCCGCATACCCACACACCCCAACCAAAACCCACTTCGCCAGACATCACCACTGCAACAAACACCCTACACAGACACCTCATCTGGAACACAATACATGCTCTCTTCTCTGACCATCTCCCCATCTTAATCACATTAAACACAAAAAAAACCTTCAGGCTACAACAAAACATCAAAACATACACAAATTATCTCAAGGCAAACTGTATAGAATACACAAAAGAAATTGAGCAAGTACTCTCCAACATCCAACTCCCTAAAGATGCACAGACTACAAACAAAATACTAACTAACACTATCTTACAAGCAGACAAACACAACATCCCACGTGGGAAAATACACAAACACAAAAACTACTCCCTGAACCAATCAGAAACCTCATAGCACAACGGAACGACACTAGAAAAAGAACCCATCAGACCCCAACATTATAGAACAAAACAAACAAATACATCGTGCCATACCAGAACACAAACAAGAATTATGGAAACATCGCCTAGACCAACAATGGAACCACAAAGCAAACACACACAAACTCTGGAAAACCATTGCTGGCCTCACAAACAAAAAACCATCACAGCCACAAAGCAACACGATCACCCTCGGAAACAAAGAAGCCACAACACCCATGCAAAAAGAAGAACACTTCACCAAACAATTCGCAAACACAACCATACACCAAACAAAAAATGAAAACAGGAAAATAGACAGACTTACAAAAAATCTCCCCAAACCACAATTCACAACCACAACAGAACAGAACCGAACATCAAAGCCATAAAACAAGCAAGAGACAACTACTCCACCGGCCCTGATGACATAAACATCAAACACCTCAAACACCTAGGTCAAAACGTCACAAACCTCCTCGCGCACACTTACAACCTCGCCATAAACACAAACAGCATACCTGAACAATATAAAGTAGTAAAAATAATTCCAATACCAAACCAAACAAAAACATAAACAAAGGAGACTCCTACAGACCAATAGTGCTGCTTTCCCCCATAGCCAAAACACTAGAACAAATCATCCTACCCTACATCACATTCAATATCCCAAACACACCACACCAACATGGGTTAAAACTCACGCACTTAACCACCACTGTATTAGATACAACAAACAACATAATCACAAATGGATTCAACAAGAAAATTTCCCCACATAGAACCATAGCAGTCGCCCTTAACATGTCCAAAGCATTCGCCACAGTAGACCTACACAAACTAATCAACAAGATCCACAAAATCAACATACCCACCACCCTTATCAAGTACATAGCAAACTACATCAAGGGAAGACTACAATACACCCAAATACAAAACAAAAATTCTAAACACAGACACACAAAATCCGGAGTTTCCCAAGGAGGAGTACTTTCCCCAACACTTTTCAACATCTACACCTTAGAGATATCAACTCCTCCACAAACAGTAAAAAATGTCACCTACGCAGACGACATCACAATACTCTTATCACACAACAAACCAGAAGCCGCTGCACAAGAGACACAACCTTACCTCAATAAAATACACACATGGACAATAGAAAACTCACTAAAGCTAAACGCCAACAAAACAATGACCACTCTCTTTAAATCAGACCCTGCAGAATAGAACAGAACCATAAATCTAAATATAGAAAACATACCACTACCCCCCACAAAAGAACCGAAGATCCTTGGCCTCACTTTTGACCCCAAACTCACATACTCAAAACATATACAAAACAAAATAGTCAAGGCCATGAAAACACTTAAAGTCATCAAGACACTCACAAATACACACTGAGGGAAAACGAAGGAAACGCTCATTAAAAACATACAAGACAATCACAAGACCAACACTATAATACGCCAACACAATCTGGTCTCCAATTATTTCAGAAATCAACACCAAAAAACTACAGACAATACAAAACACAGCCATCCGCAATGCTATAGGATGCACTCTTAACACAAACATCCAACATCTACATGACTGACGAACATTATACCAATCAAAAATCACCTAAAAGATGCATGCATCACAACTCAGGCACATCATCAGACAACCTCCCAATTACCGACACAAAAAACATACTATTTTCGATAACAACAACTACACCACCAACTTAGACACATACCCTAACACAACAACAGAAGACACAATCAAGAAAAACATGAAAACAATCCACTCTCAGATTATGCAACAATACCTGACAAACAGAACAAACAACAGAATATTAAGCGCACCACCTCCAACCATAAACAACTCAGAACAAACACTCACAAAGCTTATCAGAAGAAGAACACTAGTGCGGATACGAACAAACCAATCACCCCTCCTGGCGTCATACATGCACAAAATATCTCCCACCACCCATACAACACCAAACTGCCCCAATGCTTAACACAGATACACGACAACACACATCTCTTCAACTGCCCACAGATACACACATACCTGGGCCCGGTGGATCTCTGGGAGTGTCGTAAAATGACCCTTGGTTTTGATCACTATACTTTTTGACACCCTTTTAGTATCGGTATGCTTTAAGGGGCGTGCGTTACTTCTATTATCGTAATAGAGATATAAATGTTATTGTTAACTTACAAGTAGGTATTAGGGATTGCTGGATGTCGCTGGAGGACTTATCTCTCGCTTTGAAGTGTTGCTTCGTCGAGGAGGGCTTGCTTGTCGCCTGTGACGGGGGCTGATTCTTCTCCGTAATTAAAGAACGGGAGCTCGTTGGGGCAGGGTTCTTCTCCTCTCACTCTTACGGAGCTTGAGATGTGAGAGTCGCTCGAGTGTGAGTGGCTTTGCTTTTCTTCAGTCGGACTTCTTTGCAGACTGAAAAGGCTTCTTCGGTATGGCACCGATATAAAACTTGACTATTTAGGTTAATACAGCCCTGGAAGGGGGGATCGATTTTCTCAATCTGATCCTATCGTTTCTCACGGATTAGTCTTGTATGGCTGAAGGATCGATCTTCACGAACTAACCCTTCTTCTGGCGTATCGAATTCTAATCTTCTTGTCTGGCTGAAAGATCGATCTTCACGAACTAATCTTTCTTCTGGCGAATCGACTACTAATAATCTTCTTGTCTGGCCGATGGATCGATCTTCACGAACTAATCCTCCTCTGGCGTATCGACTTCTGATAATCCTCTTCTCTTTCTTTGCGGGGCTTATTTATAGGCGGATTGCCGCCCCATCTAAAGGGGGAAGTGACCAGGCCACAGAGGCAAAGGAAGGGGGGAGCGAATGGTGAGTTAGCATCTGGGGAGTGCGAGAATTCCTGAGGTGGCACAGGGGTGCCCAAGTCAGCTCGCAAATTATAGGCTCGCAACCGCACCGCTACTTGGCGTGCCTTCTGACTCGCACCGCTTTTTTCCTCCATAACCACGGGTTTATGGGTCTCGTAGGTAATTCGATCGTTAGAGCGTCGTTTAAGGACCTTAGGTGGTCTCCTTCAAACAGATGTGAGCTCCAACTGCCCACAGCGGCGGGGAGATCACACATGGTAAGCATTTTCGCCGGCTACCTTTCCCACGCTTTTCCTCATAAGGGAAGGGGGCTTTAATGTACCTATACTCCTCCAGGATGCTTAATGTAGCCATTTCTCCACATTTACCTCCATCCTTAAGAAAATAACGGGAGATGGGGGGGTTCCAATCCGACGCTTACAATAATATACATGGGTAACTTACGGAACATTATATTATACAATAAATTCTAGTTCACCCGGGAATGCCTCGATAACATTTCACCTGACCTTACATTAATTCCTATATTACTGTGCCAACTTAGGATCTTCTTACCTACCACTAGGGGGTTACTCGCCCCTACTTACTTACAATTCTACTGATTTACACTTAACTTTGCTATAATACAATAGTTGGGCTGCTCCTTAATCGTCGACAGGGTTCCGACTTAACGAGTCGGCCATACAATTGTTGGACCCTTTTATATAGTGAATGGAGTACTAGTACTCCATCAAGAGTAAACTCCATCTCAGGAGTCTTCCATTCTTACTCTTATTTTTACTTAAGTATGACAACGGTTTATGGTCGCATTCCAACTTAAACTCGCGCCCTATTAGATAATATTTGAATTTACCTATGGTCAATATTATGGCCAAAGCTTCGATTTCGATAGTAGCGTAGGCTTTTTCTCTACTTAACAGTTTCCTACTGACATAAGCTATGGGATAGGCTGTTTCGTCATCTTCGTATTGAAGCAATACTCCGCCTAACCCGTCCTGACTAGCGTCCGTGCGAAGGCCGAAGATCTTCTTGGGATTTGGTAAGCGAAGAATGGGCGCAGTTACGAGTTTTCCTTTTAGAACCTCCAACTGAGTTATTGCATGGGGGTTCCACGTGACAGGGTCTGACGCTCTCTTTTTTAACAAATCATTAAGTGGGGCCGCAATGGAAGCGAAGTGTGGTACAAAGGGCCTATAGAACGAGGCCGCTCCCATAAACGATCGGAGTTGTTTCTTTGTTTTCGGCGGGGGCATCTTGACTATGGCGTCCACTTTTTCTTGCTGGGTAGTCAAGTGTTTTTGTCCTATTTTGAATCCCAGGTAGTCAATGGATTCGTAGGTAAAATAACACTTGGTCGGCCCGGCGGTTAGACCTTGCTGCTTCAATTCTGAGGTGAATTGGCGCCCTCTATCCGATAGAATTTCTTTAGGCAGGCCTACTCTTGCAAAAATTGAAATTAATGCTTCTGCGCAGGAAATAGTGTCAATCTTCCGTAGGGCCACGGCATCTGGGTGAGGATGTAGGAGTGTCCTCCACTTGAAAGGGGGTGAATTGGTCCCACCAAATCAATAGCCACTCGAAAGAATGGTTCGGTAATAACGGGTACCTTTTGTAAGGGAGCGGGAGGTACCCGTCCTCTGGAGGGATCCTTCTGACACACGTCGCATGATCGGCAATAGGCCACAATTTCCCTGGCGGCCTGGGGCCAATAAAAGTGTCGGAATATCTGCTGCGCCGTTTTGTTGTGCCCAAAGTGTCCGGCTAATATTCCATCATGCGTGGTATTCAAAATTCTTTGCGTGTATTCTTGAGGTACACACAGTGCTTTCTTGTTCTCCTTATCCTCCTCGCTGATAATACGGTAGAGAAGTGAGTCTTCTACGATATACTGGATAGGCTTCTTTCCTTTCACTTGGGGAATTTCACCTTTAATAGCTTTCTCCCATAAAGGTTTAAGAGTGGGGCATTCCTTCTGAGCACTGGCGAAGGAAGTCAATTTGAACCCATTGTCTTCGAGGGTAATCCTCGGGGTCAACTTAGCAGGTTGCTCTTTACTCTGGGTTTCTTGTGCCCGGGTGACTACTTGTTGGGCCACTTCTTGCTGGGGAATTAGGGGGTTTTGTCCGATTAGTACTGCGCAGAACTTAATCGGGGCTACTACCACGTCCGTCCAACCGGTGAAATATCTGCATTGTATATGACATCTCACGACGGGGAATCGATTGTCGCGTCCTAAAAAGTCGTGGACGATTGCGAATTTCTTATGGGCAGGGTTTACTGGGGGCAGCAACTTGTCGGATACCACTATGCACGTACATCCGGTGTCTCTGACTAAAGTGGATACTCGGCACCCATTAACAGTGCCCTCTTCAAATTGTAGGCTGCCTGGCGAACTTTTGTTGAATAGAAAGTTTACCTGTTGCTGGGGCCCTTCGGATGTTGGCGCGGGGACGTAGGACGAATCAGCTTGTCCTGCTGGGATCGCGGCAGTCAGGTTTTGCACCTGTTGTCTCGAGGTCTCCCTCAGTCGGGAGTTCTGTGGGCACTGGAAACTCAGGTGACCTATTATCCCGCAGGTATAACAAGTGACGGGCTTCCTGGGATACGTGCCGGTATTAGGGTATGATCCTTGTGGAATCTTACCTTCTTTTTGATTTTTTTCTCCTCCAAAATTTGGTTTATAAGTTCCTTTTGCTGCTGAGAACTTAAAGGGCTTCTTCTGTAAATGCCTGGGTGGCGGCCCATTTTTCTTTGGGGAGGGAGCCTTCTCTTTCTTGTACTTCCTAGGATATAACTGATGATTTACCGCGTGGAGGTCAGCCTCGTCCAGACACTCGTTGAAAGTAGAAGCTTTTCGGTCCTTAACGAATGCACGGATTTCCTGGAGTAGTGTACTTAGTAACTGATCTCTAAGCATGAAGTCGACGACCACAGCGACTTCATTCTCTATCCCTTCTGACTCCATCCAAAACTGTAGGCTTCGACGAAGCTCAAAGCCAAAATGTTTGTATGTTTGTCCAGGTCTTATACGAGACTGCCTGAACTTCATCCTATATACTTCCGGGTTAATGTTTGTTGCTGAGAGAAGTTCGGCTTTGAGAGTGGAATAGTCCACAGTCGCTTCTGAGGGTAAAGATACGAATATCTCTCTCATCCTACGATTGAGTAGCGGTAACAGTCTGGCGACTCCATCTTCTTCTAGGTCCCAATTATTGACTTCAAATATTTTCTCAAAATGGGAGAGATAGGAGCATAAATCTTCATCGTCCCTGTACTCCGGGAGTTTCATGCTGGCCGCTGGCGACACTCCTGTTCTGGATGACACTGACTGCACCTCTAACTGGTCTTTGCTAAGAGCTCTTTCGTGGGCCCTTATCTTATCTCTTTCATCAGCTTCCATTTTCGTCTTTTCTCTTCTTTCATCAGCTTCCATTTTCGCCTTTTCTCTTCTTTCATCAGCTTCCATTTTCATTTTACGTTCCTCTCTTCTTTCTTCTCTTTCGTTTCTCTCTTTCTCCTGAATAAACGAGAACAGCTCGGTTCCTTCCAGTCCGAGGCTTTGACCTTGCTTCCTATAAAGGTCAAACAATGCCATCGCGCTTATGTCAGTCATCTACCTTGCTTTTAATCAAGCCTGACCTACTCCACCACCGAAACTTACCACTTGGCCTAACAATTACCTTTAGATGGTATCCACCTCTAACTTTACCAATTTCCCACTCGTCAAATATTCTATTATTCCTGGTGATCCTTTTATGTGTTAGCTCTTCCTTAAATAGACACTGCTGGGTTCTTTCTAATATAAAACCTCTAGACCTGACACCACTTTTATAATATGTCGTAAATGACCCTTGGTTTTGATCACTATACTTTTTGACACCCTTTTAGTATCGGTATGCTTTAAGGGGCGTGCGTTACTTCTATTATCGTAATAGAGATATAAATGTTATTGTTAACTTACAGGTAGGTATTAGGGATTGCCGGATGTCGCTGGAGGACTTATCTCTCGCTTTGAAGTGTTGCTTCGTCGAGGAGGGCTTGCTTGTCGCCTGTGACGGGGGCTGATTCTTCTCCGTAATTAAAGAACGGGAGCTCGTTGGGGCAGGGTTCTTCTCCTCTCACTCTTACGGAGCTTGAGATGTGAGAGTCGCTCGAGTGTGAGTGGCTTTGCTTTTCTTCAGTCGGACTTCTTTGCAGACTGAAAAGGCTTCTTCGGTATGGCACCGATATAAAACTTGACTATTTAGGTTAATACAGCCCTGGAAGGGGGGATCGATTTTCTCAATCTGATCCTATCGTTTCTCACGGAAATAGTCTTGTATGGCTAAAGAATCGATCTTCACGAACTAACCCTTCTTCTGGCGTATCGAATTCTAATCTTCTTGTCTGGCTGAAAGATCGATCTTCACGAACTAATCTTTCTTCTGGCGAATCGACTACTAATAATCTTCTTGTCTGGCCGATGGATCGATCTTCACGAACTAATCCTCCTCTGGCGTATCGACTTCTGATAATCCTCTTCTCTTTCTTTGCGGGGCTTATTTATAGGCGGATTGCCGCCCCATCTAAAGGGGAAAGTGACCAGGCCACAGAGGCAAAGGGGAGGGGGGAGCGAATGGTGAGTTAGCATCTAGGGAGTGCGAGAATTCCTGAGGTGGCACAGGGGTGCCCAAGTCAGCTCGCAAATTATAGGCTCGCAACCGCACCGCTACTTGGCGTGCCTTCTGACTCGCACCGCTTTTTTTCCCCATAACCACGGGTTTATGGGTCTCGTAGGTAATTCGATCGTTAGAGCGTCGTTTAAGGACCTTAGGTGGTCTCCTTCAAACAGATGTGAGCTCCAACTGCCCACAGCGGCGGGGAGATCACACATGGTAAGCATTTTCGCCGGCTACCTTTCCCACGCTTTTCCTCATAAGGGAGGGGGGCTTTAATGTACCTATACTCCTCCAGGATGCTTAATGTAGCCATTTCTCCACAGGGAGAAACCCCGGTAGGGGGCGGGTCTGCTCCTGCGATGGTGTGAGGATCCCCGACCCACTGTCGGGCCGGGAACGGGGTCACCACCACCACCATACATAGCCAGGAGAAAAGTGGTCCCGCTAGATTTAAGTTACATCATATTAAGATTACAGGGGGCTGGGAAGCAGGTATTTATGAACAAATTATTATTTGAGGACAAAACAAAGATTTGGATGAAAACAAAACCAATTATATATATTTAGAAATAGGTATACATATTTTTACATATGCATAGTAAAATGTTCTGCCTAACAAAACCATCTTCAGCAGCCTCAATGTGTGCCCCGAGAACGAGTGGATGCCCGGAACAGGTGGTTCTTATTCACGACTTCGATTGCCGCCTTCAACAAACCCTTGGTTTTGTCGGGCCGAGGGTTAATCACCACTCAACGAGCCCCAAGATGTAGTAGACCAGAGGTTTAAATTTGGAGATCTATGAAGCCAAATGTAAGGGTCACATGATGGTGAACATTATTGACCAGCCAATTGCTTAGGCCATGTGGAAGGGACTAGAGTCCTACTCGAACACTTTCGGGTTTCCTGGAGCCACACAGTGTCCTCATTGACCTGTTGAGGTCGTCGATGAGAGCTTGTCTTGCTGGAGTTGTCTTGGAAAACGACGATCTTGAATCCTGATGGTATGTCCCGACGAGCATAAGTGTTATATGGAGATATTGGTCTATATACTCATTGTAATTTTACATAGAGGTTTTTCCACATCTCGAAATGATCCGTGTGAAGTGTCTAGGTTTCTGAGGCGTAAAGTTGGCACCAAAAACTGCTTGATAAACTGCCATTTTTTTGTTCGAAGATCTTTATTAAGAAGGGCTCTTGTTCTTAGACGTCCAAAAAGCAGCAGACGTCAACCCTATTCGAGCTAGAATTTTCTTTTTAAGTGAACAAGGAGATGTTCATAGAGCTTCGAGAATCTTGTATATGCCTTCCTTGTTTGTTGCTTTTTAGTGGAATTTGTTTTTACGCTTTTAATTACCATCCCTTTTTGAATTTTAAGTGCACCCTTCGTTGTTTTGGCTTTTAGGTATCCTTTTTTTGTCTTTTGAGTAATATTCTCTTTCTTTTGCTTAAAGTTTCCTATTTTTTGCTTTTAAGTGTCCTCGTTTTTTAAAGTGCAACCCTTGTTATTTGCTGTTAACTGCATCCTTTTTATAATTTTTAATTTTCTCCTTGTTTTGACCTTTTTATGTAGCGTCATTGTTTGTTCATTGTTTTTCTTTGCTTTTTAAGTGCCCTCCATTTTGTTTTTAAGTCCAACTTGACCTTTTTCTTTTAACTATGCTCCTTGTTTTTTAATTTTTAAGTGTTCTTCTTGTTTTAACTTTTTAGGTACCCTATTTTTTTGCTTTTAAGTGCCGTACTTATTTTATGCTTTTAAATTTTCTCGTTTTTTAAGTGCTCCCTTTTTTCTTTTTGCTTTTTAAGTTCCCTCAACGCTACATTACCGAAAGTCGTTTTGGGGAAGACGAGAACATTGCCCTTAGCACTGCCACCGAAAAACGGGTACAGGAATGCCACCATGAAGTCGATCTCACCCAGCATCATCGAGAAGGTCCTTATCATCGACATGGTGATGGAGGAATGGGCTAAGTTGGCGCCCTGTGGAAATCCCAGCCCAAAGATACAATACGCAATAATATGGGATAATGGACAATAGCGCAATGCATCCTAAGAGATAACAATATAATGCGATACAATAGATAATAAAAAATAATACATGCATTATAATAGTCCATGCAATTCTACTATTATCAGGTAGGAAATATAATAATATAATGCTATATAATAGAACATTATATGAGATAATACGAGAAAAACGATCACTTTTGCGAGAGTATGGTGTGTTTATCTTCCTTTATCGTATATTATCTCATCTGATCTTTTATTATCTCATCTTATCTTATCTGATCTTTGCTGAAATGAAACGCGTTTCACGTTTGCATCTTGCATTATTTTACAAAATTGCAACCAGAACCGAACTAAACTGAGGATGAGTTAGTTACTGAAAGCTAAGAAAGGTAAATTGTGAGGATGTATCTGTAAGGAAAGTGATGAAGTGAAAATGAGTGGAATGGGGAGTATAGTCCTAAAGTACCTGAGGATAAAGGGAAGGAAACAGGGATGGAGAAGGGAGGGATAAAGTGACGATGAAGGGTGGGTAAAGGGAGGGATAACGATAAGATGAAGGGAAGATTAAGAGTGGATAAATGCTAGTGAATGGTTGGATAAAAAAGGGATTATTTTTGTTTATTTGTGAAAATTTTAGAAGCCCATCTGGCGACTGCCGGATAATTGAGGGAGTGATAAAGGGAGGATAAAAGGAGGATAAAGGGTTGATAAATGCAGGGATAAAACTCAAAAATAGGATAGAGTGAGGGATACAAGGATGCAAAAGGGAGGGAAAAGGAACGATAAAGGGTGGATAATGGGAATGGTGAGGAGGATAAAGGGGCGATAAATGAGGGCATAAATGAAGGATGAAGTTAGGATAACGGGTATTAAAGGGAGATATAAAGGGTGGATAAAGGAATAGATAAGGGAGGTATAAATGGGAGTTCTTACGAGAGATATGGCAGGATTAATGGTGAATAATACGATGGATAAAGTGAGGGATAAATGGAGGATAAAGGAAAGGATAAATGAGGATAAAGAGAGGGACAAAGGTAGGTAAAGGGTGGATATAGTGTGACATAAAGGTAAGGATAAAGGGAAAGAAGGGGGAGGGATAAAGGGAAGGTAAAGTGCAGATAAATAGAGTGATAAAGGAAGGATAAACGGTGGATAAAGGGATATAAAAAGGGATGGGTAAATATTTATCCGAGGTCTGACCATTAGTTTCCGCCCCGATTTGTGAGAGATGGCGCTGGTTCGAATCCCTATGGAGGCTGGTGATTTCCCCCCGAGCCTGTCTTAATCTTTGGCTCGCAATCAATTTTGAAGTTCGAGACCTGCCAAATCTTACAAACCTACACTCCCAGTTAACATAGCGAGCGCAAGCCACTTCCATGAATGTTAAGGATGAGCAGACACCACTTACCGGTGATAAAAGAATGTAGAAAGCAAGACCGAAGGCGACAATCAACACCGAAAATAATACCAACACTTTCAGTACAGTGTTAAGGATCTCAAGAAACATCACGATATAGATCCCGACACGACTAAACCTGAAATGATTGGTTGTTTTAAAACAACCCCTTCGGCGGTATGAAGTTGCCTTTTCTTAAAGTGGAAAGGATTTGGTAGTGTAAAATAGATAGAATTAGTTTAACCTAATGTAGTACTATTCAACCTGACCTAAATAAGCCCAAGAAATTCGTCTTTTTGGAAGAAAAGGCAACTCTTTAAAAAACGGGAGAGGGGTGGAGGATCTGCAAGAGAAACAAGAAAATTATTATTATTATTAGAAAGAAAAACCTGAGAGGGTACCTCTGCTCCAACGTTTTCGAAGAGAAGTCCGGAAAGGAAGTGGTGAAGTAAGAGGAACTGAAAATATGTAAATGACTTCCAGTACAAATCTTATCATCTCCACTTATATTCTGTGGAGAACACAGGTCCATTTAAAGGGCCACTTTAAGAAAGCCTTAAGTAAAACCCTATATCAACCTATCTATTTACATTATATGTAACCTTCTGAAATCCTTTGCAACCTAACAATCTGCAACCCCCTTAAAAAAAACAATATTGAGATATCCAGTGACCACTGGCAACTTCCCGTTGAATTTACAAAGATTGCGCGATGTTTGTGGCAATTCATGATAATACTCAGGATTATTTTTATTTTCGTAAATTGGGAATTTTAAAAGTGCATCGAATATATTAAATAGAGGTTTACTTACAATTTGAATACTCAAGATTGAAAGAATTTTCTTCTCTAAAACTCAAAAGAAAACATTATGAATCTATACGTACCGCTGGATGTATAGGAGAAGTGAGAACCAGGCTGTGAAAACAGCAATGGCCGCCGAGTTGTACTGAACTTCGTTGCAGGTGGCGTTACTTGGGCCGTGCACAACAGGGAGCACCATAATGATTGAAGTACTGTACAAAATCCATTCAATGAGGTTGATCCCAGACCGGAAGTACTTTATAATTAGAGAAACCATACATTAAACCATATTCCCATACATCGTATATCAGACTGGAAATTGATTACCCTTGAGGAATAAGGAAGGGGGACCAAAATTGGTATAACCATAATGTCTTTCAGGTATTTTATAAATGTTTGCTACACGCTACATCCTTTCATACTTACACAAGTAGATTAGTGTCTGCGAGAAAAATTTATTGAACAATTACTTATCACCCTTTTACAATGGAACATCGCACGCCATCGAACAATTAAGAAAAAGCGTTTTAGATTTATCTCCAACACTTTACCAATCAAACATTAAATCTATAGTTAATAGACGAAATTGGGTCGCTCATTTATAGAAAATAAATGATGTTAACAATAATTAGGAGGAAAACAATTAGAAAAGATCAAATTATAGAGGAGATAGAAGACTATTTTTACTTAAAGAGAACTTGTGACGCCTGATGGGAAAGAGAATCCGGACAAGAACGAAATTAGGGTGGAGACTAGATATCTGTATGAATGTTGAGGTGCATATTTTAAGAGACACTATTCTACTTTAAACCGTAGAGTATTTAATCAATACATTTTGTATGTTTTAACCGATGGAATTGAAATGCAAAGCCTGAAAACAATTTTCCTTGAGTTTTAAGCGCAATAACAACGATACTATACAGGCAGAAAGTTTGTAAGGAGCGCTCTGTAAAGGAAGTGGTGAAGATGGAGGAAGTTAAATGTGTGGGAGATATATAACCGCAGATCCTCTTGCAGATATTGGAACGAGATGGCGATGGCGCCAATCTGTGAGAAGGCTTATAATATATATATATATATATATATATATATATATATATATATATATATATATATATATATATAGAGAGAGAGAGAGAGAGAGAGAGAGAGAGAGAGAGGGAAAGAGAGAGAGAGAGAGAGAGAGAGAAAGAGAGAGAGAGAGAGAAAATAAAAGCAACAACAAAATAACATTTGTATAAGAGAGCAAACTCGAGTATCAGAAAGAAAACAAACGAAATGAAGATAATGGCGTGGCCGTGGGAAAGAAACAACAGAAAGCTTCAAGTGGACACATTTACCAATATGGAAACCCAGAAGACAATCATTACTCTTCTCTATACTTTAGAATGTTCATGTTAATAACAATAACTTGCTCGATGGAACAGTGAAAAGCTTTCCTTTTGAACCCTAGCATTTAGCTTAGTCAAAATGTGCCGATAAAGTCGTCATTTTTAATCACTTCTAAACAATGGTATTTTCACTCTCCTCTCACCTCAACCTTCTCTGAATAAGTTTACATCTCGATTCAACATTTTCAATTTTAATAAATATAAAATACCTTCATTACTTATATTTATTTAGTATTTCACAACAATTCTAATAATTCATTTTCTTTTAACAATAATATTTTTATATTATGCAACTTCTAAAGCGCCTTCATTTCTCCTACCACCCCAATATTCGAGACTGCACGCACCGCCGACCACGCCCTGACCGCGGTCAGGATTCTTTTTTTATTCCAGTTCCCCTCGAGAGCGCAGGAATAATTGAAATAACAAAAATAACACGTTTTAATTCAGCCCTCAATTATATAAAAAAATAACGCTTTAATTAACCCTAACCTTCTACGTTGGCATCGTGCGTTGAGACCATACTAAACTTACAAACATGTCGAAAATTGAGCGGTAGTGCCCGGTGCGTGCAAAGTTGTGCCTTTGGCCGATGTGCCAAGGTTCTGCCAATTGTCACTTACTTGCATTCTTTGGTAGTAAATTTGAGATGTCTCTTTTAAGAGGCCGATTGCGGAAGTGGAGAGGATTCCGAAGGCCAAAGCTGCGGACGAAGTTGTGTAGCAAAGCTAGAACGAAAAGGATGACGTCATTACGTCTAACGACCGGTCTGTGATTACGTCATTATCTCTAATGGCCGTCCTGTGATTACGTCATTATCTCTAATGGACGGCTTGTGATGACGTCATCACAGCCAATGACCGGTCTGTGATGGCGTCATTATCTTTAATTACCGGTCTGTGATGGCGTCATTACCTTTAATGACCGGTTTGTGATGACGTCATTACCTCTAGTGACCGGTCTGTGATAGCATCATTATCTCCAATGACCGGTTTGTAATGACGTCATTACTTCAATGACCAGTCTGTGACAGGTCTCTGACGACGTCATTGCCTCTATTTACTGGTTTGTGATGACGTCATTACTCTCAATGACCTGGCTGTGATAACTTCATTATCTCCAATGACCGGCTTGTGATGACGTCATCACCTCCAATGACCGGTCTGTGATGACGTCATTATCTCTAATTACCGGTCTGTGATGGCGTCATTACCTTTAATGACCGGTTTGTGATGACGTCATTACCTCTAGTGACCGGTCTGTGATAGCATCATTATCTCCAATGACCGGTTTGTGATGACGTCATTACTTCAATGACCAGTCTGTGACAGGTCTCTGACGACGTCATTGCCTCTATTTACTGGTTTGTGATGACGTCATTACTCTCAATGACCTGGCTGTGATAACTTCATTATCTCCAATGACCGGCTTGTGATGACGTCATCACCTCCAATGACCGGTCTGTGATGACGTCATTATCTCTAATTACCGGTCTGTGATGGCGTCATTACCTTTAATGACCGGTTTGTGATGACGTCATTACCTCTAGTGACCGGTCTGTGATAGCATCATTATCTCCAATGACCGGTTTGTGATGACGTCATTACTTCCATGACCAGTCTGTGATGGCGTAATTATCTCTAATGACAGGTCTCTGACGACGTCATTGCCTCTATTTACCGGTTTGTGATGACGTCATTACTCTTAATGACCTGGCTATGATAACTTCATTATCTCCAATGACCGGTTTGTGATGACGTCATTACTTCAATGACCAGTCTGTGATAGCGTCATTATCTCTAATGACCGCTCTGTAGTAATCAGGGAATTTGTTTATTTTGAAAAGCTGTATTTTAATGAACTGAAACCTAATATGGCTCCAGTCACTATTTCTTTTGTATAATAGAAGTACATAATGTTTAAAATAAAGAAATTAAGGACACTCATAGAAACAGATCAATACATATTGGGAATAACACGTTAAAAAGTTGACTTTGGTGATATGACTGGTGTTAGGTTAATTACGGTTGGTACTCGGATGCCCTGCATAAAGAAATCACATTTCACTTTGCACCGAGGCAGGAGGTGGGTAAGTTACAAGCAAGGTGCTCAAGATGACACTAGGTACGATTAAAGGGTAGTAGTGACAGACTAAAGACCAAACACAAGGACTATACTAAAATATATATAAGAAGATACATAAAGGTAGTCAAGGGTGAGAAAGGGGGCGAGCGAGGATGGTGCAACATGATAAAGTGAATATAATCTCGAATCAAATGAATAAAATTCTTTTGTGCTTCCACCAATGGCGGAAACAAACTCTACCTCTTTCGAGTCAAATTTTATTAAATAAAACAAAAAAATAAAGTCTAATTCTTTACGTAAGACATTAAAACTGGTGTACTAAAAGTACATACATATACCAAACAGTAAAGCATTCATTCCAAGTCTCTCATTGAAATAAACAGTAAGTTCAGATGGTAATTAATTATTGCTAGAAATTTAATATTTATGAAGAGAAGTTTAAAATTTTTATCGAAAAATTAATGATTTTGAATCCCAGGTCCCGAAACTTGATTTGAAACAATCTTTGTATAAATTAATGGACAAAATGAACAACCATTGAATAGGCATTTCACGACTTGGTCATTTCCAATAAAGGTTTATTCAAAAGTTACGCCAAACAATTACGGTAGAAGGTACAAGTTTTATTTACTAACTTTCATTGTTGTGTGCGGTTCGTGAAATCCCGTTATGTTATTGCTAGAGATTTTTTTCAAGATGAGTGACGCATCTGTAGAAGGATAGCTAATGTTGGAGTCGTATGTTCCGAGAACGACTGCAGCAAATACGGTGACCATTCCGAGGAACAGGAGGTAAATGAACATGTTCAACAGATGAACATACATCCCATAAGCGTGCCACTTCATTTCCAAAAACTTCTGGGTCAATGGGTGCAGTAATAAGTCAACTTGACCGTTGTGGACCATCACCTGATGACATACATAGATTAAAAAAGTAATCTTAACAATAATTGTTAAATAACTTCCCATTTGTCAGTAATGGCCTAAGTGTGTATCAGATCAGCCTCAATGGTTGTATATATTATGGGTTACTGAAGATATAAAAAATGACCTTTTGGACATAACATACGAAAAATTGAGTTCATTATAAACACAGTATCTAAGGGGGGGGGGGCGAATTAAGTTATGTTATGCAATATATATGATTATTATTATTCAAATATTTTTCTATGAGAAGCATATGGTATAGAAGTGGATAAACTTCCTGCTATATTGATCAAATTTTATTATGGGACATGTATAGCTTTTTTGAAGAGAAATACATTCAAACTTCATTATAGAACACATCATATTTACAAGATAGGTTTTTAGTCGCGTGCGAGTCTAGTCGCAGGCGACTCTAACATCTCACTATTTCGGTCGGTGGGTCGGTCGGTCGGTTGGTCCCCTTCTTGTTTTGTATCTTTCGAATGATATAACTTCCATGGTCCTCCCAAGGTTAGCCCATGAATTCTTTTGTTTCGACAATAACATCATAACTATTCGGCCGATTCTAACGAAATCTGAAACCCTTATGATGTTTTACATCCTCTTTCGAATGATATAACTTCAAGGGTCCTCATAAGGTTAGTCTTTGAATTATTGAAAGTTTTGGAGGTCGTAAGGTCATAAATCAGAATAAGTGAGAGCACGCGACTTTTTGTTCATCATACCTTGTTTTTAAGATACCGGCTTTGAAATTATTGAACCAAATTACCAAACTTCATAGACGGAACAAATTTCTTAACATAGCAAACTAGGATCCACTAAAACCCTTTCTGTTGACTTTTATCTATCATCCGAACCCTTCAGTTTATTACCATTTTATTATCAACTTATTAAAACATTCCAATATATACTTTTATAGTTTAATCTATTTTCATAATATTAAGTTGCTTTTGAGAAAAAAGATTTTGCAACTTTTGCGTCACTGGAATTCCAAGGCTCAACCATGCAATAGGACTCAATGGGAAATGTGGTTAGATGACAACTGAAGTGTGGAGATGGGTGTGTAAAAGCTCTCATCTCCAGAGCGCAGCAAGACAGGATTCATGTCACTCGCAGCCAAGCGTCATTGCTCATAAGCGGTCTCTTTCACACAGTTTCAGGAACTCGCGCTCTCCCTCTCCCTCTTTCTCTTCAGGTGCCTAACCGATCGCACAAGTGCCTACCATAATTTTTAGAAGTTACTAACGCAACTTTACTATTTTATTTTATGTAAAAAAATTCTTAAAAAAATTCTAAAAATTCGGAAAAAATATTTGAAAATCCATTAGATGCTTATTCATTCCTAATCAACTCTTAGATTGTAGCAAGCTGCAAATGAAATCCTTTATCTAAGCGTTAAAATTACACCATTGACCCTTCCGTTCTTACTTAAACTTCGCTGTTGTAAAATTTGTAACTCAATTTTCCATTTCAACTCAAAAAGTGTCAAATTATTAATAATCACACGACATTTATCACTAAATCTAGGCTTTAACCTTAACTAACTACAAAATTAGGAATAAATACAAGCTATGGCCAACAAGAATTATGTACGTCTTGTTTATTCCCGTACGTGTTCCTTACATGTTTGGACGCTTCGAAATAAAACTTACTTGCTGAATTTTTCATTTAGCTTTCTTTCATTACAATTCTTTACAGTGGAACTTACATTACATGAAATTAAAGGAGAGGGTCTCCACGTAGGTCTTTTCTTTATCGTAGCTAATTTTGCAATCTGATCTTCCTTAAGTTGTAAAGGATCGAAGGAATACTTGATCTGGAAGGGAAGAAGTCGGGGAAATCAGGAAAATAATGATAGAAGTAAAGAAGTTTTATGAACTTTCGAATTTAACCATTTGATGTGGAGTGATCAAATTTGATTCCATGGGAATGAATTAGTCTAAACAGACCTCCGGACTTTTTAGTTTCTACAGAGCTTCCCAAGTTTTAGTTTCTCTTGCTAATAGTAGAGAATATGAACAAATATAGTCAATTATGACTAAAGACATCAAACAGCTAAAATAATGGATATTTTAATGTTAATTTTAAGTGTCAATATCAAAGTAACATCGAATAGAATAATAATACGAGGCTCGGAGCTTAGTAAAGAGACTGGTAAAGTAGGGGAAAAGAAAGTGGGAAGGAAGACACAACCACAGAGGTATAAAGAAGAAACAAACACTCGCTACAAAAAAGACAGGGGAGAAGGATGCAATTCTCAAGAAGCAGTTCCGAAGATTTAGAACGAAGAAATTCTCCCTTGTGTCCAACTAAGGGGTGAATATTCATAAGGTGAATGCAGGTAAAAATTAGTCTTAGAAATAGGAAAGCGTTGGAATTTGAAATAAATGTATAGATATGTGTTTGTGAGATGTGTGTATAGTTTCCAGGTGACTGGATGGTCCTTTCTCTTTTCTATCTTATCTGTTCTTACTTGGACTATGATCTTACAGTCTCTATCTAAACACACGATGCTCTTCCTGTTTTTACTCTTTGGTACTTTAACTTACTACACCTAAACTCTTTCCCTTACTTATTACTATATTCACTTGTATCCTTCTTCTGAATGTGGCGGGTGCTTCTATATTATAACGCCCAATTCCTTACATAATATTCCTTGGAATCTTCTTTGATATTCGGTGTTGTTATGGCTTGATTCAGCGCTGCCTCGAACACCTTGGGCAGAGTGCGAATGAGAGCGATACACACACATCCATGAACTTCACTCGGAGGCAGGGAAGTCTCTCTGATACTTCTGTAAAGGGCCAAAAGTTTAGGAAGATAAGTGCATCAAAGGTAATTCACTAAAATATGGTTAGTATATATTTTAGTTATCACTCATATTCTATATGAAAATGAACTGAAACGTGATATTTACTTATCATATTTTTATAACAGGACGTTTTCGGAAACGTTATTTTACGGTCACCTTATAAAAAAAGCATAAAATAGCCTCCAGCCTCTTTTATATACGATTGCTATTGGTTTTCAATAACTGGTCAACCTAAGATAATCCCTTAGCTTGTTATTTGGGACCAGGTTAGATTTCTAAGGTATAACGCGGACAACAACATGGTTTAATACAAATTTTAGCACTAAGTTAAGGAAGAAGTATAGGGATGAAATGATGATAGAGACTTGGAGAAAAAAAATCGATAGGATAATAGGTCTAGTTCAAAAAGGAGGGAGAGAGGATAATTCCTTAGAGGACCAATGGGTGGGAGAAAGTCGTGCGGGTAGTCCGCGTAAGAGAAATTACCAGGGAGCGAAGAATAGTGGCCGAGGGCAACCTAGAACGGATATGGGCTATGTTTGCTGAGAGGAAAGCACATAATTTATCAGGGGGGATTGAAGAAGAGAGTAGGGCATAAAAAGGGGCAGAAATACTAGCAAAAACTTTAACTATGTGTGTATTGTTTTTGATATCTGTAAGGATACGGATGGAGTGAAGAGTAATGGACCGGCTACTGAGGTTGTTGCTGTCCATCTACCACAAGTTGAAGTATAGAAAAGAGAAAATCAACAGTAAGAAAAGAGGAGCCTGATAACAGAGCAAATTGGCAAGTTGAGATTAGTAGAAGTAGTGGTAAAGTCTAAGAAGGGAAGGAATAGGGTAAGATATGCCATGTTCATGTGCTACCGATTAATGGAAGAGGCGTGATTAGAGTTATAGAGAAGTTATGAAGTGGGAAGGAGGAAGCGACACGGTCAAGTCTTTTCCCATGTGCGTGAATAGGAGATGAAATATTAAGAGAGAAAGAGGTTGATGTTTGAAAATGTCAGAAGTAGCAGATAAGAAGGGGTATGCTGGGGAGATGTTAAAAGTGGCCAGAATGAGTAAATTTGCAGAGGCGTGTTAGAAAAGGACTTGCTAGGAATTCACCCACTATGATTAAAATGGGTAACTAATGGATTTAAAGAATCAGGCGCTAATCGTTCTTTGTTCTCCATATTGTGGCAAACTATCAACAACGGCAAACTATCAACAAAGGAAAACTATCAACAACGGCAAACTATCCACAACAGCAAACTATCAACAACGACAAACTATCAACAGCATTTTGTCAAGCAGGAGGTTTCAAGATCTTTCCTTGCTTTCCGAGCTGAAATCTTCCTTATTTTGCTATCGAACGGAAGACTTGGAAGTTGTAGATCATTCAACCGCATCTTTTCTAAAGGGAAACCCTACTTTTTTTAAGCTATTGGTCTAAAACTTTCATCATATCAAAAAAGTTAATTTAAAGATTCAATGTTAAGGGCAAAGATTATTTGTCAACTACCTTTCGTAATCGTTTTGTATTAACATTAGTTAATTAACACTCAAGATTCCCTTTTGTATTTCCTGCACATATATTTTGGTGTCTGCCGCAATCATTCATATTTTTAATCTTTTTTTATCTTCTAAATACTTAAATACACACTACTGACCCAAGGGCACCCCCAAATTTGTCAATAAAACTCATATTAACACATGAAATTCTTATTAAAACTGACACTTGATTTATTATAAATGATTTCTAAAGAATATAATTAGAATTTCACAAAAAAGCGAAAGTTTGGAGTTCAATTTTTACAGTCTTTAAAATTTAAATGTTTTCTTACATGATCTCTTATTTAATTTCTGCCCCCCCCAAATTTAAAATTTATATCTATAATTCGATCGTTAATATCCTAAACAGTTGATGGCATAGTAAATATTTTAACCCAATTTCATTAATTTTTGTTTCCCCATTTTCAGTAATTGAGATCACAATTTTTGAAAGCCTGGATTATTCAACCAGGTTCGAAATTATCTAAATTTGCTATCATTATGGTTTCTGAGTCCTCAAAATCCATTTTGGAAGAGCAAAATATGATAACTTTTTTCAAATATCGAATGCCATGTAAAAATATCTGAAAAATTTAAAATACCATTCAGTACAGTGAGAAATATTTTAATTTATTTGGAAAGACAGGTTTACTACAGGATAGAAAACAAAGAGGATGGCCAAGAAAGCTCTCAAAGTCACAAGATAAGTTTATCAGACTAATATATCCTCCGAAACTGCTGCATAAATAGCTCAGCAATTAAACATCACCGACGGAGCAAAGGTCTCCTATACAACGTTGAATATACTTAGAGAAGCAGAAATATTTGATCGAAAGATAGCAGAGAAACCGTTAATGACAGATTTTAATATATCAAAGTGGTTAGCGTGGGCTAAAAATAATCATAATAGAGCGACCAATGAGTCCAAGTTTGAATTGTTGGCTTCCAAATGTAGATTAATTGTAAGGAGTAGTGGTGAGCGAATGACTCCTCAGTGTATTGTTCCTACAGTGAAGCATGACGGAGGTAGTGTGATAGTTTTAGCTCCTTTACTGTTGATAGTGTGGGAGGTCTTTATCAAATATAAAATAAATAAACTACTATGGCTATAATATTCTATTTTACAGCGACATGCTCATCCATCTGAATCCCTTCTTATCTTTATAAATTCTTTTTTTCAGCAGCACAATGATCCTAAGCTCACGTCGACACTGCATCGTGGTTATTTAAAAAAGAAAAAAACAGGAAGAGAAGCCCTGCCCAACTCTTAGAATAGGACAGGAGTCTGTACCAGCTGTTGGGCGAACTTGTAAAAGACAGAGTGTGTATCACCATGGGTGACTTCAATACCCATGTTGACTGGGAAACGAGAGAACCCTGTGGCGAGAACGCACTACTCCTGGAGTTCGCGAACAACGAGTTCCTGACTCAATGGGTGAGAGAGCCAACGAGAGGAGACACTATCCTCGACTTGGTTTTTACCTCTGAGAATGACATTGTTGAGGACCTCTCTGTTGGCGAAGAGCTTAGTGGCAGTGACCACCGGCTAAATAGATTTGTAGTCAAAGTCCCCAAGGTAGGACCTGCAACTAGTAAATCTAGGAAACTCGATTTGAGAAGAGCAGACTTTGCAGGTTTTTGTGCTGGACTGACTGACGCGAGGCTAGAAGTGTGCGATGCTTTTGAAGACTCGTGGAACAGTTTCAAAACCACATTCATTAGTCTTCAATAACGTTTCATCCCTCTGAATTGACCCCGTCGGTCTTGTGTTACCAAAGTGGTTTAATCGAGAAATCGGCTAACTGCTTAGGGAGAAGAGAAATGTGTACCGTCAATAAAAGATCTCGAGTGACTTTGACGAATACCGGAGGCTAGCCAGGAGAGTGAAGTCCAGAATAAGGGCGGCTAAGCGTTCTGAGGAACTCCGAGTGGCGGGACTTTGTAAAGAGAATCCCAAGGAGTTCTTTGGATATGTAAGCAGCCGTAAACCAATCTGTCAAACGATTGGCCCCTTGAGGAATGAGGAGGGGATATTAAAGCACTAAGCTGCAGAAAATGCTAACCTCCTCAACGACTACTTCGCTTCAGTGTTTTCTGAAGAGTGTGGTTTTATTCTTCAGCCAACGAGTTCCTACTCGGGGGAAAAGCTGGAGGATATGGACTTCACTGAAGAAGAAATAAAAAAGAAGATCACTGACCTAATGACGAATAAGTCACCTGGCCCGGCTGGGTTTCTACCTAAAGTGTTGAAAGAAGTACGCGATCAAGTGTCACGACACCTGAGCGCTATCTTCAACATGTAAATCCGGACCGAATGCGTTCCTAGAGACTGGAGTGAAGCGGAGGTGACTCCTATATTCAAGAAAGGAGGCAGTAGCCAACCTTCGATGTACCGACCTATCAGCCTGACTTCGATAGTCGGTAAACTCATGGAAAGCATGATGGTGGACAAAATGACGTCGCATTTAAAGTAAACCTGCTACTAAAGAGTTTCCATCACGGCTTCCGAAGGCAAAGGTCATGTTTGACGAACCTTGTGGAATTCTTCCACTTTGTTGTCAGTGAGCACGATCGGGACAAGGTGGTGGATGTGGTCTACTTAGACTTTCACAAAGCCTTTGATAAGGTACCACACCGCCGCCTTCTCCGGAAAGTGCGAGCGCTGGGCATAGACGGAAAAGTAGCCGGCTGGATCAAGAACTGGCTAAGTGGCAGACGGCAACGGGTGGTGGTGAATGGACAGGCTTCTGAGTGGGTGCCCGTTACTAGCGGGGTGCCTCAAGGTTCTGTCCTGGGACCACTACTATTTATTATCTACGTCAAAGACATGGACGGTGACATGGTTGCTAAGATTTCCAAATTTGCCGACGATACCAAGCTTGGTATGAACATTGCAAAGGATGGAAATACTGCAAGCCTGCAGGAAGATCTTGTGAAGATTGGGAAGTGGTCGGACACGTGGCAAATGCCTTTTAACGTGAGCAAATGCAAAGTGATGCATATCAGCCACCGAAACTCCCAATCTCAGTATATCCTTAAGGGCACTGCTATTGAACCTACCGACAATTATAAGGACTTCGGTGTAACAATCACTAGTGACCTCAAGTTCTCGAAACAGTGCATTGAGGCGAAGAAAAATGTCCAAAGGATGCTAGGCTACATAAAGCGCCAGTTTGGATATCGGAACAAGGAGATTGTACTGTGTTTGTACAACTCACGTGTCCGACCGCACCTGGAGTATGCCGTACAATTTTGAAGTCCTTCATTTCGAAAGGAAATCGAGAGATTGGAACGCGTGCAAGCCAGGGCAACCAAACTGATTCCCTCTATCAGACATAAAAGTTATGAAGATAGATTAAGGGAATTAGATCTGTTCTCGTTGGAAACCCATAGACTGCGTGGTCAGCTCATCGAAGTTTTCAAAATACTTCGACGGTTTGACAATGTTGACTACAGGGATATTTTCACACTTGTTGAGAGCAGAACAAGAAATCACGGCTTTAAATTTGAACTGAAGCGTTACAACCGCGATCTGTGTGGACAATTTTTAACCTACAGTATCTGCGGTAGTTGGAACGCACTTCCAGTGGAAGTTGTCAACAGTGAATCTGTTGACCAGTTCAAGTCAAGACTAGACAGGGTCTTGAAAAATGTCCGTTTAAGGACGTAAAGAATTTGAGCAGAGATGTGCCCGCTCGACTGCTAGTCTAAAAGTACCCTAATTGAATGGACCGTAAGGTCTTCTAGGGTACATTCTTTCCTTCTTACTTCTTGTTACTTGCAATCATATCGAACTCTTGTAGGATTATCTGGACAGACAAGTGAGAGAGAAGCAACCAACAAATGCAACGATGCTCTTTGTATGTATGTTGGAATCAAATTCTACAATAATATTTGGTTTATTTGATAAATAGAATGCTAATATAATGTTCTGTAGTTATCAAAGTAAAAAGCCGATATTTTGATGAGTCAGAAAGTTTAGTGTCATTGTTCTCTATATCTGCATCTTTTGTTATATTATTTATGTTTATATTAAAGTTAATCTATAATAAATCCACTGTTTCATTTACATTTCATGTGTTAATTTGTCTTTAACTTGAGAGAAGGGCATTATTTATGGCAAATAGTTTATACACATCCAAAGCAGTTCGGCTTTCATGTCCTTGAAGGAAATGGGCAAACAGAACTTTGTAATGATATCAATAGGCAGAGAGTTTAATTTGAATTGAAATTTAGACATTATATTTGTTCCAAAATTATTGCACGCAGCGATAAATACGACTCCCCATGAGTATTTATATAAATACCAAAATAAATTTGCTTTAGGATATTATTTCAGCCTGGAACACTGACCCAGAGATAACTTTCCTTAAAAGATATATTTCCATTTGGGATTCTATTTATTAACAAAGTACATTTATTTGAATTTTTTGTTTGTTCAATTGTAAGCAATGCTTTTTTTTAACTGACAAAAGATACGAAACTAGAATAAACAACTAGGAGGGAGGCGATTAAAATAGTACACAAGGTTAAGGATGACAAGGCTCCAGTAGCAAACGTAGCGTAGTCCCCCCTAAATATTGGTCCTGGGTAGGCAAACTTAAACGCCAAAAAAGTACATCTACTTGTAAGTACGATGCATGGTAGATGTACATATGACAACACCCTTTAACAGATTTACACGGCAGGAGCATCTAATCTCGGTGTTTAAATTTCTACTTTTTTTCACTGTCAATTTTCTTTGTTTTTTTAAACTTGATCGAAATTGCACACAAGTGGTGATTAAGGTAAGACATTTTGAACACCTAATTAAGACCATTTAACTATCAGTAATTTAAATACGTATTCAAGAGTACTTTGCTGCGAAGTCTTCTCATAACTTCAAAGGAATTGTCCTTCCCTGTCTTTTGTAACCTAGGATTGGAGTATTAGCCTTAAAATAGAATTTTGAAGCAGTTTAATTGACTCTAATGGAGAGATTTAATAAAACACATTAGCAAAGATGATGAAAAGCCATTGGCTAGCGAAAGATTGATATTAAGAGAGAGAGGAGAATTGTATTTCAAAGTGTCTTTAAGTGACATCACGCAAGTGGGTGTGGCTTGCGATTTAGAATATAGAGACAAAATTACAGAAGATCCATCCGGATTCCAGGCTATATTTGAGATCGAGAATTATGTATATTCCTGTAAAATTTTAATATTGACGTTTCATGGAATTTTAATAGTACTAGCTTGAAACACGGGAAACTCTTCCTATGTTAATTGTTATCTAGTTTGCAACAAGAAAAAAGTTAGAAATTACTTTCTCCGCGCGGATTTCTGCCTGGTAGTCGACGGATCCCCGTGAGCGTTGACGAGCTGTTCAAGGTCCCCATTTTGATGCCATAAACTATAAAAATAAAAGGTATTTCAGCAAAATATGAACTCTTATATGTAATTATAAATGTTTCCGTGGCAGAAACACACGAGGGCATCTCCGACCCAAGTACTTGTGGAATATGCTAAAAAAATTCTGGAAGTATTTGCAGTTTCCCATGGAAAAATGACCTAAGAATACAATAGCGTAGATGCTAACTATTGAATTCATGAGTGAAATAGGTTGAGACGCTGGGTGTAGCGAGCCGAGAAGTGCAAACAAGCGGTTTAAAAGCTTCGCTTGAATGAGTCTTTTTAGACTCAGGATGACGCAGTGGATTCGCCGCTCGCTAACAGTTTTCCGGCGATGCAGGAAGCTGTTAGCAACTCGCTACGCTATGTTCTTTCTTTATTCCCCCCCCCTTTCCTACTCCTCTTTATCTACACTGGAATCAAAATCAGCTCTTTTATAAAATAAGCCAATAAATGCAATACATTGCTCTAAATTTGTCCGGTGTATTGGCCGCCACAGATCTGTATATCCAAAAGAGACATTCTACCGCTGCATTAATTTTGGTTTCTTAATTCCTTCTATTTTTATTTTAAATTTAGAGGTCATTGATACATGATAACACTTAATGGTTGAGTAATAAGGAGATGATTATCTCCTCTCTCCATTGGCCAATTATGAGTACAGAATTACGAACTAGCAAATACCAATAAGAACTTCTCGATTGTAGTTCAAAAAAGAAGAGAAAGGAGGGAAGTCAGGAGGTTAATAGAAGTAAAAAAAAGAAGAGAATATTAATAAAGAATTATTTTCATAAGTCTTACTTCTGCAAGGTCATAATTTAAAGTAATATCTATCAATTCTTTTCTTAAACCTACTTACTGTAGTGCCTTAAATGGGATTCTTATATGTACCATTCCTATTTCAAATCTGTGTCATTTTATATATAAAAGGAAATTCGCCATCGCAAAGTTAATTATTTTGTTGACAAGCTTGGACCCATTATTTCTAGTTCCCACTTGGTTATTGTAGGGAAATCGTCACTCCCCCGTTCTCTCCTAGTGGAGCGGGACGGTGACCGCAAAGACATCCGGGCCAGGTAACGTGGGTCAAACTCGAAACCACAGCCTCTCGCCACTCGTTTCTATGAAAAGCCGAATGGTTTTAAACTGCGAGAGTATATTCAATTTCACCTCAAGTAAGAAATTGGAGACGCGTTTCTCTCAAGCTCGAAGGCCGGCAGAAGCCGAGGTAAGGCTTGCTGAGAAAAACCATTGGAATAAGAACCCCCCTGCGACCCGTCCACAAGCCTCCCCACCTTCTAACCCTAACCCAGTGGGGTGACGAGGTATAAATAACAAACACTTAGGAAAAACGTGGTAGAATACGTGAATTGCCAGGCTTAAAAGTCCCCGGATTGAGGCCGGGCTACCAAGACTGGACAGGTAGAATACGTGAGTCGCCAGGCTACGAAGTCCCCGGATTGAAGCCGGGCTACCAAGACTGGACAGGTAGAATACGTGAATCGCCAGACTACGAAGTCCCCTGCAAGAGAGGCAGGGCTACCAAGGGGGCTAAGAAGCAGATCATCCTCGAGCTAGTCCCTGGTTATCAAACCGAACGTTAAGTTAACTTGTTCAAGTTCAACTTACTCTCGTCAGAGAGACTCCTCATATCCTGGTGCATCCTAAAGCCCAGGAATATTCCTCGCCCTTGAAGAATTACGAAAATAAGAAGAAAAAAGCTCCTCCTTGAGCCCAATACCCGGTGGCCACACCAAACTCATAAGTTAACTTGGTTGAGAAACCAAGTTCAACTTATTCTCGTCAGAGAACTCCCCCTTCTATCCTGGTGTATCCCAAAACACCGAGTTAGGCCTCGCCCTTGAGGAAGACTGGAACTAAGAAGAAGCTCATCCTCGAGCTAGTTCCTGGTTACCAAACCGACCTTTAAGTTTACTTGTTAAAGTTCAACTTATTCTCGTCGGAGAAACCCCCCCTCCTCTATCCTCGCCCTTGAAGAAGACCCCTCCACGAGTACAGTCCTCTCCCTTGAGGAATTATGTAACGAAGGAGAAAAAGCTCCCCCTCGAGCCCGTTACTCGGTGGTCACACCGAACTCCAAGTTAACTTGGTTTAAGAACCAAGTTCAACTTACTCTCGCCAGAGGGACCCCGCCTACCCTGGTGCCTCCTAAAGCACCATGATTGTTCTCGCTCTTTAAGACCCCCCCCCCCCATTAAATACAGTGTGGACCCCAGCTGCCACACTCGCCAAAGTCAGTGGTGGCTTTCAAGTTATTCGTCCGCAACCTCCATCTGGCCGGTCGGCACGCGTCTTGGAGACAATAACATTCCCGAGGTAAAGTGCTCATTGAGTTCAAAGTCAGACGCAAACCCGTTTCAAGGGGTATCCACAAAGGTAGTTGCAGCCAGTAAAGGTTGTTAGCATTTTTTTTTTTTAAATTGAAGTAAGTGGTGGGTTAGCCATCACTGTAATGTCAAGTAAGTCAAGTTAGAAAGCCATACTGAGAAATTATTGAAGTCTTTTTTTGTGTATTTTAAAATTCGTAGTATTTCTGTGGTTCATGTTTAGTTTTTGTGTAGTAAATTGTTAAATTTAAAATATAAGTTTATTTTGGGAATTCCTGTGCGTTTCTCTATATCCTTACGTGTTTGAAGCGGCTCTCCATTAAAACAACAAAATTAGCACTCTTAGAACAAAGCCTACTTAATCAAAGAAGTATATCACGACCACAAGGGATACCACGACAAAAGTGGTGTCAGGTGTTGGGAGATCAAAAGGGGCATTATACGACAAAAGTGGTGTCAGGTGTGGGGTGATCAAAAGGGGCATTATACGACAGTTATCTAACTCAAATATTGCGTTATTATTTATAATAGTAAGCCCATTTAATATTTTAAATACTTCAATGACCTGGCTCTGCAGATACCGATCTTTCAGTGAAAGATCCCCATTTAATATTAAACTTAAAATGATCGTCCAAATGGGTTTAAAAGACATTTAAGAACTACAAATAATATTCCTTCGATCAGCCGATCTCATTAGTTTAAAGCTGTATAGGTAAAAGTTCTTTCTTACATTAGTTTTAAGCCCAAGCTCACACAGCTTGCCTCCTTTACTTTCCATGATAGTACCGGTGAAATAGAGGTTTGATGTTCGTCTTCAGGTGAAATAGGCGATGTTGTTGATGTCCAAATAAAATAGTTTGTTGGTATTGTACGGGTAAACTTAGACTTCCACTTAACATAACCGATCATTTTCGGGATTTTGAAAAGGATTTGTCCGAATTTGGTTGCGACCGAGAATGTTCTGAGTTGGCAAGGACATGTGAGAAGAATGGATGAGAATTGAAGTATGGAGTGTGATTATGCGCGAAAGATTGGAAGACCACGTAAAAAGTAACTGACTGAATGAATAAGAGAGATATTACTTACTGACTAAGCGACAAGTAGATAATATTGTGCATGATAAGTGTGCATGAAGTGCGTTTGTGAGGGTGCGTGATTGGGTCCGTTATGTCCACGGCTGAACCTCGACTGGACGAGAATCTACATGCAACACAAAGTGGCCCATCACCATAGGCGATGCCCTGCCCCTTTCCGACGTCCAAGGCTTTGGGAAAACTCAACATGAGACATCATCATCATCTGCTCGTTTTATATCTTTGCCGAACAATTAAAAAAAAATCTAGATTTCTCTTGCGACTGCGAACAAAAGTATAGCCGCCGAAAAATCAAATAAATCTAAAGATAATACAATATACACATAAAACAAAATAATCAATACCGAGCAAGGGCCTTTTCAATGAATTTTCATTGATCACGGGTATGGGCACCATTCTGACGTGGAGCTCCAGCCATTGAGCCAAATTCATATTTATACCTTTTGCGAGGTCATCTTTTGGGATCCTTTTTAAAACACTCCCCAGTTTCTAATTTCTTTTGTTCATTTTTCTCATTTCATCTAGCAATATATCTTGCAGGTTTCCACTTTTCACCCTTATTTGGCTTCTTATCTATGTATTTTTTATGGTCTTTGTAAATTAATGCCAAAATGAATCATTTCAGGTTTCTCAGAGTTGTCCTCAGTTTCTTTTTACCTTTTGAGTTAAGATTTCAGGTTTCACTTCCACTATTTAAAACTGCTAAGATGAATTGCTTAAATACTGTGGATTTTAATCATAGATGTGAGTCGCTTCTGAAGATGTAGCTAAGCTTTCCTAGTGGTATCCGCCATAGTTTTTCTTATCCAAATTCCCTTTTCTATGCTCTTATAAGGAGTCACGAGCTGTCCTGAGTATGCTTATTCTTATACCTCTTCTAAAATTTGATCGTTCGTTTTAATTTCTCTATGAATCTTCGGAAAAAATATTGATCCTTATTTTCGTTTTTGAATTTCATTATCAGTCCAGCCACTGATACTGGTTTGGGATCATTCGGTTATCATTGAATTCATTTCTTCTGTATTTGAGAAACAGGAAAGTAACACTATGACATCAACAGACGAAGGTGCTTAAATATCTTTATAATTATGATCCTTTTGTGTTTCCACTCCAAACTTCTGAAAAGATCCTTAAATACTACTGGAAAAGATCCGGGGAGATGGAATCACGCTTTCTTCCTCATATTTAATTTCTATTTTATTTCTGACTGGGTGCAATCTAAAAGACGATGTTGCATGACTCTATTTATATGCAAGAGAGTATCTCTTTGTAGGTTTGTTAAGTCTTTGTTTCCGTACTGCTCTTCAATTCGAAGAGAGGTATTATTATTAATATATTCTTTGCAATAAGTGGGGGCCAACCTGTCGATGATCACAAATACTATAATTATATCTGAGAGATGCAATCCAGAGTTTGTGTTAATCTGTTCCTTATGACTTATGTAAGAAATTTCTATGTTGCTAATGAAATAAAATATTAGCCTTTAGTTGTTAGATAGGGCTGTATTTTGTTTTTTTTTTAAGAAGTACAGCGGAAGTGTTGGACCATAATATTATAATTCTACTTTTATTTAAATATTTTATAAACAGAAAATCTAGGGAGTAAGTCAGAAGACGTTTCCCCATCCTCTATTATGTCGATTGTTACCGTATGGTGCCGGAAAATATACCTTCCTACATAGGGAATTTAATATAAAGTCAATTAGTAAAAAGACACTATAAATTAGTGGTCTATTTTAACACCTTGTTAATTGCGTATTGTAATTCTCTTCGTTTCATTTGTAACGGTTGGCCAACCAAATATGTTTGACTATGTAGATTATGTCATTGTAAAATCATCTGTTATATTATCGCTGCAGTTTTCTTAGTTGGATTCTGTCATTCGATCAATGAGTTCCTTAAATTTTTTATCGCGGAATTTGAAAGTTATTTATTTTAATTTGGGTGAAAAGTTTCATTGTATTTGATATCTTTGTTATGAGTTTGGTTCTTTTTTGTTTTAGATTTATTTTGATTTTCTTAGCTGATAAACAATACAGATTTAATGATTTTTTTCCTCTCGAAATTTATTTTATTTTTGTTCCATATGGTGCCTTTCATCTTATTTTTATGGTCTCATTTGGAAGAAAGAATTCTTAATGAAGACGTTTGATCTTTCTGAAACTTATACTAATCTTTATCCACGTTCATTTCCATCCCTCACTATGAAATATTCTTACCGATCGACTCTTCTGTCTGTTCTTCAAACTTCGCATTGAAGTCTCCGCATAGCCATTTCGAACTGATGGGTTCCTTGTAGGTAACGAATACCTATCTGATGTTTTGATTCCGAATTGATTAATCTATCGGATATTACTATAATTTCGCTTATGAATCGAGCTCATTCGGTCAATAACAATGGTTCCCAAAACCAGAGTCGCGACCCAAATGAGGGTCGCAGGATGGCTACAAAAAATAAAATAAATAAATAAAAGAGACAGAAATATTAACATAATTATTAGCATAATTATTAACATAATTATGGAATATAAATCGTCATTCATACTGGGACAGTAAAATAGTTGTGAATAATAAAATACGATAAATGAAGGTAGAACAGAACAAATACGAGTTGTTCTGCACGTCAAGGCGGCTGGAGCTTGACTCAATCTGTTTCTTCAGAATCTTCAGTTCCGACGTAGTTGTGTTGGTGGACAGATGTGCGTATCACGTAAGTTTTATTTGCATGCTACTTTTTGATTTACTGTGATTGTCAAGCTAATTCAGGAGTAGAATATTTACTAGTCTAATAGAGAGGAAACAGAATAAGCTTTGGAATTTCACTATTAAAGAAACTTGCTAAAGATAAGGTTATTGTTATTAATGATGTGATAAGGTTGACAAATTATACTTGTGTGTTCTACGTCTGATGTAATTTACATTGAGTATGTGGCTGACCGCTTATGTCACTTTATTAGAATGTACTAATTTAGAACAATGTATGGTGCAGATATATATATATATATATATATATATATATATATATATATATATATATATATATATATATGATGAAAATTAATGCAATATCGCAAGAAAAGATGAGGAATTAAACCACATTCTCCGAAGACCAATTGATTCAGAACAGTTTCGGTGTATCTCACACCCTTTTTCAACTGACACTGGGCAGAAAATATAAGAGAAATGCATAAAACAAGATCCCCTCTTTTTCCCCCCAATCCCCTACTTGTGGCTAATCGGGGGGGGGGGGGGTTAGGCCTAAACATATTGAAGGGCTGAAATTTTACTATTTTGTTTATTTGCATTCTTATTACAGGATTAAAAGAAAATTGACCCTCAGATAGATTTAAATTAAGAACTGACGATATCAAGCTCGATTCTACGATTCTTCTCTTAACATAGTTGGCCGATTTAAATAACATTTTACTTCCATTGAAATCGATCGTATGATTCTTGTCTCTAACATGGCAAAATATTCCACTACTTTCGCTGCCGACTCTAATATCTCTTTTGTGTTCGTACAACCTCTTGTCTAGATTTCTCCCCGTTTCCCCTATATAAACTTTATGGCAATCGTTGCATGGTACTGCATATACTCCTATGTTATGATGTTCTTTGGGTTTCCTGGCCATCATCAATTGGTTTAAGGAATTATTATATTTAAAGGCTAGATTAATACCCGCTTTTCCAAATATGTCCTTTAAACTATTTAATTTATTATTAAATGGCAATGTTATACATTTGTTGAAGTCGTTAGTGCGGGAAGGCTTATTACCATAGAATGTTTTCCTAGCTGCAAAATGGGCAGACGATATGAACCAATCGGGGTAATACAAATTAGAAAAAATGGTCCTGATAATGACAATTTCTTCATCTAAATAGGAAGGATGACATATTTTGTATGCTCTAAGGAAAAGGTTAGAAATTACCCGTTTTTGAACAGTATTATCGTGAAACGAAAAATAATGTATATAGGCATTCGAGTGGGTTGGTTTCCTATACACGTTAAGTTTTAATTCATGGTGATCTTTATTAATGAGGACATCTAAAAAGGGTAATCTATTATCATATCCCCATGCGATGTGTCACCATCTTGCTGAAACCGTACATCTTCCCAATCATGATCTTCGAGTAACTCGTTTGCTTTTGGACAGAGAAAATTATTGATCAAACCATCTGACGTTACCTTCACGGTAAGGTCGTCCTTTATAGAAAAAATAAGGGACTCGCGCACTGAAATCAGCTAGGGTAGACCGAAGAGTAAGTTTTGGATTGTTGGGCAGTCGCCGGTGGGGTTCCCGAGAGTATTTAGCGCTAGGCCTAAAGTTCTATCTATTGACCATCCCCGATAAATGGAAATGAGCTTCATTACTGCAGAAAAAAATACCTGTTCGGGTAACGCTTTGGAGAATGTTCCCACACAAATTTGTATGGGGTTCATAGTCTACCTCACTCAAGTCTTGCACGACCATCATATTGTAGGGATTCATGCGAAGTGCCCTGTGTAAAATTCTGCGGACACTTAGATCAAACATGGGTAGGGGAACCGCATGTTTGCGTGCAGAATGCCTGGGAGACTGTTGCATCATAGCTCTCACAGCTACCACATTTTCCGGCCCTGTTTCGGTCCTAGGTCAGCCAGGACTTTTCCTTTTAAAGCTGACCCTGTTCATCTAAAGTTCGAAACTCATCGACGAATTGTTTTTCCATCTGGAAGAGGATCATGACACCCAAGCGCAATGCGTATCCGGAAGATATGCGGCTTCGTTATTACGGTTTCACCATTCCTGCCATACTCTTCCACAACAAAAGCACGAGGCTCTCTACTCCAGGCCATGTTGATAATTGAAACTGCATGATCCCATGGACCTAAAGCAACCACGCCCACTGCTGTATCTTCCTCACAAGCCGAACAAGGCTCCTCCCAAATCAGAGAGGTCTTATTGTTACGCCCTGTATAATCGTGTAAGCTCTTTAGCTTAAAGCACTCGAATCCCGAGTATATACGGGCTAATTCGTTAAGTGATAAAAAAATACCTGCATACCCTCTTTTATGAGTAACAATGGCGTTGGCCGATTCGAAGAACTTGTGCTGGATCGCATAGTCGATGGGCAGGAAGCCGGCGTTGTTCTCCACGTACTTGCAGTTGAGACTAAGGAGATGATCCACCGTTTCTGGGTGGTTGTTGCTCGCGGCCAAATGGAGTGTTGTGTTCTGAAAGACGGGATGTGTAATGAGAGGGACATAATCAGTGACTTTGGAAGTAACTACAATACTGATACGTGTTCATTCGCTTCCTAAAGGTATCTAGTAGTACAGTGCCTTATTATATCAATGCATATTCAATATCTGCTTCACAGAGAAACTGAGGGATATCATCTCATTTCTTGACTTTGCAAACATATCTATAGCATTTGAAATCATATATTTATCATTAATAATTTATGAGTTATCAATATAATTATGATTTTCCGTAACTGCGGAATGAATCTTGAATGAAACTCGAAATCAACGATAGGTCATATTAAGTCACACCATCTAATTCCATCACCCCTGGAATCCTACACGTAGCATTGGAATCGTGTATTTATCTTCGCTAGTTTGTGACTTATCAACAAAAACAGATATTTCATAATGGCAGCTCTGGATCTCATATTTGTCCAGATATAACTGTTTACCATTAAGAAATATACAATATAACTTTCATACGTACTAAATCTACATGATCTCAGCTACACATTGGTTGGAGTACTGTTTCTTCCACTATCCATTAATGTATTGTGACTCTGTAAAATTTCCTATAAATATATTTATTTTGGTTTCACAGATCCGGATCAAATTATGTATGTTGCTAGAAAATCATAAGTTGTTCATCCCTGTCTCTTTTATATTTAACTAACCCATTATTTTTTATGATATGGGCAAAACTGTCAGAAAATGACGATCTCGAAGGGTTCAAGAAACTTAATAAGTGTTCCAGAAGCCGAATCTTGATCATTTGATAATCTGCTTTTAAGTTACAGTATAGCAACTTAAGTGAGTTCAAATATCATACTGTCCTATCGCAAATATGGAAAGCAGAATTGCAGAATATACTCTAAATAAGTTCTTATAGGGGTTTTATATAAAAGAAGAATATCTTTCGATTTCAATGCAAAATATCTAGCTATGTATTCAAGAACCGTATTAACTTGCCTCTTCACTGAATGTCTAAAACAAGGCAAGATTTCGGAGGAATGGCAAAATGCCATAATAATCCTTTTGTATGAAAAAGGTGTTAAGACAGAAATTACAAAAGACAGAGCAATCAGCCTTCTTTGTGTCTTTATAAAGTTTTCACAAGAGTCACTACTAACAGACTGCAAAACCAGCTTGATGACCAACAATCGAGAGAACAAGCTGGCTTCAGAAAAGGCTTCTTAACGATTGACGGCGTACATACCTTCAACTACCTCATTGAGAAATCTTCAGAGTACAATATACTTCTACACTTGGTCTTTGTAGACTACCAGAAAGCAGTTGATTCAATAGAAACACCAGCAATCACAACAGCCTTGAAGAATCAAGGTATAGATCCGGTCTACATAAATATCATAGAACACATATACCAAAATTGAAGGTCTACATTAGATTGCATAAGGATTCAGACATCCTTTAATTACAGAAAGGTGTAAGACAAGGAGATACTCTCTCTCCGAATTTGGTTACATCCTGTCTAGGTCTTCAAGAGGCTAAACTTGCCAAACAAAGACATTAAGATCAATTCAGATTGAACACAATTACCTGTGATTCGCAGATGATATTGTACTCATGGCTGATAAGGTAGAAGAGATTCAAATGATGCTACAAGAACTTAACCAGGAAAGTAAACGAGTGGCCCTAAAATATATACTTTGGAAAAACCAAAGTCATATCACTAACCAGAGGTGGACATTATGGACATTACAACTGGCAATGGGCAAATTGAAATGGTAGAAAAGTATATCTACATATTTGGGTTAACAGATTATAATGTGACAGGGAAAAGATCAATAAATCCAATGCAGAATCAACGCAGTCATTTGGAAAGGTAAGCATCATCTTCAAAAGCAAATACTCTCATGTGTTTTAAAAGAAAAGTATTCAACCAAACTATGACCTATGGAACAGAAAATTGAAGCCTGACCAAAAAACACATTAAAACTTAGAATAACACAAATATGATGGGAGATAACTTGGCGTGACACAAAGTAAACCATTTAGATACTTGAACAAAGCAAATTTTACGATATATGCGAAGCTATAAGAAACCTGAACTGGAGCTGGGCAACCCACGTGGCAAGAGCACAAGAAAATAAATGGGCCATAAAAGTTACTGATTGTACTCCATTTGGTCAAAGACGACTGAAATGGGGGCCATAAACAAGATGGAGAGATGATCTTCAAAGATATTTCCCAAATTTGAAACAAATTGCACAGAAATTCAGAAAGATGAGAAAGGGTTTCTATCAACAGTGGGAGGAAGGAGGGGGGGGGGGGGGGAGATGCCTGAAATTATGATGATATTTAATCTTTTGGGGGGGCATCATGACCAATGTGCGTTAACCTACACTTCTATTTGGAATCGTACTTGCCATCTTTCCGCCCATAAATTCGTATCAATGTCGTTTATATACGAGTATATTCAATAAAGAAGGGTAGGATAACAGATCCATGAATAACTGCCAGCAACCACAATTCATGATGAGGTTATCTTTTGACAAGAGATGTTTGCCAAGGGGTTTCAAGCCAGTCACTCAATTTGAGTGCGTCGGTACATATTCCGTGCCATTTTAGCTTTATCCTATCTTTTATATGGAATGGCGTCGAAGGAATTTGTAAAGTCGAGATAAAATACAGCTACGTGTTATCTGGGTGATGAAGCCTTTCGTGAAAATTAGTCATTTCTTAAGTTATTTACCTCCGAATATTTCACTATCCTATCTCTATCAATGGACTCCAAGAGTTTACACCCCCTGAAGTAAGGGAAATGGGCCGCATGTTTTCCGAAGCAGCCTTTTTGCCTTTTTTTAAAAATTGGCGTTTCATTTGTCTCTGAACTCATTAGTAACTATTCACTCGCTAAGAGATTCTGCAAAATTGGACTGTAAAAAGAGGTTTTAGCATTTTGCTTACAAACTATTTAAGCTGGATTAACTATATTTTATCGGCACCTGGCGCTTTGAATTTTTCCCCTTAATATTAAACTAATTTTATTTTGGCTTTGTTAATCTTTGAAAGTGTAGTTTGTTCACCAAAATATATTAAGTCTTGTATTGTAAGTACCTAAGTTATTTCTATCTTAACGGTAAAAACCTTCGCATAATTTTCATTTAATGCCATCAACACGAGTTCCGGATCGTCACTAAGGACACTCCTGGCATACTGAAAGGGCCAGATGCACTGTATAATTGGCCCAGATTATTTCGATATACATAAAATCCCTTGGCCCTATGTTTTTACTACGAAGCTAATTCTTTCTTATAGTTTCTTTTAACTTTTCATATTTTGCGTTTGTAATCTCACTATTTATCTATAGCACCTGATCTGATCTATTAGAAGTTCTAACTTTATATCGTACTATTTCGTTAAACATAGTAATAAATGAGCGTTTAAAATCATTAAACATTTTATTAGCGTTTTTAAAGTTTATCATTCCAACCTAATTTAAAAGTCAGGAGTGGGCGCAAAAATATTACAAGATTTAAAGACCGAAATAAATTGAGAGCTCGAGTGAGCATTTTGAGGAATATTTAAATTGAATCGAATTACATATGTTGTGATCGTCGTTCCCAAGTGTTTCTCCCCAATTTATATTTTATACTAAGTTTACTTCATTAGTCACAGATCTGTCTATGATTTTCTGTTCGCTTGTCTGTAAGCCTAATTTTTGATACAGGAAGTTTCGTCTATAAATTCCTAAGGTCGATTTTCTGCATTGCTCATCCTTTTATTTAGAAAATTGACGTTCAAAAAATTGAAGTCACCGCGTTTAATCGTTACGTTTTAGTTTAATTAAATCCCACATCGCTTCATAAAGAAAAGTGCCGTACTCTTCACTTTGCGGTTGATTCGTTTTATATTTATAAATTAAGGCATCCACCTTTTTTCCCACACCTATCACTATTACACAGTTTATAGTTGATAAGTTAGATTCTTCAATAAAGCCCTTTTAGAACTTTCGAGCCAAATCTTCGTAACTGCGATGATATAAACATCTTCCAACACAGCTAAAACCTTCAAGTCATCGACCTTTTTCCCCAAACTGCTTGGGTCACATTTGTAGAACTTTAATGAGGTTGGTCTATGGTAACTTAACCCCAAATTTAGAACTAATGACCTCCCCCACCCTCCTTAATACAACACCCTCATACCAATCCTCGACTAAACGATGTTGCCCCAAATATAACAACTTCACCCCATATTTGGAACTAAAAACCACCCTCACCCCAAATATAGCAGCCTCACCCCATCTTTGTCCTTTTGGTCCAAAAGATGACCCCAAACCGTGAGGAGGGCTTTGATGACGTTCTTGTGACCTCCCGCAGCCGCGAGATGCAAGGGTGTCCTGCCGTTTCTGTCCCGGTGGAGGAAGGCTCCCTTACTTAGCAGAAGCTGGACCACGCGGAGGTGCCCTGGAGTGGGGGAGGGGGTGGGGGGGGGGGGGGGGGGGAGGTTCAGCAGGTGAAGTGGGATGGGATAGGTAGGGGAAAGGGGGGCTGTTTTTATTTAGAAAAAATAAGGACAGACAAAACGAGGAAATCTCTCCCCCCCCCAAAGGGGGCTTTAGAAAGGTTTGTAAAGGAGTATGGGTAATTTCCTAGGGTAATTGCGTAATTCCACAGGGTAAATGCATCACTAAATCCATGGGGTAATTTCGTTAGATAATCTATTGGATAATTTTGTTAGGTAATTCCATGGGTAATTTTTTTAGGTAATTTCACGGATAATTTCATTGGGTAATCAGCCAAAGTTGCTCAATTATAATTATTGAGAAACAATGCGACAAAAATCAACTCAAAATATTCGTTTATTTTCAAAATTATTTTTCTTGAAGTTTTTTTTCTATTTTTAAAAAATAAGTTTGAACCAACGAAGGAATCTCCCTTGATTTTCAAGTTTCTTTTGAAAGTGGTGATGTTAAGGACAGTGAAAATTTGGAGAAGGTACATAGCCCGAGGTAGAAAAATATTCAGGACACTAGGGATAGGGAGGAGCGTAACTCTCATAGGGACCTGTAGAAGGACCTGGTAGGTGGAGATGTATTTGCTGGAAATTCCTTCGGCATCTTCATCGTCATCATTGTCGTCATCGTCTCTATCGTCATCATCGTAATCGTCATCGTCATCATCATTTATAATCCTTTTAACCTCTATCACCACCATCATCGTAGTTGTTATCACCAACGTCATCTTCGTCCGTCATCGTCATCATCAGTTTTAATCTTGTTAACCTTTATCAGCATCATCATCGTCGTCGTTATTTTTATTATCCTAATTGTCATCGTCATCATCATTATTAAGATTTATCCTCCCCTTGCGTACCTTCGCTGCTGGCGAGGTGGAGCGCGGTGGCGCCGGATCCGTCCTTCTCGTTCATAATGAGGAATCCCTTGCTGGAATTGAGGAGTCGGCGCACAGCGTTGTATTGCCCGCTCCTGCAACCACACATCCACCCAGTCAACGCCACCTTCCGTAAGGAGTTGGGGGATCTACCATAATCGTAACCGCTTCCACCAAGAGTTGAGGTTGGCGTGCATCAGCGGCGATAAAAACTATCACTGTGTAAACGCCAAATGCCAGACCCACGCCCCATCACAAAACCCCCTCCGCTTCCATCACACACAATAACAACAGCACTTTCTTTCTCTCTCAGACACTCATCCACATAATCCACCCATCCACCTATTACGCGGTCGTTTAAATATTTTTCACTACCACACACTTTAAATAGTGGCTATTAATTTGAAGTTGTCTTAGTCTTAAATTTCATAGTTAGAATGTTACACATTTTCTTTCATATCTTTCACAGCATTTATATCTACTTATATTAAATGTGTGTAAAATTAAAGTTATGAAAGACAAAGATGAATAAACACTTCCAAAATGTATGGTGTCAACTTCCAAACTTTCCCATGTCATGTAAATTTGCTTGTAATTTGAGTAAAAGCAAACCATTTTGATAATTACAGGAGACAATGTAATTAAACTGTATTGTAATTGCATACACAACGAAATTAAACCATATTGTAATTATATGATAGAATGAAATTAAATTCTATTTTAATTACACCACACAATGAGATCGAACTCTATTGGAAATACAGGACACAATCAAATCAAACTCTATTGTAATTGTAAATTATTAAGATGAATTTCAATTGTCTTTTTATAGTTACCTTGGACGGCCGAATATTCGATTCATACGCACTGCTGACTAACCTACTGATAAAACGTTTTTACTTGCTTAGTAACGGACTTTGAGCACCGCCTACATAGAAAAAAGCCTATTTTGGAAGTCTTTTGGTGAATTTCGCTTTACCCTTCAAAAAGAGAGAATACCATTTGTTTCACCGAGGATTCATAATTGAATGAGGGCTTAAGCACCTCACTGCTCCCGTCCATCGTCCTGCGTGGGAACCTGCTCGGATGTCTGCCATTCATTGATTTCGTCTTAACTATGCCGGTCACTTGGTTTGGCATAATTAAGGGCTTATGTGAAAACTGGTTTAAGAACTAGCCCACAGCGGAAGCATAAGTCAGAAATTATTTCGAAACTGGGGCATAACAGCGAGTCCCGGGCGGAAGAGAGATCCTCAACGCCCGGGGGACCAGGCCAACATCAGAGAGGGAAGTAACACCCATCTCTATGTAGTTGGATGCAGTTATGGCGCAAGTACCCGAGAGGGGGTGGCAAAACTTTAGCAGCCGTGGATTCGACCGCTACTGCATCAAGTCCACCATAATTCATCCCTCTTGAGGTTCCCATTCGAGATCCATCCTGCCCATCCATCACTCATCATCCTGGCAGCAACCGAGCGGGGAAACCAACTGGAAAATGGACAGGAGCGCTCTCACTGACGTTTTTGAACCTCACAAACCACTACCGCCTTTACCCCCTACTCACACTTTTTTCACTCACAAAATACAAAAATAATTATACATTGGTTACAGAGGACAAGAAAAAATAAGAGAAAATAGTAGGGAACGAAGAATACCATGGAGACCCTCACTAAGAGGGTCATCCTCAGGACCATACAAGGAGAAAAGGCCCCGGAAAAGAGGAAGCTATGTGAAACCCTCTACCTCGGACACAAGGTGGCCCTGGTGAAATTGATTGAAGTTTCATCAGGTTTGATTGCCATTTGCGCAGAGACCAAAGATATGGACCGGCTCCTATCTGAGGAAGGAGCTACCACATTGAAGAGCATCGGACTCGAAGCAAAGACCCCACAACTGGCAACAAACCGCGGTGTCATATGCCGCAAAGTTTAGACTTGGGTCGGTGAAAACTCAACCAAAGATCTGAAAGAGGAGATTATGAGGAGCAACCCGTGGGCGAAAGTCCGAGATATAATCAAATTCCGCGAAGACACCCACGTGTCCAAAATAACGTTCTCCACCCCTGATATGGCCAGGAAAGCGACGACGGACGGGATCTTGGTCTTTAATATGAGAATCACAGGAGAGAACATTCAGCAGGAGAGGCTTAATAGCATACAGATGTGCTTTGTATGCTGTAAACTAGAACAACACACAACCACGGCCTACTCGGACAAGAACAAACTGTGGTGCAATGAATGCGCCACAGAAGGCTCTTGGTTCGATAAGTGCGAGAGCAATAAGAAGAAATGTCTCAACTGCAAATGAGAACACAGGACCATTGCCATGAACTGCCCAAAGCGCCAAGATATAATCAAAAGGAAGAAAGAAGAAGAGAAGAAAGCTAAGGAGATGAAATACGCGAGAGTCCCTAAGAAAAATGGGGAAGTGAAGACTACACCTGCACAGATGAACATCACAGGAGATTTGAGGGCAAAGATTCTGATCTGCATTACTCACGCAAATGTGGCTAATGCAGTGAAGCCTGGCTGTTGCAACTAGGTCCTCAATGCACTCTTAAAGGCAAACATTCTCCCTTCAGGGATCATACCTGCGGACCCTGAATGCTCCAAGGCATTCAAGGAGTCAGTCATAAGGAACAACACTGTTAAATCTAGACTGGAGAAGATAGTCGAAACCCCATCATCGCAGGAATCAGAAGAGGACGAAGAAGAAGAAGAAAGAGCTGAAAATGAAGAGGGACCCACCTCTTCAGACAACGACGACGGACCTTGCACCCGTACACGAGCCACGAAGAGCATGTCCAAAACCACAAGTCCCCCCCTGAAAAAGGAAAATCCTGGGCACAGAAAAACCGCCCAGACAGCCCCAAAGAAAAAAAAGCAAGAAAAATACCGATAAAAACAATTCACCATGATACGGAACGCACTGAAAATATTGAAAATAAACACCAACGGCTGGAATATGAAAAGGACTCTTTACAGAAATGTATTCCGAGAGATTGATGCAGACACCATCTTAATTTCGAATCACGGGATCGACACGCGTAGTGCAGAAATGAAAATCTGGAACAACGATGTGATCACAAATTATTCGCAGGAGCAGTTCGACGGTGCCGCTATTGTATTGTAATAAAAAATTTTTTAAATACGAGCAAATAAGAAATCTAGAAGAATCCTACCTCGCGATTGAGGTCGAACTCAACATAGGAAATTTTGTCAGTGATACCGGATATCAACCGCTAAGGAGAGACGTGTTACCAATTCACACTCTCGCTGGCCTATTTGGCAGAAGAGCCTCCACTATATTAATGGGGTGTCTGAACGCCAGATGCCGAGAATCTGGTTACAGGGCCTTCAACGATATAGGAAGAAGCCTGCACCTATTGCTCGACAGAAATATTACCCAGCGAATAGGCCCAGACTTCCCCACCTTTGTCAGAGGAAGAAGTGCCACAAAACCAGACATCTGTCTGGCTAATCGTTAGCTTCCGTTCAATTATTACATGGAACCAGTCCACGTACCAGATAGTAACCCTATAAGGATCTTAATCACTATCAACAGGAACCCTATACAAGTTCCAACTGTAGTTAGAAAGAACTACAGAAGAGCAGACTGGACACGATACGCGAGCCTTTTCGAGGCCTACGATCTGCCCAACTTGGACGAGGCAATTCTCAAGGAGATTGACGAGGCACTCGACTACCTCAATAACCATTTCATTAACGCAGATAGGGCTTGCACCTATAAATCCGAGTATAAGACCATCTCTACCTACAGATGGACCAAATACATTCCGGATTTATACCGTGAGCTGAAATTATTGTATGAGATCAACATCAGGAATGCATCAGTTCACTAAATGCAACGAAGTAAAGAAATCAAAGAAGTACTCAACCAGTTGATCCTTGCACAACAATGGAAACGATGGGGGATGCGATCGATAGATAGCCTCGATCACGAAGCAACTCTCAAAGAATTTTAGAATAAGATCAGACGTCTCAAAGGATCGAATGGGAAGAAGAAGATCGAACTACAAAAAGACGACGGACACATCGAAACAGAAGAAGGAAGAATTGAAGAGCTATTCCGAAGTTATTGGGAAAAAATCTTCAGTATAACTGAGGAGAAAAATGAAGATTTGACCTAGAGTTTTAAAACAACATCACAGACGAGCTTAACGAATAAATACACAAGACGCACCCTCACCACCAAGTGGATAGACAGTGCGACAGAGACGCCGGAATTACAGAAGAAGAACTACTCGGTGCGCTCCGCTCATTCCGACCAAAAGCACCAGGACAATCGGGGCTTACAAAGTTAAACTTTGAAAAGGCACCAGCCAATGTCATTGAAGGGATGAGAAGGATATTTAATGCCTGTCTAAACACGGGATACTTTCCAGATGCTGATAAAACGGCTAAGCATATTTTCTTGACTAATCACGGAAAGGACCCAATGTTGAAGGAGAGCTACCGGCCAATTTCAATTCTAGAATTTCGCTGGAAGCTCTTCGAGAAGATCCTAAACGGAAGACTAGTGTCACACCTGGAAGAGAACTTCCTCTTCAACCCATCAATTCGAGTTTAGGAGGAAGCAAAGTACGGAGATGGCGATTAATGTCATCACGGAAAAGCTAGCCTAAGCAAAACGGGAAAGAAGTTACATGGACATTGCTTTTCGGGATATATCAAAAGCGTTTGATAAGGTATGGCAACATGGAATGCTGTACAAGATCTTACGACTGGGCCTAAGTGAAAATTTAGAAAGAACTCTCTGTGACTATGTCATGGAGAGAGCGGCGTAGATCAGTTTAGGGTGCACGGACGGACCAAATTTCCGCTCACTACGGGCCTCCCACAGGCGTAGGTGGGGTGGCTGTCCCCAACTCTCTACTTGATTTACACCACTGATGTTCCAGCCCCTGTAAGCCCCACTTGCCTCAACATTTAATTCGTCAATGGTTTCACCAAGATAATCACTTGTCCATGGAGGAATGCGTCTTGGTAAGCTCGTATGACAGCAGCAGCAATTGAAAACCTACGAGACCAGGTAGAAAATCCGCACAAACCAGGAAAGTTCAGAGTAGTCTCCATAGGTAGGAGACTACTATACGACGTCAGGGTTGGGGATAGACGCTACCCATACACCATGGAGTGCAATTTACTCAAAATGAAGATTACTTCAACGTGGTACAAGAATCACCTCCATGAATGAAATCATCAAGGCCACAGCTGCAGCGAAAACTCTATACATGTTCAGAAATCTTCGTGAAAGCAATAAGAAAAAGATCTACAATGTACTTATAAGATCGACACGGTTATACCCCGCTTCCGCTTTCTCGTGGTTTCGAAGACACAAAAGGAGAAACTACAAGTGGTTCAGAATAAATGTGTGTACCTAATTACAGGTACATACAGGCGAGAAAGAAGACGCCAGGAAGAACTGCACCGGGAGTCGGGGTTAAGTCCCATTACCGTTGTCATAGAAGAACGGACAAGGAATATGCAGAAACTGGTTAATCGATAATTGGACGATAATATCGTGCAAATGATTAACCAGAACAGAAGAAGCATAAGTCGCGCCAGCTTTCCGAGCTCCATTGGCCTTTTAGCAGAAGTGCCGTTCTACATATGAAAATAAGAATGTTTTTACCAGAACCAAGAAAACCGACCAAGAAAAAGATTACCAAATTATGAAACCTAGCCGATTTCTATAAGAATTCACCAATGAAGACCTAAATTTACCAAAGAATACATCCAAGAAAAAAAAGACATGATTTACACTCACTACAAAAAAACAAAGACACTAAGCACAATACTAAAGTGATTAAAGTAATTTATTACTACAACAGCAAATGCGCATAGCATATCTAAGAACATTAATTTTTTGAAGACAAATTGCTTGAACGCCATAATAATATAAACTATCCCAAAGACAACAAAGGAACCACAAAACAAGAAAATATTTCAAAGCAATAGGCCTGATCACCAGACACGTAATATCTCTTTGCACCCTACCACACTTTCTCTTTTCACCATTTGTCTACTTTCAGCTATCTGTCCCCACACCCTTTCTTTATTCCCTACCCACACCTACGCACTTACATCTTTCATAGTTCATATAGTTACCTTCGTTTGACACTTGTTTTAACCTAAATAATCTTGGCCTCGTAATCCTTCCACGAGCCGTCCCACAGGAGCTGATGACGGAAGGGTTGTGTTGTATTTGAAAAATAACTTTTTTATGTTTGGATATCTATCTAAACTTCGAAGTGTTTTATTGGAATCCTGAAGGTAACTGAACAATTCTAAATCTGCGGTTGATCGTGTTTGAGTGGGTTTTGTAAATCCAAAATAATCGTCACTGTCCGAAACACCACTGGATGATTCAGCTTCGGATCCCTTGACTAAATTCTCAATCACTTGAATCAGAATATTTTTAACAGAGTCTTGGTGGCTTAAACTGTCTCAAGAAATACTGATATCTAACTAGCGGAGTTTGAAGAATGGATGGATTGTTGATGCAATGATGGCATCTGTAACGCTGGCTTCATTTGCCAAGTTCAAATAAGATTGGTAGCGCTTTCCAAAGCCCTTAGTGACTGCACTTAGAAGAGGTTGGTAAAATTTCAGAGAACATGACTGAAGGCTCTTCAGCTTTTTCCCCACAGTAAGCAAGGTAGGGAGCAATTTTCCATAAAAACAGTTTTGTTCTCCCTGTAGGCGATAAATTGCCACTGCAATAGGAGCAAAAACTGAGATATACTTCCCAAGAAATTCAATTTCGTGACTTATAAACACTGGAAGTTCAACGGACGTCATGAGTTGATGTAATTTGTCCTTGTGTTTTAAGGTAATGACAATGCATCAAACTGAGTTTCAGCTTGTGATGCAAGCCACCTTTAATGAGTAGTTGATAACAGTTTTGATAATCTATGCTGATTTTGGACGACCACTTTTGTTCCATAATGCTTCTTCACCTACCTGGATTCCATCTTATGAATCTGTGGACAACACATTTGCAGCAGTGACTGCAAATTACTTAAACGCTTTAAAAAAATTAGAGCCGTTATCAGTGACGGTGCTCGTGATTTTATGCAAGGGGATATCGTATTCATTGATGATATTCTTCATATGTTCAGCAATCTTAATGTAGTTATATTCTCCTTTGAAGCGACAGCATGCAAATACTCCACTGTGACGGACAAGAGCAGCTTCCTCAAGCTAAAGATAAAATGAAATAACAGTCCAATGCTTGTCTCATAAATGTTTCCAGAAATTTTCCATATTAATATAATCGAGATAAATTCCACCAACAAATAGGTCTGCTTTCAGCCAAGAGCTGATAACTCTCTAACTGTAGAGACATTTTTAATTTCATATTTCATAAAGAGCAAAATCTTAACATATCCAATGAACTGTAACGCCCCAAAAACTACGGTGACGAGTTGACCAAATATCTGCAGTAAGACATAAGTAAGAGGTGCTGTCTAGTTTATTGTTTAGTAGAGCTCTTGTCACTTTCTCTTCTTCTATAAGATTTCAGCCTAGCGTCCACCTTAAAATGAAGTCAACTGAAGAATTTAGACCTGCGGTAGTGGAATGTGTGATTATTGTGAGTGAAATTGATCTTCACAGTGAAATGAGAATATATGGTATGCATATAAAATTTTATATATAAAATGTAGCTATATAAATATCCTATGGCTATATAGAACTGGTACATTAATCCATAAAAATATTATTAGCCCTTCATATTCAGAATTATATAGTAAAATATTGACTTTCAGTATTGTTAGGAATATATACATTATTAAGCTTTATTTCCTATATTTTTGACGGGCGGGCATGCGAGTTTTGACATAATGATATTCAGGTATTGCTACTATAACGAAATACATCGTTATAGGGATTCATCCAATAGCTACATATAATCGATCAATAATTGTACTGCATATTCCTGAAAAATTTTTAGTGAATAATATCAAGTAAATGATAGCGCACTTTAAGAATATACGTACATATCTGGATTATCATGAAATTATTGCAATATATTAACCTCTGTTGTTTGTATATGTCTTTCTTTATCTAACTTCGTTATATAGCCTACGAGGTGACCAATGATCCGAACTCTTTAGTATAGTTATTATAAGAGCTTAACCTGTACTACTAATACTATAATTGTAAACAACATTTGTAACTCAGAACTCACCTTTAATTAATCTCACAAAAGCTGGTTGCTCCATGGTTGGTAGAGGATGCACACCTTGTATCATAAAATCTGAAATCAGCTTATCAACAACAGATTGTTTGACCTTGTTAATATTCACCGCGAAACACTACGGTAACGTCTTTACTTTAACACCGCTGCATGAAGGACCGTCGTCTAATACTGAACATTTTCTTTTTGAATCTTTTCTTTGAGTTGTCACTTAGTTATCAGCATTTTGCACCAAAGCAGGATGACTTCTCTGTTGATAAATGTACATGATCAGATAATTGAAGGAAATTTGTTTCACGTTGCCATAGTTCACGTTAAATTCAATCAGCATATACTATAAATAAAGGTGTTGCTAAAGAAAGCAGGTAGGTTCGTGCTTGGTAAACCTATGCTACTTAACCTTATCGTTAGCTACTAGGCATTTTGTCATTTTTTAAAAATAAGAAATAGTGAAACTTGTCAATTCATTTAAGTATCATATAATTAGCATTAATAAATTCTTACCTTTGAATAAATGCGTAGATTGGAAGTAGCATTGCTCACCACAGAGATTTCGCCATTGCATGATGTACATACACGCTTCACTTTTTTTCCGTCGGCAGATTTCACTCTAAAGAATTTACCATCTAGTAAAGGATGACTATAATTACATGATTCTTTATCTTCCTCGTCTTTATTATTGTTTAATCTCTCCATTTCCCACTTTTTCGAAGAAGCTGAAGTTTCCATGCAGCATTTAAATAAAAAGTATTTAAATACTGACCACCTATGTTCATTGGTTGGATAATAGAAAGAACGGGCATTGTTAACCGTTTTATGAGATGAATCTGGGCGTAGTGATGGTAGTAAAGCTAACGTGGTGATCGGTTCAGTTGGATGAAAATTGACTTTTTAGTTGAGTGACATGAGCGATTAATGGAATGATGTGCTTAGTGACATGGAATAAAAGTGAAGAGATCGATTTAGTTACATGAAAAAAATGGGCAGAGTGATCGGTGTAGTAATGTAAAAAAGGGGAGAAAGAGTTTGTAGGGAAAGCCATCCTTTGTTTTTCCCATACGACTTCCACTATTGTACACGGGCCTTCCCATGCTACCAAAGAAAACTTCCGGCTCCAGCTCCCTATAATATTTGTAGATATCGATCCCAGAAGATACTCCTTGCAATTTTCGATTCATAAAAGGAAAATGCCTCAGATTTGAGAAGTTTTTAATATATACATATAAAAGAAACGAAGAAAGTTAACGGAACAGATCTTACTTAATTTATGCCCAAACTAAGACTTCCCCAACTTGATAACGATGTCATAAAGATTGCTACCGCAGATTATGTCCGTTTGATAATTTGAAGAGTCAACGAGTACGAAAATAATATGAGTGGCCTAATAGGCCACCGAAGTGGAAGCACACGAAAAGGATAAAAAAAAAACCCTAGCACAAATTACTCACCTAAAACACTTACACACTCGCACATGCAGTCGCCTAAACCGTATAACTAAAACTTAGCTCACAGAACTAATATACGAGTACATAACGGCGTGAATGCCACAACACTCAGTGGCATGAATGAAAAAGCTAAATGAACACGCTGGCGATTATATGGTCCCCCTAAATTTTTAGCTCGTTAGTGAGCTAAAGCATAATATGATTATAAAAATTTAAGATAAATATATAAATATATAAACCTTATGACTTTTAATAGAAAAAAGTAGACTAGCCCTTTTCTAATGAACGGAATAAACTTTTCTATTCTTTTATGACACTCTTGAGACTCATCCAACTTGGGACTATTAGTTTTTCTCTTGCTGTTAATTCTTCTTTTGCCTTTTCATTACGAATTTGCATCTACTTTATCCCCCTCCCCCATCCACCTGACTCCCTTAGCATTTCCTCCAATGTTTGCCTACTTAAACTGTTGATCAGGATGTGGGAATGGAGTAACTACAGTGCGAGAGTAAGTCAAGCGCCTCTGAATTTATTACCCCCTCCTTGCCAGCGGGAGGGGGTGAGAGACGCCCTCAAGGCTGTGGTGTCCCTCTTACTAAAAAAAAATTACTATTTTCCAAAGGTGTTTGATTGTTGAGGTTTGTGTATTATAAAGAACATTTCTTAGGTAGCCTGACAAGTAATAATACCTTAGTGTCCGCAGTTGGGTACCATCCTGGCCTCAGTGCCTGTAAGAGGCCCTGCAGCTATATATCTTCATCTATTTTCACTCCTTCTACCTTCACTACTTGATTTACAGATTCCTCCTTACTAACTTTGTGTGATACGGCCTCCTTGTTTTGCAAATCAATTTTTTGGAGAGAACACAAAGCCAACTGATTAGGTCTGGAGTCAAGACGTAAACGTAGAGTATACTTAATGCCTCCTATCCAACAGTTAGGTAACCTTTAATCATATTAACGCCTGATATCAGATTGATAATGAGGGAGACTCCATCTTGTTGAAAGTTAAAGTTCCCCTTTTTATTAAGCTCCTGTATGGCATGGGCGTCACCGGCAATTCCCCCGTTAAATAAAAATCACTCGACCAAGCAGTAAGCTTACAAACCACAGCATACTTTCAATCCTAGTAAATTAACATGTGGATCAACATACTCGTTAATCGTTGGATTATCAGGCGACCATTACCTACAGTTGTGTCCATGTATTTTGTCAATCAGGTTGCCGGTAGTTTCGCCACACCACATTCGATCTCATGTGGATCTTCCTCCCTGGCGTTTTTCGAGTTGCCTTTTGTTCAAGTTGGATGAGTTTGGTAGATTAAAATAGTCAAGATTAGTTTAACATAATTTAATACTAGCCAAGCTAACATAAAAGGTCTAAATTAACTTTTACTTGAAGAAAAGGAAAATTGAAAACCACCGTTGGAGTGAAAGAAGTTACAAAAGATCTTTTTTTTATTGGTAAACTCAACCTCTTCGGTTTACATTGATTGAAACTATTCACAAAGTTCGTCTACCATTAAGATCTTCTTCAGTCATGAAATAGTGAAGATGCGATTAAACTTTTCCACTTAACTGACTTTGAAGTTCGATGAACGATTTGTTGAGCCCGGTTTGACGGACCCATTGGCTTAGTGAATCCTGCTATGATCGATTGCAACTTTGCAAAGTTTGAACAAAGTTTTCAACACTTCAACTTTTATTATAATACGCGAGAGAAGTGAAGGCCGATGGTGGAAAATAATTTGGGAACAGTGGCGAGAATCGGACAAATAACTCTGACGTCACTAAGATAAAAAAAGGACAGGTGCCTTAACGATTAGGCCATCCTGTAGCTCATAAAAGCTACGTTCAAACCGAGCATAAAAGAAGCCTACCTTGCAATATCTGTCAAAAATAAATGCATTTTGAAATTTGTAAAAAAATATCAACTAGATTATGGCGGTAGATAACAGTTGACTTAAAATATCCGCCCTCAGATTCCACCACGAACTCAAGACGGCTCCAGAACCTGGCACATGCGTTCAATTCTGTGTCCCTGTGAAAATCTTCGAACACCTCCTTGATCTCGCAACCAGCTGGGCCTTTGAGTTGCAGGAAGAGCAGTTGGTGTCTTTCGTAACCGCGCCCCACATATAGTAATCCATGAGATTACAATTGGGGGATCTAGGAGGCCAGAAAGTGGAGCTAGTGAAGTTGTAGAAATTCTGTGAGAACCACTTCTGAATCTTTCCGGAGGTATACTCCAGCAGAAAACCTCTCTAATCAGGGTTTGATCCCAGTTCCAGCCACTCCACGTAGCTGTCTGAAACCTGCCTAAGACCCTGCTGAAAGATGTGGGGCAACAGGACATCACCCTGACTGGAGACACCCAAAGACCATCACTGTCGTGGTATGACCGATGTACGCTGTTATACGCACACAGGCCTACTGGCCGACCGAAATTAAGGCTCAACCTGGGGATGGTTCTAAGAGTGCTTTACATACACAGTTGTTAGGCCAAGGAATGTTCAAACACGGCTACAAAAATATACTTTAATAGGACTAAAGTTCACATATACATATAGAGCAAGTTGAATAGCAATGCAATTAAATATTGACGGTTTACTGCTGAGATGATTAACACTATCAATTAAGTTTGAACCGAGGGATAATTAATTAAGTAATGATTTTACAATTATGCAAGTTCTTGAGCAAAAGAAATCCTTGAGGTTCGACGCGGTAAAGGTGGGAGGAGCGTGACGAAGCGGGAGCTAAATCCCTTTTACCTTGATGTGCGGCAAGTAGGACCAGGTAGGTAAGTTCAACCTTGAACTTGTGAGCGTCTAATGGGACGCTCATTTAAACTTCGGGAAACTGAAGTTGATGGGGCCGGGGGCTTTTATCTTTAAGACGCAAACGGAGGGGGCTTCGGGGATGGCTTTTCCGATCCTTAAAATCCGAAGACGTAGTGAGAAGGGTTGAAGCGCGCCTAACTATTTTCACGAACAACACTGAGTGACGACTAGCTCTTCTTTGGCTTTTCGACAATCACTCAATTCTTCTCTGGACGAGAATGTAGTCGATTTCCTCTCGACTAACGAAGACGTTACACCTAACATACTGGACGGCGGCTTCAGACACATCTTCATGTGAATTCTAAACTTTCGAATATATACCCCAAAATTATCTAGACGGAGATAGAGATTCATCGCCAACAGCCTTCCTTAATTGTCTTGGGTTGCGATAAGGTACTATAGCGCGAAGTCACGATGCCCACTTAATGGTCTTTCCATTGTTCTAATTTTCGCAGTATATAGGGCAGAAGAATTTAGAGCGGTCAACGGCGAACTGGGGAAGTCAGCGGGGAGGGGGGTCCTTCTCTTCTCTCTCATTCTTTCACAATCACGGTTGAGAGAACTTGGTTTTAATGATACATAGAAGGTAGCATGGATTGTAGGCAAGCCACCCGTTGTTCTGGTTGTTGTGCAACTGGTCCTGGCAGAAATTCTTTTGATTTGAGAATAACCAGATCGTCCCCGGATCATAGAATGCCTCTATTTGTTCAAGAACCTCTTTGTTTTCGTCATGCGGTTCTCCTTGGCCTTGGCTGATCACTTCACTTCAATTCAATCTTGATACAGTTTCTTGTAATGGCGAGACTTGTCAGTGGTTTTGTACCAAATAGTCAAATATGCAATACCATTTAAGAGCAGTTTTTCGTTGCTCCAGTATCAAATATTTACGCCACTTTAGTTCTTTTTCTGCATTGATTAATTAATAAAGCTGAACAATACAGAATTTGCCTCCTGGAATGAACGCATAGGCTTAGTTGAAAGCGAGTTAGCAATTATAATACGTTCAGCCGTAGGCTACGTTTTAACCAGGCCTTTGATAAAACAAGGCCAGGATTAGTCGACGCATTCAGCTACTTGATTGACGGGAAAACATTTTGCCCTCCTTTAAAAGTCAGTTAAATTTTGTAGGCAAACCACTCGCTACAATATTTGGATCGCTTAGATTACAAACCTACCTTTTATTGAAATTGCGATGATAAAATGTTTTTGTTTTAATTATAAAATATATGGAACTATAGAGTATAATTCTCTTTGGGAGGATACCATGTGTATACGAATATAGCTGCTGTGCGCTTTATTTTCTATACTTGTGTCCCGTCTTTTTCTCCACTACTCTACCATTGTCATGAACTCAGCCTTTTTATGTATAATAAAGAAACCAACTTGATCCCTCTTATTGGTCATCCCATTAAAAATTCTATCACAGTCTGCTACTACCAATATTTATAACTGGTTGTTTTCTTTATGTTGATAATTTGCCAAAGGTTTGAAGCTTGATATACACATACCTTAAAAATATTTATGAATAATTTTGTGTCATTTTTACCTCCAGTTTGAGTTCAGATAACATACCTCGCGGCAAAATGGAGCGGACTTTCGTTTTTGTGGTTTTTGATCCTCACGCAAGCTCCGAAGTCCAGAAGGGAGTCGAGGGCTTTCTGATGTCCTGACTTTGCTGAATAATGCATCGGCGAACAACCAGAGACATCTTGCTCGTTCAACAGGAGAGTTACCTGCTTCATTATCTATTAATGATGAAGAGGAAGTAAAGTAGAAGGTCAATGAAGTCAATTTTATTCGTAAATGGCCTCTTTGTAATGATGTGTTGACATTCATCGGGCAAACAGAGCTTGCAATTGGATTCGCTGGTTACATTTACTACATGGCAACCGGCCTTAACGACGCGCTAAGTCCGCCTTACGAGAACGCAATACTTACATTCTCTGCCAAGCCTCAGCAACCTCATTCTCGCCCTCTCTCTCTCTCTCTTCAAGAAGCTGAATCTCATTCTACACTCTATTGCACATTCTAGTATATGAGCGCCAACCACAAGAGCCTTCTACATTTATTTATAAACCAATAAGTAAAAGTAGACACATCATTCTACTAATAAAACCGATAGTATCTAGATGTATGGTTAGGGAATACGAACCATAGGTTGGCTTGAATTGAAGATTTTCTTAATGCATCCCCCATTGATGATAATGGCATGGAGGATGTTCTTCTGGGTCGAATCTTTAATACCCAGATCTGCCCCATGATTCATCAGAATTTTCAGGGATTGCCAAGACTTCTGTCCTGCAGCGAGTAGAACAGGGCTTCGATGTTCATTGTCCACAGCATTCACTGATGCTCCCTAAAGAGAACAAATTATATTTAAAGATCCATTAATTATTTGAATAAATTTCCTTACATTTTATAGAATAATATAGAAAATTTCTATCTAGTCAATAGCCATCTTTCTTGAAGTTTATAACTTTTAGTTTGGGTATGGCTGATAATCTGTAGGCTGTCCATTGAATATACAATCTGTCATGCAATCACTAATTTGTAAAGATTTAACCCGATAAAAAATAAATATACACATATAAAGAGGAAAATGTATATTTTTTATTATGCTATAATATAAATAGGGAAATTTGAAAAGTAATTTCTGTCCCCATTCAATAATTGATCGGATCTGACGTTTGGGATGCGAAATTGAAGGGAAGATATGAATTATTAATCTCTCCTGGGCTCATTTAAATCATATAATTTGGGTAAATCAGGAAATAATAGTAAACAAACATTATCCTTCTTTTTACTAATATTTAACCTTTTTTATCGGATTAATTAAAGAAATTATCAAGTTTTCTTTGGGCTCTTGGAGATCCTGTTAGAAATTTAATTCAAAACAGTCTTAATGGCTTCACCATTGTAAAATACAATTAATCCAGTCATTTAATCAAACAGTCAATCCAGAGTCATCGACTAAAACAGTAAATGCAGAGCCATTGGCTAAATCATTCAATACAGTTATTGACTCAAACAGTCAATACGGAGTAATTGACTCAAACAGTCAATTTAGAGTGATTGACTCAAACAGTCACTGCAGCGTGATTGACTTAACATTTAATCTAGAGTCATTCTTTCAAGCAGTCAATCCAGTCATTGACTCAAACAGTGAATCCAGATTTATTGACTCAAACAGTCAAATCCAGAGTCATGTACACAAATCGTCAATCCATAGTCATTGACTCAACAGTGAATCTAGAGTCATATTTATCATATATTCTCTTTCAAATGATTGTTGTACCTGTTGCAATAGATAGAAAACTAGTTCAGGGTGTTCAAACATCGACGCCCGGTGCAAAGGCGTCATTCCCTGGGCGTCTTGCATTCTTAACACTTCTTGCAACTGTTTTGGAACAAAATATGAAACAAATAGTAGAGTAACGATGACGCAAAAGGGAATCCAATATATAACTTAATTATTGAGAACAGGAAAAAACTATAGAAGCTGACGAGGCAATATTTGGTAAAAAAGAATAGTGAGAAATAGTGAAGAAGAGAAAAAAAAAGACATAACAAAGCAAAGTGGGAGCAGAATTTTTTAATTTTCCAAATCAGGAACATTTTTATCACTGCTCGCCTTAAATTTCGGCTCTACAATAAAATGTTATGAAAAGTAATTAATGTGATAATGTGCCAATGGGTCAACCTAACCCGTAATGAATGCTTTAATGTGTTAAAACCCATTAAAGTATGGTGTCACCTAAACAGGACAGTCAGAAATTTAGGCCATAAGAAATCATTATTTAGTATAATTATTTAAACTTGTGTAATTTACATTAAATTGTTTTTTATTTATCGCTATGAATTTTGCGGATAACTGTGATGTTTGATTTAAAAAGCAATAAAAAAAATATACTTTGGGCATCATTGGGTATTAAATAATACAGTCATTGTACACATAATGACAGCACTGCATGATAGTAGTGTACACAGGGTCTCTGTGTTAAATGATTATAGAGCCGATAAAAATCTTACTTTTTCTCATACCGCTGGACACTATGCGTTATGTGCATATTTAAACTGCTCCCATGCATACACTGCCAACGCGGATTTATATATTAGGTATATAAAGATTGCTCTTTAATTAAAACTTATCACCTGAAGCTATGAGGGGCGGTCAATAAGTTTTGCAATTCGGATATAGGGAAACGAGATATGAAGAAAAGTGTTTTATTATTTTTCAATATAACTACCCTCGACTTCAATGCACTTGCGCCACTTGTCCCTGAGGCTTCACATTCCCGACAACCACAAATCTCCCGACTGCTGTTCAATCCACTCCTGGACGGCGAGCTGGACATCTTCATCGTCCCCAAACCGGCGTCTATGCAGTGCAGCCTTGAGTTGGCGGAATAAAAAGTAGTCGCTAGGGGCCAGATCTGGACTGTAGGGGATATGGTTGAACTCCTCGAATCCGTCCGCACTCGCGCAGGGCAGCTTGTGCAACTCTGGCCTTGTGGACAGGGGCATTGTCGTGGATGAGCATGGGGCGTCAGGTTTCTAGGGACCCAATGGGCAGAAATCCTTGGTCATGGCCAAATTATCGTGGATGATGTTGATAACACTTCTATCTGATATTCTAAGTTCTCGCTCGATTTTTTCGACCTTCACTCGTCGATTTTCGAGGATCATCCTCTCCACACGGGCCACATTGTCCTCGTTGGTCACGTCTGACGGGCGTCCTGGACGGGGGTCATCTTCAAGGGACTCACGACCATGGCGGAACTCCCTATTCCAGCGAGCAATGGTTGCATAGGAAGGGGCAGTGTCGGTGTACACTGCAACCATGCGTTCATGGATCTCTTTTGCATTCTTGCCTTCCTTGGTTAAAAATTTGATCACTGCGCGGTGCTCAACCTTCTCCATTGTTGAAAAATTTGTGACTGACGATCTGCCATCAGCTACTGCTTCTTAAATAGACTAGGCAGGAGCGTTCGGCTGCAGGTCCTGACTTGCCATAACTTGTCCTACCGATTCGCAAAACTTATTGACCGCCCATAGTAAGTTCATTCCGTCAAAGTGAAACCTAATTTATTATTATTCCATTCAGTCAACTTAAAGTAAAACTAAAACTAATCTAACCAGTAATGGCCAATGGGATTCAGCCTGTTTGCAAGAACCTGTTCTTAGAATTTCATTAATCCCGAGAACCATTTGTTAGCTAAAATGAGAGGTTCACAATCTTTTTTTCCCCATGGACACCTTTTACTTATAACTTATTTTGGTAGAGCCCTCATTGATCTGTCACTAGATATTTTAATAGTCAAAAATACGACTAAAAACAGATCTGATGTCGGGTAGAGCCGAGCACCGGTTCAAGACGAACATTAGCTATTTTTCTCAAGTTATTTGGAGTTGGTAGCCCTGAGTCTCAAGGGAAGGTGGCATCGCTGAGTCGAGCGTTTTGTTTACATCTCCATTTCTATAAACACTACTGAGGCGGGCAGGATTTTTTTCTTTTTTTTTAGGCAGAAATTATTATTTTCTGTAGTCACGCCTCGAATTTTGGGATAATTCATAATATATATATATATATATATATATATATATATATATATATATATATATATATATATATATATATATATATATATATATATTATGAATATATATATATATATATATATATATATATATATATATATATATATATATATATATATATATATATATATATATATATATATATATATATATAATTGTGTTTTAATGTAGACAATATTATGTTTTTTCTTGAGCAAATTAAAAAAAATTGTTTTTAGGGGGTTAGGCTATTGCAATTGCATCATACTACATGTATTATATATCATTTTAAGGTAATTTTGAAATGGGGTGTTTCGCTCCCCCCCCCCACTTAACGGTGTGGGGGGGGGGTTACCTCCCATTGCAAATTAAAAAAAAACAACTCGTAATATTCCTAATTCAAAAGCCTAACCTTAGATTCGATTCAAAATGGCGATTACTAAATATTGTTAGGCCTCTAGTTTTGATACTGTGTTCCCTGACCTCAGACATATAAGCCTCAACCCCGAATGATATTTCAATCAATGATATTTTCTTTAAAAATGGTTATTATGATAAGTACTTATTATATTTTAATTCAGAAAAGAAATCCCTTCAAAATGATACATACTACACTATGATGCGATTAACAACATGGAGCTAGGTGTTTTTAAGTTAGACTTAACTAGGCCTTGAACGAGGGAAATTACTGCCGAATCATGAATTATAGCATCTTAAATAGAAAATAACTATTTTAGGTGTTTTACCAAAATAAAAAAAACTAAACTACATAATACCCCTATGGAACTGATTCTTTTGATGGATTAAAACAATATATAACTGACAAGAGGGCGAAAATGGCGGCCACTCTATTTTTTGCCATAACCTCATATTAGAAACTTGGCCAAATTAGGTAGTGAAAGTGCTTACTTAACATAAGCTAAATAAGCATTTGCGTATTTTTTAAAAATAGATATTTATAACAAAACGCCCACAAAATTCGCTGGTGGGCATAAACCTAACTATAACTGTGACCTTAAATAGGTCAAAATCACTTTGATTTATAAATATGCCATATATGATACGGCCGATAAACAAAATAAGCCCAATTGTTTCAATGCAGTCGTTTCGTTATTATAGTGTTGATGGGTGAAGTCAGATGGAACAAATGTGGAAGAAGAAAGGCTGACAATAGGACCTATCAAATATGAAGGGGTTGTGAGAGAAATGGATGAGGAAATAGTTGAGGTACTAAATGGTCATTTTGCATCCGTATTTACAAAGGAGCAATTAAATTGTCTTACGTATAGTACTCATGGGTCAGGGAAAGAGGTGTTTACTACCATTAGTGTGGATCGGAGGATGATAAAAGGGCTAATAGGTGAGTTAGATACTAAGAAGGCCTCCGGCCCTGATAATATTCATTCTAGGATACTTTAAGAAGGGGTAGAAAGTATCTCAATAGCTCTGGAGAAGTTGTATACTAGGTCACTGGAATATGGAGAAATACCCGATGATTGGAAGAGAGCGAATGTAGTCCCCATTTTCAAGAAGGGTAGTAAAGAGGATCCAAATAACTTTAGACCGGTTAGCCTAACTCCTGTAGTCTGTAAAATTCTTGAGAAAATAGTTAAAAAAGGGATTTGCCAACATCTAGAGAGGGAGGGGTTAATCAGCGATGCTCAGTATGGGTTTAGATCAGGTAGATCATGTTTGACTGATTTACTAGACTTTCTGTAGTTTGTAACAGATCAAGTAGATAAGGGAGAGAATGTAACATAACATAACATAATTTCACGGATGACAAAAGCCACAAGGGCCTATCAAAGGTCATCCGCATCCGTCAAAACCCACCCACAAAAAGCACCATCACTAGGGGAAGACAAAATCAAAGTCCCCCACAATATAATATAACAGATGACAAAAGCCACAAGGGCTCATCATAGGTCATCCGAGTCAAACAGCCTCTTTTTTTAAGGCACCCAAACTCCCAGGAAAACTACATCCAGAAGATTGCGTCCACAAACAAGGGTATCACCAATCAAGGCTTGTCAACAACTAAATCATGCAGCTATAGATATATACAAACAATATTAATATATACAAAACTTAGGAACCATCACAACCTTCCCTCCCCATAAACTCATCCAACCTACTCTTAAATACATTTAAATTTGGACTACCTACTGCCCTCCGCAGCAATTTGTTCCAGAAGTCTACCACTCTATTGGTGAAAAAATATTTTCTTAAATCCAACCTACACCCTTGCTTTTTAATTTTCAAGTGGTGACCTCTAGTCCGATTTCCATCATCTAACACAAAAAACTTGCTAACATCCAGTTTATCTATCCCAGAAAAATTTTTAAAGAGCTCAATCATATCCCCTCTCACACACCTCCTTTCGAACGAGAACATATTTGGTACCCTCAGTCTATCTATATATTCAAGGTGCCTCAGGGAAGCAAAGAGAACCCAAATAACTTTAGACCGGTAAGCTTAACTTCTATAGTCTGTAAAATTCTTGAGAAGATGGTTAAGAAGGGAATTTCTGATCATCTAGAGAGTAGCAGGTTAATTAATGATGCTCAGCATGGTTTTAGAAAAGATAGATCGTGTTTAATTAATTTACTGGATTTTATGGATTATGTAACTAAAGAATTAGATAGGGGTGAGAAAGTTGATGTGATCTACTTGGATTTCAGCAAAGCTTTTGATAGGGTTCCACATAGAAGACTAGTTCATAAATTAAAGCTGCATGGGATATGTGGGAACGTTTTAAATTGGATAACTGAATGGCTGAAAAATAGGAAACAGAGAGTTGTACTGAATGGAGCGAGGTCAGAGTGGAGGAATGTTATTAGTGGCGTGCCTCAGGGATTAGTTTTAGGGCCTTTATTATTTATAATCTATGTAAATGATCTTGGGCAAGGTGTAAATAGCAAAGTGTCAATTTTTGCTGATGACACTAAATTGGCAGCTGTGGTCAAAGAGGTTGAGGGTAGCTTTGGAGTGCAGGGTGACTTAGATAAGTTGTTAGCTTGGGCTCAGGAGGGCAGATGACTTTTAACCTTAGTAAGTGCAAAGTTATTAACATGGGGAGATATAATGGGGAATTTGGCTATGAGATGGATGGATATTGGCTTAATTCAGTTGAAGATGAGAAGGACTTAGGAGTGGTAGTAGATAGGTCACTGAAATTTTCAAAGCAGTGTATTGAGGCAAAAATAGAGCGAATAGGGTGCTGGGTTGCATTAAAGGAAATGTTAGCTGCAAGAGTAAGGAGGTCATCCTTAAACTATACAACTCTTGTGTCAGGCCACATTTAGAGTACTGTATACAGGCATGGTCACCACATTTTAGACATGATATATACTTATTAGAGTCAGTACAAAGGAGGGCAACAAAAATAATACCATCCCTGAAGCACCTTGAATATGAAGATAGACTGAGGGTATTGAATGTGTTTTCATTTGAAAGAAGGTGTGTGAGGGGAGATGTGATTGAGCTTTTTAAAATCTTTTCTGGGATGGATAATTTGGATTTCAGCAAGTTTTTTGAGTTAGAGGGTAGTAATAGAACTAGATGCCATCACTTAAAGATTAAAACACAGAGGTGCAGACTGGATGTTAGAAAATGTTTTTTCACTAACAGAGTTGTGGATTATTGGAATAGTTTGCAACCTGAGACTGTAGACAGCCCAAACTTGAATGTTTTCAAGCGCAGATTGGATGATTATATGGGGATGGAGGGTTAATTTCTTACTTTTCGGTATGTGGATATGTTTCTTGACTCATTCCTGTGGATGCAGTTTCTTTTTATTGTATATTTTGGGGACTTTGATTTTGTTTTTGACAGACTCCTATGGAGGATTTAAATTATATATTGTAGATGCATGGTTGGACATTCCTATGGATTGTTAAATTGTATATTGTAGATGCATGATCTGACAAAATCCTATGGATGCATTATATGGGTGGGATTTTATGGATACGGATGACCTTTGATAGGCCCTTGTGGCTTTTGTCATCCGTGAAATTATGTTATGTTATGACATAACGAAAATAAAATATTGATTGGAAGTAGAATGTGCATTGATTTAACCATATATGATAATAATGGTTGGCTGCTAGAAAACGTTTTGGTAGTGAGACCTGTAGTGAGAGAACGGGTTCTTATAAATTTTGAATCCCACTACTGAATCTAACATAACCTAATCTAATATTATTATTAATTTTCATTAATTTTATTCTTAGAATTAATAAGCAAAATATATCAGTTACCCACAAAATTTAGGTATATATTGATATTTATAGATAAACAAATATTTAATTGAATAAAACAAAATTTAGATGATTATAAGCAAAACTGGTATTGACTAAATATCTGACTGTCCTGTTTTAGGGACACATTAGTGCATTGACTAGGGGTAACCCATGGGCACATTAATTAATTGATTAATCAAATTTCGCGTTTGCGTATATTTTATTATAAAGCGGAAATTTAAGACGAGGAGTCTGGTCCTGCTCCCAGATCAATTCCAATGATTTTCCTGCACAATTTGTACAAAAGACCCAAGCAATCAAATACAAGCAAAATTCTGATAATGTAAAGAAGCCGATGTAATGTGATGTGAAAGAGCAGAGTAATAAGTAAATATGATATGAGAGGATAACAAAACATTTGACTAACAACCAACGAGTACAACCAGAAATTTCCTTATTAAGAACGCGTCAACGAGACAACCGACGATCACATCACCAGAAAAAAGGAATTAAAAAAACGAGGCTAAGTCCATTACTAAAGAACCGGGAACTCTAATCGCAGAGGCAGAGGGATCCCTTTTAAAAGTAGACCAAGGCGCTTATTCGAAGAGCCCCCGGAGTCAAAGGTGTGAACTTGCTCTCTTCTAGGGGTCCTGGATCCGTGGAAGGGGATTGTTTGCTACAGTAGGACGCAAAATTTAGCTTACTATTGATATGGAAAGACAAAAAAAAATCTTTTATTGCTAATTAAACCCAATTTAGTTATACCCAATAAGGATCAATATTGCCTAAATTTCTAACTCTCCTGTTTTGGGTACACTGAAGCGCGACCCAGTGGAGACCCAGTTTAACGTGGGTTCTAAAACACAGGAATGCTAAAGTACAAGGGGTCATTGAAAAAGTCGACTCGATTTAAATTGAGCTCCCATCCATTGCCTAATCATAGCACATGTAGCTCAACTTGGTCATTGGTGGATCTGTTTTTCCAATTTTGCTAAGCCGAGCGGAATTACCCTATTTCGCTCTACCTATACCACTCCACCTATCTATCTTACAACCTACTCCTACTTTACCTTTTCCTGCAACCTACCTTACGTCCTCTACATCTTCTGCAACCAACCTTACTTCACAATTTCCACTGCATTCTATGATTTACCTACCAGTCTTGCATCCTACACCACTTGCCCTACCAATTATGAAGCCTAAACTGTTTCATCCCATCCGGACATCTACACTACTTCACTACCCTCTCCTTCAATCTACAAGAATTCACTATCTGAAGCTAAACCTAAACTACTTCATTTATCTCTCCCGTACCCTAAACTACTTCAGCACCCTACACTATTTCGTGCATCTATCTCGCCAGCTACACTACGCCACCTACCTCATGCGGTTGCATCTTAAACATCAACTTCACACTTTCCATCGCTCCTTGTGAAGATGCGAGGTGGACGGGTGTGGAGTCATCATGCTGAACATTCAATACAGTGGCGCCGTAACTCAAGCACAACTCAATCGCCTGGCGAACAGAGGATATTCGGACGTTTATTCAATATAGGGAAAATATTCACTAGTATATTCAATATATTCAGAAGAAAATAGCTCCGCTCCCCTATCAACCCATTAAGGGGTGTACTAGGTAGATACTGTAATTAGAACATACCCGGATGTCCCCCCCGTGGACGGCTAAGTGTAGGGGCGTGTTTTTGTCTAAGTCGGGCGTTTCAACGGCCGCTTGGACGCACCCCATTGCCTGTGCGTATTCGAAGAAGAGGTTGAGCACTTTCACGGAGCCGTTTTTGGCTGCCATGTGTATCGGGTTAAGTCCGCTGCTACTGAAGTGCCTATGGCAAAGGTCATCCTTGCAGCTGGCGTTGACCTAGGGGGTAGATAATGGGGATGTAATCGGGAGGAAGAGGAACGGGGTTTTTATAGGGATTCAATCACCGATTCGGTCCTTCTGATGGCTACAGTACTGGTTTATTTTATGATATGAGCTTATACCCTGGTTTACAGCCTCTGATGGCGATGGGACAACTGGCCGAGCCACCTTGCCGCGGCAAATTGGCTCTCGTTGCAACCAGTTGGCTGCAGCCACCCCATTGGAGCCACCTGGCTATAGTTGTAATGTAAACAAACATATGGGGGCGTTAGCAGCTTGGCCGCCCACCCAAAACGCCTCGCCACTACAAATCTGACGCCCCCCCCCCTCAACGTGGTGGTGTGACCAGGTTTGAAAGGGTACATTCGAATTAATGTAAGTGTAGGAGAATCGTCACTCTCCCCGTCCTCTCTCAGTGGAGACACGGGACGGTAACCGTAAGAACATCCGGGCCAGTCAACGCGGGTCAAGCTCGTAACCACAGACCCTCGCCACTCGTCTGTATGAAAAGCCGAACGACTTTAAACTGCAAGATCTCCGCTACGAGAGTATATTCAATTTCACTTCAAGTAAGAAATTGCAGACGCGTTTCTCTCAAGCTCGAAGGCCAACGGGAGCCGAGGTAAGACTTGATGAGAAAAACCGTTGGAATAAGAACCCTCCTGGGTCCGTCCACAAGCTATGTCTCCCTCCTACCCATACCACAGTGGAATGACGAGGTATATATAACAAACACGTGGGAAAAAGAGGTAGAATACATGAGTCTCCAAGCTACAAAGTCCCCAGAGTGAGGCTAGGCTACCAAGACTGGACAGGTAAAATACGTGAGTTGCCAGACTACGAAGTCCCCTGTAAGAGAGGCAGAGCTACCAAGGGAGCTAAGAAGCAACTCATCCTCGAGCTAGTCCCTGGTTATCAAACCGAACATTAAGTTAACTTGTTCAAGTTCAACTTACTCTTGTCAGAGAGACTCCTCATATCCTAGTGCACCCTAGAGCCCAGGGATATTCCTCGTCCTTGAGAAATTAAGAAAAGAAGAGGGAAAAGGCTCCCCTCGAGCCCGTTACCTGGTGGCCACACCAAACTCAAAAGTTAACTTGGTTGAGGAACCAAGTTCAACTTATTCTCATCAGAGAACCCTCCCCCCTGCTATTCTGGTGTATCCCAAAACACCGAGATAGGCCTCGCCCTTGAGGAAGACTAGAACTAAGAAGAAGCTCATCCTCGAGCTAGTTCCTGGTTACCAAACCGACCTTTAAGTTAACTTGTTCAAGTTCAACTTATTCTCGTCAGAGAAACCCCCCCTCCTCAATCCTCGCCCTTGAAGAAGACCCCCCCCCCTGAGTACAGTCCTTGCCCATAAAGAATTACGTAACGAAGGAGAAAAGCTCCCCCTCGAGCCCGTTACCCGGTGGTCACACCGAACTCTAAGTTAACTTGGTTTAAGAACCAAGTTCGACTTACTCTCGCCAGAGAGGCCCCACCTACCTTGGTGCCGCCTAAAGCACCGTGATTGTTCTTGCCCTTAAAGACCCCCCCCCCCCCCATTGAATACCGTGTAGAACCTCATCTGCTACACTCACCAAAGTACCTCGTGATCTCGACCACCTCCAACAATCTGGTCGAAGCACGCGTCAAAGGACCTACCAGATTCCTGTGGTGTCTGGGGCTCATTGAGTTTAAGGTCAGACTCAAACCCTCCGCCATAACAACCAAGGTATTCAAACTCCAGTAAAGACCATTAGCCTATTTCGTGTATTGTTAAGTGAGTAGCTAATTAGCCAATATCATATGGTCAAGTTAATTTAAGTAATTTTTGTGTATTTTAAAATTCGGAGTATTTCTGTGGTTCATGTTTTGTCTTTGGGTAGTAAACTGTTAAATTTAAAATATAAGTTTATTTGGGGAATTCCTGTGTTTCCTTCTTATCCTTACATGTTGAAGCGTCTCTTCCCTAAAAACAACAAAATTAGCACTCTTAGATCAAAGCCTACTTCATCAAAGAAGTACTTCACGTTCCACAAGGTATACCACGACAAAAGTGGTGTCAGGTGTGTAGTGATCCAAAGGGGCTTTCTGCAACAGTAAGCAATATAGTGTGGTTGTGAGTAGATGCCTTTATGATCATTCCTCCTTAGTGAGAGAAATGACCTCAATTTATTATAATGGTAAAATAGAAAAAAAGTGAAAGGCAATGAACTTTGTAAGGATAATACAAACAAAATATTATATAATTATAAAAATTTCGTATTGTGGACGAATAGAGAAGTAAAAGTGAGTACATAAGATATTATAAAAACCCCGGGGTGGGTGGCCGGGGATTTAAAGAAATGTCGCAAACGATGTTGCCTCCACGAAGACCAGCGAACGAATGAATACTGGTTGATAGATTGATTGATATGCAAAGAGTGATGAAGTGTAGAAGATAATTATAGGTAAAACGATGGTGAGTTTTTGCCGTGGTGTAGAGGGCATCTCTAGAGTACTTTTTTTTTCTTATATTGTCTCATTGGCCTCTTCTTGTGCACCTTCAGTTGTTGCTTCTGGTGCTTGTTTGGCCGCATTGCGACCTTTTCTTTTGACTTTGCCTCTCTCGTTTTTCTTTAGACTTTATTTAATATTTCTTTCTTTATTATTATTATTTATTTACTTTTTAAATTATATATATATATATATATATATATATATATATATATATATATATATATATATATATATATATATATATATATATATATATATATATATATATATATATATATATATATATATATATATATATATATATATATATATATATATATATATATATATATATATATATATATATATATATATTTATATATATATATATAAACTTCTATCCTTTCAAGTGTTATATTTGCTATTTTGTTTTTTTTTTCTGTATCTTTTAATTTTTCTGATAATTCTTTTTTGTATTACCGGTATGTGGGCATTTCGCCACTTTTGTTCATTTCTTTGTTATTTGATTTTGGATGTGGGTACTTAGCCTCTTTTTCTTTTTATTAGGTTGTCATATTCATGTGAAGAGTCCAATTAGGTTCTCTCGGGAGTAGATTCTTCCACTTGTAAATAGGGCTCGCCTAGTGGCACGTCTCCTATCCGCTCTTGGAATGTCAAGATCAATTTCCATATTTGGAATTATTACTTCCTCGATTTTGTCCCAGGTATTACTCCCTAGCGTCTGGAATTCCATATTCAATGGCTTCAGACCTGCTCTTGCGTGCAGATCTGTCTGCCGAATACGGTCCGCCCTGCGCGCTCCCGATAGCAGCAGGGCTGCTTTGTTCTGCACTCTCTGCATTTGCCTGATAATGGTGGAACTCGCAGCCTGCACAATCACTGCCGGATACACTAATGCCAAGCGTACCAGAGCATTGTACAGCTTCTTGAGATTCTTGGAGCTGAGGCTTCGGAATATATATAGCTTACCAAACTGTGTTTTGGCTAGAGGGATTTTGTTCTTTATGTGCGCTCTGAACCCTTTTGAGGTTATGTGCAGACCTAGGACTTTACCCTCGTTGGTGTACGGGTACACTTCCTCGTTCACTAAGACATCCTCATTGGAAGGACTTGGAACTTTCGGCGATTGGTCTTGATCTTCCAATTTCTTTCGTATCGATTGATGTTGTCGATTTCGGTGGCTGTCTGCCTTGCTTGAACTCCAGCATTTTTCTGGGTACTGGGGATAATTTGAGTGATGTCATCTGCTAACTGCAGATACATCAAATCCTTCCCTACTGAAGCAGGTAGGTCCAATGTGTACTCTAGGTACCACAGTGGACTCACACAGATACCTTGTGGAACACCCGCCTCAAGTTCGAATTCGGGTCCATTGTAGCACTCAATCGAGATTTTGGCTTTCCTTTCCATGACGTAGTCACAGAGGGCCCTCTCCAGGATCGGATTTAGCTGAAAGCCTAAGATCTTGAATTGGAGAACTCTCAGCCAAACCTTGTCGAAGGCCTTTTGGATATCTTGCAATACCACGTCTACATATTTCCCTTCAGCTTTACAGCAGACGAGTTTTTCGGTGAATAGAGCAAGGGCTGTATCAGTCCCCCTACGGAACCCGTGTTGCTGAGGGTTTTTAGCTTCTAGCTCTGTTAGCTTGTCTTGTCGCCTATTAGCTAGAAGCTTCTCGTCGACTTTTCCTGTAATCCACCAGTTAATCGGGGGGCTTATTCCCTTTAGGTAAACAAAATATGATTTTTGCCACTTTTAAACCATCAAAGAAGTAACCCGTATTCAGGGAAGCGGTATAGATATTCGCTATTCCCCGAATGATCTGTCGGGGGCATGTGCCAAGTTGTTTTTGGTGATGCCCGTCCATCCTGATGCCTTCTGTTGAAAGCTTTTCACAGTTTCCATGACCTCTTCTGTTGTAATTGGTCGGACATGGTCTGCCATCACCCTCCCTTCGTTGACATAGGCCTGTGTGTGCGTTCGATAACGCACGTTTTTGGAAGAGTCACAAAATTTGGGGGATAATTGAAACAGGAAAGTAGCTAAGAGCTAGTCTAGGATTTTCCATAGGACTTTTTCTCTTTTTGTATTGGCGATGGCTCGTATGCAGTCCGACAGTATCCTGCCATATGGGAACAATATAGTTGTGAGTAAGAGTACCAGGAACTCAGTGGAATGCGTACGGGGGCATTTGTAGGCTATCTGTTGGGAAGGCCCACGATTGGTTCGAGTGGGTGATGGCCATGCCTGAGAGGGAGGCGTCACAACTGGCAAAGAGGGCAAAATAACGTTTACGGAACCAGCGGCGCCACACGGAGTCGATGAGAGGTCGAAGAGCCAGAAGATGCTCGTCTATAGCGCCATGCTTAAACTTAATATTGCAAAGCTGGACCCCCAAAAAGGGGAGGTCCAGGATTGGGACGACGAAATTTAGAAGGCTGCCCACTCTCTGCCAATACTTTTGCTCGAAGCCTGGGTGTATGCAGTAACCTAAGCCCCTGCGCACTTTGTCTACCGTAGAAACGGTAAGGCGGGACCTGGCCAAGCGAAGGTTGATTCTAACCCCGAGGTATTCGATAGAATCATGAGGGACGAGGATGGATTTGTCCCTGTTCCCCTGGAGGCTTGATTAGAAGAATTCCCCCAGGGTATCCAGGACTTCGTTAGACCGCTCGTGATGAGAATGCTGTCTATGTAGGTAAACGCTTCCATACAATATTGCATGAGGCACTGGGCCCCGCAAAAACCCATCGGGAGCCTCTTAAATTCCAAAAGCTGCCTCCGATTTTAATTCCAAATTGGTACCGGGCTTCTGGGTGGAGTGGCAAGTGGTAAAACCCGTTTTGTAGGTTCGATTTTACAGCCATGTCACTTGGTTGCGTTTTCTAAGTACTTTCCCAATATTTGTCAGCTACCCGGATTCCGGGACTTATCGGTGAAGAGATGGGTGAGAACTGTGGGGCCTGACCAGGCTTTGGTGGAGGAGTCGTAAGTTCTCTTGTAGAGGAACGTCATCTTGAAGGCCGAGGGACGCTCGAAGCCGCCGCGTTCTGGACCGATGCAGCCCTCTGCCGTTCTCATAGAGCCAGGGAGGTAGGAGCCGAATCTGGATCCTCAACCAATAACAACGGGGGGGACTGGTGTTCTTGCTCGCTTTGTAATTCAATGACAGTATCTTCAGAAGAGTATAGGTCCACGTGGTAGAGGTGATCAAAGTTAGTACCGTCAAACATTACCCCAGGTAACCCGCAAGAAACCCGGATCAAGAAAATAATGTCGGGAGCCACGAAAAATGTTGCAAACGATGTTGCCTCCATGACTGGTGCTATGCTGGTCTCCAACGAATGGTCTCCGTCTATCATTCTCTACTTAAAAATACTTTCAATATTGAGGTACATCGAACTTAAAAAACTGAACATAATCTTCACTCTAAAATGATCCAAAGGTGAAAATACTCCCCACCTGGATATAATCTCTACTCGAAAATACTCCCAAATTAAAATTACTCCTAACTTGAAGATACTCTCGCGAAAATGTTCTCATCCTGAAAATACTCTCAACTTGCAACTGCCTCAAACTATAAACTGCCAGCAACTTGAAAATACCCCAAACTTAAAAATACTTCCAACTTAAAAATACTCTCACCTGGAAAACACTTTCTACTGGAAAATTACTAAAAAAATACTCCCTACTCGTAAATAGCACATACTCAAAAATACTCTCGATTTAAAAATATTCCCAATTTTAAAATGATCGCAACTTAAAACTACCACAACTTAAGAATACTTGAAAATACTTCCAATTTGAAAATGCTCACAAGAATTTCCGCGGTTTCAACGCAGTCATTGAGCGCAGCGATGTGTAATGGAGTTCTCCCATGGATATCAAATGAATACAGATCTTCTTCATTAATGAAGGGCATCAAGGCTTCGAGGGCTTGCTTCTGAAGGTCATATTACATTCTTAGCAATTTATTTACAATATTAATGTGAAAATCAATAGCAATACTGCCACTTCTCATGGTTATTTCCTATCTTTTATTTTTCTAGTTTTATGGTTTCTTTTTCACAGTCTCAAGTCTCAACCTTATTTGAGCTTAAATATATATATATATATATATATATATATATATATATATATATATATATATATATATATATATATATATATATATTTTATATATATATATATATATATATATATATATATATATATATATATATATAATATATATATATATATATAATATATATATATATATATATATATATATATATATATATATATATATATATATATATATATATATATATATATGCGGTTAAAAGGCTATTTGTGGCAAACACAGCCTTCCTCAAAGCCCTCGGAAGGAGCTCTTCTCACATACACGAGGAGGTAGCACTTAAAATAGGCATTTTTTTCTCAGATAGCCAAATAACCTATCTTTCGATTGGCCTTTTCAAATGTTACCCCTGCTTATCGAAGAGCTCCTTCCGAGGGCTTTGAGGAAGACTGTGTTTGCCAAAAATAGCCTTTTAATCGCATAATTAATTTCATTGCTAAAATAATTTTTCTAAATTTATAAGGTGTAGCGAAAATGAAGAAAAACAAACTTTCAATTCTCTTCGATAAGCAAGGGTGACATTTGAAAAGGCCAAACGAAATATAGTTTTTGGGGGGCTATCTGAGAAAACGCTTATTTTAAGTGCTACCTCCTCGTGTATGTGAGAAGAGCTCCTTCCGAGGGCTTTGAGGAAGACTGTTTTTGCCAGAAATAGCCTTTTAACCGCATACTTAATTGCGTTACTGCAGTAATTTTTCTCAATATATATATATATATATATATATATATATATATATATATATATATATACCAGGCAATGGCTTCGCTACTAAGATTAAAATTTAAATATAAAAAAAAGCAGCCATGGTTAAATTTTTATGAATTTTCTGAACTTCGCCAATTATAATAATTTTAAAAAGGAACTCTAAACTAAATTTCCTTCCTTTCAAAATATCACATTGATAAAATATAGAGTTATAGAGAAGATATATAAAAATAAATTTTCTGGACTTCACCATTTGTAATTCTTTGGGTTCTAAAAAATTCACAAAATTTCGATACCTATATTTATTTCTGAACTTCACCATTTGTTTTTTGATATTATAAACGAATTATTAGAAATAACTTTGATAAAAAAACATAAATCTTAACCAAACTAAGATGAAATTATTATTCAAATACTCAACAAAATCCCCTTCTTAAATTATAGAGTTAGTGATGATATATATATATATATATATATATATATATATATATATATATATATATATATATATATATATATATATATATATATATATATATATATATATATATGAGAGGGGAAACAGATGCCCAAATCAAGTATCAACTTGATTTGGGCAGACATCAGACGACTGTAGTGCACTTTTCTTTATGTTTTTTTTGTAGTGAGTTTGATTGTCATGTGCAAATCGCAAGTCGCTCTTGTACCTGTGTACCAGAGGCGCTCACACGTTTGTCGAGTGATGCACATAGGGCCTGTATGGTAGTTAAATCCGCCTGGTGGTACTTGAGCCTCGATCTATGGCATTATGTATGTACGAAAATGACACATTTCGGGTAAATTGCGATATTTAATGTATAAGTATGATACATAATGCATAGTAAACCACTCATGTGTCCGTTTGGACACAACCGTTTTCTTTAAAGGTCAACTGTTTTCAGGTCTGGCTCTTCATTACTTATCTCATTAAAGTGTTGCCGTAATGGTAAGCAAAAATTTCTCCTAGCAGTTGCTGATCCAGGATAAAAATGGGGGTAGGGGGTTAACCTTAATTCTTCCCTCTGACAAGTCTGAGAAAGGGGCATTGATGATAAATAATGGTTATCTTACACAGCATATGATAATAAGTAACAGCATCTCATAAAGGAGTGAGTGAGCACAACTCTCTCAGATCCGAATTTTTTTTTTCTCATCAGTAAATTAATAATTGTAGTTTTGGACGTCAGTTAAGGTGTAATACTGAATTTAATATATATATATATATATATATATATATATATATATATATATATATATATATATATATATATATATTGTAGGGGAATCATCCCTTCACCCCCCCTCCTCGTTCACTCTTGGTGCAGTCACAAGGCGGTTACCGCAAAGACATCCGTCGAAGGCATCGGCGGGTTCAGTGCTTAACCGCAGTGTGGCACAACTCGGTGCCATGAAAGACCCTAAAGGTCAAAATGTAAGATCTCCCCCAGGAGAGTGAGATCCAGTCTCACGTCGAATAAGAAATTGGAGACGTGTTTCTCCCAATCTCGAAGGCTCACGAGGAGCCGATGTTTGACTTCGTGGGAAAAACCGTTGGCCAAAAGAACTCTCCTGGGGCCGTCCTCAAGCCCCTCCTCCCCCCCTTAACACTCCCCCAGTGGGGTGAAGAGGTATAAATGAGGAACTCTGAGGAAAATCGAGGTAGTATACGAGAGTCTCTAGGTAACGAAGTCTTCGGATCAAACCGAACTACCGAGACTGGAGAGGTAGTGTACTTGGCTCGCCAGACCAAGAAGTACCCTGCAAGAGAGGCAGGGCTACCTACCTTAAGGGGCTAAGAAGAAGCTCATCCTCGAGCTAAGTCCCTGGTTATCAAACCAAACACTAAGTTAACTTTGTTAAGTTCAACTTACTTTCGCCAGAGAGACTCCTCATATCCTGGTGCACCTTAAACACCAGGCGTATTCCTCGTCCTTGAGGAATTAAGAAAAGAAGAAGGAAAAGGCTCCCTCCTCGAGCCCGTTACTCGGTGGCCACACCGAACTCCTAAGTTAACTTGGTAAGGAACCAAGTTCAACTTATTCTCGTCTGAGAAATCCCCCTCCGTTATACTCGCTCTTGAAGAAGACTGGAACTAAGAAGAAGCTCATCCTCGAGCTAGTTCCTTGGTTACCAAACCGAACTTTAAGTAACTTATTCTCGCCAGAGAAATCCCCCTCCGTTATCCTCACCCTTGAAAAGACCCTGCCCGAGTTCAGTCCTCGTCCATAAGGAAATAAGTAACGAAGGAGAAAAGATCCTCCTCGAGCTCGTTACTCGGTGGCCACACCGAACTTTAAGTAACTTATTCTCACCAGAGAAACCCTCCTCCGTTATTCTCGCCCTTGAAGAAGACCCTCCCCGCGTTCAGTCCTCGTCCATAAGGAAATAAGTAACGAAGGAGAAAAGCTCCTCCTCGAGCTCGTTACTCGGTGGTCACACCGCACTCCAAGTTAACTGGATTTAGGAACCAAGTTCGAATCACTCTCGCCAGAGAGACCACGACTGCCTAGGTGTTGCATAAAGCACCGTATTGGTTCTCGTCCTTGAAGAACCCCCTTCCCCGGAAGAACGTGTGGACCCCCCAGCTGCCACCCTCGCCAAAACAACCGTGTGATCTCGCTCATCTACATCTGGCCGGCCGCACGCGTCGTGAGTCAATAACATTTCTGAGGCCTTTAAACTCCACATGAGTCCGTTATCCTAATTCTTATATTATTGTTGTGTGTAGAGAAAACGTTAACCAATTTTTGTGGGTAAACTAATTTAATTAATTCTTGTTTATAATAATATTTAGAGTATTGCTGTAGTTAATGTATAAATGTTGTGTATTCAAGGGTTAAAGATAAAATATAAGTTTATTTTGGGATTAATGTTCGTTTCTCTTATATATCCTTATGTGTTTCAGAACGGCTCTGTTCTTTAAGATATTCAGATTTCAATATATATTAGACACTCTTAGCACTCTTAGGAAAGAACAAAAAGGGGGGGAATTCTACGACATATATATATATATATATATATATATATATATATATATATATATATATATATATATATATATATATATATATATATTGGTTAGGAGGAGAGAGGTAAAAGCCACGAGAATATGTATATATACAGTTATATATACATATATCCTCTAATGTACGTACGCATCCTTCGCTACATACAAGTACGCTCACTTCGTAAGTGTAATCTGTTGATTACGAGGTATAAGAGTGCGATTTACTACAGGGGCCGATAGCGTTTAATGAGTTGACCAAGTTGCATTTCAAGGGTGTATTTAAAGAGTGAAAACAAAAAATATAATTTTAATAAGTCACTAGTTAAAATATATATACATACGGAAAATATAGGTCATGCAAATGAGAATAATTATGCCAGAATATAGATTAATTGGCAATCGGGTAACGTTAATTACTCGTTAATCAGCTTTTAAATGAGATACTATATGTAAATCAGTTATACAGAGGGAAGATTTATATCTCGGAAAGTGGGGCGATTAACGGGAGATATAAGCAAGGGTCGTTTTAGCTTGATGGGGTCACCTTGAGGAAGGGAAAATCCTTTAACGAGTCGGCGCGGGGAAATGGAGACGGAAAATGGACGTAAATCTCGGCCGAATATCCTGATGGTGTCGAGGATGAAGGTGGTGTACCAGAAGATGAGTTCATGATCCCCCTTGAAGACGGAGGATGGCACCTCTGCTCCAGAGAAGTTCAACCTCCAAAAATCGAGACTCTGACGCGGCTCGGCGCGAAGTCTCACACGCGAAACTGGAGATCCTTGAGGGGGGGGGGGTCCAGATGAGACGAGATGAATCCCGGCCAATCTTTCGGGGATGAAACGATTCGAGGCTCGCTCTGAACAGAGTAAGCCTTCACAAAACAGTTGGACCTGCCTGGTGAGATCCCACCTCGATGGTATAAGCGAATACCTGGGACTTGAGGAAATAGACTCACGATCTGAACCGAAGACAACGGGTTCTCAAACTCAATCTGCCGTTATTCGAAAACTCAGAGTATTTATATGAAAGCCAATTTTTTGGATTCTCCTCGTTGTCAGACTCAGACGACTGGCTGACCACTTCCGGCGGCCAAATGGATTAGAGTCTGTCGCCTGACCCAAGTCTTAATGGCCTTTACGATGTGGGCGGGAAACTTTCGGCTAGCAGTTTCCCGACTACGGAGATTAGCGCTTCCTCGGCGAGGTAAAAGCTTTCAGCGCCCAACTTAATTAACTGCACCTGTGAAGCGGCTGACGGATATTCAAATTATTTCTTCTTTTTTTTCTCTTTGGATTCAGAGATTACTCCACGTGGAGTTATACTTAGGAGACATAGAGAGGAAAGGAATTCATGAAACAAATGGAGGGGGTATTCTTCTTGGCGTCCCTATTCCCTACAATATATATATATATATATATATATATATATATATATATATATATATATATATATATATATATATATTCTATATTAATAGATAACTCTTTCTGAATAGCAGAATACTAGTATGGCTTAAAAAAAAGAAATATAAACATAAAAGGGTCTGAAATTTCAGGGGCTTTAGCCCCCTAACTCGTCCATGGATTCGCGCCTGTCTCCTAGGGTTTATAAGTCTTAACATACCTGGTGTGTACCACATGGCTGCCTCATGTTAAACTTTTAATATAAGGTCTGGCAAAACTTTCGGGCCATGGTTAAAAGAGATAAATTTCATTGTAATTTCACCAAACTATAAGATAAATGTAATAAAACAATGTAATTTCTAATAAATACAAAAACATTAACTTTTACCCCCATTTCTCCAAATGTAATTTCTTGGCCAAAATTTTGACTTTCTTTCTAGGAAAATCCAGAACATTAATCTCACATTAAGTGACTTTTTCAATCATGGCGATACCTTGCAATAACCCATTAATTTTCAAACTTGAAATTAATATCACTTACATGTATTAACTATTGTCCCTTCCTGAATTCCTTTTATTTATCCATATGTTTTGATTGAAGAGTTTCCGAATGTAACACTACACTTATGTTTCATTTCACATATCACCGAACCATTTAATATACAAACTAAACTTTATTGTTCCTATTACATTTTCCCTCGAAACGCATTGGTGTTGTGTGAAAAAAAGAGAGAAAAATATTCCCCACGAAATTCCAATGGTAGACTTCTAGCCAAAGTTAACTAGTTAAACGACTCGAATCCTTTTTTTTACCTATTTTGTCAAATATTGTGTGATGAACAGACTTCAAGACATTGCTATTTCTGAGATTAATTGATGTTAGCCCATTTTTTTATTACCCTTTCCTATTGCTTTGAGATGAGGTGATATGGTAGCGAATAAAGTAATAAACTTTTGATCAAATTATTGAAATGTTGGTCGTGGTTTATTGGTTACTGTAGCTGATTATAAATCTTCATCATTTAGAACAGGTTTTGGCCTCCTTCGTGGTTCGATATTCCTATCCATTTTTCCAGACCTAAACTTTTTGGAACAACATTTTACAGTTTCCATTGCAGTTGTGTCTACTCCAGCTGCTTTATTTATGTTATTAGCAGCTTGAACAGGAGTATGTGATGATATGAATTTGTAATTGAAAAATCACTCTTATTTCTTGGATGTATGCCATTGCTGTAGTTGAAGAGTTAAAGTCTCAAAAACCATTTAGTTCCACTGTATTTACATTGAATCTGCAAAAAAAGGTGTAATAGCTTCTTGATGCCATAATAAGCGACATTCCATGCGAAATAACCTAATATTATTTTAACATCACCATCTATTTAAACACATATTATCTATCACAAAATTAACAAAAACAGGGTTTCGTTAATTTATTTTTGTGGGTGAGGATTTTTTTAATATAAGGGCATTTCTTTCATTTATGCCGACTGATCTATTACTGTGGACAGCCTGTAGGAAAGATCATAAGAGCGAGACGCAACTGTAAGAATTACAACGGGCATTTTGCTTAGACTCTGAAATCCTATATTCTAAAAACAACAACAAAAAACCCGGGATATTGTTAAAAAATATTGACTCAGCTATAAACAAAACTCATGAAAACTCTTTACTGCATATTACAACAGAGGAAAACAGAATGAACTACATACGTTAAACTAATTATAGGTAAAATACCGTCTACTAATTTAGCTGTCCTCACTTCTGAAGATATGGGAGCTCTATAATCAAAGGGACAGAGGACCAGACCGATTTAATTTAAAATTGCTATGAATTAACTATAATAGTACAAAAATGCGCACAAAGAAGAATTACAGAGTACAATTGAGGCAGTTAACTTACTTTGTTAAGGTGGACGGCCAGATGCAATGGTGTTCTGCGTCCTTTATTTCTTAATCGAAAATCGGCTCCTCTGAAAATAATGAAAGATCTAAGAATTTCAAAGAGTTTCCAAAAATATTCCATTGTTTGGACTTTTCCGAATTAAACAAAACGTAGATGAATTAATTTGCCTCAAAAGCTCTAATAAATGTTTCCCATCCAAAAATTTTACTTCTATTTTTTGGTTATTGAAGCCAGAAAATATCGCGTGCTTATCTGTATTTCTTCAATTAGTATTTTTAAATGCATTAAAGCATACAAATGACAATAGATAGTTATTATAACAAACTCAGATAGACACACACTACTTCAGTAAACTTCTATGCCATTTGCTCCCACTACACCCCCACTCCACTCCTACCCCTACCTTTCCAGACTTCCCCCCCCCCCTTGCTGAATTCTACAACTAACTGTTAGATAAACTACCCAAACCAAACCGAACCGGAATACATTAAACCACATCCATATTTTAACACCACAACACTTCAAAACTAGCCTTAAAACATCATACTCCAAAGCCTCCCCCTCCCCCTTTCCACAGATCCTAGCCATGAGACAATCATAAAGAAGGCAAAGCAGAGTTACACCGACCCATCCACTATCAGGACATGACCCGCTCTACAAGCCCAGCGACCTGAAAGCCCTGCTCCTCTCCTCCAACCATGCACCCCCGCGCTCCTTTACCATGTCGGCGCCTCTGTTACCTCAACCTCTGCAGGAGACCTCCGCAGAGGAATGCCACGCACCGGCGCCTCATTCCGGACAGCTCAACCTACGAGAACCCAGGAAAGCGACAAAGTAATGCTATCATTATTATTATCACTATTATTAGCAATATTACCATCATTATTCTTACAACAAGAGACTATTCTTCTAAATATGAGATAAATTAGGGCATTGGTAAGATTATAAAACGTTTGGTGTCAGCTGCGCGTCGCAAAAGGCGAGTAAAGAAGGGAGGACCCACGCCTGAAATGAGCATAGGCACTCGAGTGGAAATACACCTTTAAGTAATAATCCCATGAGGACATAGGTTGGAATGGGTCGGAGAGCTGCACGGCCGCCGGCTGTTTTATCTCTTATTCATTATTCACATTCTATAGCATCTATCGACTCCAAGTAGTCTCCTCTTTTAAATACTTGAGCTATATAATTTCCACACCTTTTACCTCCCCCGATTTCACCACTTTTCCCCTAACTCCTCCTCATGATCTTACTTCGGAGATGCCCTCGTTGGTTTTCCCTTGTTTTAAGTCAATAATTGAGAGATCTTATCGGCAAAATCGTGGACAATGCTCCAGGTCCTTGTAATGAAATTTACATAAAGATCAGAACCACAAACGCTGGTAAGTTCATGGCCACCAGAGACCGGTCTCCGTTGGAATGGAAAGTGCAGACAGAGCGGGCTCCACCCTTAGCCCCCTCCAGAGAGTAGAAGGACGTTTCGTGGCTCAAGGTGGAGTCAACCGTTCCACGCCAGGGGAGCGTGAAGATGTAAATCCCTCTTCGGTAGGTTGCTGGATTGAAGAGGGAGGAAGGGACATGTATAGACTCGACGCACCGCTCTTTTGGCGGCGGCGCCCTACGAGCTTCTATTTTTTTCTAATTTCACTCTAACCGGGACTCGAACCTAGTACCGAGGCGTGGGAATCTAGCGTGCCTATTAATATTAAACCCGAAAACCAACGAGGGCATCTCGGGCAGACACTTAATGGGGGTGGGGGTGAAGGTGTGTAGGGGGTCGTACCTTTTGATGAGCTGTCGAATGGCGGACGAGGAGTCGTGTCGCACAGCCACGTGCAGGGGCGTCTCGCCAGACCCATTCACCTCATCTAGGTCTGGAAACGAGGTGGGGAAAGGGGAGTCTTACTCTCTGCACATCTCGCATTCACTGCGCAGGAAAAGGAAAGTGCGATTCCAAACGAGTCTTTATTGAGAGAAGTTCATTCGGACACAAACGCCTGGAGACGCCTTTTCATTGTTCCTGCGAGGACTTTGCATTCTTAATCTGATTCGAGTGGGAGGGAAGGGGGGGGGGGATTTACAACACTCACGAGGTTTTAGGTTTTAGTTCGTACTTTGAAGGTGCTTGTTCGTTGTATGAACTTTTCACCTTGAGTCAGAACCCTTTTTCTTCATTATTTTGGGAGGGGGGGGGGAGGTGTTGGCGTTTTTGTCGTTCTTGAGTTTCTTTGTCTCTGTTTTTCTTCCTTGTTTTAATCATTTATCTTTATCCCCTGCCTCTTCCTTTCCTACTTTAAAATGACCCAGTTGATTCCACTCCCCCTCCCCCCTTTGCTCGAAATCTCCGATTTTGCGGACGCGCCATTTTGAGATCTCTTCATCGAACGACCAACGGGAAAATTGAAAAGCTGCATCAGTCAGGCTGAATAGGCAGGTAGGTTTGCGGCTCAAGTTCTTGCTTAGAACTGGGGGCTCTTCGAACTCCTCCTACATATGATTAAGTCATCCTTGAGATCCTTCTCGAAGGTCGAGTTTTTGAGAAATTTAAGGGCTGACAAAGATCGCGTAGGTACGTCCTGTTATTTATGTTATTACTATTATCATTATTAGTTAGCATTTATTATTATTTTGTTATTTTATTATCAGTACATATTATTAATTTTTTTATTATTAATATTATCGTTATTATTAATGCTATTATTATTATCATAATTACTAATTTTTTATTAATGCCATCAGTATTTTTTATTTTATTATTATTACTACCACTATCAGTATTATTAATAATTATTAGTAGTAGGTACAACACTTCGTCTCCATAATTGAAAACAGCTCAAATAAAAACCTATGAAAAGCAACTTATTACGCAAAATGGCACCAGGTTAATGCCACCAAGTTGATGGCACTGGGTTAATGGCAGCATGTTTATGGTACCAAGTTAATGGCACCGTATTAATGTTACCGAGCTAATGGCGCCATATTAATGCTACCGAGTTAATGGCACCATGTTAATGGCATGTTAAAAATAACTAAATAGCAAAAAAGAAAAAAGTTAAAAATAATAGGCCAAACTTTTTGGATTCAGACAGAGTGAGGCGGTACTGTTTTATTGCGCTGCCTCCTCCTCTTTGGATTACACTGAAGACAATTCTAAGGCATAAAATAATTTGATGGGGCTTTTACCACCGAACTTCACCTATTTAACGTCCATTTTGTTTATATAAGTGTGGACCTACTGATTAACGTGGGCTCAGAACCAGAGACTATCTATCTCGTACTACAGCCACCGTGAAGTCACCCCAAATCTGGACCCCAGCCTGCGACTAACCACATCGAATGTGGATTGACATCAGTGCAATCAGAGGTGCTTTTTTGACTGGGCAAGGTCGTAGCACGTATACAAAGGGCTCGAACAATGGCATACTCGCACTCCGATCCGCCATGAAGGCGACGACGTCCGGCTTGTTGTCAGCCGCCGCGTGGTGCGCAGGCGTCCAGCCGCGCTCGTCCGAGGCGAACATCTTCTTGAGGCAGGCAGCGTTCACGCTCTCAATCTGATCCTTTTTCTGACCATGAAAAAAATAAAGTTTTATCATAGTATTATTTATTATATTACTTATAATATTATTTATTGTTTATATTATTAAAAGATCTCATGCCGATCGATTTCCTATCAATATCATAACAAATGGTATGTGAATTCGATGTTGCCCTCGACAAGGAAAAGGGGAAGAGAATTCCGAGCGTTTTCTTCTATATTCACAAAAACCTCTTCAAATAATTTAGGAGTTTTTGAAGAGATCTTTTTTAATAAAGACGAAAGCTCTTGAAATCTACTTTACCCGTATTATGCGATTAGCATAACACTTCATATGAGTGGGGGTTTTTTTTATTCTAGATCACCCAGTTCTCCCCCAAAGTGGGTTCTTCTTTAGGAGGAGGTTCTGTTAAATTCCATTGGCAGGGTAGCATTCGTGATTGACCCAGAACTGACCTTAAGGCAACCTTTTATATCCTCATTTCTTTTAATACAATTCTAGTTCCTAGTTTTAGTTCTAGATCTTAGTTCTAATTCGTAGTTCTAGTTCCTTGATGTACGTCCTAATCTCAGTTCTAGATCTTGTTCTAATTAATAGTTCTTGTTCCTAGGGTTAGATTCCAGTTTTAGTTCTAGATCTTAGTTTTAATTCTTACATCTAATTCTAATTTCTAGTAAGAGATCTAAGTTCTAGTAACAAATCTTAGGTCTTAGTTTTAGTTTCTTTTTCTACGTATCATTTCTAATTTCTAGTTCTAGGTGTTAGTGTTGGCTCCTAACTTTAGTTTCTCGTTCTTAGTATTTGTTCTAATTTCCAGTGTACAGTCCTAGGTTTAGTTCCTGGTTGGAGGCCTTAGTTATAATTCCTAGTTCTAGGTCCTAAGTTTATTTCCTAGTTCTATATCTTTGCACAAATTCCTTGTTCTAGTTCCGAGTGTTGTCCTAGTTTAATTCCTAATTCAAGGTCTTATTTGAATTGCATTACTAGTTCCTAGCGTAGATCTTAGTTTTGTATCCTAATATTCGTGTAAAATTTTAACTACTAGTTCTAGTTCCTATTGCTTTATCAGAGTTTTATTCCATAGTTCTAGGTTTTAATTATAATTCCTAGTTCTAGTTCCTAGTACTAGATCATAGTTTTCGTTCCTAGATTTGTCTCTTAGTTTTAGTCGTTTTTTTACAGCTTTAATTTAATTCTTTATTCTTGCTATTGCTTTATTTCCTACTGCTCCGTACTAGGGTTAATTCCTAGTTATAGGTACTAGTTATATTTACAGGCATTAGCTCTTAGTTTTGGTTCTTAGTTCTAGAGCTTTAAAAGGGTAGATGGTGTATCGAGGGTAATTTATGCCCATGCAACAATTGAAACTTAAGGGGCGCAACGCCCACCTGCCCAAACACCCGTAATTTTGCCTTTCGGCACCACTGCATGTAAGAGGCTCTATATATGTATGTGGCGATCACCACCTATGACGAGAGAAGTTACCTGCGGTGAGAGAAGGTGGTTCTCTTCGATTGGGACAGGATCCCCAGTTCCGTATTAGGAACAAATAGGTCTTCTCTTGCGTATGATTCCAAATTTGGGATTCGTGTTCGTTTCTGAGGATGTTCACCAAATAAAATCGTATTTGGATTTATAAACAATTAAATAAAATAATTTTATTTCGCACTTGACGTTTGATAAGATGAATGAGTGGACTCGGGGGGGGGGGGGGGTAAGTCCTTTTTCGGTGGAAGGAGTGAATGTGAAAGCGGATGGAAAGAAGACGTTTTCCCGATGTGATGCTGAGTTGTGCTTACTAAAGTAGTGTGACCGACTGTAATATAATGTTTTTATTATCTATGAGTATTTATGTGTAAAGAAAGAGTGAGCGAGACCAGTTTTGATCACAAATTGAGTTTCTCGGGAAGGAGCTTTGTCCGAAAGTGAATGTTTATTGGTGCATTTGATAGAGAGAGAGAGAGAGAGAGAGAGAGAGAGAGAGAGAGAGAGAGAGAGATAAAAGAGGGAGAGAATGAGAGAGAAAATCTCAACTGTATTCTGAATCAAAGAATTTATAGAGAGTAGCGATAACTGCTGAGAAAAGGATTGCTAATGGTGTAGAGGAAGTTCGGGAAGAATGTTATTATAGGATTCATGTAAAGCAGGTTCGCGTTAATAAATAATTAGAGGGAAATGGTTAAATAACAGTTTCGTGTGACCGAGGTTGTTGGGATTTGGAAGGAAGATGTTTTACCAAAGGAAAACAAGGAGATGTTTATATGGTCAGTTTGAAATTTTTTGCCTGGGAAAATCCGTATATGAAAGTTTTAGTACACACTCGTGTAAATGAATTGTAGTCTTGCTACATATATTTCCCACCCATTTTCATTTGCTACAACTTCAGCTTTTCCTTTACAGATCTCCCCTTACCCGCTCTCTCCGTGCTTCGGCCTCGTTGCTATTATGTTTTTAATTTATAAGGATAAAATGAGTTTCTATTTTAAATGTAACTCTTAGTTAAATTTCCTAGCCTTAAGTCCTAGTTCTAGGTCTTAGCGATTATTCTTAGTCTACTTCGCAGTGTTACGTCTTATTTTTAATTTATATTTTCCAATTCTTATTTCTAAGTCCTATTTCTAGTTCCTAAAGCTAGAACCTATTTTTCCATCATATTTCTAGTCTTTGCTCTAATTCGTTTTCCTGTTTCAGTTCCTAGTTCTAGGTATTGCTTCTAATTCCTAGTTTTAGTTACTGGTTATCCGAGCTAATTTTATTTTTTTTAGTTCTGATTTAGATCTACTCCAGAGTGTTATGTCTTAGATTTAGTTCCAGGCTAAAAGTTTTAGTTCTAATTGCTCATTTTGATTACGAGTGTTTGATCAGTTTTACGTTCCTACTTCTTTGTCTTAGTTCTACTTCCTAGTTCAGAAGTCTCATCCAGTCCCTAATTTTACTTCTTAATTCTAATTCCTAGCTCTAGTTCCCAGTTTTAGGTCGTAGTTTTACCTCCCAATTCTAGATCGTAATACTAATTCCAGGTTATAATTCCGAGTGCCATGTACTAGTTTCAGCTCTATTTCCTAGTTTCAGTTCGCAGTTCTAGTGATATAAACTTTTTAGTTGCTAGCTATAGGTTCGAATTCGCATTTCTAGACCTAAGTGTTTGATTCTGGTCGGCGACTAGCCTGAAAAATGAGTAGCCTTCCGAGAGAGATAGGCGAGAAAAGGCTTGTAAGGAAAGGGGCTAGAAGCGCGATGTCTAGAAGGAATAAAACCTAGGTTGTCTTAATCTCGTAATGAGACTGCCCAGGCACTGGGTCCAGTAGGGTGCGCCGCTCCTCCAATTACCACGTGTAACAGTCTACATGGGGCCCACACGCGGGTGATGGGGTTATAGAGCAGCAAATCATGCTGCGGGTGTTGGGGCCGGGAGGGCACGCAATATAGAACACTTAACTAATGATTCTATAGACTAATGTGGGCATTATTTGATTTAATCGGTTCAAGCAAACACCAACGAGGCAATCTGCAGCTGATATTTTCAAGAATTTATAAAGTGGTGAAGTTAAGCGAAGTGAAACTCGTTCAAGGTACAAAGTTGGACTTCTTGGGGCGCTATGGGGGAGGGAGGAGAGTTACGCGTCCTTTCCGTCTCAAGGGTTCCAATACTTTCTTCTTTTCTCTCTTGGAGCACTGTATCTCCCACCCATTTCACTTCCCTAACCTCACCACTCTTTTAACTTTCCTAGAACTTACTGACCGAAAGGCCAACGTGGTTTTTGTCTTTTTTTTTAAAGGAAAATGAAAAGCACCTATTTGAATCCTCTTCTGGTGGGGCTAATTTCGCAATCTCTCGCAGAGAAATGTGAAAAAGCCTCCTGGAAATTAAAGTATAATTTTTAATAAAAGTATATCCCTTTTGAAGGATCAGGTGACTTTAATGGGTCTAGGTACATTCTGATTATGTGGTGTTTGTATTTTACGAGTTAATTAGTTTAGGCTATTTAGGTCGTCTCATCTATTGCTATTTTGTGGCATTGTATTTTACATGCTAATTAGTTTAGGCTAGGTTAAACTTTTTAGATCATTTCTCCTATTAGGATTTGGGGGTATTTTTATTTCACATGTTAATTAATTTAGGCTAGGTTAAGTTTTTTATGTCATCTACCTATTGCGATTTTGTGTTGTTTTATAATTTACATGCTAATTAGTTTATGCTAGTTTTAAGCCCCTTAGTTCATATCCCCTATTGCGATTTTTGTGGTGTACATATTTTCCATAGTAATTAGTTTAGGTTTGATTAAGCTATTTAAGTGTCCGGGTCTACTGTAATTTTGTGGTTTTTGTACTTATCATGTAATCACTTTAAGCTAGCTAGGATAAGGCTGAGTTAGGTCGAGTTTATTTATCGTAGGTTTCAAACTATAGACGCCTAACCTAAACAAGCCAAAACTAATTAACATGTTAATTGCAGACAACTACAAGTGAAAAGAGGAGAGAAACCATATAAAGTCACCGATCCATTTTAAATAGCCTAAGTATTACGAAATCATATTAACTTCCTTACCTTTCGCCATGGTTGTACAATAATTTCCATAGCTTCCATCATCTACCTCAACCAACGCAAAATGTAACTAAACACTTTGTCTAGGTTAGCTTTAGACTTAAGTGCTCTGAAGATCGTATTCGAAGTTATTGAGTGAGACAGATGAAAGTATTTCTTTGTTGGTGTGGTTTTGCAAATCTCAATAATATCCAATTTCTCTTTGTTGTTGTAACTTTATAAGTTTGAGTAATATCCGATGTCCAATAATCAATAATAGCATAATATGCACATTTGAAAGCTATAATACCGCCTCATTTTCACAATTTATCGATTCTTAGTGGTTGGCTCGGATATTGCATAAATTAGTACTCAATACGGGATTCTAGTTAGAGCTAAAGTGGGAACGCAACTCTCCTGAAATTAATTCAGCGATAAGAATAGAAATTGATTATTATTATTATCCACGTCTTCTCAACAGTTGACTAAAGAGAGTCAAAATTCTTGAAATGATTCCTCGGCCTGGCGCGGCCCCGGAGTCAACAAATGTTTTACCTGGATAGAAATTATAAGCTTATATCGCCATAACATGATTTCTTCTAGTGTTTTGGCAGGTAGTGGAGTAAGAATGCGTGTAATTTTATATAATTAACCCGCAAGAGGGTGAATGGTGGGGCAAGGTCAACAAATGTTTTACCTGGATAAAACTGAAAGCTGGAAGAACGGTACGCCCTACCGGCCCCAACACACGTACTTTGCCTTACCAGCTTCACTGTCTGCAGGAGGATCGTCGGCTATATTTCTTTCACACATTTTCGCTTCCTCCAACTTCACCACTTTCTTTCTAAATCTCTCCTTATAAACCTTCGGCGTGATTCGACCTCGTTGCTATTGCGCTTTAATTCGAGTAAAAACAAACAAACAAAACTTAATTACGTTGTCCTTTTTAAGGTACAACCCTTACCCCGGGTGTCTCAATGAACCCCAACGATCGGACTGGGGTCTTTTAGAAATGTAGTACTCAGTGTAGCAATAGGTAGTGTCTAAGTTGTGTGAGAGTCAAGCACGTTGGGAAAAGGTTGATCTGAGTCTGGTTTCGGGTACCTGGTACCAGCGGGTGTAGATGCTTGTATCGATCACCCAAGTGTGCTGTGTATGTGTGGTAATATTATGATTCTGACCGCATCGGAGCATTGCTAGAGGGATCTGTTTGTTTATTTGGGAGGGATGTTTCATCTGAATCGATAAGTTGTGAAATGGCGTTAGGGGGGAAGGGGGGGTATCAAGGAACTGGAGGGGTTTGATGATTTGTGTGTAGGTTGGGCCTGATTACGGGGTGACGTGGTACTTTGTGGTATCTCTGAGAAGCGTGTCCTTGGACGATCTCAGTTTAGTATCTACTCCAAGTATCAGTGAAGTGTGTGCTCGGAGAATCTCAGTGAAATATGACCTTGAAGCATCTAGAATAGGTCTAGAGGTTATATGCAAGACCTCAGCATTTTCGAAAAAAAAGATATTTTTGTTTCGGATGGAAATAGAATTGCCACAATTTCGTAAGAGACTCAGAAGGACGCGATTTATCTCTGCAATTCCATAGTTTGGAGTTGATTTTGTGAAATTCAAATGCAAGGAGCCTCGAGGCATCTTTTGAAAGAAACATTTTTTTCTTAAATAATTGGCAAAAGGAACTTTCCCCCCAAAAGAAATATTATAGATTGAAAGATTTAGTTGAAGGAAAGTCTTCTCTGCAAAGGTCAAAATAATTGAGCTTTAATCAGCATCGCACTTTGAAGAAAATTGTCGAAAATGGCATTTAGAAAAATTATATTCACTGACGAATGAAGAGTCATTGGATGGGTGTGATGGTTGGGCAAGTGGCACGGTTATTAATGGACGTCAGATAATACATTCGCTAAGCGACGACAAGGAGTAAGAGGATTGATAATTTGGGCTGCATTAATGAAAACAAACTACTAGAACCTTGCAAAGTGAATGATGGCGACAAAATGGATTATAAGGCGTACTGCGAGTTCCTTGAGAAACACTTTCTACTTTATTTCAACATTCGGCGAGTGAAGATAAGAAATTAACTTGTATTCATGCAGGACGATGCTCCTCAGAGTCATGCGCCTAAGTTCTTTAAGAATTGGTTAGATTCGAAATGATTTGTAGAAGACTTGACTTAATCAGGGCGAAGCCTCCCAACAGCTGCACCTTAAATCCAATAGGAAACTTGTGCAGCATCATGAAATGAATTTACGCAGATGGCAGACAATTTAACTACAAAAATGACATTTGGGAAGCCATCCAAGATGCTGTAAAAATGTTTCAGCTGATTGCATCAAAACTTTGTCTTCCTCAGTAGACACAGACTGTTCAAAGGTATTCAGAGGAATAATTTGTCCAGTAACTCTTGAAAACATTTCTTATATAAGATTATGTTTCTTTTAATTTCCCTTTGTTGTATTTCTTAAAATTATTCATATACCTTTATACTTGTTATAATTTGTTATTATATGATTTTTTTTTATATATTAGGTTGAAAACTCTATGTATTCCTAATAGGTAAAAGTTTGAAAATGATCTCCTGATAGTAAAGTAGACAATCCAACGATAATGGCTTATTTTCCTCCCATATGACATTTAGATTCCATATATTTACATGACATTTTCTACTAATGATTGTCTTAACTCCACGAAGAAGCGTTAAACAAAGATATACTTGTTTTAAGAGAGTTTTGACTAATTTTAATACTTGTCCTGTGAATATGCCAGTGCAGTGTGTCCTCTGTGTATCTTATTGTACTGTGTCATCGGGAGGATCTTTTAATAGGAGAGGAAGGCAACGTGTAGATAGATAGGAGTAGGTAATGAGAAAAAAATAAATAAAGAAAGTAGCGTAGGCAAGTTACGAACAGCTTCCCGCATCGCTGAACCACTGTGAGCAAGCGGCGGTCCACTGCGCAATCCTGAGTCTCAAAAAAGACATTCAAGCGAAATTTTCAAACCATTCGGTTGTACTTCTTGACACGCTACAAGGCCCCCTCCTAGAACGAAGCGTAATTGAAGAAATGAAAATTACGAAAGATGCTTGAAAACTTAATCGAAGGGAGTACAGTGTGGCCCATAAGTCTTAGGACACTACAGTTACATACTGCCTTAGGCAGCCTCGGACCAAGAAATTATTTTATTTAATCTTGAAGGGATTAATTGTGTTTTTAGTTATTTATATTTGTACGTATTACTTGCAGATAATGACGGATACAAGTAATTACAAGATTGAAGAGCGTCTGGTGGCTGCAGTATGGGTTCATGAAAGATCCGGTAATAACCTGACTATGGCAAGCATTCGAGAAGCTTAAACTGCAATGTTCGAAAAAGAAGCACCATCAAGAATCATCCTGTACATATGGAAACAAAAGACTTTTCTTCAAACTTGTACGTGGAGTGTCCTGAGACTTATAGGCCACCCTGTAGAGAGAGGAGAGTAGGAAAAGGGGCAAAGAAAAACTAAAGAAGAAAAGTAGCGTAGGCGAATTGCGAACAGCTTCCCGCGTCGCTGGACCATGGTTGGCGAGCGGCAAATCCACTGCGCCATCCTGAGTCTCAAAACAGGCTCATTCAAGCGAAGCTCTTAAACCGCTCGCTTGCAGTTCTCGGCACGCTAAAGACGCCTGATTGAAGCCACTGTGTTTCATTCAGAGAGGATGAATTTTATTAAGGGGTAGGGGAATGGGGTGAGAAAATAGGGCAGGGGCAAGGGGCGACAGACTCGGGTGGGTGAATGGTAAGAGAATTGAATTAAATCAGAAAGAGAAAATACTAACATTAATTTGTTAATTTATGGAAATAAACAAACCTGAATCATGTCCGAACTGTCATTTGTGAACTTAAAAGCTAATTTTGTATTTAATACTTGATCTGTTTCAATCTAATTTAGATATTATTAAATTGTATTATCTTTTATTTACTGATGTTAACAATGTAACAAAAATTATATATTGATTGTATATAAAAACATGTTATTTTCAGATTTAACTCAGAGTGAGCGAGTGTCTGCTATATATGGCGTGTGAAATTGTCTAAATATGATGAAGGCAGCAGAATTTCATATTAAAAGTCGACGCTGAGAAGATCTCACTTTTGATAAAGGAGGAAAAGTTTGAGGTAAGGGAGGTTCAAAACGCCAAGTTTTTGTTGCCTCATCAACCTTACGGGGAGAATTCATTAAGGAATTTTATACCGGCACCAAGAAGACTTGATGTCGTGCTAACCCCCCCCCCCTTCCTCTACGGAGTCGCGAAGCTGAAATGAACTGATCTGCCACTCATCTAGTCTCGCCACAACTATGTCGGTCCACTTTGATAGACATAATTGGGGACGTAAAGGAAAGCAGGTTTGAGGATTAGCCCACTGTGGAACTCTACGGAAGAGACCGCCCGGTTACGAGGCGATGCTGAAAGCTTTGGGGAAGAGTTCGCTCTAATCTCTAAGGGTAGCTTCCGGCCAAGACAACAGGGGGACATACAACCGTCCCTGTGTAAGTTGGAAACAACATCGATATCCAAACCCCAGATGGGGCGGCACCCCGGGTGGTGGTAGTTGATTCTATCACCACCCATCATCAAGTCCGCCACTCATCACCCATCTGAGGGGCCTCGCCCGGGTCCACCCTCCATCATTCATCCCCCCCCCCCATTTGGCAGTTCAGTTCACGTAAGCTTAGTGATGAAGTGGTGGGAGACTCCAACTACCCCAATAAATAATCCGAGAAGAGAAGGAGCACCAATCTGAGGAAATTCCAATCACCCACATCGAGAGCGGACGGAGACAAACAATTATCTGGACTGAAGGGCCACTCTTGTGAAGAGATGGCCCAGGACCACACGACCAGGATTCCTCTGCGGGTTGTCGACGGACAGCCCAAGCCCAGCAGAGAGTCCACTTTTGAGGCCGTGTACGGAGCACTGGGCATAGCCATGGTTAGGCTGCTAGATATCCCCTCCGGTTATATCGCCATCTGCGAGAAGGAAAAGGATATGAAGGAAATAACCGAGGAAAGGGCAGTAGAAGCGCTGCGAGCCATTGGACTGCAGCCAACAGTACCCCCCCAGATTCTGGCCCATAGGAGCGTGGTATGTCGTCGAATCGACCCATGGATTGGGCAGCATACCGCGGAGGAGATCCGCGAAGAGATAGAGCTACGGCAAGCCTGGGCCAAGGTAGCCGAGGTAATTAAGTTTTTGAACAGAAGGGACGGAGGTGAATATACACATGTGTTCAAGGTGGTCTTCGCGGAGACTACCATGGCACATAAGGCCAAGGAACAAGGACTGCTAATGTTCAATGCTAAGATCAGCGGCGAACAGGTGGAAAAGGGAGAGTACACCCCAGTCCAATTCTGCTTTAAGTGCTTTCAGATGGAATCTCACGCCACCAAAGACTGCAGGGAGCCTCAAGAATCTTGCTCCAAATGCAGCATGAAGGGCCACAATTGGCGCAACTGTGACAACAACACAGTGAAGTGTATAAGCTGTGGGCAAGGTCATAGGACTATGGCCATGTCATGCCCCGCCAAAAAGGAGATAATAAGAAAAAAGCAGAAAGCCAAGAAGAACGAGGAGACGCGTAGAGCGAACACGTCCTACGCCCAGGCAGCTAAGGCGGCAATCTCTGAGGTAGACGCCAAGAAGACGTATCTAAAAATCGAAAACGAGGGCTCCACCAAAATAATGACATGCATCCTTCATGCACACGTCATGAACTTGGCTCGCCCGGGCACATTTGCAACGGTTCTGAACCAAATGTTAGCAAAGAATGGTATGGAACAAATGTGGTTCCCGGACAACCCCCCCTCAGGGGACGTACTGCATCTGCAGATGACCCCGAAGGAGCAGAATTCTGCAACTACAACACTCACAGATAGGGTCAAGAAACCAAACAAGAAAGCACGGAAAGTAGCAGTCGAGGCGACAACCCCTGCTCCCACCCATGGCAAACAAGAATCGGCGACAAATAACAACTCTGATAATAGCAGTTCTTCGGAATCCTCAGATTCCTCAGACACTGATACACCCAAACCCCAGGATAAGAAAGAACAGAAGAAGAGAGTGAAGAAGATAAGGGCGAACTATATTAACCTAAGGATATACGCCTGTGAACAATTCCCCTTCCCGGAGGAGATGGAAACCAGGAGCATATTCCAGGGTATAAGGTCTAAGATCTACAAATGGGAATATGACTCAGAGGTAGATCCCGAAACAGTGGAGGAGGCCCTGCTCGCGCAAAATGTGATTCTACATCACAGCACATGCGAGCAGATCTCAAACGCTGAGTTTAGGAAGAAGAGAAACGGGAGAAAAAAGAACATCACCCAGAAGAACTAAGTGACAAATAGATGGAGAGAGTAAGCAACAGAATGAGGATTCTGACACTCAACGTGAATGGATGGGAGGAGAAAGCCACGGCATATGGTAACATATTCCGTGTGCACGACCCCGACATCATTCTCATCACAGAGCACGGTATCGACACTACAGCTGGTCGCATTAAAATACCGGGCTACAGAGTGATCATGAAGAACCATTCCCAGGAAAGGTTTGATGGTGCTGCAATAGCTGTCAAGAGGAACATCTCCTTCAAACAACTACCAGAACTCGATGAGTCCTTTGTGGCAATCGAGGTACACACCCTGGTCGGAGACCTCGTGATAGCTGCAGCATATCAACCCCCTCGACGAGCATATCTCCCGTTATGCAACTTTTACACACTGTTCGGGCACCGCAGAATGGCATTCTTAGGGGGAGACCTCAATGCCAGATGCCGTGCGGCGGGCTATGGTAGCACCAACGATAGAGGCCGAAACTTGGAATTGATTATGGGAAGAAAGAACATTCAAAGGATAGGGCCGGATTTTCCGACCTATATCACTTCCCGGCCAGCAACTAAGCCTGACATAATCTTAACAAGTGAAGGCTTTCCTTTCAACTACCATAGTGAGCCAGGCCCGGCAGTCCCTAGTGATCACATAGCGATTCTCACTACAATATCTCTCGCACCAATCCAGCTCCCAGCCCCTCTCCGGAAAAATTACGCCATGGCCAACTGGGATCGTTACAAGCAACGACTCAGTGACTATGCGCCAGCTGACCTCAGCACGGCGTCGTTAGAGGAGATTGACAGGGAGTTGGAGAGGATAACAACGTCCATACTAAACGCGGACCGCGAGAACATACCCGTTACAGGGTATAAAACACCTCCTCAGCCCAGATGGACAGAGGAGATGAGAGATATCGCTCGCGTTCACAGGGAAGTGTTCGAAGAAGTACGACGGGAGGGTCCCAGCCGGAAAAGGAGCTTGCTGCTTCGACACCTAAGCTCAGAGCTTAGAGAGGCTATCAACCTCCAACAGGGGGAAATATGGAACAACTTAATAGCCAAAGTCGACAGCGAACTTAGCCCGGCCAAGTTCTGGCGCCAAGTCAGGAATTTAAAGGGACTTACACCAAGACCCAAGACTCGGATAAAGGAGAACGGAGACTACATTGAGAACCCGGTGGTTCTCGAGGATATGTTCAGGAACTTCTGGAAAAACGTTTTCAGGATTACACCCGAGGAAAACGTTGAGTTCGACCAGGAATTCAAAGGCCAACTGATTGAACAACTTAATCAGGAAACGCATCGCACACACCCACTACAGCAAGTCAACGAAGGCAGGGAGATGGTGGGTCACGGACGTCCCATAACATCAGAGGACGTCAAGGCCACTGTAAAAGCCTTTCGATAAAAGGCACCAGGCTGGACGGGTATTACCAGAAACAACTTGGTTAACGCCCCACAGCAGATCATTCAGGGAATCGTTAATATCTACAACGCTTCCCTGAACACGGGCTACTTCCCGGAAGGTTTCAAGATTGCGAAGGTGATCTTCATACCCAAGGGAGGTAAGCCCCCTGATCAACTGGTAAACTACAGGCCAATCGCCCTGCTGGAGTTCATTGCAAAAGTCTACGAGAGACTCCTAGCTGACAGGCTTCAACAACAACTTGCCGAGCTAGGAGCCCACAACCCTCAGCAGCACGGGTTCCGCAAGGGTCGAGGAACGGAAACAGCCCTCGCCCTTCTTGCGGAGAAACTCGCTTGCAGTAAAGCTGAGAGGCCTTACGTAGACGTGGTGCTGCGTGATGTAAAGAAGGCCTTCGATAAGGTTTGGCTGAGAGGATTACAGTACAAGATCCTCAACCTCCAGCTTAACCCACTCCTGGAAAGGATCCTTTGCAACTATATCTCCGATAGGAGAGCCCGAATTTCAATCGAGGGCTGCAAAGGACCCGAATTCGAACTCGAGGCGGGAGTTCCACAAGGCAGCTGTCTCAGCCCTCTGCTGTACCTCGTGTACACAATAGACCTGCCTGCTCCAGTGAGGTACGATTCGATGTATCTGCAATATGCAGACGACATCACCCAAATCGTCCTGAGTCCATTCAGGAACTCTGGAAGCCAGGCGAGGGCGACAGCTGTCGAAATTGAAAATATCAATAGATATGAAAGAAAGTGGAAAATAAAGACCAACCGCCAGAAGTTCACGATCATTCCAATGAACCGCCGAAAAGTTGATGACGTTGTCGTCAATAATGAAAACTATCCGTACTCCAACGAGGGTAATGTCCTGGGCTTACGACTCTTCAAATCTGGATATAAGACCCACATGAATACCAGAGTCTCCCTAGCCAAACGAGAGCTGAAGAAACTTTACCGTTTCTGAGGCCTCAGCGTGCCTAACATCAAAAAGCTGTATATGGCCTTGGTATGCTCAGTCCTGGTGTACCCGGCCGTGATCACGCAGATGGCAAGCTGTACCTCTCTCAGAATGATGCAGAGAGTGCAGAATAAAGCCACGCTGCTGATTACAGGCACGCGAAGGATCGACCGTACTCGGCAATCGACTCTTCACCAAAGAATCGGTCTAAAGCCGATCAATACGGAGATCCAAAGGCTAGGGAGAAAGACATGGGACAAGATAGATCAAACTATACTCCCGAACTTGAACCTGAATTTAAACATTCATGCAAACCGGAGACGCGCTATAGGTAGAACTGCTTTGTTCCCAAGCAGTAGAACCTGCGCGAGAGAAGTGGTACTACCTATATTTACGTAGTATTAGTCCACTGCTCTAAAATTCTGTGATTCTAAGATTCTAAGACTCAAAAGTTTGACGATTAGCCAACCAAGTTGACAATTTTAAGAAACAAATTGAAAAAAGAGGCGAAGTGCCCACATTAAAGTCCCCTCCCCCCCCCCCCAATATAAATATAGTAACTATTAATAAAATTAAAACTAAATTTAAATATAAAAGAGGCGAAGTGCCCAAACCTAATAATAATCAAAAGTTAAGAATAAAAAGAGGCGAAGTGCCCAACTCCCAATACCCATCTGATAACAAGTAAACCAAAAGTCAACAAAATTCAAACTAAGAAAAGAGGCTAAATGCCCATATTAAGAGACTACAGAGTACTCAACACTGAGATTCATTCAGCAAGAAAGACAACCTTGAAAGGCTTGAATGCTTTGAAGGTGGAAATACCTAAAAGAAATATATATATTATAACGGAGGAAACTGGCTGTCAATGACAGTCAGCTACTTTTTGACGGAGGAATTTTATTTTTTAAATCACAACATGAAGAATGCTAGTGATGCCCTAACACCAGGGCAAACTAGAAAACATATTCACACCTTTATATACCTACCACACAATTTCACCACTTTAACCTAATTTGTAATTTGTAAATTTGTAAAGATGATTATTAAAAAGAAAAAGAGAACAAGAAGCAAGAAAGAATTTATCTGAAGAGAATTTCCACGTTACCCGTCTGTCGAAAAATATACGAAGAATTGAAAAACTGAAGTTTTTTATATTCCTACATCACGAGAACACTTGATCCCGTCACCTTTCCAGCCAACTACATAAATTGAAGTCAGAAGCATATTGCTATTCACCGAAGATCAAATTAGAGTCAGATTAATCTGCTGGTTGCGTAATTTTAACTGTTGACCTCGCATCTCAGTGGAAACACACCGCTTCGAAATTATTTTGAAGAAAGCAGCCAGTTGGGAACCGCAAATATTTCAACCCAAGTCATAGGAATCCATATAGGATTTTTCAATATCAGCAACTTTACCTTACACCGGCAACACCCAAAGTGGTCACCCTCCAGATCGAACAATTTGGATCAAGAAACAATGGGTTCGACACAGCAACATACTTCAGCGCATCCTCCAGACTCCAATGAAGCCGCATCAAACGTGATGGTTCAACATAGTGGAAGCACAATTCCATATCTCTAAAATCATTCGGGAAGATATATGTTTTTTTTTCATGTTTTGGCTGCGTTGCCATCCGAGACTGTGGATAGACTTCCATCCACGATGATCTCCTCGTAAAGCTACTCTCAACTAAGAACGAGCAGAAATCATTAGGCTCTTTGAGAGAATGAAGTCAGAATTATCTGAAAACCTGATTTCTAGGATTATACTCATCGATTGACCTTCATCCAACCTGGAAGAGCTACAAAGACCCGCTAATCAAGTGGGAGGAGATGAAGACCTAGTTCGGCACAAATTTGTCCAGTCTCTTTCTATGAACATAGCGCCCTTCATCGCCACTCAAAAGGATTTAACACTGGCTCAAGTTGGAAAATTATTATCCGAACTCAGGCCATTCGTTCGGATTCAGAGCTTCAATGTAAATAACAGTGATAACAGTGTAAGTGTTCCGAATCCCACTAAGTATGCAAAATTGCAATGTAAATTCAATGCCTATCCAATATTTTAATAGTATATATAAGGGAAATTGTGCAAATCCAGTGCCCTGTTATACAAATAATAATTGTTCTTTTAGATGAAATTCAGTGCCAAGCAGTAATAATTCTAAGAATTTTTTGATATGCGTGCATTCGTTCCATAGGAATTAAAAGCCTCTTGCGGGTCCTGCACATATATAGTACAATGGAAATGCGAGATCTTGCAAACCGTGGTTCAGTTCCTTCGGACAACTGACCCGGCAGGCCGTACATAGTATCTGCGATGACAGGTCTTCCTTCGTTAGTTACAATCGCAGTTAAAGTGAATAAAAATAAGGGAGATTTTTATTAGATACTAGTACAAGTGTGTCCATAGTGCAGTTAAAACTAGCTTAATTTTGTGAGATAAAGCCGTCTATCATAAAATTTTCGACTGCTAATGGAAAATCTATTAAATTTTATGGTCAAGTTCAGCTAGACGTTGTAATTCCAACTTTACGCTGTTCGTTAGCTGCATTTTATTGTGGCAGATAAGAGTTCATCATTATTTAGTGCAGATTTCTTAGAACATTTTGGACATTTGCTAGATTGTGCTCGTGGTGGAATAATGGATAGTAAAACAAGTTTAGTTTCAAAAATGCACGGACTGAATGAACAAGTGATTTCATTAGTAATTAATAAATTATCTTACTTTCCACCAATGTAAGTGCAATTTTAAGGGAACATGAGGCAATATTTAATCCTATATTAGCAGATGTTTTTTTCTTCTGCACCAAACTCAGTGGTCCATACAATCGAGGCAGACAGTTTGCCACCGACTTTCGTGCACTCCAGACCCCTTTCATAAGAGAAGTTATAAGTTGTCAAGGTAACTTTCAAAGCCCTGTTAAAAAGAAGGCGTTATGAGGCATCTAATTCCCCGTGGGCTTCACCCATTCATATTGTAGAAAAGAAAACTAGCGGACAGTATCGAGTCTTAGGCGATTTTCACGCTTAATGCTGCAACGGAACCTGACTGTTATCCTTTAACCCGACTTCAAAGCATGTCTAATCAACTCCATAGTAAAGTAGGTTTTAATTATATAGACATACTTCGGGCATATCATTAGAAACCACTGAACCCCGTCCCCTTGTATATAGATAAGACCAGTATAGCAAGAGCTTTTGGATTTTGTGTATATAAATATGCTTTTTGTTCTCAGGAACGCGAGTTGAAAATTCTTACCACAGATGAAAAATATATGTCAACATTTAGATTTCGTTTTTGTATACATTGACGGCATCCTATTTTTGATGGTGATATTAATAGTCATTTAGAACATTTGCACAAAGTTTTCGAAATTTTAGAGAACAAATGGTAAATTTCGTTAGACAAATGCAAGTTTATGAAGGAGGAAATCGATTTCTTAGGCCACTAAGTATCTGCTACAGGAATAAAACCTCAAATAAGTAAGGTCCTAGGAAATCATAGAAATTCCCCTACCGATGTATTATAAAGAACTGCGTAGATTTCCTGGTATGGTATGTTATTACTGTAGAATGACGGCTATTTTTGCCCGGATTGTTGCCCCTTTGACTGAAGTTACCCGTTTACAGCTCAAATCATGTGATTTAATGTGGAATGATAGTCCTCTTGAGGCATACGATGCTACAAAAGAGGCATTATCAAACTCAATTAAGTGACAACATCCATTACCAAATGATCTACCATACCAGTATCTCAGTGTACCGTATTATCATAGTTATAATGACGTGATCTATTGTTGCAGGTCACTATAGTCTTGCTGTAGATACTTCGATACTAGGTGGCCTCTCAGGGTCCTGCAGAAATACGCAGTCAGTTTGTAGAGATGCGAAAATGCATCAGAGAAATTCCTTCCAACTCGATAATATAAATAGCCGATAAATTTACCAACTCAGCACGGACTAAAGCCAGTCGTGAGGCTAGAGTATTGGCGTTCAAATCCAACGGTACCGCGTTCGAAACTCAAGAGTCCAAAACTTTTAGGAAGATCTGTCAATAAAGAAAACGGAAGAAAACGTCTTGAAGGACTAACTCAACAAGAAGGACCAAGAAATCATCAACTCATGAAGAAATCAAGACCCCAATATAAATGGAAGAAAACGAAGATAAAGGACCAACCCAGCCAAGAAGAATACGGAAGTCAAGAAAAAGTGAAGACAAATGTTTGCAGGGCCAACTAAAAGAAATAAGGAATTTCAGTCTAGAAGAAGCAGATTCGACCAAGAGAAAAGGAAAAAGCAATAATAATATTGATAAATAAATAAATAGGAATAAGAAGAAATAAATGCCCCCCACCCCCCGCCCATAAGTTTACGCCCATCACTGACTCGATCAAGATAAACAACGATCACTTAAGGCCAAACTATAGGCACAACAATTCTACCATACCTGTTCCTATTATAACCTAAGTGTATATATTATACTCTTTTTATTAACCTTTTATTAATTTTATTTGCGTTACCTTTAAAACAATTTCTATTAGTTAGCCATTTAGAATTTATTTTCTAAAGAAAGAAAATTATATTAAATGGGATTCATTTTTAGTTCATATTTGTTTATGCGTTCGCTCTTTTATTATAAATATACAGTGAAGTTCAAAAGTCATGAGATAAGTACTTAGTATCACAGGTGAACGGAAAAATTCTAAAAAGAATCTGTTATCCACAGTCCCCTGATATTTCTAGATGCCGGACCTTGGGTGCGAATAGACCTTGCCTCCACATCCCATGAATGGTCGGATTAGGTTCATGTCGAGTGAATGTTGTGGCCACAGCCCCCACACCATTAGCCGAAAGTCTTTAGAATGCTAATCAAATCTATAATTGGCAACTTTTTTACGCTGTATATCTATGAATGGATGTGAATGATCACCAAAGAGAGTGCAACGTAGCGGTCACCAGTCAATTGCGTGTTTAGGCGAACCATACCCATGCCACGTGAACACATTCCAAACGAGTATGGAACTACCATTAGCTTACATATGTGCTTTGTGTACAACCGGAGTCCATGACCTCAGGGTATCAGCACTACGCAGGAATCCTACAATAAGCACGGAACAACTAGAATCGTGATTCATCTGACCAAACCACATGCTGCCAGTCCTACGGGGTCCAATTAGCGACATCACGATGCAGAACTCTGGTGGAGCTTCTGCTCTCATATAGCGTGGGAGGCAAAGAACGCTGCACTAACCTGATGGATCTGCGTCTGGCTCCTCCTGTATTGAATAGGAATGCGATTTGAGCCAGTGTTGCTTGTCTGTGACCATGTACAATTCTAGCCTGACGAAGCATGCCACGATCAAGAAGCACCCTGCGTCAGTCAAGTCACTATCCTAGGTGGGCGGTAATTCCTGTCATGAGGTATTTTCAACGCACGCGATGAGAATGTCAGCACAGTTCCACAAAGGGACCACCCCAACCCCGTCCAGCACTCACTAACATTTCCCGTTCGAACTCAGATGATTCACGTCGCCTATCTATGAGCAGCCTAGCCGGTGTTCACACCTATCCACTGGATGTAAGGCCAAAAATTATACAGTCTTGGTAATTTACATTACGTCACGATGCGGTAATGCTGCCCGTAATTACGTTTACAGCCATCCTGTGACTTTTGACTTTACACTGTACATCTGCAGTGGAATCCCCATAGTTGTCTCAAGATTAAAACTGCATTGAAAATGTAGTCATTTTATATTTTGAACCAGAGAAGAATTTGGTGACCGCAGAAACATCAAAATAGATACATTGATCGACACTTATTTTATCATACAAATTCCTTATTTTCAAATCATTAACCCAGAGTTTTCTGCCACCATTATGGACCATAAATATGATATTATTATGGTATTATAAATATGATATCATTATTATACATAGTATCATATTTATGGCATTATAATTATTATTATTTACTTAAAAAAACAATAAAAGGGACCCTTCCCCCCCCCGACTGTGAGAATATGCTCTTAAAGGAAGTGATGAATTAGGGAAAGTGAAAATATGTAAAATATACATTGATTGATTGGTCGAAAGCGGAGACTACTTGGGGAGCCTAGCACCAGGGAGTAACTTACAATAACAATATCATGCTGTATCGGCACAATTAAGGTGGCTTCCACCTGTGGGCACTGGGGCTTGGAGGGCGCGCAGTTTTCAGTATGTCAGCTGAAAATTGTGGTGTTTTTTTATCCTTATGCTGCCCCTCCCCCTCCCTCTTTTAATTATATTTTACAAACCAGAAAAGAGGGTGCCAAGTAACATTTGGAAGCCATCGTGGCCTCCTGTCCCCAATATCCATAGCTTTCCCTGCAGGCCCCAATGTCTGCAGGAAGATCCGTGTCTATATATCTTTCACACACTCCCATTTCCTCCAACGTCACCACTTTCTTAACATGATTAAAGAAAGAAATCATCCTTTATGAGGGGCTTGGGAGTCTTCCTTCCGTCTTCAATGACGTGTCAAAAAAAGAGACTAAACCCGAATATGGGTCTTCTGGTTCGTGGGAACACATTACAAGCTCGTTAGCTCAGCCTGTTTAACCCGTGAACAACCTGAGAATCGAGTGGGGATGTAGAATGTGAGGGGACAAAGAGGTGGATGTTAATGTGTTTAAATTGGAGGAGATTGGTCTTACTAGCGACATGTGAGAAGAAGATGAAATGGAATGAAGAGTTCGGGTATGGAGAGTGAATGGGGTGCGACCAGATGTGAGTAATGGTGGTAAAGAGACGGGGGCTGGGAGTGTACTGAGCTATTAAGTGAGTGGCGTGATGATAATATTAGGCGTGAAGGTGCGAGGTCTAGAGATATGGGAGAAAGCCTGAGAGGAGTTGGTCGTGGTTGTAGTGAATAAAGACTGAAATGATAGAATTAAGACTGAAAGAGGTGTTTTGGAATGACTTATGACGAGTGAAAGTAAGAATGGGTATCAGTTGATAGATGTAAGACAAGAATGGGAATAATGGCACATAAGATACAGGTTGAGAGATGCAAGACGAATGGGCATATGTGATGTGGGCTGAGAGATGAAATAAATCAGTGTTTGTTAACCCTGGTGTGGAAGATAATTCACTAGGGAACAGACATTTTGTTACAGAGCAGAAAATAGGTGATTCTAAATGATTTTTAGTCGCTGATTACAAATGTGTCTTTAGAATTTGCATATCACGTCTAGTTTTTGTGTAATTTGATTTTTTCTTTTTAAGCCATTTCACACTTTTCCTCAATATTGTACCAATATGCAATTTTTAATATATTTAATATATATTTACATTTTTAATATATATAAAGTAGACTATATTGAAGCTCAAATATCAGTGAATTCTAATTACTGAGTTTTTCAGATTTTTTCGGATTATCAGATTAATACATACTTATTTGTGATAACTTTTCTGCTACTGATAACTGTTAAAGAAGATGACACGTTTATCAAAATTTTGCTCTGATAAGAACCTATGATAAGGATCTCACATTGTGTATCGTTTGCTTGCTCAAGTTAGTATTTGAAATCTTGTCATGGCTTCAAGTTCTAGACGCTGATGTGTAAACAGCCCCAACATATTTTTTTATGTTTGTAGGCAATTCACACCAGTGGCAGAACGGAGAAAAATAGAAACAGCAGTAACGACGAAGCAAGCCTACATATACTATTTTGGATGCAAAGTAGGGGACCAGGATAAAGATTGGGCCCCTCAAATTTGCTGCACGCAGTGTAAAACAATGTTGATAGCTCGGTTAAATGGAAAGAGGAAGGAAATGCTATTTGCTGTTCCCATGATATGGTGTGAACCCTCAAATCACTTTGATGATTGTTATTTATGCCTAACAAATGTGGCTGGATTTTCAAATAAAAACAAATCTAAAATTGTTTATCCAAATTGCCCATCAGCGTTGAAACCGGCACCACATGATGAATCTACTCCAGTACCGAAGCCACCTACTACAATAAGTGAATATTTTAGTTGAGATGATAATTCTACATTGATTTCTGGAGAAATTGAAGAAGATCAAACATATGTTCCAATTGATCAAGTTACAGAACCAAATTTATTTTGCCAACAAAGTTTAAACGACTTGGTACGAGATTTAGATTTGAGTAAAGAAAAGGCTGAGTCAGGGTATCTTTCTTTCGAAATCGTCACCGGAAGTTATCAAAATTTTATTCACAAGAAAATACTGTATGTTACTGCAACAATATTAATGGCTTGATGCAGGAAATCGGTTGTGACTATGATCCTAATGAGTGGAGACTTTTCATTGACTCTAGTAAGGTAAGTCTTAAAGCTATTCTGCTGCACAATGGAAATGAAAAAGCTGCAATTCCTGTAGCCCACGCTACAGGTTTTCAAGAAACATATCATCAATGCAACTATTGCTGAAACTTATTGAGTACAGTGATCATAACTGGAGCATATGTTGTGATTTGAAAGTTGTATCACTTCTTCTTGGGTTACAGTTGGGATACACAAAGTAAATGTGCTTTTTATGTCTGCATTCTCATCTCAATTTCTTTCTTGGAAATCTGGGAGCGGATAGTGATGAACATCTTGAACGTTTTCATCAACAAATTTTGGTTATGGAGACGAGGTACCAAGGAAAATTTAATCCAAATATGATGGGGGATTATTGTTGGTCTTTACAAAAACCAACTTTGATGTCTTACAAAAGAAAAACGAGAAGGCTACAGCAAAGTTTCTTTAAACTTAATCAATATAATAAAATCTTCATAACTTGGGAGGGAGGGGGGTTAACTTTGCTAGTGATGTACACTGTCCTAAGCCAGAATAAAGAAGGAAGGTCCCCCACTTTTAAAATATTTTTGCTTAAAAATTGAAAAAATTGAAAAATAAAAAGATTTTTTATTTATTAATCTCAACAAATAGCGAAGGTGGGGGGGAGGGGCATTACACAAAATCTAGACGTGATAGAGAAATTTTGGTTTTCAAATTCGGATTCAGCGCCCTCGAATTGATTAGAAACACCTATTCACACGTCTGTAACAAACTAAAAGCTAAAATTCGTTGCCTAGTGTAATGAGAGAGAGAGAGAGAGTGTAATTCTTATTGCAACCAGAAAAATCGCCGATATCATAAATGAAGGAAAAAGGTGTCATTATGGTCCAACTCTACAATTACTTTATTGAATTTGAAGAGTCTATGAAAAATAAGAGAAAAGTATCTATGGCATTGAGCAGGAAAACACTGACATACCCTCCCCGCAATACCATTGCAGATGATGTCAATAAATGATATAAAAAGAATGCAAAATAAAGTCCTACGATTAATCACTAACACCAGGAGAAGAGAATGACAAAAATGAGAGACCAACACGAAGAGGCCAAATTACAACCAATAAAGAAAAGAACTCCAGGAAAAGGCGAGAAGATATTTGGGAGAAAATTCCCAACCTTCCACAAAAGTATTCTCAGATAAATTCTATTTCCCAGCAATCAACTCACTCATCTTCAATTCCAAAGCTCAACACATCAGAGGAACAGAGAAGAGGAGCTCATATTTTCGCTAGGAAATCAGGGAAAATAGCCAAAGTAAAATTATAATAAACTACTATAGTAGAATTAAGGAATAACCATATCGAAACGACCAAAATTACCGAACAATATCAAATATAGTTTACAGAAATTAAAACCGAATTATGAAAACTGAATTAAGATAACCGAACACGAAGTACGAACATGAAATATTCACGCTTAAGATAACAGAATTATAACAAGCGAAACCGAAACCCAAGAAGACAAACAAACAACCAAATAAGGAAACAGTAGTAAACAGATAAAAATAATACACTAGATACAAAGCAGAATAAATTAATCCTAAGCATGAATGCCATTACATACACACAATATTTAACACAAGAAACAACTAGGTGCAAGAGAATAGTCGGATCTCTCGATCACTATTACTCAGAGGAAAAAGGAAGAATGAGCGAAGAGAATATGCAGAATGGTGGTTCAGAATCCACCTTAATCAGCAGTTCTCCCATATCCTTTGGGCATAGAGAATATTCCTTTTTCGCTGCTTAGGTTGTTCATTCTGCCTCTTCAATAAATTTTACCTCTATTATTTTCATTTTTCTCTTTCCTACTAAAATCTTCTACGAAACCTTGCTCCGCCCTTCCTTACCAAGCACTTCCCTCTCGGCTCACCTGAGCTGAGAATCAGAAATGTGTGAAGTTTCTCGAAGAATAAGTCGGCTGTAGGCCTCCTCCTCTTCTGTCCTTCCGATCGTGGGTGGGGACAGGAGGGGGCAGACCTGCTAGTCGTTTCGAATCTCACCCCAGTACGCAATTTTTCGAATTAGGAAATAACTTTTTCGGAAGAAAAAAAAATTATGTTTTTCTGTTTCTTGCTGTATGCTGGATATATATATATATATATATATATATATATATATATATATATATATATATATATATATATATATATATATAGAGAGAGAGAGAGAGAGAGAGAGAGAGAGAGAGAGAGAGAGAAAGAGAGAGAGAGAGAGAGAGAGGGGGGGTTCTGCTCTGATAGAATCTTGCGATGTTTAACTTGTCCTTTCAGTACAAAAATCTACACAGCTGTACAAGGGTTCGGAAGAAGAGACGGTGTATGCAAGGGTGTGATTGGTATCTTCCTGGTGGGTAAATCATGTCAATAGATGCTAAGGCTGTGAGAAGTATGTAGTGAAGCAGCTGAAGTTAATGTTATAGTAGCCCGGATGTTAAAACATGATGGCGATTTTGTTATGCAATATCTGGTAGTAGTGTTGTGATGAATTTGTAAAGGGAAAATGTTCCTGAGGTCTGAAATAATTTTGTGCGAGTACCAGTGTATAAGAGGGAATTGGTACCTGCAAAACACTACATGAAAGGGAATAAGTCATTTAAGTGTGGTATGAAAAGTATGAAAAAAAATTGTGATCGGAAATGCAGGAAGAATGAGTGAGGGAATGTTGGAAAAATTCTGATGGAGTGTGGAAGATGGATAATTCAGGGATTGATAGGAACTGAGGAATGTTGGTTTGCAAGTAGTGTGTGTGTGTGTGTGTGTATGTGTGTGTGAAGTTAGTATTTGCATTGAAATATCTAACTACGTGAAAAGGGGTTAGGAGATGTAATGTGCATAGTGGTATGAATCTGGAGAGTCTATGAATAGGTGGATAAAGAAGAGTTATTGGAGCTTTGACGGATTTATGGAGTGGAGGTTAAATAGGTACGGCGTACGTTCGAGTGGAAGATGGTCGAAGGAAATAACTTGATAGAGAATTAGTTGGGATGTAAGTGAGTATGATTTCTTAGTATCGGTTTAATATCTTTATGGATACATTGTTACAAGTATGAGTGGGAATGAGGAACATGAAAATGAGATTGTTGCGGAACGGTGAGAGATAAGTTCCGTCTCTGTTAGAATGCTGATGTTCTGGTGGTATTGGTAGCTGAAATTGATATTTTTTATTATTGTTGATCGAAATGTTTGATAGTGTGTGTGTGATGAGGAGGTAGGTTAGTTAATGCAAGAAAGAATAAGGGGATGGAGTGCAGTGTTTTGATAGGGTGAGCTCTGGCATTCGAGTGGCGGCTGAACTGAAGCAATTTCTAAGTATTTTGGGTATGTCGTGAACGAGTGTGGTATGGTTGAAACAGATTGCTACATTAAAATTTTTATAGTGAAATATGAGAGGAAATTGCGGCCGAGATTGCTGGAGCTAAGTGTATGGGAGTGATATGGTATGAAATAAGAATAACAACAGTATTAATGGCGGATAATATTTGTGACTCTTGCTGTGTGTTAGAGGTGTTTGCAGTGTGATGAAAGGAATGCATGAGGATGTGACTAAGAATGTTCTGAAATAGGTCGGACGTGAGAAAAAAAATTGTGAAGAGAATATAAGAACATAAAGTAATGAGAGATGACCAAGACTCAGGGTTCATCAGAGGTCATGTACGAGCTAACAAGAATAAATTAAATCTCTGCTTAAAGACATTAAAATACAGTCTTATCCCTTTAATCCATTCAAATCGATGGCTGTCTAAAATAATCTACAGCAAAACATTAAGGTTTATACGGTTTGCTTAGACCTTTACTTGAATGCATATTTATGTACAAGTCTCTACTTTCCACTGGTTCTCCTGGTCTTCCTGGCCCAAATTGTATCTAACTCCCCCTTGAACATTCTCAGACTTGTGATCTTAACTATCTCCGGAGTCGTCTGTCCCCCAAAGCTGCTACCTTGAGTGAAGGGCGCCAGCTAATCTACAGCTCTGCTTCTTATTATGATTCCTTGTCCTCTTCTCTCTAACTCCTTGTCCTCTTTCCTCTAACTCCTTGTCCTCTTCTCTCTAACTCTCAAAACTTAGAAACCTTTACTTTATCGATGCCAGTAATATTTTAGTCGCGTGCAACCCATGAGTCTATAAGTTACTCTGTCGATCCGTAGGTGGGTCGGGCGGATGGTAACCATTTTACTTTTCAATGAGTTCTTTGACATCCTAATTCTTTGGCCGATTCTAACGAGATTTGAAACATTTATGTTGTTTTAAATTTTCTTTCAAATGATATGTTTTTCAATGTAACCTTAAGGTTAGTCCGGATTCCCCCACTTATTGAAAGTTTTGAAGGTCGTAAGGTCATATGGTCATAAAGTCAGAATAATTAAGAGCACGTGACTTAGATATGTTGACCTTGTTTATATAAATGTCTCCTCTTAAGCATCTCTTTTCCACCACGTACACATTAAGTGCCTTTAGCCTATTTCTATCCTCAAGATGTCTCAAGGATGGTGTGATCCTAATTGATCTGCTCTCAACTCACTCAGGCCTATTAACACGCTGTCCCTAATGGGGTGACACAATGCCTAATACCGTATTCTAGGTGAGGCCTAACATAAGAATTAACTTTAGGATAACCTTTGTTTTTATAGCTCAAATATTTCTATTAATAAAACCCTATTTTCCCTATTTCTGACTATTAAATATTGTTTGGGAAACTTTAAATAGGTGTCACTAATTAATTCTAAGTGTTTTGGTTGTTTCCGAATCGCGTCCTTCCATTTCTTAATTAAATATCAGGTAATTTTTGTTCAATGTGTAAAAACCTTGAATTTCTGGACATTGAAATTCATTTGTCCAACCAATAGATAAATCGAGATCATTTTGATGATGTAATGGGCATTGGAAGACCATGGAAAACATGAATTATGAGTGTGTGTGTGTGTGTGTGTGTGTGTGTTTGAAGCAAAGGTGAACGAGAGGGACACATGTAGATACTATGTATATGTGTGCATGTAGTTGTGAGGAGGAGTGTTTGAGGCATCCAGTCCCTGATTGAAACATGACCGATCGAAATTATATAACCCTCCATCACAATCAAAAGGAAAAACACAGGTAGGTATAACCAGGCCAAGGATATCTACAGTGGCGCTGATACGCACCCACCCTATTTGGTAGCTATTAGTATTACCACGGAATTCTTCATCAATTCTTTAATACCTGAGGATGTCTGATAAAAAAAATATCCTCGAGCGGGTACAGAAAATGGGTTCTTAAAATTACCATCTTTTGATTGGTATATACGGAAGTAAGGTAGCAACGAGTCGGTAGCAAAAAAACCAGTTGCAACCTTTGGGCCCCGAACGTTGCGGGGATATTGAATCAAATCAATCAAATTGAATCATTTGATTAAACGGAATGATTTTCAGAACAGAAATCGCTTTGTCCCAAGGATCTGCCCTTGGCGGGTTCTTAGGAAATCAATTTTAGGGATGCTCGTGAAAAGGCAATCTCCCCCTCCCCCTACGATCTCATTTGGCGAATACTAGCAAGGGCACATGCCCAGAGTTAAAAAGGCTAAATCCCTAAACTCATGAATACCAAGTCGCAAAAAATTCCGAAATACTTGAATGTTCGGGATTATGTTCAGGACCACAATTTTAGTCATTTACTGCACCAATGGAAACTTGCTGTGATGAGAGCTTAGTCTCTTTAAATAGGTCACTCCCGACAGCGCCACCTGGCCACCACATTGTTCTAGCCTGATTGCAACTGAAATTAAGATGCTACCATGTGGGCAACCGACGAGAGCATCAAGTGGCCTCATTACAACGGAATATATTTAACTAACTGGGGTATTTCCGTCGGAAAAGAGGTTAGTTAAATTGTGCCTTATGGATGACCTTTGTATTGAGGTTCCAAACCTACTCATTCAAGTATGATAGCCACTGGGACGTCATCTCCAGTATCCGAGTGAGACACGCCATTAGAACGTAATCGACCTAAACCTCTCCCATCTACTCCACCTTCTTTAACATACAATTTTACCTATCAGCTCCACCTCCTGTGGTAATAGTTGCACGTCTCCTGAATAAATGGTTGTACTATATTTCTATTTTCATAAGTAATATTTATCATATATTTGTCTAGTTTAGTTCATATGCATTTCAATGTATTTGGTAGGGCTTAGTAAATGTAGATGTGTACTTATATTTAATGTAGCTATCTGAGACAGCTTAAAAAATATAAAGGAAATAATTACCACAAAATTCTTACCAACCATACCGATGAGGCACGTATCAGAAAGGGCCAGCAGATTTATGAAAAAAAGCAGAGCAAAATCGAAGGTCGCCCTGTCGACCTCTCCATCGCAATATGCCCCTCCCCCCTCGGTGTTTAAGCATGCATCCACAGTGCCTAAGCACCGGTGACTTCCCAGAGGGTTACGACTTGCCAAAGTGATCTTTGTCACAAAACAGGATAAATCACCCGATCTCCCCACCAGCTATTGACCTACATACATCGCTTCTGAACTTCAGAGGAAACTTCTTCGTAAGGATCTTGAACAGAAAACTCATAGAATATAATGATAAAAAGAACTTAAACAACGAATAAATCTTTGGATTCCGTAAAGGAAGAGATACTACACTGGCACATGACATCATCACTGAGAAGATAGCCAAGGCCAAAGTAGAGAACAAGTACATCGATCTGGTCCTGAGATATGTCGAAAATGCCTTTGTTTAAGTATAGATTAAAGGCATGCAACAAAAGATTTTAAAACTCTAGCTAAGCAAACCTGCAGCCTATTCTATGTGATTATCTCACGGATTGAAGAGCTCATGTGGATAATCAGTGAATACGAAGGGACCTAATTCAAACTGGAGGTTGGACTTTCCATAGATACGTCCTAAACCCCACGCTGTACTTCATCTATGCAGAGGACCTACCTACACCAAGAATACCTGAATGTCTTAACAACCATTTCACCGACGACGTAAACAATCTATGTAGTTGTCATTCAGTACAGAAATGAAAACTTTCAGGTGGGGATGACAGCCATTGAAGTCGACAACATAAACTGAATCGAAAAAGAATGGGAAATCATAACCAACAGACATAAAATTACTATAGTCCCAATTTCCATAGAAATTATAGCTGATCTAGATGTATAAGATCAACTTTATCTCTATCATTCTGAAGGCAAAGTAATGGGACTAAGATGATATCGACCAGCTACAATTAACATATGCCGAAAGAACAAATAAAACAGCACGAGTGCTCTAGGGAGAGAGGCACATACTTACCTTCTCATCCGCCTAAAAATTAAAAAGTGCTTCTAAAACGAAGACATAGGAACCACTAAAATTACAAAATAAAGCTCTCTAGCTAATTATCAACACAATAAAGAGTAAGCAAAGAAGTCAAAGAGACATACCCGAGCGAGCAAGTATTAAACCACCCAATATAACAATTGAGAAAAGAGAGGAAAATATCTGGGGGAAAATAGAATCAATTCCTCCAGTATTCGCATAAAGCATCATTGACAGACCTGGCGCAACTTTCAACTTCAGATTCCCTGGTGGAAGAATACAACGGCGAATAGTGGAGGAGCCATTGTATACTTGAAAAAGAAAAATAGCAGTCCAACTAAATAGAGACCTAGCTCTAAGGAAGCTTAACCAAATAAAGGCCCAAAGAAACCAAAACGTGAATGAACTCACAAGATATAGATTACATACCCCCTAAAAAAACCTTCACAGTATTAGAAAGAATTACTAAAGAAACGGAACTCGATTAAGAATACCCGATCAAGGCACTACAACTGAAGCTCGTATCAGAATTAATTAGTAAAGTCTCAGGCAGTAATCCAAGAATAAATTGCAAAAACTAAAATTGTGGAATTAACAAAGCAGTGTAAAGTCAAGTAGAAAAAGGTGAATTAAAGTGACGAAATAAAGTATCAAGCGGATAATCAGTGACATCAACTCGACAAAAACAAAAGAAATACGATATAGACAAACAATACACACAACACAACAACAAAAAAGTCAAAACAGTACACAACTAGGAATTAGCTTGAATTTCTTTTACACAACGGCATGAATGCTACAATAAATATATGAATGGAAGAACGATTTGGGGTGAGGGGAGTGGTAGGGAGGTGCTCTGTTGTTGATACCGCTATCTATCTTGATATCCAAAAAAAGATGAGTAGAGGACAGAGCAAAGAGCCTTGCGGAATGTGGAACTCCGCTGGTGACCAATAGCAAATATGAAGCCTGCCACTCATTGCATCCTTCTGCCCGATGTCCGAAACCAGATCTTTTGTGTCCATTTTACCAGTTACCTATAATTACCAGCAATCGCCATAAGCCTTTCGTGCGGTGCTTTCTTGAACGTCCTTTGCAAGGTCAAGTAAAGTATTGCCGCCGCTCGGGTTAGGTCGTACTCGTTCACTATCTAATGGAAGAACTGGAGTAGATTGGACACACCCGATCACGTTTGAAGAAACAAAACATATGTGTGTGTAAAAGAGAGAGATGTTTATTATTCTCTCTTCTGATGGCGCCCAGAAGGGAGCAGAGTACTTTGCAAGGTATTCTAACACGAGACTAATGCTTGAAATCTATGTATTGCAAAAAGAGCCTAGTACTCCGCTACGTACACTTAAAGAAGAACCTAGTATTGCAGACTGGCAAATATCCTAGGATCTGCTAAAGCTGAGTCCAAGAATGGAAAAGAAGGAAGAGCGATGGTAAGATTGAATGGAAAGACGGGTTATAATTAAATATATGTTCAACTCAAAAGTTCCACCTAAAGTAAATTAAAATTTCTCAGTCTAACAACCTTGGATTTATTTCTAAGTTCATGAATGAATTTCGTTGGTCGCCATTGAACGAGTTCTAAGGTTAAGAGGTCAAATGATAGATTAGGGAGCCAAAACGAGGCCGCATATTCTAAGTGAGACCTATCAAGTGCTTTATAGAAAGATAGAACAATATCTTTTTATTTAAATACTAAACCACTGGCTATGTAACCCAGATTTTTTCCCCGTTATAACCGTGCTTTGATTATGACACCCGTGTTCTACAATTCCAGCGGATTTGGGTGCATTATAAGTGCCACTACTTTACATTTATTTACATTAAGATTCATCAGTCATTTATCAGACCATTCCACTACTCATAATTAACCCTTTGCCTGTCCCAATGTTCTATTTCTGCTGTTGCCGCTCCGCTTTGTCGCTATTTTAAAAATGGGTAATGAGAGTTATAAAATAGGATGTATGATAATACTGTAGAGTACTTAGGATGGCATTGATGCAATAAACAAGCGTGCATCACATGTGATGTACTGGGCTGGGCGTACTGATTATTATTTATCAGTCATACGTCCTGTGTATCACATATGATGCACATGATCATTTCATATAAAATGTCTTCTATGAAGGATTTGTTGCTAATTTTTCTTTTCTTTCTACCTTTTCAGCTATAAACTGCTATATAAATAAATATATAAGCTCAATATAAATTATAAATATAAAGTATATATGAATATAAATAATTACATAATCTGTTAAAAATATCGCCCTAAATGGATCCCAATAATTTTTATAAAACAAAGAAATGAGTAGATAGAAGTAATAGAGAATCGGATACCGCAAGTGACTGTCAAGATTTGAGTGATGACAGCGACGATGTTTATGTAACTTCAACGGAGAATGAATCTTCAGATTCCTCTAGCTCAGAATCCTCTGAAGAAGATTCACAACAAAAGAGGCCTGCCAAAAGAAGGCGTGCGACTCAGCATCAGGCAGAAGTGGCGGCGGGGCCAAATAGTGCCAGTAGTGCCAGGTACAACATCAGCGCAAGATAATACAGCAACTTGGGATTTCAATTTTGAAGGGATAGACAGAATTAGTTTTTCTGGTAGTTCAGGTCTGAAAAAACGTATTATGTATTCATCCTCAAGATGGGATTGTAAATCCAATCGAAGTGTTCAGACAGTTCTTTGATGACCACATCATTGATATGATGGTAGTCGAAACTAATAGATCTGCTTCTCAATATGTAGCTTTTCCCCAGATTCGTCGGCATTCACGAATGAACAGATGGCAAGTTGTAACAAGAAAAGAAATGAAGACTTTTTTAGGTGTACTTACAATTACAGGTCTCATACAATTTCCAAAGATAGAAGATTATTGGAAAACCGATGAAGTATATTTTTATTCTTTATTTCATAACGTAACATTAAAATGAGCTATGATATATATTCACTGATCCTAAAAAACTGGCATGTCTCAAACATGAAACGGCACAGCCCGATGATTGGCTACACAAAATATCAGATTTCCTGAAGTTGTTTATTTCAAACAGTCAGGAAATTTACATTCCAGGAGAAGACATCTGTTGATGAAACTATGATTTCACATAGAGGCAGACTTGCATTCAGACAGTACAATCCAAACAAAGCGCATAAATATGGGATAAAACTGTTCAAGCTATGTTAGATGAGCGGGTACGTTTGGAATTTCTCAGTATTTCGTGGACAATGATCTACAAATACATTACCTAGTTTGGATCATTCTGGGTCTGTAGTTTTTGAACTGGCAAAGGATTTGCTAAATGAGGGCAGGGTTTTAGTTGCTGACAACTGGTACAGCAGCATTCAGTTAGCTAAATATCTGAAGAAGAGAAATACAGAGTACTGTGGAACTATGAGACGAAATAGAATTGGAATACCGAATGCAATAAAATGTGCAAAACTGAAACAGGGTGAAATAAAAGAAGCTATGAATGAAAATGGAATTAAAATAGTGAAGTTTCAGGATAAAAGAGAAGTCTTCATAATATCAACTTTTCATGGGGTTAATCAGATGGAAACAGGTAAACTAACACGTCAAGGCAATTATGTCTCAAAACCAATAGTAATACAGGATTATAACAGAGTTAAAGGTGGAATTGATCTCTCAGATTAAATGATATCATAATATAGCACTGCTAAAAAAAGTGTGAAGTGGTACAGGAAGGTGCTGATGGAATGTATAAGCATCGCTGTATTGAATAGTTGAGTTCTTCTCAATAAGTTTTATAGTGCAAACATTGTTCAGCTTCCATCTTCACAAAGTCTGTAGGCAGCGCCTTGTTAGGTTTAGGAGAGAAAAGCAGTGTTACCAAACCTCTGAGAATTAAACATGGATTGAAGACCATTCAAAGAGTAGGTGGTAGTGGAAAAGTTACCCGTAAAAGATGTCATGGCTGTTACGAGAAACTTCGAGCAGCAGCTGATCGTAAGCGAGCCATAGCAAAAGACAAACAAGTGTCTACTAAATGTGTACAATGTAAACGACCCTTTTGCTTACATTGCTTCAATGAGAAGCACACAGTAAAATAGAATAAATACATTTTCAACATTATTTATATAAGGTATTTGCAAAAATTTTTTTGTTTGTTTTGGATCAATTTTGAGGAAATTTCCTGTTTTTCATAACTTTTTTAACTTTAGATAAGCTTTCATTTTATAACAAAATAAAAAAATTATTTATACCTATTATTGTAGGAAAATGATTTCTTTTGCATAATAAATAATCAAAACTAAATGTTTTCCAATTCAACCTTTCAATCACATTGAATTTCTTTCAAACGCTGTGTGCATCCATATAGATGTACAAATAGTGTAATTATAGTATAAATCACACGCTCTAATAAGGAAAAGCCTTAGTTTATTCTATTTCCTAATTTATATCAGCCGAAAATATTGAAATTTTTCATAATAAATTACTATCCCGATCGTTAATATAAATTATATACAACAATGAACCAAAAACTGCTGCTTGAGGGTCGCCGCTAGAGACTTATGCCAGAAATTGAGTAAATCCCATTTCCCAGCACTCTCGGCTTGCGCTTAGCCGATTAGTTTTTGATCCATGCAAACACATCTCTACCTATGTTTTTAATTTCTTTAGAAGTTTCTTATACGGCGCACTATCAAATCTCTTCTTGAAAATCGAGATAAATTATATCGATAGCTTTATGCTAGTCAAAGGTTGAGATCACCGTGGAAAATGATAAAAGGTTATCAAATTCGAGCGCAACTTCCCCCAAACCATGCTGAATATTATTAAGTTTTTGGACCCAAAATGCCGTTAGGATTCTTTCTATAATAATAATCTAAATTAAAGTTTGCTAACAAGAAACTTAAGGAATATGACCTCAAATTTCCGTGCTTAGATTTGATAATTTTTTGAAAATTGAAGTCGCATTTGCCTATTTAAACTATTCCTTCATTAATTGGTTAAAATTTTACAAAGAGGTTTTGCTAATTCGCTTTATAATTCTTTAGGGTAAATTAGATAAACTTTATCTAGCCGTAGCACTTAAGATATTTTCATTTTCTTAATAAAAATCATTTCGTTTTCGGTTATAAGAATAATCGAAAGAGTATTGCCATTATCCTAGAATGCATAGGGTTGTCCGAAAGTCTTCTCACTCCCTGTAAATATTGTTTTAATTTTTTATTTCAAATATTGTTATAATTCAATATTTCAAATCTCCAGAGCAGATTTTCCTAAAATTTTGAATAAGACTTGGCGACGCATCATTTGTGCCACGAAAATGATGGCGTTCATACAGACCTCCTCGATGTGTGACAGTGTCAATAAAAGTGAATCCACTAAAACCAGGACATCTGTTTGATATTATTATATTGTTCATCTATTGTTCTAATGACTTTTCGATAGAGGGTGACAAGACTTTCGGACCACCCAATACTTACTAGAGTGTTAGACCTGTGTGATCTTCCACAAGACAACCTTCGAACACATTTAACGTAGAGCAACGGAATTAATTCCTGAGCATCTAGATAATCTTGATTTCCGACTGCTAAATTTCAATTTACTTTCAGTTGAAAGAGAAACAATGGGTTTAACTTATATATAATTGATACCCTTTTTCTTGTCTACTCTGAACATCTCTCTACACTTCTTTTTTAAATTCCCCTCGAGTGGATCTCCAGATTTATACCCGTCTGTAATTCTGTCATTACAAGTCTTGTGCTCTACTCGATGCATCACACCTTGTTTCTTTTGTTTGATTCCGGAAAATAATTACATGTATTAATTCACTTTTCAGAAGTTTGCCAAAACTAGATCATTACCCCAATTTTAATTACTAATTTTAATCCGGAAAACTTAATAAATCTTGTTCAGTAATTCTCATCTTCCAAACTTATTCACTACAGTTAATCCTCAATCGTCACTTGCCACACTACGGATATGACCTTAACCGCTGCAGGTTGCCGGGATATTGACGTTGTACAGGTTGAAGAAGGATTTGCTTCTCAACACATCACCAGGGGGTGAGGAGTTTATGGTAGAGGCGGAGTTACGGCGTCTATCAACCAATCCCACGTCAGGGCAACTCCACTCCGCTAGGCTTTTAAAATGTGTAATGGGTTGGGCAGGTTGTTATGGCTGTCTTAATGTAATGGATGATGTTTCATCATTTATGAAATGTGTGGGAGAATTACTACGCGAAGAAATTGTATTTGCTCAATATTTCAACATTTCTTTTTTTAGAAATTATATGTTAACAAAAGTGTGAAAGAGAACTTAGTTTTCCAACCAGACCCTTAAATAAACATAATCGATGGTGACTTTGTGTGTGAAGAACGATGATGTTGGAGGCTTGAGAAGGGGTGATTACCCCCCAACGGCGATCAGTGATACAAAGGTGTGTGTGATGCAAGAGAGGTAAATTCAGTGGTGAAAAAAACTCACTACAAAATGAACCGAATTCCTAATTCGGCCAGATCACATTTATTAGGCGACTGAGGGAAGGGACGAGCGCTGCTCTTCACCGATTTAGTCGAGTGAAAATCCCTTTCTATACTTAAGTGAAGTGAAGCCCATCGTGTATGTTTAATCGTGAGATGGGAACCCGATTAGAGTAAGTTTGACTGTGTGGCACTTAAAAGTGAAGGCCCCTACTGAGATGGTCCAGTTATCACGGGGGTAATAAATGGACCCAAATTCCGTCTGTCATAACTTCTTACCCTATATTCATCCATTTTTGCTCCTTTTTAAACGCTTAAACCTATTTTGTATTACATAGACGGGGCCTAATTATTTTTATTTGCCGCAGCTGCCTTAATGAGAGCCCCCTTTTGGTGCCAGTGTTTGAAAGACTGGTTCATCCTAGGTCTATTGGGGCTTCCTGTAAAGAGTTTGTGGAAACAAGTGGGGAAGGGGATGAATGTGCCCCCTCCCCCTCAGTTTTTGGTAATAAAAAAATGGCTGAAACCAACCGGGCATGTCCATCGAAAAGTTTTAGCAAAGGGAGGTTGATAAAATGTTAGAATTAGGGTAAGTGAAAATGTGTGCAAGCTTCATAATCAAAGGTAACCAAGTGTTGTAAAAATAGTGGTAAAAACGTATGTAGGAACAAAGGTGATTTATCTACGCACACCAGTCGGGGGTATGATCCAAGCCAGGTGGTAGCAGTAGTATCCACTTTAAGCAAAGTTAAGCGGCATTCGGTGTGGTTAGTCCCCGGATGGAGTCGAACGGTCCTATAAATCTAGCAGTACCTGGATTTTTTTTATCTTTTGAGTTTGAAAGTGTCGAGTAGGTTGTGAAGATGTGTTAAGTTGTGACTGGTTCCTTTGTGCCATCAGGTGCACATATCTATGGTTGTTATGGGGGTGAAAATGCTTGTACTAATTTAGGTCTAGATGGTGAACTTATTTAGGAGTAGTAGATCGGAAAAAATTATGTATACCCTACTGTCCTCGTGTTCTACTCGACATTGGAAAATATATTGGATTCCGACCGCATACAAGCCTTCCCAGGGCGACCCGCGTATGGGCGGATCTTTCCTTCCGGTCGATTTCCGGTTGGACAGTGCGTATTCCAATCAGTGTCTGGGAACATGAATAAAGCTGAGTGGGGAAAGGGGAGGGATTACCACAGGGGAGTCATCCTGTCGTCGCTTCCCTTTGATGAACACCTACTAGGGCATCATGCCCATAAAAGTCTTATGGAGAATCATGCAATGCAACCTCTTCTGGGGCATCATGCTAATAAATGTCTTAAGGGGAATCATGCAATGCAACCTCTTCTAGGGCATCATGCTAATAAAAGTCTTAAGGGGAATCATACAATGCAACCTCTTCTGGGGCATCATGCTAATAAAAGTCTTCTGGGCAATCATGCAATGCAACCTCCTCTGGGGCATCATGACAATGAAATATTCAGGGCAATCATGCAATGCAACCTCCTCTGGGATATCATGCCAATCAACATCTCTGGGGCATCATGCTAATTGACATCCTTTGGTTCATCATGTCAATCAACGTCTTTGGGGCATCATGGTCATTACATGAGAAAGGAAGGGTATGCAAAAGGCTAATCACATGCATGTACGAGGCAGCTCCTGTTTCCCTCACCCAGTTCACTCACATCCAACCTCCTCATCCATAAATCTTTCCAATCTATTCTCAAATCTCTGAGGGAGAGCGTCTCTATCACATAGCTAGTGAACCTATTCTATTCATTTCCCACTCGATTTGTCAACCAATTTCTACAAATCTCTTTCCTAAACTTAAACTTGTCCAATTTAAACCCATTAATACGTCTCTAATCGTGTTCACTAAAAATAAGAACCTCACTAATGTCTCCCCTATTATAACCTTTGACCCACTTGAAGCCTTCAGTCAAGTCCCCCTCGAACTCTTCTCTTTTCTAACGCCCGTAGATTGTCTCCTGAGCCATTCGCCAACTGTTTTCTGCTTCCTCATCAATTTCTTCAGAGAGCAATCGAGATCCTAAAATTAGGATAAACTTCACTGTGAATTCCTCGGGTCAGTTTTATTTAAAAAAAAGCGAAACGAACGAGGATATTCACAGCAGTGTTTTTAAAGAGAGTGCTAAGAAGAAGGAGATAATGGTGTTGTATAAGGGAGAATAAGGGAGTGTGTCCCTCCGCCAAACAGGACGGTTGGTAAGCTTTCTCGAATCAATCGTTAAGCATAAAGTAGGTGTCATTGCGGAGTAGTCAGAGAGTGTAGGGTACAGTGATGGTATAGGGTCTTAGCCGTAGCTGTATGGGAAGTAAAAAAAGTTTCTCCATCGCTGCACGATAATTTCGTCATCCGATAATAGTGGTAAAGTTTGACGGCATCGCTCGATAATCCGTTTCGAATCGGCTCGAAATCAACTTGGAATCGGGGTAAAATTGAGTTGAAAACGGCTTGAAATCAACTTGGAATCGCCTGAAGTCTGCTTGAAATTCACTGGCAATTGGGTCAAAACCAGTTTGGAAAAGGCTTGGAATCAACTTGGAATTAGGTTTGAATAATCTTGGTAGTCTGTAATCCGTTTGGAATTGGGTTGGAATCAGTTTGTCAGTGTATTGGAATTGACTTGAAGTTGGATTGAAAAAAGTTTGTCATTGTCTTGGAATCAACTTGGAATTGAGTAAGAAGCGACTTGGCATTGTCTTGGAATTGGCAGAAAGTACTTCGGAATGTACATAGTAATTAATGTGATAGAACACGTGGGTACACAACTTCCCTGAACGCTGAAACTTCCCTGAGGATTAAGAAAAAGAGAGAATCTTGGAGTGGTAAAGTTAGGAAAATTATAAAGTATGTAGGGCAATTTTCCGAAAATAAACAAGAGGAAACTACTTGGCGCAATGAAGAAGCATCGCAAACAGGCTGATCCACCGTTCGGTGCGATCCACTCATCGTTACTCACTCCATTTCTCAGAATGAACATTGTTGTGGAAATGGCTAAGCCCAAACGCGAAAAAGTTTTAATCCGATGGGATCACCTCCGGGATTGATCTTAACCTGGTGCATAGGGCTAAATCCACGGCTTACGTCTTACGTCTTACGTCTTGAAAAAGTGAGAAAAGTAAAGTGGATAGTCGGAGAAGTTTTCCCCTGAGGACTAATTAATGCTAATTTCTGGGCTAATCTACCAAGGTCTAATTCCAAAGACTAATCCAAAGGACTGATCCCAATAGCTTAACCTAAAGTTAAATCCATAGAGGTAATCAGAAAAGCTAATCGTAAGGGAAAATGTCAAGATTTAATCCTAAAGGCTAACCTTAAGGGCTAATTCTCAAGGCTAATGGTAAGGGGTAATCTTAAAGGGTGATTCTCAACGCTAATTGTAAGGGGTAATCTTAAAGGGTGATTCTCAACGCTAATTGTAAGGGATAAGGCTAAGAGGTAATTCGAAGGGAAAATCCCAAAGATTAATCCTAAGGGACAATCCTAAGGATAATCTTAAAGGCTAATCATAGAGGTTAATCGAAGGGTTAATTAATGGAAGAGGTAATCCTAAATGCTAATTGTAATGGCTAATTTTAAGGGTTAATTCTAAGGGCTAATCATTAAGACTAACCCTAACCCTAAAGCTAACCCTAAAAGATAATCCTAACAGTTAATCATAAGGGCTAACCCTAAGAGATAATCTTAAGAGCTAATCTTAAAGGCTAATCCTAAGGGATAATCCTAAGAGCTAATCCTAAAAGCTAATCTTAAAAGCTAATCTCAAAACCTAATCCTAACAGTTAATCCAAATGACTTATCCTAAGGGCTAATCCTAAAGGGTAATCCCAAATAGCGAATGTCAAAATGACCCTCCCACCAAAAAAAAGACCGCAACAAACCGATTGCCCCAAAGATGCGAGACATAAATTACCGACGAATGGAATTGATATTTTTCTATCTCAGAAGTCCCCTCCCCTATCTCCTTCCCTCACTTATCCAATTACATAATGCCACCCAGCGTGGAACCTTTTGGTTCATGTTCCTCTTAAAATGGCAGGTAACTCTTAGTTGATCCAATTATAGAACACTATCCAAGCGGGAACCTTTTGATTTACCTCGCTCCGAAAATATCAAATTAGTATCAGTGACGATATTAGCTGCGAATCCTCTCTGACCCTAGTGCACCAAGTAGTTTCCTCTAAAGAGTAGTCAGGTTAAATAGCCTCCACCCATAAACACTTCCACTAGCTTTATTTCTTCTTCCCAAAGATACTCTCGTTGGTTTTATTGTTTACGTTGAATAATAGAGACGAGATTCAAGGAAGGATCACAACCTGCAGGAAAAATGTGACTCGAAGTATTTTTGCCTTTATTTACAAAGCCCCATAAAAAATATAAAATAAAAGCAAATTTCTCTTCCTATTGTGATTGACGGTTTTATTTTCCTGCGGGTGATTTTTATTTTCATACATTCTCTTGGCCTGCGGTTGTTTTTCTTTTTTTGTGGTGATTTTTATTTTCCTGACAGTGAAGTGTATTTTTCTTTTTCAGCAGACGACTAACATTTTTTTTTCTTTCCCTACGAGTGATTTTTTTTACTGAAAATGACTTACACTTTTCTTTTCCTGCGGGTAATTTACTAACTTTGTATCACACGATTTGAGCTTGTACCTTTTGGACATGCTTGTTTCAAAGGAATGCAGTGCTATATCAAATCCAGGCTATTGAGGATAGTTGATCGTCGCATTCCACGTCACGCTTTTATTCTTCTTTACTCATAAATCCTCAAAATACTTCACCCTTTTATTTTATTCTTCTTCAACCATCGGATATTTCCTTTTTGTAGAGCGTCTCCTTTTCTTCTTTTGCACCTTTCGCCCTTTAGCTCAATTCCTGTGGACAGATTGGAATCTTGAGTATTTTTTTCATGTTTCTAGGATTCCCAGACCTTTTGTTTATTATTTCAGTTGTTTGTGACCCTATGGTTCAACCTGTTAATGTGTTTAGACAGCGGGGGTTTTATGTGACCCCAATTAAGTGTAGCATAATATTAATATATTATTGTATGACGAGATGGCTTCCCTTAGTATCTGAGAACCTTTGCCCCCCATCCATATTTAAAGATGGACATCCCAAGAGTGATTATCTTTACCTGGGTAATTTTGTGGATCTTCTTGAATCTTTACCACGATATAGACCCCCCACCCCACCGCCCTCAAATCAACCTAATTAACGTACTTTACGCAACATAACTAACGTACCTGTCGCATTTAGAAGTACTTCTCCTTACTTAGTCCGATTTGGGACATGTTCACCTACACTCGTGGTCGATAGAAGGACTTATCTTTACTAGATCGAAATATGAGTTAGAATTTGAGCTAGAAAACGGCATGGCTACTAGAGATCTCGGCCTTAAGCGTATTAACAAAATATTTAACACTGCAATGGCAAAAAATTTGTTCCCTCATAAAATTACTCAGATATGGAATGCTTTTTTACCCTCGAGAATCGTTGAAAGCGCCTTGGTTAAGAAGAGAATGGATAAATATTACTGATACAGTTTCCATTAAAAGTATTAGTGTGTATTTTGAGGAATATATTGATAAATATTACTTATAAATGGTTTCAACTTATATCCATTTTGTTCCTTTTCCTCTTCCTTCGGGTCTGATCTTCTCTCCTCTCTTCTTTTTTTGGATAGGTCCCGAGTAAATCTCATGGTATTCCCTACTCTAGCTCACAAGGAATTGAAGATTGCGTGCCTTCCTGGCCTCTACATCCTTAGGTGAATCTACGACTATATATTACCCACTTTCACTTCAACCAACTTTACCATTTTATTTACAGATCTATCCTCACAAACTTTTCTGGTCAGGAATTCTGAATTTCTTAACCCTTTCTTTGTCTTCCCCTCCTTCTCCTTTAGCCTGAACTCGACCATGGTTGGTGGACGTTACTTAAACACCAGGTGGAGAAACATCCCACAGGAACGAGGCAAAGCAATGCATCTTCCACAGACACCTTTCCGTAAAGGTGATCTAGAACTGCATTAGAGTTACTAAAGATGTCTATAAGGCATTCTAGAGTTACCTTTATAAAGTCTCTTATGTGTCATAGAGTTCGAATTTTAAGCAAACGAAACCAATTCCTCTCAAGATATGCCTTGAATAACGCCTAGACCTAAACTGTGGCTCTTCTAGGGTGACGGTAGAGCAACCTTAAAGATCCCATATACCTAGGTGTTCCAAGAGCTACCCTTAGTTTAGAAATGCTCTAACCCCGTTACTTCTCTTAGAATTTCCTAGAACTGTTCGAGAGCTGTTTAGGTTGGCTCTAGAACTGACCTAAAGCTGTCTTAGATTGGCCTTATAGCTGTCCCTAAGCTGCCCTAGAATTGCGCTAGAGATGCCTAAAGGTTGCTTTAAAAGTGTCCCTGATTTTTTCTCAGGTCAAAGCAACAGGGAACGCTAATACCTTTCCCCCACCCCCACCCCCAACCCCAACCCTGTAGCAGGAGCGTCATTTGCCATCTGTTGACATTTGAGCCGTTTCCCGCCAACGACCGAATTCGGTCCCATTTCAGCTCCACCCTTTTTATCGCCAGGAATGTTGGGGTCAGTGGGGAACTCCGAAGGACACACGGGGTTGCCCCAAAATGGTCTCGTTGCCATGGCAGGTATGTGAAAGACGTCATGCTTATGTTCAGAAATGGGTCCGAATCGCCCAATATCTATCTATCGAGTCCTTCTATCTATAATCCTCGTATTTTTTGTTTTTTCTCTTCTTTTAGCCATTTATTTCCTGACCTGTTATTTTTCAATTTCCTCTAGGCACGATTGTAAATAAACTTTATTATTTAATAAATATACCTTTTATTGGCAGTAATTTTCCCTTACAATTACAGCGACACAACTAATAAGTTCTCCCACACGGGGGAAATGTCAAGTTACCCCCTTAGGGTGGTGAGACATACCTTTAATTCGACCTCCAGCCCCTTCCCCCATTCCAGGAGTTAATCGACCTGGTAAATAACCATTCATGTTTTTTTTTCCTTAAAATTACTGTAGAAAAACGGCATTTTATAACCGACAATTCCTTGGGGAATGCCGGAACCCGCGCCGTTACTCATGATTTCAGATCACTCCGAATGTAGTCACGTGACGCCCATAAACCCTGACGAGGCTGCGGAGAAATTAGGTTTTCGGCATTCATGAGGAAAATGAATTAAACGAGACAAAGAATTATGGGCCCGGCAGCAAACAATGGCTTAAGGCTACTCCCCCCCACCCCCAACCCCCATCTTGCAGATCATGACGTCCCCTCTATCGCTTAATTCCCTAAAATGTCGCTAATATGACGGGAGAGACCAGGTATGGTGGAGTTTGCTGTAGAAGAAGAAGGAAAAAGAGAGAGTAGGGGAGAAATAAAGATAAGGAACAAAAAGGCAAATAGAACGAAAAGTAAGACGAAAAAATCTATCTAAATAAAAAAAATTGTTTCATGTTACAAGATATGCAATGGTACATTTTTTATTTAGAGCAGTATAAAATGACGGAATTTGCAATTAATTGCAGATGAAACCATGTCTTGCAACTCCATAGACTTTATTGTATGCTACCAGACGTCAGATACAAATTCATATTTTGTACCCAGGTATTTATCCAGAACCTATACACTATAATCGATACGAAGATGAACGCATTCGTTGCCTTCTCTTTGCGGCAATCGTAAGGAGCGAATCAGCTCTATAGATTTCCAATCTTAACCTGCATCGGTGCGTAATTCCGCTAGTTTATTACAAAATTTAAACTAACGAGGGCATTTACCCTTAAGTGTTGCTCTACACGGATGCATAGTGGAGTTAGTGAGGTAAAACTGTGTGGAAGGTACGAATCGCCACGATTTACAAAGAGGAGACTACTTGGGGACTAGTAAGGGAAGGCGGCTCTCTTGTGACGTCATATCCCCCTCCACTTGTCTGGTTCTAAATAGACGGAACTCTCGTCGCGACACCCGGCAATATTTCGCCATGGAGCTCCACTTTTCCATTATTTATTCATTACATTTCATTATTTTTTAAAAAATTAATTCTTTGCTTTTGTTATATATTGTTCTTTCCTTTTTGTTCTTGCTGTTCAGTTTTTACTCTTTCAATTTGTTCCATTTTTGTTGTTCCAAGTTTTAAAATTTGTTTTCAATGTTCCCTCGTTTTGTTCTGGTTTGTCCCAATTTATGCCGATTACTTTCATTTTTGTTCCCGTCTCATTTGTTCTTATTTGTTTCAAAATTTGGTCAATTGATAGAATTTTCCCGAACTTTACCTTTGTCCGTTCGGTCATTTTTGGTTGTCTTTGTTCCTGCTTATAAAAATTATTTTCAATGTTTTCCATTTGTTCTACCTTTTGTTGTTTTGTTTATTCTTGTTTTTATCTTTTATTCTTTCCCGTTGTTGTGTTGGGGGTTCATTTTTTTGGTTCGTCCCTTTTATTCCCTTTTTCTGCTCTTTTATTACTATTATATATTTTTTGTTCGAGCTTTTCACCTCAATTTTTCAATTAGTTGTTCTTTTTTTATTATTCAGGTGTTTTCTTTGACTCTTTCTTTTGTTCTTGTCCTTTCTAAGTATTCAAATCCATCAAGTTCTTCCTTTATTTTGATATTTTTTCATTCTTCCTGTTATTTTTCTTTCCTTATTGTTATTCTTGTTTGTTCCATAGGTATCTGGGTCTTTAGTTCGCTTTCTTTTGTTGAGTTCTTTTTGCTTCGCGTCTTTTCATCATTCAAATCGATTTTCGAAGCGCTGTTTGTGACCTTGACCATGAGCGCAACTCTTAGAGTCGCGATTATCTATCGTCTCCCAGGTTATCATCCCACGGGCAAACTTCTGAACATGGCTTTCTCTAAATTTTCGGTAACCTCATTTTTTTCTGGGACATTTTAACCTCTCTGCTTAGGAGACCTGGGGAATCGTGGCACTCCCGCAAAAACAACAACAGTTTTCCCTCTCGGTCCCAATGGTTGCAGGGGGATGTGCAGCTGCCTTCCGCATATTTTCACTTTCACCACTTTCTTTACAGAATTTTCACTACAAAATTCCTATGGGGTTCGGCATCGCCTGTATTTCACGCTACATTTGAAGAAAAAGTAAATATCCATTTTGTGTGGATGAGTAGATTATATAAAAATTCAGGTGATTTAGACAATGTCGAATTACAGATCTGAAACATTTGTTTAGTACAAATAATTTGTGATCAATTGTTATTCGTAGCGTAAGAGAACCAATAGAGTTTACAGGCAATGATCATATAAGAGTAGCCAATATTGATCCAAACGCTATTTTAAACATCTTAGAATCAATTTTAAATGACGATATTTTTCAAACTTAGTTGGGAAGAGACAAATAAAAGTACTGACAGCAATATTGCGATGGACAGTGTTTAAGGGATAAGAAAGAAGGGATAAGGAAAAGGGATAAGGGGTAAGGGAGAATAGTAGACTCCACTAACTGGAAAAAATGGTCAGTGAATGAAACAGTCATGTATATATGTACTATATATCTCCTTCATAACACCTTAATCCACTCAGCCACTATCCGCATCTGCTATTGGGATGTTTTGAGGAGCCTTTTAAGCAACCCATTTTGGGTGTGCCTGGATGAAGGAAGTGGAAGTAATAAAAATATATCCAAATAAACCTCTTCGATAAAAATCCTTTTACACTTCGAAGAAGCAGCAAAAAAGCAAACAGTTGACTTCCCTCTCGGTGAGCGTCCTTATCAAAGAATATTTGATTGAAAATCTGATTGTATAGATAAAACTGAAGTATACGCTGCACAACTGCGAAGAGTTCAAGGTGAACTTTTCCTAAAGCATCCAATACTGGTCAAAAGCAAAGGATTTGGTTTTGTGCAAGAGAGTGCACGACCACGCATCGCACACGTATTCCGTGATACACTTAATAATCTAGGTTAGGCGCCAATATCTCTTCCGCCCTATTCCCTAACATCTCTCTTTCGGATTATCACTTTCTTATGTTATAGACAATTAGATTTGCAATAACAGATTCTTTGATAAGGACGCCCTCAAAGAGAAACGTCAACTGTTTTTGTTTTTTTCACAGTTTAAGGATTTTTATTTACGAGCAATCTAAAGACTCTTATTTTGGTGGGAAAAAAGACATTTGAAACGGATAGAAACCATTTTTTTTATCATCTAACCAAAAACATTGGTGACATTTTCGTTTCTTTTATTGACTTTAAAAGTTTGAGGTTACTTCTTAATAGACGAATTATAAAGAAATGCAACAAGTATTAATGTAGTGGGGAATCAAATCCCCATTACTTTACAGTGGCTATAATAATCTGTTTTTTAATACTTGTTACATTTCTTCCCGTCTCTTCATTCCTCTGTGAGTTAATTAAGTCAACATAACTCAGAAGTTGCTTCATAAATAACTAATTTTAGATCATTTTCCCGGAGCAAATTTAATTATTTCCACATATGTAATTTAGTACAACTATGTTTGTAAATATTTCTTGATTTATTAAAATAAGTTATATTTACTAAACACTTCCTTTTTGTAACCAATAATTGTATTTAATCGTTAACTATTATTGAAATCAGCCTAAGGATTCATTTTATGAATAATTTAATGCAAGATCCAACGAATCATTAATTGCGATATCATTTCTCTTTTTAGCATCAGGAAAATAGTTGATTGAAAAATGTAAATTAAATTGATAAATTTAAAGTGCGTTAAATAAGGTAAAATTACATATATATAATGAGGAAAGACTAGCAAAGATATGATGACATTGATTCTTAAACTAAGTTAGGAAAGGATGAAAGAGAGTAATGTAATTACAGACTAATATCTATGCATTTATTTGACCACAATAGTAAATGGATAAAATGTAAAAGTGTAAAGAATTTACAAATCTCTTCGATCTTGTAATGCCTCGGGCCAGCTGCTACCCTTTCTTTTATAATGCCTAACGATGTCATCTCTTACACTCCATTTCTCACTCACCTCTCAATGTATAGCTATTGTTATAGTATCTAATGTCATATGAGTGACATGTAAACATTTTTGGTGGATTTATATATATATATAATATATATATATATATATATATATATATATATATATATATATATATATATATATATATATATATATATATATATATGTGTGTGTGTGTGTGTGTGTGTGTGTGTGTGTGTGTGTGTGTGTGTGTATATATATATAGGGGTTGGGCAAAATAATTGGAACAGTATAAATTTAATACCAATGTTTCAATGAGCCATTATATTACGAATATCCATCCAAATTTCCTTGTGAGTGTTTTGTTTTTATTGTAGAGACATATTTTATTTATTAACTTTAAAAATTATTTGTATTTCTTTTTTAGATCGTGGTATAGATGCTAAGATGCGTGATCTCACTGAGTTCGAAAAGGGCAAATTGTTGGAACTCGAATGGCAGGAGCTTCCGTCACCAGAACAGTTAAACTCCTTGGTTTTTCGAGAGCTACCAGATCAAGAACCATGACAGAGATCAAGGATGAGGGCAAAACCACCAGCAGAAGGAGTAATTTTGGCAGGACTTTGAAGGTCGCTGAAAGAGACCGACGCATTGTGATGAAAAATCCGCGGACAACTGCTTCTAAAATGACTGCAGAGTTGAATCAACATCTCACTAGCCAAGTTTCGACCAAAACTGTTCGCCGTGAGCTCAATAAAGCCGGATATCATGCAAGAGCCGCCTCTAGGAAACCTCTGCTTTCTCGTTAAAACATTCAGAAAAGGCTGAACTGGTGTAGAGATCACAAGGGCTGGTCGACAGACCATTTTAAGCAAGTAATATTCTGCGACGAGTCCAGTTTTTCTCTTTTGCCCACTGCAGAGCGAGTTTAATTGTGGAGGTAGCCCGGGGAATCTTTTAATCCTGACTGCCATCTTCATACAGTGAAGCACGAAAGAGGGTCAGTGATGGTTTGGGCAGCCATATCTTGGAATTCTCTTGGTCCAATCGTTGCCCTGCATCGGACGATTCACAGCAACGAATATCTGAATATTTTGCAAGATGAAGTCTATCCCATGGTCCAGACATTATTCCCTGATGGTGAGTGCTTTTTCCAAGATGACAATGACACAATACACACCGCTCATGTGGCTAAGAATTGGTTTGAAGAGCATTGGAGTAAAATACAACACATGGAGTGACTCCACAATCTTCACATTTTAATATTATTGAGCATTTGTGGTGCTTTTCTAACGATGATGTCATTATTATCACGGAATGTTTTGAGGAATTCTTTCATTTCTTCGGTTAATAGGAGGCCTTTGTTGTTTGTGCGTTGTTTAGTTCCTTCTTAGAGCGACAGGTTAGAAGTCGTTACCCTCCACTGTCGTGTCTGAAAAAACCGGAGCAGGTATTACAAGGAACTTCTAAAATGGTAAATTCTACTAATTCGCGAGAGAATACCTGAAGTGGAGAACGATATCAGAAGCCTCGAAGAAGAATTCCTTTCACACAACATGGAAAATGAACTAAAGCACCAAATCCTCCAAGCACTTTCTCTGAAGCTGAAGACTACTGAGCTCTCTGAAAGAAATCTTAAGACAAAAAAATCAAACAAGCTTTATGGAGGACAAATTTTCCTCCCCCAATCTGGAAACGAATGATTCCTGAACTTGTCCAACCACATACCTGATGAAGGATTGAAAAAAGTCCTGAATATTGGTCTAAACTACCACCTTCAACCGAAATACGACAAAACAAACAAAAAAGTAAAACTTGAACTACTATGCCAAGATTTAGAAAAACTTGAAAAACAGAAAGCCCTCAAAATTAAACACGAACTTGCACCACAATTCATCGCAGAAGGAACTAAACAACGCACAAACAACAAAGGCTTCCTATTAACCGAAGAAATGAAAGAATTCCTCAAAACATTCCGTGATAATAATGACATCATCGTCATTTTCGTTCTACTTAACAAAGAAGAATACATGCAAAAACTAAACAACATACCTTGTGATAGCTAAAAATTTAAATAAATAATCAAAGACCCACCCAAACAACTGAAGAAAAAAAGCCAACAAACTAATATCCGAGAACAACAGTATCCCCAATCAAACTGAACTCTTTCCTATTAAAGGTGAATATAGCTCCGGATACATCTAGGGAAATGTCAAATCACATAAGCAAAATAACCTCCTTTGACCAATCATTTCTAAAGTCCCAACGCCGATATATAAACTCGCCAAACGCTTGAATTCCATCATTACGCCATTCATCCCGTCAAAATTCTCCATAAAGTCGACCAAGGAATTTGTTGATATTCTCCATAGTTCCCCACCAGGAGGCATCCCAGCCTCACTTGATGTCGAGGGCCTTTTTACCAATGTGCCAATAGAGGAAACAATCAAAATAATTATAAAGTGCGTTTACGAAAACCCAGACCTGCCTCCACCACAAATGAAACCCCAAATATTAAAATAACCTTTAAGAATATGTACAACCGAAGCTCCATTTCGAAGCCCAGATGGCAAACTTTACTGTCAAATTGACAGAGTGACGATGGGATCACCACTAGGCCCTACGTTCGCGGACTTCTACACGGGAAACCTAGAAAGGCTTTTAACTAAAATGACGAACCCACCCAAAATTTACACCAGATTCGTTGATGACATATACCTCACAATTAATGATGAACACCAATTACTACAACTCAAATTTACATATGAATTAAGTGTAAGTGGCAGTATTCCCTTCCTGGACTTAGACGTAAAACAAAACAGCGACAGAAAATATACCACCACGGTCTATCGAAAAGGGACCGAGAATTATAAAAATCGGTAATGAGCTCATACATAAGAAGAGCCATCGACAAATTACAAAAGAAAATTCTTAACTCCAAGTTTGAGGTAAAGGAGGGAAGAGAAAAAGAACTAATAAAACTCTACTACAAGAACCAAATGACGGATGCTTACAAAACAGACGAAAGAATACTATAAAATATCATAAAAATAACACTATCAAAGAAAATAACAAGTTACCCTTACGAATTTATTATAAAAACACAAAACTAAGCAACTTATTAATGAAAAGCAACCTCCGCGAAAAGCAATCGATCTTAAAGGCTACAAATGTGGTATAGAAATCCCATTGCCTCCATGAGGACTGTAAACCTCATCCAAATAATTAATATATATGTATGACCACTACTACCATCATCAGGCGCCTAACGATGCATTTGCAAGAAGGAGGAATAAAAACATATTGCAAAGAAAAACATAACGCACAAATTACAAGAGCAACTCCGGTCGAAAACACTACCATACTCAGAAGAAACCCTGACCTTCGCCGCCCAAAGATTCTAGAGGCTCTTCTCATTAAAGTGCGAGTACTTCACCTTTTTTACTAAAGGAACATGGTACTCCGACTTTGACCTATAAAAGTACCAAAGAACGAAAATCAATTTCATTCCATGTTCTGATATTAGTATAACATCTGGGTCAATCTTTCTGAATAAGTTTCCATACACAATTTCCTTGTCTTTCCATCGGCATGTATTAATTTGTAGTTTTTTAATTTCTTAATATCCATAATCCAATTGTCCATTTCCGTTCGTTTATTAGTTTTCCGTTTAGTTTGTCCTATATGTTAAGTCATCGGTGTTTCTTCTTCTTTTTCTGGTTCGTCTTTCGTTTCTCCTGGGTTTCCCCTCTGCTGACTGCATTCGAGGGTCCTTCTGGTAGTTCATCTCTAGGTGATGGACCCCTTTTACTTGTGGATTTAGATTTGTTAGTTCTTTGGGCTTTCCTGCGAGTAATCCGTGTGCACTCTTGCTCTGTGTCTCTTCCTGCTCACGACTAGCAATGAGCTACCTCACTAGCAAAGGAGGCAAAACCAAAGGAAAACATTAAATCAACGCAGCCTCAAACATAACGAAGACTTCCATCTGAAGATGCCTTAAGAAAGGCGAAAGCTCACGGCCAAAACTCTAATTAGTTGTGAAGAATAAAATGGATCTTCCTCAACTAATCTTTAATATCCAACCAGATACCAAAAACTGTATTCGCCAGTTGGAACGTTCCAAAATAAAATTGATAAAATCAAAATACAACCTGGTCTTTAACAAAACATGTGTATTTCGCCTTAATTAATTTCCTTTGGCAACTTTCGCTTCTTCTAACTATCTTTTTTATCCTATCTTGTAGATGGTGGATCACTTGTCGTGTATTCATCTTTCTTTTAAATGATTGTGTTTGGTAAAAAACAAACGAAATTGTTGAGCTTTCGATCTTATTCGATCATCTTCGGAGCGTTTTGATATGTTCTTGCCTCCTTTACTGATGTAATGAGTGGAGTGAAGATCTGGCAGAATGAAAGAAAACGATTTTTAAGGGGTATTTATTTCGCCTCGGTTGAGCACAACGTTAGAGGAAACGGGCCAGTGCGGTAAGTGGAATTTTAAAATAATTTTAATGTTCGATTCCAGCTTGTCTCTTGACTCGGTCTCGACATCAAGATGGACAGGATACTGGCAAATTACATCTCCAACAGGACAGGAAAGCTTACATCTTCATGTAGGACCACGAGGGGCCGACCTTTCAACTACTCACGGGGGTCACTCAAGAGGGGTGCATGAGCCCCACTCTTTATGCAATATTCACGGCTGATGTCCGGCCCCCAATAACACCGGGTTGTATCAACATACAATACGCGGATGACATCAGTCAGATTATTGCATCGAACTCGAAAAACATTAGATTGCAGGCAAGAACAACAAAGAGGGAAATTCAAAACATAAACGCATACGAAAAGAGATGAAAGATTAAAACTAATATACAAAAATTTACAATCATCCCAACACTGAGACGAAAGAAGGACCGTATAACCATCAACGGTGTTAACTACGATTATGCGACAGAGAGAAGTGTATTGGGACTCCAATTCAGCTCAAGAGGCTATAATAGCTCACCTGCACAACTGCGAGTAGAAAAAGCCAAAACGAGACTAAGACTGATGTATATTCTTCGGAATATGAACCTAAGACGGAAAAGAACATTATACAAAGCTTTCGCCGAATCAGTCTTAACATACCCGCCAGTCCCAATGAACGCACTCCCAAAATCGAATAAACAAAAGCTACAAAGAATACAGAACAAAGCGACCTATCTAATTACAAATACCAGAAGAAGAGAAAGAAAGAAGATCGAGAATATCATAAGAACGGCAAAAATAGAACCGATAAGCATAAAGTTAATAGCAAGGGCAAAGAAAATATGGGGAAAAATCGAAGGTGAACATCCAGGAACAAGCAGGATGTTCAATATCCAAAATCAAAACTATAGAGCAAAGCGGCTTCCGAGCAGCAGCAGGCTCTGCCTAGGGAAAAGGAAACCCGCGCTCTACACTTGACCAGATGTGATCACGATAAAGTATCAACAAACAAAAAATAATCCAAGCAAATTAAAAAACAAACTATAACAAAGGCATGAATGCCTAAAATAAAAAGCATTTAAAACACAAATAAAATGAAAAGGAAATTAGAATAAACTACAAACCTAAAGAAGATATATATTAAAAAAAAAATCATTGATACAGGAGTATAAAAGAGTATCAAAGCCTTAGAATTATCAAAAAGACTTAGAACTAACCACAATATAGAGCATAAGTACATAAGAATTAGAAGTGACTCTCCAAGAATACCGAATCAGAAGAAATCGAAATGAATACTTAAAAGAGATGAGCCAGTATTCTGGCAAATACCTAGGTTAAAGCAAATACATTTCCCTCCCTACACGCACACGCACAATTTAAAAAAAAAGTATATACAGAAATGTATGTACGTATAAAAAACCCATCTCTAATGTTATTCTTCTATCCCCACTATCTTTTCTCACCTTACGGCTTATCTTCGTTTATTAATATGGCTTCTAAGATGTTCAGTCTAGCTTTATTAACCTCTTCGCTTTTAATAGCGGTGTTGTCAACTACCAAATCTCTCGTTAGGTTAATGTTATGAGCACTTTCCATACGATTTTTAGATATATATATATATATATATATATATATATATATATATATACGAGGGGTGGTCAATAAGTTTTGCGAATAAGTACGGCAAAACAGAGGAAGGGGGATGGCTGTTTGTGGGGGTGTTAGGACAAGTTATGACGAGGCAGGACCTGCAGCCGCACGCTCCTGCCTCGTCTATTTAAGAAGCAGTAGCTGATCGAAGATCGTCAGTCACAACCTTTTTAATAATGAAGAAGGTTGAGCACCGCGCAGTGATCAAACTTTTGACCAAGGAAGGCAAGAATGCAAAAGAGATCCATGAACGCATGGTTGCAGTGTACCCTGACACCGCCCCTTCCTATGCAACCATTGCTCGTTGGAATAGGGAGTTCCTCTATGGTCGTGAGTCCCTTGAAGATGACCCCCGTCCAGGACGCCCGTCAGACGTGACCAACGAGGACAATGTAGCCCGTGTAGAGAGGATGATCCTCGGAAATCGACGGGTGAAGGTCAAAGAAATCGAGTGAGAACTTGGAATATCAAATAGAAGTGTTATCAACATCATCCACGACAATTTGGCCATGACCAAGGTCTCTGCCCATTGGTTCCCTAGAAACCTGACGCCCCATGCTCGACTTCAACGTCGTCAAAGTCCACAAGGCCAGAGTTGCAAAGCTGCCCTGCGCGAGTGCGGATTCTTGGAGCTTAACCCCCCTCCCCTACAGTCCAGATCTGGCCCCTAGCGACTACTCTTTATTCCGCCAGTTCAAGGCTGCACTGCGTGAACGCCGGTTTAGGGACGATGCAGATGTCCAGCTCGCCGTCCAGGAGTGGATTCAACAGCAATCGGGAGATTTCTGGTTGTCGGGAATTCGAAGCCTCAGGGACAAGTGGCGCAAGTGCATTGAAGTCGAGGGTAGTTATATTGAAAAATAATAAAACACTTTTCATCATATCTCGTTTCCTTATATCTGAATTGCAAAACTTATTGACCGCCCCTCGTATATCAGGGATAATCAGAAAGTAATGACCGTTGGGCTCATGGCAGGGAGAGAAAGGGGATCGCGAGGCACCGATAGTTGCCTGTTGTGACGTGTTTAAACTTGTCGTTGCTTGGCTGGGTGACATTCTCTCGTTTCCTTGTACAATTGCGTCATTGTTGGATTGGCTCTCTAACTGGAAACAATGATTTCTCAAAGGAGGTGGAGGTTCTACACGTTCACTAGGTGGAAAATCGGGAAAAAAGCAACGGAGATCAGAGGAGAATTATCGCATGATTTTCCAGAGTCTAGTCCATCACTTGAAACTAGTTCCCGCTGTATTCGAGCTCTGGAAGCTGGTAAAACTCAGCTGAAAGTTGATCATCGGTCTGGATTCGATCATTGGAGCTTGTTAAAACAATATGGCGTAACTAGGTGAAGCAGTGAATTTAAATGGATTCAATCATTTAAACGTATTTTGATGTAATATAGTATAATTTGGTGTGAAGGAGTGAATTCAAATTTTTTCGAAGATTTGAACGTGTTGATGCGATATAGCTTAACTAGGTGAATGAATGAAATGGATTCGATCATTTGAACTTGTTCAAGCAATATGGCGTAACTAGGTGAAAGAGTGAATTGAAATGGATTCGATTATTTGAATATGTTCGAGCAATATGGCCAAACTAGGTGAAGGAGTGAATTGAAATGGATTAGATAATTTGAACTTGTTCAAGCCATAAAGCCTAACTAGGTCAAGGAGTGAATTGAAATAGATTCGAACTTGTGCAAGCAATATGGCCTAACGAGGTGAGGGAGTGAATTGAAATGGATTCGATCATTTGAACTTGTTCAAGCAATATGGCTTAACTAGTTGGAGGAGTGAATTGAAATGGATTCGATCATTTGAGCTTGTCCAAGCAATATGGCCTAACTAGGTGAAGGAGTAAATTTAAATGGATTCGAATACTTGAGCTTGTTCAAGCAATATGGCCTAACTAGGTGAAGGAGTAAATTTAAATAGATTCGAATACTTGAGCTTGTTCAAGCAATATGGCGTTACGAGGTGAAGAAGTGATTTAAAATTGGTTCGCTCATTTGAACTTGTTCAAGCATTATGGTGTAACTAGATGAAGGAGTGAATTGAAATTGATTCAATAATTTAAACGTATTTTGATTTAATATAGTATAAATTCGTGTGAAGGAGTGCATTCAAATTCTTTCGAACATTTGAACTTGTTGAAGCGATATCGCCTAACTAGGTGAAAGAGTGACATGAACTCGATTCAACCATTTGAACTGGTTCAAGCAATATAGCCTAACTATGTGAAGGATTTAATTGAAATGGATTCGCTAATTTGAACTTGTTCAAGCAATATGGCTTAACTCGGTGAAGGAGTGAATTGAAATAAATTTGATAATTTGAACTTGTCCAAGCACTATAGCCTAACTAGCTGGATGAGCTAATTGAAAGGTATTCGCTCATTTGAACTTGTTCAAGCATTATGGTCAAACTAGGTGAAGGATTGAATTGAAATCGATTCGATCATTTGAACCTGTGGGGGAATTCCACGTGGAATTTCTTTTCCAGCACGGAAGTGAAGTCCTGGCGCTGGAGAAGATTCTAGAAGTTGGTTAGGCTTAAATAGGTAAGCCTCTTCCCCCCTTCCACAAGCGGTAGCCTCGAACCGCGTCCACCACAGACCACCTTTACGCGGGTTAGAATCGCCTCGGCGTGAAGATTCAAGGCCATTCGAGAGTAGCGCTGTTTTCACCTCTCTGCGGGGGAAGCCTCGGATATATAGGGCTCGTCTTCCATGTGGGAGACACAGAGTTGAGGAGTCTCGCCCGGACCCAAGAAGATTTCCCTAGTTCCAAGTCAGGTGCTAACAACAAAGCAAAGTGACGGCTGAACTTTTTGTGTGTTAGAATTAGCGCCAGCCAGTGAGGTAATTCCATTTGACGATTGCTCCCAAGCGATTTTTCCTACTTAACTCATCAACTCCTGGCGAAGCCCTCCTCGTTCGCCCCTCGTTTTCGGGTGGCCGAAATACTCTTCCCTGGACCGGACGTTACCGCTCCCCCCTTCCTTTTGGAGAACCATCATCACGTTAACTTCCCGCTCGGAAGCTCCAAGTACCCTCGCCTCACGTTTATTGCCTGCAGAAGACATCCGTGAAGCCTTTCCCTGACGTCTCACCCGGAATCCTCCGTAAGCCAATCCCTCTCTTCCTTCAGTAACCCAATTAAGTTAATACTCCCCATTTGAATAGTCTCCTTCTGTAATACATTAATTTTTAACTTCATAGTCTGATGCATAACTCAGCAATTTCCCTCTCGTTTACCAATGTAATTTTGCCCCTTAATTCTCTTATTTCATGTAAATAAACTTATATTTTTGTACATGCCTCTTTAAATAACCTTGAGCTTTGCCATTGCCCAAATTTTACTTGACGTCGTTGCACTCTTTTTTCGCTATTCCGCGGTCAAAGCTCGTGGCGTTCCGTCCCTTGTCAGTTTGCCTTTAAGTTATTGGTCCCTCCGCCATAGATATAATATGGTATTGATATAATGTAATGTCATACCACGAAACACTAATTTGAACACTTCGGCTAAATTTTGCCACCTTTAACGCCATCATTTTTGCCCTTTAAATAACCAGGGGGTAGGGAGGGCCCTTGGGGTTTGTCTTTCAACATGAATATGAATTCGATTGTTTGAACCTGTTGACGCAATATCTTTTGCATTAAATATCCTATTGCATCTAAATTATAGTTAGGCCAACAGATAATGTATTGGAATTAGATTAAAAAAAAAACTTGATACAATACTTTTCTTTTTTAGATATTTTATAATATAATTTATTTCTAAACAAATATTTTGAATCTTGCAAACTTATTGTGCAAAATATAGTTAATTTACGTATTACCTACTGAAAATATTGATTATCGGTGTCGCAGGAAAAAATCGGGTTCCTAAAGGGGCCATGAACCAAAACCATTTGAGAAACACTGCTCTAATTAATATGTGCATCTCTATTGCTATTTACATGTTTACTTAGTTTATTCTCAAGAAGTACTAAAACCTATACCGGAATAAGAGAGTTCTTTGTCATCTGTGAAGATGACCTGAAATTGCTAACATTTAAATTGACTATCTCACGCATATGACATTTTGTTACTGATGAAATAACCTTTACTTACAAACCGTTGTGTAATAATTGTGCGAGTGTTATATTTTATTGAGAAGAAGTGAGTAATTTCTGATATTATATACAAAGATGAAACAAAGCAATTTCAATTTGAAATACGTATATTTATCGATAAGCTAAATCATAGTAAAGTGCTATTGACTGGTACCAAGCGTTTCGCCAGAGCTCTAACAACACAGTAAATTAATAAAGACCATTACTGGCGGCAGGAGAGGAGATGTGTTATTTTTCCGATTGAATTACCCCCGAGCGATAACACATTACCACTCAATCCGTCGCCACTATATTTGTATTGAGTATCAAAACGTCTCCAAACCAGTCATTTGATACAGTTGGGGTTTATTCGCCTAAACCTGTATTCAGTCGTGGCCAATTGTAAGAAGCCTCGAGTAGAACTAAGAAGTAGGGAAATTTATAGGTAATAATTGAAAGTATTGGGTCTCAGGTGTATTGTCCTAGAATAATGTATATACAAAAGATTTTCTGTGACAACTTTTCGATTAAATAAGCATTAAGACCCGTAAAATTAATGTAATTGTGTTCAGTACCAGATTTATAGTATTCAGTGTAATGTTTAAGATTATTTTAGTTTAGTATAATGATGTTATATGTTTCCAATTGTACTCTATTGTTGTGATCATCGTAATTTCTCAGAGAAGATTTAGATAAAATATTATTTAATATATTTGTCAAATAATAATTATTAGGATTATTTTTAGTAGGATTCAGTAGACTGTTTGATATGGCTTTTAGTATTTGATGCTATATGTTTTTAATTGTACGATAATGTTGATTTCATAGTCTTATGTTTATGTGCATATTTTCACGCCTATTATGGTATGAGTTGTATGTTAGTGTTAAAGAAATATGAATAAACATGTATTCTCAAATAAAAAAATATTTCCGTAAATAGTGACAGCACGGGTGCATTTGAATGTAATAAGGTACCGAAATTGTGAAAGATTTCTCACTGCGTTGGCGATTTCCGTGATTATGATAGTAACTGTCGTGGTATACGTTGTGGTCGTGATGTACTTCTTTGATGAAGTAGACTTTGATCTAAGAGTGCTAATTTTGTTGTTTTTAGGAAAAGCCGCTTCAACACGTAAGGATAAGAAGGAAACACACAAGAATTATCCAAAAATAAACATATATTTTAAATTTAACACTTACCTATGAAAAAAAAAACAGTAATCACATTTATATCCTCGTCATAAGCTAAAACTCGACTATCCCGGTTGGCCTCAGGCCTATTACAATATCTTCAATGACAAAAATAAACAAATAGGCTACATTTAAACACACCAATTGCCGATTAGTATTTTTATCGCGACTTTTTTTAATTAGCGTTAAACATTAAATTAAAGTACCCTCGTCTACTAGCAAATATGACAGGGGTTCACGCTCAATGGTTTCTACTTCCCTTAAATCGAGAGACGTACTAAACTCATACTATCGCAATATGAATATAAATGTTCTTTCTAACTTACATGACAGGAGGGATCAAGGGGTTGCCGGATGTCGCTGGAGGGCTTATCTCGCGCTTTGGAGGGTTGCCGTGGCCGCTGATTGAATTTCGTAGAGGTGGGATGGCGGATTAGAGGTAGTGTGAAGTCAACTTCATATTGAAACTTTGCCTCTGGTTAAGTTAAGAAAACGGAGAGAGTTACGGTGCTCTTCGCTCCAAGAGCCCTCTTCTGAATGATCTTGACGCCTCTTGGTGTCTGATTCTTCAACGTAGGGTGTCCACCTAGATTTGGGGGTATTCGGTGAGATGTTTACCCTAATTAAAGATCGGACCCTCGTAGGGGCTGGGTTTTTCTCCTCTCACTCTTACGGAGCTTGAGATGTGAGAGTCACTCGAGTGTGAGCGGGTTTACTTTTCTACAGTTAGCCTTCTTCTAAGTCTGTAAAGGATTCTTCGGTATGGCACCGATACAAAACTTGACGATTTATGTTAATTCGGCCTGGGGAGGGGGGATCGATTTTTCTCAATCTGATCTTCTCGTTTCTGAAGGAAATCGTCTTGTATAGCTGAAGGATCGATCTTCACGAACGGAACCTTCTTCTTTCTTATCGAATTCTAATCCTTCTCTTTCTTTCCGGGGCTTATTTATAGGCGGACCACCGCCCCATCTAAGGGCAAAGGGGCGAGGCCACAGAGGGGAGCGCAAATGGTGAGTTCGCATCTGGTGAGAGCGAGAAGTGCAGAGGTTGGCACTGAGGTGCCCAAGTCGGCTTGCTAATTAGAGAGACTCTCAACTGCCACCCTCCTTGGCGTGCCTTTTGACTAGCACTGCTTTTTTGCGACATAACCACGGGTTTATGGGTCTCGTAGGTAATTGGATCGTTAGAGCGTCGTTTAAGGGCCTTATGTGGTCTCCTTAACACGGATGGTTGCTCCACTACCTAAGCAGCGGGGAGATCAAACAGGGTAGGCAGTTACTGTTATTCGCTGGCTACCGTTCCCACGATTCTCCTCATGGAGCTCGCTTCTCCGGCTTTCTCCGGGGTCACCCTGTATATACAATAAAAATTTGAAAAATATAAAACATTTTAAAATAAATTAATGCAAGGAGAGTGTACAAATTTAATGTGATTTAGAACTCATATAGAATGTATACAAATTACGTTCATATATATCTGTTATTTACCGCCGTATATGCGGGCCGTTTACATAAAAAGGAATTGAAAAGTGCCTAAAGATGATGAGTAATACATAGGAAGAAACATACAAAAGAAGTAGGGTACATCTGAACATTTTCCACGTTCCCGCCGAAAAATAGAGTACTGGATCCCAGATCACCTTTACCCAGCCTGCAATCAATAAATACAGCTTTGATTTAAGAAGAAAAAGAACTTTGGTGTCAGTTCCTCACGTAAAAGGCACTCCCAGAAGAATCGAACCGGTAGCCACCAAACCGAACCAAGAAACCTATTTGGCTACTCAGAAATGGTACCAAAACTCGGTGACAAATTACCTTTATGTAGCCATTTCTCTACAGTAGCGAAAGGGTGAAAACGCCATCCGAAAAACATTAGCTCGATATTTCTTATATTTTTTCATATGCGAATTTAATTAAATTTTTCTGTGTTGTTACCCTGTTGTGGATGGTTTGGTCGAGCTAGTTCCCGGTGTGATCACCAGGAACTAGCTCGAGGATGAGCTGCTTCTTAGTCCCTTCTCTTGGTAGCTTGGCCTCTTGCCGGGGACTTCGTAGCCTTGCTGACTCACGTATTCTACCACGTTTTTTCAAAGTTTTTGGTATATATATGTCGTCACCCCACTGAGGTAGGGGTAGGAGGGGGGGAGGATTTGTGGACAGGCCGCATGAAGGTTCATCCTCCAACGGTTTTTCTCAGGGCGTCGTACAGATGGCTCGGTGGGACCTTCTTGGTTTCGGATGATGCTCCTCTAACTTCGCCTCTGAGGTGAAATTGAATACCCGCTCTTAGGGGCAATCTTGCAGTTTTAAACCGATGTTATGGTCTCCCGTCCGATCTGAGCTGATAAGCGCCTTCTGTGGTCTCGAAAGATCGTTTAGCTCTTCGTTGGGAGGAGGGGCGAGAGCGACGTGGTTAAGAGTTTGAACCATGGCGTCTACACTGCCCGGATGTTTGTGGTCAACGTCCCGTCCAGTGACTCGACTGTGAAAGGGAGGGGGTCTATTTCCTCACAGCTAGTAATGGATGTAAAGGCCTAACCATACCGAATACAGACGAAGCACACCCTTATGACAGCCTAAGACAAGGAGCAGAGAAAGGCTATGGCAGTCAAGTTACTGGAGAAGATTGAGGAGACCCCAACTTTTCTTAACCTACTTTGGACCTCAGATGAAGCTCACTTCCATCTCGAAGGAAAGGTAAACTCGAAGACAAATATCTTCTCGGGGGCCTACAGAACAAATGAGGTAGCTCCCAAGCCCCTACACTCACCTAAGTGCACGGAATGGATTGCAATCTCAGCCAGAGGCATCATCGGACCATTCTTCTTCAAGGAATCTGGCGCGACAGTAACAGTCACCAAGGAGCGGTATGTGTAGGTCCTCAAAACCTCCAAGAGGGAGCTGCAAACCATGTTCCTGTCGCTTATGGGGAAGTTCTAATTGTAGCAAGATGGAACAAGCTCTCACACCTCAAACATGTCCTGAGACTGGCTGAAAGAGAACTTTGGTGGACGTGTGATCAGTCTCAAGACTGATTTTGAGTGGGCACCCCACATCCCAGACATTAGCACCCCCAGATATATTTCTCTGGGGTATCTTAAAGACAAAGTGTAGGCAGGGATACCCAAGACCCTAACAGAACTTAAAGAAGCCATCAGGGAGGAGATCAGAGCCATTAGTCAGGCGGTTTGTAATGACGTCATGGACAACTTTGTGCTGCACCTTAAGAAATGCACAGAGCTAAATGGAGGTCATCTCAAACACGTGTTCTAGAATAAAGAAGAAAAGTCCAAAGATTCTCATGTTTTAATATAATGCTTTTAAACACAATAAACTAGTTATCACCAAAGTTTCATTCAATCCTTACAGAAAATTAAGAAATGAGGCCTATCGAAATTTAAGGCCCATTTTGGGAGGTCACCCTGTAGTTTGTTTTTAATTAAAGCTATATCAATTCAAACAAAGCCATTATATCAAGTGTTTTAAAAAAGATTAAAGTTATTTAAGGGTTATTTCGATATTTAATTAGCCGGCATGGTGATGTCTTGGAATGATCGCTTCTCTATTTGCCAAATGCAAGCATATCTCTCATTTTAGGGATCAAAGCACAAATTCTCGTTTAAATCCTCGATTAATTTGAATTGAATTAAATATCTGGAAGTTATTGATTGGTAATTATAATCTACAGTCTTTTACACAGATTGTTTATTTATTCAACCAAAAATATTATATTTCTGTCTTTTTATTTCTTTTTAAAACGGTACTAAAATTCCCCAAGAGTTTTCGGAAAGAAAAAAATTATTTACCTAGAGGTACAAATAAGAAAGTGATTACCAAAATCAAAGTAATTTGGAAAATAATATGACTAATATGTTTATTCTTTTTATGTTATGAGATATATAAATTATAATGTTGACGGTATTTACTGCTATAAAATTTACTAATTGCTTTTCGAATGGAACGTTGAACCTCATGAGAGGGTTGATTTTAATCTCGAGTTTCAAAGCTCATAAAATCCAGTACGAGCACGACTCATTTCTTTAAGTGGTCTGACAGTATTTTAAGGCGCTCGCTATTATTTTGTAGTTTTATATATTTATTAATTGCAGTTTTCATCACTCGCACAGATAACACCAGCTTGAAACAGAACACCAACAAAAAAATGGTCATTGGACCACTGTCCATTCGGACATTTCCCAAAAGAGAAGTAGGTAATACTATACGGGAACACTGCTCTTTTTAGACTACTTATCCACTCGGATTCCTTTACATCAAATTTTATTTTGGTTTAACGTGAACCCATTATAAGATTTCATAAAGCACTTTAAAATGCTAATTTCTAAGGTTTCTTTGAGTCTCTTATTCCATATTACTATGTAGTTCCTACAATTCTTTAGCTCAAAAAATGGATTAGTCTTATGCATTACTTTTTGTAAAATAGCCAATTTAATAGAAATTCTCTGATCTTTAACATTTTTTACTTTCAGCTGAAGGTGAAAAAGGCCATAACATTAAAATATAATTTTATAAACATATCCTTGTGGCGTAATTGTCTTCCATACCCCTGAGAGATTGCTTGTAGTTTGAAAACTACTGTAGTTAAGAATTGGTATTACTCTCTCGTTCCCAGCACAACTTCCGAAGGCAACGGTCATGCCTGACGAACCTTGTGGAATTCTTCCACTTCGTGTTTAGTGAGCACGATAGGGACAAGGCGGTGGATGTGGTCTACTTAGACTTTCACAAAGCCTTTGATAAGGTACCACACCGCCGACTTCTCCGAAAAGTGCGAACGCTGGGCATAGACGGAAAAGTGACCGGCTGGATCGAGAGCTGGCTAAGTGGCAGACGGCAACGGGTGGTTCTGAATGGACAGGCTTTTGAGTAGGTGCCCGTTACTAGCGGGGTGCCTCAAGGTTCTGTCCTGGGACCACTACTATTCATCATCTACGTCAACGACATGGACGGTGACATGGTTGCCAAGATTTCCAAATTTGCCGACGATACCAAGCTTAGTATGAACGTTGCAAAGGATGGAAATACTGCCCGCCTGCAGGAAGATCTTGTGAAGATTTGGGAGTGGTCGGACACGTAGCAAATGCCTTTTAACGTGAACAAATGCAAAGTGATCCATATCGGCCACATAAACCCCCAATCTCAGTATATCCTTAAGGGCACTGCTCTTGAATCGAGTGACACTGAGAAGGACTTGGGTGTAACTATCACTAGCGACCTCAAGTTCTCGAAACAGAGCATCAAGGCAGAGAAGAAAGCCCAAAGGATGTTAGGCTACATAAAGCGCCAGTTTGGATACCGTAACAAGGAGATAGTACTTTGTCTGTACAACTCCCTCATTCGGCCGCCCCTGGAGTATGCCGTACAATTTTGGAGTCCTTCGTTTTGAAAGGATATCGCAAGGTTGGAACGCGTACAAGCCAGGGCAACCAAGCTGATTCCCTCTTTTCGACATAAAAGTTATGAGGATAGACTAAGGGAATTAAATCTGTTCTTGCTGGAAACCCGTTGACTGTGTGGTCAGCTCATCGAAGTTTTCAAAATACTTCGAGGGTTCGACAATGTTGACTACCGGGATATTTTCACACTGAGTGAGAACAGAACGCGCAATCACGGCTTAAAACTTGAACTGAAGCGTTACAACCGCAATCTGTGTGGAATTTTTTTTACTTACAGTATTTGCGGTAAGTGGAACGCACTTCCAGTGGAAGTTGTCAACAGTGAATCTGTTGACCAGTTCAAGTCAAGACTAGACAAAGTCTTGAAAAGTGGCAGTTTAGGGACGCAAAACAATTGAGCAGCCTTGTGCCTGCTCGATTGCTAGTCCAAAGCTACCCTCTTTGAATGAACCGTAAGGTCTCCTAGGGTACTTCCTTTCCTTGTTGTATCAAAACTCCTCACTCTCCCTAATAAGGGTATTATTTTCAAATTCACTAAACCTTTGTTCACCACATTATGAATTACGATATCAACTCGTGTAATTGCTGCAACAATCCTGTAATCCTCCAAAATTATGTACATCCATAGGATGCCCAGTATCTTCATAATTAAGATTTAAGGATAGTTCAGTGTTTCCTTCTGAGTCACAAATAATTGAGTGTACTCCAGAAACCCATTCTGGGGACCCTGTAAACGGACGTGAATAAACACACTATGACTTCAGTAGACCTATGAGCTTATGCATGTTTTAGTCAAAACTGGCCTTAAACTGATCTACTGCGTTGCTGTTAACAACTTCTGTCGGAGGGGGGGAAGGCATTTCAAAATTCCAATTCCTGTATGAGAAAAGGTTCTCGCCAAGATTCCAATGTAACACATTAATTCAAATTTGTAGCCATGAGAAACTTGACTCAATTTTATAGTAAATAAACATTCTGACTAATTACAAATTTACTTCTCGTAGGATATTCTTAAAATCTGTTAACATAAGTGTTAAAGATATACTTTGACCTAAATGAGCTATATGGAGACAAGGAAATGAGGGCTAGAGAAACTTGAAAGAGAATAAACAGAATAATACAATAGGCGAAAGATCACATATTAAAATATTACCACAGATCAGTCGTGGAGGGAGAATCTAAACCCACCAGGAGGAATAATGGTATTTCAAACAACGAATTTTAACTCTTTACGGGGGATTTTAGCCCCTGATATGGTATCCAAATAGGAAACATACCCTTGAATCACATAATCAAAAGGTGCGGCCAACATAACTCCCTGAATGATATCATACACACTAACACAGATATTCGCCATGACCCATTGATCTAGAGTGAAACCTTGTCGCAATAAAGAGGCTTCAAATTACAAGGTCGTTAAAAATAACAAATGAAATATACGAAACCTTAAAATCTGTTTTGTATGGTCGTCCTTAGTACAACCAACTTAAGGGAAAAACTATGAAAAAGAGACGAATTAGTTCACGGGGACAGAGAGGAATCTACTAAAACAAAAGGGTGGTTCCAGAGTGCGACATTTGACCATGGAAAAAGGTTAAGTAAGGTCAAAGGTTATTGCTATTGATATAGAACCCTTATCAATTGCATGGAGAAGATCGTTAGTCAAATGCAATAGTTTAAAAAAAGGCAACTGACAATTGTTATTATTATTTATTAAACACGCAACAAGCGATGTGAATCTTAATTATTTTTTAGAGGACACTAAGGCGGAGGCTTTATAATTTTGATTTAAAAAGACAAATAACGATGGTGATTTAAAAAAATATAAAACAACTAACAATGAAGATTTTAAATATTTATAAGTCAGATTTCCATGTGATTTTAATTTGTAAAGGAAATAACGATAGTGATTATTTTTTAATTATTTACCCTCTTAAACGGCCTGTAGCTCTGAGGAATTTTAAAAAATGCAATTAAAGATAAGGATTATTAATTATTTAAAAGACAATTGACAATGTTCATTAATAAATTTTGTTTTTCAGGCAACTAACGCTGAAGAATTATAAAAGTTAATTAACAATGTAGATTTGTTTTAAAGGTAACTAACAAATATGTTATAATTTTTTTGGAAAGACAACTAAAAATGAGCATTTTTATTTAATTTTAAAAAAATACAACTAAAGATGACGATTATTAATTATTTAAAAGAAAATTGACAATGTTGATAAATAAATGTTATTTTTAATGCCACTAACGCTGAAAAATTATAAAAGTTAATTCACAATATAGATTTCTTTTAAAAGTAACTAAAAAATGTGTTTTAATTCTTTATTATTTTTAAATACAACTAAAAATGAAGAATTTTTTATTTAACTTTTTAAAAAAGGAAAACTAAAAATGGAGATTTCAATTTTTAAAGACAACTAACAATAAAGTTTGTTAAATTTATTTTTTTAAAGCAACAACGGTATATTTTTAAAAGGAAACTAACGATGGTCATTTATTTACCTTTCTATGAAGGAACTAACGATATCGGTATTTAATTTTTTAAAGGCAATGATTTATATTTGTCATTTTTTAAAAAGAAAACTAACCACCGTTTTAAAATTTTAAAAAGACAATTAAGAATGATACTAAATAATTTGTAATTTTAAGGAGACTAAAGATAGAGATTTAAAAAGTAACTAACTATGGGAATATTTAGTTTTTTAAAGACAACTATCAATAAGAATTTCAAATTTTCTTTTTTTAAGCCAAAAAAGGCAGGAGATTTTTGTTATGTAAATAAAGGTGAGGGTTTTTGTTTTAAAATTATTATAAGACAACAAAAGACGGGAATTTCACATTTTAAAAAGATTAATAAAAACACTAAGGATTTAAAAAAAATACTTTTAAAGGCAACTAATAATGTGAATTTTAAAAATAAATTAACGATTCTTATTAGTTCCTAATTCTTTACTTTCCTTAAATAATTTTAAGGGAGTGTTTAAATATTGAAAATACAACTAACAATTCGAATTTTTAATTTTAAAAAATCTCAAAGGATGGACTTTTTAATTTTTAAAAAGTCAACTATTTTTGCCGATTATAATTTTAATTTATTTTTAAAACAGCTAATGATCAAGGTTTTTGAAAAGTAACTAAAGAGGGCGATTTTTATTTTTAAAGGTAACTGAAAAGTGAGAGTTATATTTTTTTAAAAGTCAATAACAATGAGGATTTTATTTTAAAGTTAACTAGCTATAAAATTTTATTTTTAAAATGTTTAAAAGACAACTTTTACCAAAAAAATTAATAACAATACAGACTTAACCTTTTTTTTAAAACAAACAACTAACGATGTAGATTTTAATATTTTTAAAGGACAGACAAATTAGGATTAATAATTTTCTAAGTCAGGATGAAGGTTTTTAGCAATAACATCCTAACTATTCGGCAGATTCTAACGAAATTTGAAACCCTTATGTTGATTTATATTCCCTTTCCGAAGGTCAGTCCAGAAATTATTGAAAGTTTGAAGAGCACCCGACTTAGAGCTGTTGAAGTTGTTTAAAGGCAAAAAACAACATAAGTTTTGTTTTTTAAAAGACAAAAACGATCCGGACTTAAAATATTTAAAGACTACGAACGATTTGACTTTTAAATTTTGGTTTCAAAAGGCAACAAATTTTAGAGATATTTATTTGATTATAGGCAATCTATGATTTTTAAGTGCAACTAATAGTAAAAACCTTTATTTATCATATATATTTTTTAAGGCAACTAACGAATAGGATTAATATTTTAAAAGGCAAATGCCGATGGAGTTTCTAAAATTTCTTATGCAAAAACTGAGGCCAATTTTACGTTTCTTATTTAAACATCGGGTTCCACCGAAGATCCGAATGATCACCAAATCTCCGAAGATCTTAAGAGGATTCATGCAAATCCTATAAGGATAACCTAAAGAATCATAGTGTTCCACCAAAGATCCTAATGATCCCCAAATCCCGGAAGATCTTAAAAGGATCCATGCAAATCCTATAAGGATAACCTAAAGAATCATAATGTTCCACCAAAGATCCTAATGATCCTCAAATCCCCGAAGATCTTAAAAGGATCCATGCAAATCCTATAAGGATAACCTAAAGAATCATAAGGTTCCAAAGAAAATCCCAATGATCCACAGATCCCCGATGATCTCAAAACGATCTAAGCAAATTATATAAGGATAACCTAAGCAATCTTTAGGTTTCATCGAAGATCCCAATGATCCCCAAATCCCCGATGATCTCAAAACGATCCAAGCAAATCCTATAAGGATAATCTAAAGAATCATTAGGTTCACCAATTATCTAAAAAAAATCCTTAAATCTACGCAGATTTAAAATTGATATCAACGATCGTTCGATGAATCCTCAAGGATCATAGAGATCCACTAAGGATCCTGAGAATACCAAAGCCCCCAAGGCTCTCAAAAAAGATTCTTCGGGAATTCCTTACTGTTCCTAAGGATCCCCCAATATCCTAAGAATCCAGAAAGCCACGAAGAGCTTAAATGGATCTGATCGATCCCTCAAGGAATGCCCAATGATCCTAAGAATTCACAAAATATCCTGAGAACACCGAACTCCCAAAGGCTCTCAAATTGTCCTAAACGATCAATCAAGACCCCCTCCCCCTCGGTGGGATAATATTTGCTGCATTTCCTTCGAAACAATTCGTTTTGATTTATTGATCACCGCCGCCCTCAAACAGTCTTATATTCCATTATGAAGAATCTACGAATAATATCGGCAGTATCCGAATGATCAATAAAGATCTAGAAATGATCACCAGAACAGAAGTATTACTTGATTAAGATTTACCTTTTTAAACAATTTGTTTAAATTTTATTTTTTGGCTTTGGAACAATTAGGTTTGATTTATTAGTGATCCTTGGCCCTCAGAGGCAGTCGTGGATGCCATTTTGAATAATTGGTCTCAGATCAAAGCTTAAATTTAAGTTACTTTGGGGCGTTTCATTGGGTTCACCGCCCCTAAAAACTTGATATGGACATATTAAGAACGCGGAAAGGAAAAAGGAAAGAGGATTTCTATTACTTTTGTTTTTTATTAACAAAGACCCGTTCAATACAAAGCGGTTGGAAGCTTTTACGTACAGGTTTTGGCATCATTAGATTAAATTGGGATTTTAATCATGAATTGGACATGTTGAGTATCTCTTCCCAAGCGTGTCGATTAATGTATATTTGTTCCCCTCCCGGGAATCCTTCCAGATGAAGAAGGGTGTATTATAAATAAGTACAATGTATTGATTTTATTTCTTTTTAGAAGGGAAGAACTAATGATGGCTTTTTAACAGGATAGAAAAGTTGAATTGAGTGATAATTTTAAGTGAGGCCAAAATGTGCAAAAGAAGAAAAAAGGCAATTCTTATGAAGCGAGAGACCGGGCAAACGCCTTCACACCATGGCAAGAATACAATCCGGTCTTGCGGCATGGGGAGAGGGGTCATTAACCAGCAAGCCTGTGCTTAGTACTTGTTTTTCCAGTGATTGGGGGGGGTGTGAGTGTTCTGATGGGAAGACCAAGGGAATGGGAGGAATAACTATGTCTGATGCGGGGTAGTAAGGGTTGTGTGAGTGGGTGTGGAGTGGTGGGAGAAGGTGGGAGAAGGTGGGAGATGCAGGTGGTGACTGGTGGTAGGAGATAGGGTGAGAGGTGGTGGTAGGGAAGTGAGGTGGAGGCATTGTTGCTAGGTGGGCAATGGTGGAAGCGGTAGCATCCCTTTCAACCTCTATGGATGACCTACGGGAAATCTTGGAGAGTGGAGGAAGAGAAAAATTGATGGAAGAAGTAATTTCGTTGTTATCATTTTTTTTTTTTTCTCACTTCTCAATCTCATCATTTACACGCCACTTAGACCCAACTGCGAGTTTTATATGTTGTTATAACAGTTAAAGTCGAGTATAAGTTTTGACCAACTTCGGTACCTACTTAACCTTCAAATCACCTTGGTAACCTTGGTAACTCTTCCTGAGCAGCTTCTAGGATTTAATGAGGTGTAGTATGTGGAGGGCTAGGGGGTTATAGTTGTGTAGCAGGTCCCCTTCCCGCCCCCAAGAATCCTTTCCTTGAAATCGAGAAGCGATCAATATCTGGGAAGCGAAACAAAGACATTTCGAGTTCTTTGTCGTTGGGACAAAGACCTTTGGGCTAATTCGCCCTACGGCTCTTTCTCCCATGCCCACCCACGCCCATGTAAAAGCGTGACCTCACAACCACACCTCCACATTTGAATATGCTGCATCCATGCATCCACCGGCATACACCTTCAGGGGTATGGGTGGCATACGCACAGGACCAACGCCCATACCCACCTGAATATACACACACCCGTGCCAAGCCATTGTAAAAGGTGCGCTCGCCCTGCCAGCACGTGTGAATAATTCACCTCATTGCGTGTACTACACTCCTAGTCCATACACACTCTTACACACACTTGTTAGAATTTCTTTCTTGAAGCTAAGAAGAGAAAACCAACGATGGAATCTCAGCCAGAGAGGTTGTAAGGAAAGTGGTGAAGTTGGATGAAGTGGAAGTGTGTGAAAGTGCATCGGATCTACCTACGGTATGAGGGAAAGTAATCTTTCAGATGTTCGATAAAATAGGGGTTTCCATCCTATACCTCACACTCCGTTGCTAAGCACTCTTTCTCTCTCTCTCTCACACACACACACACACATGCACACACACGCACGGCATACTCACACGTCCAAACGACGACTTTGGAACTGCAAGCGAAACCTCTTCTAATACAACATTTCATTTTCCTGCGGGTAACATACTTTAGACATAAATGAGGACGAGGGGAAGATAATCGGGACAGGCAACTGAAGGCGCAACACACCCTTACGGCCTCAGCGCCTCTGCAGTCACAAACTCAATTGAGACTACCTGGGCTTTATTACTTCAAGAGATCTGGCTTCTCCCCCCTCCCTTTGCGACACTTTCTTGCATGCCTGTTTGCATCTCTCTTGACCAGTGGGTAATTTTGCAGGCTAGTCGCCGACTAGCATTCGTTCATTCACACACGGTCGGAACCGGGAGGGGCAGAAACGGGTTCACCCCTTCTTCTTCGATCCTGTTGGTGGGGAGAGGGGGTAAACTTCTTCCCACACTTACCTCCTTTTCACTGCCCCCACTCTCTTTTCCTATCTATCATTTTCCACGTGCGGAAAAGGATGGGGGGACTGCAGGAGGATCTGCGCCAATATGTCTTACATATATTTTGACTTGCCCCAACTTTACCACTTTCTTCACAGAACTTTCTTTAGAAACCTTCTGCGGTAGATGCTCTCGTTGGTTTTGGCTTTAAATGCGAATAAAAATCCAAAATGAGGCCGATTCAGCTCAATAAATCCCCAGATGGGATTGGCTCACGTTCAGCCACTTAGTGGTAATTCCCCCCCCCCCTCCTTCCGGCACCTTTTCATGGATTTCTTTATTATTGGGGTTCTGTTTTCTTATTATTTGGAGTTTGTTTTGTATTCTAGTTCGGAATTCTTTTTAGCTTTTGTTTTTTGTATTCTTTTTAGGTGGGGTTTGTTTTGGTTTCTTTTATTTAGAAAATTTCTATTTTAGAGCGTTTACTTTTAGTTCTAGTTTTTCTTTTGTTTTTTAGTCTGGTTTTCTTTTTCATTGGGTTCGTTTTTTGTTGTAGTCAGGGTTTTTGTTTCTTTTTAGTTGTGTTTACTTTTCTTTTTAATTTGATTTTTGTTTTCTCTTTAATCTAGATTTTTCTCTTCTTTTAATTAAGTTTTGTTTTCTCGTTTAAGGGGGGGGGGAGAATTTAGTTTTAGTTTGTAGGTTTGGTTTTCGATTTTGTTGGTGTTTTGTTTTGTTTTAGTTAGACATTTGTTTTCTCGTTTAGTTGTTTATTCTTTTCATTTTAGTTCGGTTTTTGTCTTCTTTTCTTTTTAGTTGGGTTGTTGTCTTCTTTTAGGGTAGGTTTTTGAGTTGTTTTTATTTTAGTTGGTGTTTGTTTAAGTTCTTTTTTTCATAATTAGTTTGTATGTTTAAATTGGAGTATTGTTTTTTTGCGGTCTTGTTTTGTTTTGAGTTCCGATATTGCTTTGTTTTAGTTAGGAGTTTCTTTTATTTCATATTTTAGCTGTTTTCTTTTCGTTTCAGTTGTTTTTTTGTTTTCTTCTTATGATTTTTTGTTCTTTTATTTGGAAATATGTTTTTTATTTTAGAGAAGACTTTTCTTTTTAGTTCGAGTTTGTTTTTTGTTGTGATTTTGTTTTATTTTTGTTTTTGTTTATGATTTATTTTATTTTTTAGTTATTTTTTCTTTTCTTTTTAGGGTTAGGTTTCGTTTGGTTTTATTTTGAGTTTATTTCTACTTTGGTGTTTTTTTGTAAGTTTATAGGTTTGGTTTTCTTATTAAGTTTTGTTTTGTTTTTAGTTGGGGTTTAATTGTTTTAGTTTCGTTTTAGTGTGATTTTATTTTATTTTTAGTTGTGTTTGTGTTGTTTTATTATTTGAAAATTTGTTTCCTATTCTATTGGTATATTCTTTTTAATGTTTTTTTTATTTCATTTTAGTTGTGTTTTGTTCCGTTTTTAATTTTGTTTTTGTGTTGTTCTAATTAAAGTTTGGTTTTTAGTTGCTTTTTCTTTACTTTCTAGTTGTGTCTTTGTTTTCTTTTTAGGGTGGGTTTTTGTTTTCTTTTATTTTGACTATTATTTTCTATTTTAGGTTTGGTTCAATTATAAGTTAGTGTTTTTATTTAGTTTTTTTTTAGTTGGAGTTTTATTTTGTTTTAGTTAAGAGTTATTTGATTTTTATGTTTTTCATTTCGTTTTAGTTAGATTTATTTCTTTTTAAGGTGGGTTTTTGTTGACATATTATTTTGAGTTTTGTTTTCTACTTTAGCCTCGGGTTTCATTTTAGTTCGTATTTTCTTTCCTTTTTACTTAGTTTTTTTACTTTAGTTGGAATATGTTCTGTTTAGTTAAGATATGTTGTCTTATTTAATGGTTTTTCGTTTCCTTATAGTTAGGCTTTTGTTTAGTTTTATTTTGATTTTGGTTTTCTAAATTAGTGGGGTTTCTTTTAGTTTGTGGTTTTGATTTCTTTGTGTTTGGGAGTTTAATTTGTGATAGTGAAGCTTTTGTTTTCTTTTTTCTAGTTTTCCCTTTTTTTTAGTTATTCTTTTATTTTAATTTTGGGGTGTGTTTTGGTTTTAAACTATTTTTGTTAGCGATTTTATTGGCGTCTTTCTTTAATTTGGGTTTTTGTTTTAATTTTAAGTTTGTTTTTTGTTTTTAGTTCTTTTTTTTAGTTGGGATTTTGTTTTGTTTATGTTGGACTTTTATTTTCTTTTTAATTGTTTTTTTCTGGTTATTTGGAGTTTTTGCTTTTAGTATTTATTTTGTTCATTTAGTTTATCTGTTTTTCCTTTACTTTGGTTTTCCACTTTTAGTTTGGTTCTTGTTTTTTTAAATTGTTTTAGGGGGGGGATTCGTTCTGATTTTGGTAAGTGTTTTGCTTTCGTTTTCATTGCGTTTGTTTTTTAGTAATTTGTTTTCTTCTAGATGAGTTTGTTTTCTTATTAGTTGTGGTTTATTTTATTTTCATTTTGGTTTGGTTTTCTTTTAGTCTAAGTTTTGTTTTTGTTTTATTTGAGTTTTTTCCCTCTTAGTTGAGGCGTCTTTATTTTTACTATCCGTCTTTTTTGTTATATTTTGAGTTTTGTTTTATTTTATTTTACATTTTGAGTTTTGTTTTATTTTATTTTACTTTTTTTTTCTTTTTAGTTGGTTGATTCTTTTTCGTTGTTTCTTGTATTGTAATTTTGTCTTCTATTTTGGTGGTGGTTTTTGTTGTTTTGTTTTTATAGTTTTCTTTTTAGTTTTGGTTTGGTTTGTTATTTTTTTATTTATAGGTTTTGTTTTACGTTATTTTTTAGTTTCATTAGTTTTTTCTTAATTGGGGTTTGTTATTTTATTTTATTTTTACTGGAGATATCTTTTTAGTTTGTGTTTGTTGGGTTTTATTTTAGCATTTTGTTCTTTTTATTCAGGGTTTTTTTCATTTTAGTTGTTTTTTGTTTTATTTTAGCTGGGGATTTGTTTTTTAATTAGGGATTGGTTTCTATTTAATTGTATGTATTCTTTTAGTTGAGATTTTGTTTTGTTTTTAATTGGGTATTTTATTTCTAATTGTTTGTCTTTTCTATTTAGTGGTATTGTTTTATTTGTGAGTTCGTTTTAGGTTTACTGTTTTAGTTGGATATTTTGTTTGTAGTTCTTTTTGTTTTATTTTTGGTTGTGCTTTTGTTTTATTTTATCTTAAGTTGTTTTGCTTTATTCAGTTATTTCCTTTTTAATTGGGTTTTTTTTTTTAATTCGGTGGTTATTTTGTTTTAGTGGGGTTTTTTTGTTAGTTGGATGCTTTCGTTGATTTTTTTTCTATTTTTAGTTGCGGTTTTGTGCAATCTACTGGTCACCGGAAAAGCCCTTTAGCATAATATTTAAGTTATATTTACATACAACTAATATAAAATACTACCAGGAAAAAATGACTAAACAAAACATACCCAAATTCTTCTCACTCGGCTAAAAATACCAGGCGATTAAAATACATCAATATTGCAGATGGCGCCCATCCTAAACAAATCCGCATCCAGCTCACAACATCCATCTATCCCTTCAAGTGAGCATGGCAACATCACAAAACCTTGCCATACATCCATATCTATATCAAACCAGTCAAAACAGTCATCTTTCTCCAGAATTTGACCTCCCCAACGGTTCACTATTGGAATCACACGATTTCTCCAGATTAGTCGAACCAAAATGTGCCTTACATCTAGTTTTTGCCGACAAGCTTACTGTGGGAAAATTCCACGTGGAATTTCTTTTCCAGCATGGAAGTGACGTCCATGCGCTAAAGAAAATTCTAGAATTTGATTAGGCTTAAATTGGTAAGCCTCCTCCCCGCCATCCACAAGCGGTAGCCTCGAACCGCGTCAACCTCGGACCACCTTTTCGTGGGTTAGAATCGCCTGGGCGTGTAGATTCGAGGCCATTCGAGAGTAGCGCTGTTTCCCCCACCCCTGCGGGTGAAGCCTCGGATATATAGGGCTCGTCTTCCAGGTGGGAGACACAGAGTTGAGGAGTCCCACCAGGATCCAAGAAGCATTCCCCTTGTTCCAAGTTAGGTGCTTAAAAACGAAGCAAAGTGACGGCTGAACTTTTTGTTTGTTGGAATTAGCCTAGCCAGTGAGGTAATTCATTTGAAGATCGCCACCGAGCGATTTTTCCGACTCTACTCATCAACTACTGTTGAATCCCTCCTCGTTCCCTTCTTGTCTTCGGGTGGCCAAAATACTCTTCCCTCGACCGGACGTTACTGCCCCCATCCCTTTTAGAGAACCGTCATCACGTCAACTTCCCGCTCAGAACCTCCGAGCGCCCTCGCCCTCACGTTTATTGCCTGCAGAAGACATCCGTGAAACCTTACCCTGACGTCTCACCCGGAATCCTCCGTAAGCCAACCCCTCTCCCCCTTCAGCAACCCCCATTTGAGTTAATCCTCCCCATTGGAATAGTCTTCTTCTGTAACGCATTAATTTATAACTTCAGAGTCTAATGCATAACTTTGCAATTCCCCCCCCCCCTCCTCATTTACCAATTTATTTTTGCCCATTGATTATCTTATTTTATGTAAATAAAATTATATTTTTGTACATGCCTCTTTAAATAACCTTGAGCTTTGCCATTGACCAAATTTCACCTAACCTCGTTGCACTCTTTTCTCACTGTTCCGCGCGTAGAAACTCGTGGCGTTCCGTCTCTTGCCGGTTCGCCTTTAAGTTATTAGTCCTTTCCCCCATAGATATAATATGGTATTGATATAATATAATGTCATACCACGACACTTACACATCGCGAATACTTGATTCACCCGACTCATATCCACTAAAAACCTACCTTTTTAATCTCTTCTCATATCTTCTGTTATTTATTATGAATCAATCGCAATTTATCCACATATCTCGCCTAAAACAATCAACGACCTGCTTTCCTGTAATTCTTACATCTATCTTTGTTTTTCTCACTTATCCCATGGCGCTATCAGTGTATTTTTACAATACTCAAGCACTGTTAAATTTGAAAAGATTTTTAAATCAAACCATTAGATCTACTACATTAGAAAATCCTCGCAATTTTAGCATCTCAGCTACTACATAATCTACACCTAGTGCCTTCAAATTGCTCAGCTTCCCCCCCCCCCCATCGCCTACTACTTGCCTAATTATCGTTTGCATAACTTGATATATCAACCGGCTTTTACCCTCCTATTTATTATATTTAAATTTGTATCTTGTTGTATACCTACATTACCAAAGTATTCTCCCCATCTACTTTTGTCCCTACTCTTTACAATTATCATTCCATTCGTATCTTTGATATTAACAAAGTTATCCATATCTTGGTTTCTCACTTTCTACCAAAATAACTTCAATCTCTACATTTGTCGTGTTTTGATTTATAACCAGCTTTCTGCCATTTTTGCCTCCCTGTACACATTAACACGATTCTTCCTCTCTGCTAATATGCTCTATGAAGAGAATTTGTAATTATACATCATGTTCATGTTCCTGTTCAACTGCACGTTACACAGAAAAGCATATGGCCAAGGATTTGGGGGATGCGTCTTCCCAAACCTTCCCCCCGTATCCAGAGTAGTTTCCTTTTACGACACACGCCTTTAATTCGTTGTAGGGCTCCTTTGGCCCTACATACAAGTCAATAAATGTGTTGTACCATCTTAAGATTGATTGATTCCACCTATCTTAAAACTATGGCGCCTCACTGTGATACTGTAAATCCAAAATTAGTGGTTAAGCTCGTACCAGTACAGCGACGTCACGTGTACATTCTCCCGTGCTATCCTTCAAGGTGTGTTTTCCGCATATGTTGACCTTCCCGCTCGGATGATGTGACGATGAGTGACTTTGGAAGGGAGCGTTTGCCGCTGCCCTTTCCTCCGTCCGTCGAGATCAAGCGGTCGCGTCGGAGTCCCGCCAGAAGAAAGGTCAACGCTCGACGGGTCGCAGCCGCCGAGTCCTACTCCTGAAAGGGAAACTTTCGAGGACGCAGTTTCTTCTCCTATCCACGGGAGCTTTTGGGTTGTGAAATTACCACTCTCTTCACACCGTTTGACATCCATCTCAGTATGCATCATATTCGCGCGAAATGGGACGAAGTGGTGTTCTAACTGGCGTAATTAGTTAATTCATGGTGTGGACAATTGGGTGGTAATTTTATCCTTTTCTTATGACCATTTAGGAAGAAATTTGCAGTCACTTGTTTATAGCAGATTTCCGCGTCCACCATTACCCCACATTGTCTCTCTTTCACATTCTCTAACTTCACCACTTTCCCTAAAAAACATTTTTCGAGAAGTTTTTACAGAAATGTCCTCGTTTTTTTATTTTTAGTCATTTTTAAATTAGTAATTCAAATAAAACAAGAATAAGCGGTAGGAAGAGCACGGCATCCGAGTTGCCAAAAGAGGAAACTACTTGGGGAGGTATTTTCAGCAGCTTGCATCCACATCTTCTTACCCTTGTTGTTTTTGCCCCTCTTCTCTTCTTCGTTCTTCTTCCTCTCCTTTAGTTGTTATCAACCTTATTATTATTATTATTATTATTATTATTATTATTATTGGGAGTGAAAGCGGTTAGGAAGGAGATACTACTTGGAGCTCTCCAGACAGAGAGGACGCGCATTTCTTGGGATCTCTGGGGCCTCAGATGCTGCCTGTGGCCCAATTAGAGGTGGGGTGAGGGGGTGGAGGTTGGAATTCGTAGACGTAGAACAGGTGATTCCATTTGGTTCTTTCGCGTTCGAATAGTCTCTCCTTGCTTTTCCTTTTCCCGTAGGTGGCCATAGACCGTCCACCTTGGGAACCCATTTAATGAACCTAATACAACCAAACAACCTCACATAACATTCGCAACTGAACAAAGGGCTCGTAGCCATCAAAATTAACTTAAAAAAACACCTTAACTTAACTTTCCTCACACATCAAAAAGATTAACAAGCCCCCCCCCCCTCCAATAAACTCAAATGATCTGACCCTAATCCTATTTTCTTTTACGCTGCATTAACTTTTCTATCTGTATTCATTTTAACCTTATTCTATTTTTAACTGTATTCACTTTTAGCCGTATTCATTTTTTATTTATTAATTTTTAACTTTTAATTTTTTAGCTGAATCCATTTTTAACTGTATTTATTTCAATTATATTTATTTTAAAACTGTATTCATTTCTAAACTGAATTAATTTTTTAACTATTCATTTCTTAACTATATTTATTTTTTAACAAATTATTTCTTAATTGCATTCATTTTTAACAATATTTTAACTAGTCATTTTTTAAACCATTTCTTAAAGGCATTAATTTTTAACTAATCATTTCTTAATTGTATTGATTTTTAACTATCTTTCTTAACTGTATTCAATTCTTACCCCTATTTATTTCTCAATTTCATTCATTTATGACTATTCTTTTATAACTGTATTCATTTTCAAATGTATTCAGTTTAAACTATTCAGTTTTTAACTCTAGTCATTTTTAACTATTTATTCTTTAACTGTATTCATTTTTAACTATTCTTATCTTAACTGTATACATTATATAACTATATTAATTTTTTATTAATTCACTTACTAATTGTAATCATTTTCTAACTATTCAGCGATTAATTGTTTCAATTTTTTAACTAGTCCTTTCTTAAATGAATTCATTTTTCACTATTCAGACCTCAACATTTTTCATTGTTTACTTATTCGATTCTTAACTGCATTCATTTTTAACTATTCAATTTATAACTAATAATGTTTCAGATATTCATTTCTAACTTTATTAATATTTGACTATGATTTTTAACTCTATTCATTCATTAACTATTCATCCTAAACTGCATTAACTTTTAACTATTCATTTCTTAACTCTGTTTATTTTTATTACTCATTTATAAACCGTATTAATTTTATTAATTTCTTAAGAATTGTCCTTTTATTAAATATTCCTTTCTTAATTATATTATTTTTTATCTATTCATTTCTTAACACTATTTTTAAACTATTAATTTTACTCTATTCATTTTTAAATATATTCATATTTGACTAGTAAGCTCATAATTGTATGTCGTAGAATGGAATCTCGATGATATACCATATATGACTATTCGTTGAGGGAACTATTCAATTATATTTAGAGTGCGTGGTTATCTGGTCGACCGATGTTATTTATCTTCAATATGCTTATGAGGTGAAACTGAGCTCAAGGATAATAATATGGCTATGATTAATAAAATAGAGTTTTATTAATAAAACTATCAACAACACACAAAACGGAAAATATTGACATAAACAGAGAATGGAAAGGGTCGTGGAAAATCAGGCTAATCCGAGGATTAAGATTTGGAAGAGATTTAAAAAGGTAAAACAAATAAAAATTAAAGGGATGAGATGGTTTGCTAAACCATTTAAAGCACAGGATAGGGTTGACAAAAAGGTTAAATACTCAAAGGTAATGTTCAGCTTACGTAATTACACGCTGTTGTGCAGCGGAAGGCGACGCGAAGGAATCTTCGGTCCGCTGGCGAGTTCCAGCCGAAGGGGGGTGGGTGGGAATTAAATGATCCTGACGTGACGTCTTGGGAATAAGAACCGTTTCTTGGCGAACAGGCTTGAAGAACAATGGCTGTTCTACGTTGTTCTCTTCTGAACAACAGGGGGGAGGGGGGAGAACCGTCTCTTGTCTACGGGCTCAAAGAACAATGGCTGTTCTAACGTTGTTCTCTTCTGAACCACAGGATGAATGAGAACCGTCTCTTGTCTACAGGCTCAAAGAACAATGGCTGTTCTAACGTTGTTCTCTTTCTGAACAACAGGGAAGGAGAGTGAGAGTGGTCTCTTGTCAACGGGCTCAAAGAAAAATGGCTGTTCTAACGTTGTTCTCTTTCTAAACAAAAGGGGGAGATAGGGAAAACCGTCTCTTGTCAACGGGCTCAAAGAACAATGACTGTTCTAACGTTGTTGGCTCAAACCTTGGCACTCAAGGAGTATTGTCCTCTTCTGGACAATGATAGTGGATCTCAAGGTAGAGGGCCCTTGGTGCACAAGGTGAGAACGGATCGGCGGGATGTCTCGCGAAGATAATCTGGATCTCGAATGTCTCTTAGTAGAAAAGTTTCTATATAAATAGTCAAGCCATCCCCTTAGCGTAGGGGACAATGGAGTGGGGGCTTCGATGGAATGTACAGCCGCGCCTGAGAACAATACCTTATCTGACCATAAGCCTAACTCAATCTGGCGTGATCGGCGCATGGGGCGAAACGGGGGGGAGGATAAACCTCCTTGGTTAAATATTGGCTCAGGTGGCGGCGATAACGCGCCTGGCTTCAAGGTGAAGATGCACGTGGGTAGCCACGTGTTTCTAAATAACATGTGATAACGGTTGAAATTAAGCGACCTCAAACCGTTCTAGCACACCCCCTCCATTCCGGGGGAAGTTGTCACTTCGAAAAAAAAAGAGAGAAAGGACAACGATAAAGCTCCGTTGTGGGGAAGTCGTTTTCTTGTACCGACCGTACCTTCCTGCATCTAACTAGTATTACCTCAATGCATATGATTATTTTGATATTTTGATTATAGGGGAAACTAACCTTTAATACAAACTTAATCATAAAAGGGGCATGGAGCAATGAAATGTTTTAAAATTAGTACATACGGGACAAAATAATTTATTCGTAATTTAATAGGTACAAATATATATACATACGAGAAAAAAAACGACATTGAGCGTTACAAAATTCAAACATATACATTAACTAATTCTATTACAAGAGAATCTAATTTAAGTCGTACAAGACGGTATATACTTACATGGAGATCCTAATCCTACGAATACAATTAATCTACACTATTTGGTAACGCATTCCTACTGAGTGCGTCACCGACCTGGTTATTGGAACCTTTTATATAATTTATCTTAAATTGATACTCTTGCAAGAGTAAACTCCAGCGCATAATTCGGCCGTTGGAGTGTCGTACATTCCGAATATAGACCAACGGGCGGTGGTCAGTTCCTATCTGAAATTCTTTTCCTATCAAGAACATTTTGAATTTGTCTATAACCCAGATAATTGATAGAGCTTCCTTCTCTATAGTGGCATATCTCTTTTCGCGTGGTAATAATTGGCGACTAGCATATGCAACTGGATGACTCGTTCCGTCATCCTCATATTGAAGGAGTACACCTCCAATGCCATCGTTGCTCGCGTCGGTCTTAATCGCAAAGGATTTTTCCGGGTTGGGCAACTTTAAAATTCGGGCAAAAATTAGCTCACTCTTGAGCGGATTAGAATGGGAAACAGCGACATCATTCCAACGTAGACGATCGGGGAACCTCTTTTTTAAAAGGGAGCTGAGGGGCGCCGAAATTGCAGCGAAATTCGGAACAAATCGCCGATAGTAAGAAGCTGATCCTAGGAACGATCTTAATTACTTCTCAGTATTTGGGAGGGGCATGTCGGCAATTGCCTCAATCTTGTCCTCTTGGGGACCTAACTGGCTTTGTCCTATTTTGAAACCCAAGTATTTTATGGTTTCGTGGGCAAAATGGCATTGGCTGGGGCCAATGGTGGGGCCATTTTCGGGCAGTCACCCGAAGAGAGCTAATAGAGTGGTTAAATGGTGACTCCATTCACGAGTAGTGACGTAGACGTTATCGAAGTAAAAGGATAGATTCGGAAGTCCATCTAACAACCTTCTCATGAGACGGTTATAGTTGCTACAAGCAGTGACGAGGCCAAAAGGAAGGCGCTTAAATTGCATAAGACCTTTCTCCGTTGCAAAGGCGGTATATGCTTTCCCATCGGGCCGGAGGGGAATTTGATAATACGCCTTGCACAAATCGAGTTCTGAGATGAACTTGGCGTTTTCAAAAAGGTGGAGGTTTTGGTCTACCAACGGGATGGGCTCGGCGTCGAACACAGTTACCGAATTTAACTTCCGGAAGTCGATGCACATCCGATAAGAGCCATCAGATTTCTTGACCATGCCGATTGGGGAACAATAACTATAGGTGGACGGTTCTATTATGTCTAAACTAATTAAATTATCAAATTCGGTGTTAAAAGCTTGGCGTAAATGAATTGGCATGGGATAGGGTTTTGAACGGACGGGTTCTAAGATTGTTAATTTAATGTCATGCTCGAAACCAGTAGCGCATCCAGGCTTCTCTGAAATAACGTCGTCGAACTGACATAATAGTTCTTGTAGCTGACTCTTTTGATGTGGTATCAGCTGCGCGTCGATATCCAGGTCAGAATGTTTAAAAGACACGCCTGGTAGGGAAGGAAGAGGGTAATCAGCATCAGGTTGGATGCACACTGTCTGTATTACATTAAGGGACTCCGCGGGGTAATCCTCTTCAAGCGCCGATGTTTCGTCCAGTGCTACGAACGTATCTCCATGGGCGCGTCAGCGGTACTTATTTTCTTTGGGTCCACGAACAGTCTCCGTGTCCTGGTTTTAGGCCTTATCACCTAAGGGTGTTAGTAATTTACACTCCTTTTGTGCCGTCCTAAAGTCCTGGTTAATGATCTCCGAGAATTCGGACGGTATCGGGGTTCTGAGGGAGACGGGCTCCTGGGCTTCTTTCTTAGCTCGGCCTCGAGGAAGGGCGGCCTGAGACACAGGGTCGGGACTTAGTTGGGGGCTCTGTCCTATAAGTACGGAACAGAACTCTATGGGTGCTGAAATGACTTCAGCCCAGCCATTATAATATTGACACTGCAGGTAACATCTAACGACGGGAAATTGGTTCGCCCACCCAAGGTAGTCATGTACCACCGAAAATTTTTCGTGGTTAGCGTCCACTGGGGGGAGGAGCTCGTCGGACACGATAAAACACGTGCATCCTGTGTCCCTGACGATAGTCGATACTCGGCACCCGTTCACGCTGCCCTCCTCAAATTTTAAAGTTCCCGGTGAACTTTTGTCAAAAATAAAATTTACCTGGTGGCCTGACGGAGTGAGAGAAGTTGTTGCTTGGGTCTGCACCACCAGGGGAGCTGGGGTGGCATTAATCTGGTGAACTTGGTGGGCTGGTCCGCTTTTAAGCCTAGAATTTTGGGGGCAATTCCAGCTCATGTGGTTTTCTACACCACAGGTGAAGCATATGATTGGTCCCTTCGGGAAGAGTGATCGAGGAGAAATCTTAACGGGAGGTTTGGTGTCCAGTTATTGGTTTTGAGGAAAGGAGTTTTGAGGTTTTACGGGGCCCGGAAACTTCGTCAGCTTTTCTGGGAAGGGGCGCGAATCCTTCCTTCTTTCCTGGTTGGAGGGTTGGTGAGAAGTTCGATTCTCCTTGGGGTATAAATTATGGCTTGCGGCATAGACATCCGATCCTTCGGTACACTCTTTAAAGGTCTGGCACCGACGATCCTTGACGAACGCGCGGATCTCCGTCGGGAGAGACGCCAAAAATTGATCCCGCAACACGAAGTCTGTTAAGGACTCGCAGTTGGGATCAACCTTTGAGGATTCTAACCAGAATTTAAAATTTCTCTGAAGAATGTATCCGAATTGACGGAACGTCTGTCCGGGCTTAATACGACCTCCTCGAAATTCTTGGCGGTAGAAATCGGGAGTCATATTATGAGCGGCCAATAACTCAGCTTTTAAGGTGCTGTAGTTAATTATACATTTAGATAGTAAAGATATGAAAATTTCGCGCAATTTACAATTTAACAAGGGAAGTAATCTTGCTACACCTTCAGACTCCAGATCCATATTATTGATCTCGAGGATCTTTTCGAAGTAGGCTAAAAATGCTCCGAAATCCTCTCCATCCCTGAAATTGGGGAGCTTAAGTGGGAGATTGGGCGGAACTTCTGAACGTGAAGTAGCTGATTGTATTTTGGCTTCTACACGAGCCATTTCAATCTGATGGTGAAGCTCAGCTTGTCTTTTTACTTCCTCTCTTTCTTCTCGTTGGATTTCTCTTTCTCTTTCTTCTCGTTGGATTTCTCTTTCTTCTCGTTTGATTTCTCTTTCTATTTCTTTTCGTTGCTCCTCTTGAACGTACTCAATTAATTCTTTTCCGGAAAGTCCCAAGGATTCTCCTTGCGCTTTGAAGATTTCGAACTGAGTTATATTTGCACTTGGGGGCGCAATTGTCAACCAACTAAATTCCTTGCAATAAGAATAATAAGAATTATGCCTTCTCTAGAATTAGCCTACCTAAATATGGGCACTGACCTATTCGTAATTGGTTTCTCGATCTAGATAACCAATGACTAAAATCACACAAAAAAACACAAACAAATCATTATAACAGTTCCTTGAGCTACTCCAGCTTCTTAAGTTTCAAAAAATGGGATAGCAATCGTGAAGCAAAAGGGAACTACTATACTCTATTCTATAACGAATAACACTATGCTTTACTTGACTGAGACAAGTGTTTGCAAAGATATAGCGTTAAACCTTACACACTTGATACCAAATTTAAATAGTATATATATATATATATATATATATATATATATATATATATATATATATATGTCGTAGAATGGACTCTCGACGATATACCATATATGACTATTCGTTGAGGGAACTATTCAATTATATTTAGAGTGCGTGGTTATCTGGTCGACCGATGTTATTTATCTTCAATATGCTTAAGAAGTGGAACTGAGCTCAAGGATAATAATATGGCTATGATTAATAAAATAGAGTTTTATTAATAAAACTATCAACAACACACAAAACAGAAAATATTGACATAAACAGAGAATGGAAAGGGTCGTGGGAAATTAGGCTAATCCGAGGATTAAGATTTAGAAGAGATTTAAAAAGGAAAAACAAATAAAAATTAAAGGGATGGGATGGTTCGCTAAACCATTTAAAGCACAGGATAGGGTTGAAAAAAAGGTTAAATACTCAAAGGTAATGTTCAGCTTGCGTAATTACACGTTGTTGTGCAGAGTAAGGCGACGCGAAGGAATCTTCGGTCCGCTGGCGAGTTCCAGCCGAAGGGGGGGGGGGGGAATTAAATGATCCTGACCTGACGTCTTGGGAATGAGAACCGTTTCTTGGCGAACGGGCTTGAAGAACAATGGCTGTTCCACGTTGTTCTCTTATGAACAACAGGGGGGTGAGATCCGTCTCTTGTCTACGGGCTCAAAGAACACTGGTTGTTCTAACGTTCTCTTTCTGAACAACAGGGGAGGAGGGTGAGAACCATCTCTTGTCAACCGGCTCAAAGAACAATGGCTGTTCTAACGTTGTTCTCTTTCTGAACAACATGGTGGGGGGGGGGGAGAACCGTCTCTTGTCAATGGGCTCAAAGAACAATGGCTGTTCTAACGTTGTTCTCTTTCTGAACAACAGGGCAAGCCTTGTGGACTTAGCGTCTTGAAGGCTCGAACCTTGGCACTCAAGGGATATTGTCCTCTTCTGAACAATGATGGTGGATCTCGAGGTAGAGGGCCCTTGGTGCACAAGGTGAGAACGGATCGGCGGGATGTCTCGCGAAGATAATCTTGATCTCGAATGTCTCTTAGTAGAAAAGTTTCCATATAAATAGTCAAGCCATCCCCTTGGCGTAAGGGACAATGGAGTGGGGGCTTCGAGGGAATGCACAGCCGCGCCTGAGAACAATACCTTATCTGCCCATAAGCCTAACTCAATCTGGCGTGATCGGCGCATGGGGCGAAACAGGGGGGGGGATAAATCTCCTTGGTTAAATATTGGCTCAGGTGGCGGCGATAACGCGCCCGGCTTCAAGGCAAAGATGCACGTGGGTAGCAACGTGTTTTTAAATAACATGTGATAACGGTTGAAATTAAGCGGCCTCAAACCGTTCTATCACACTGTATTATTTTTTAACTATATATATCTTAACTTCATCATTTTAACAATTCATTTCTTAACTGTATTTATTTTTTGTAACTTTCTTTCTTATCTGTATCGTTTTACCTACTCATTACTCAACTGTATTGTTATTTAAAATTATTCATATCTTAACTGTATAAATTTTATAACTCTATTAATTTCTTAACTCTTTCTTTTTAACTAGTCAATTCTTAACTGCGTTCATATTTAACTATTCCTTTTTACCTCTATTCACTTTTAAATATTCATCTCTTACCTTTTTCATATTTTAACTCTCGTCATTTTACCTATTCACTTAATAATGGCATTCATTTTTTACTATTTAGTTCTTAACTTTCTTCATTTTTTAATTGCATACATTTTAAAAATAATTTAACTACATTCATTTTTATCTATTAATTTCATAGCTTATGCCTTGTAACTACTCATTTCTTAATCCTATTCATTTTTAACTATGTATTTCTTTACTCTATTAATTTTAACTATTTATAAATGTATTCACTTTAACTATTCATCTGTATACTATCCTTTACTTAACAGTACTAATTTTAACTATTCATCTCTTACCTGTACTAATTTTTTGAACTATTTATTTCTCAGCTGTATTAATTTGGAACTAGTCATTTATTAACTGTATTCACTTTTCCTATTCATTTCTTACCTGTATTAAATTTTAACTGCTTAGTTCTTAACTAAATTCATTTAACTATTCAGTTCTTAACTTGATTAATTTTACCAATTAATTTCTTAACCGCATTCATTTTTTAACTATCCATTTCTCATCTTTGTTAATTTTTTAACTATTTTATTCTTAACTCAATTCATTTTTTACTATTTAATTATTAAATGTCTTTATCTGTTATCTATTCTTTTTTTAACTCTATTATTTTCAACGATACAAGTTATAACTATATTAATTTTTCAATATTCAAGATATATCTATTGGCAATTTTAACTATTCATTTTCATTATTCATTTCTCAATTGCATCTATTTTTCAATATTCAAGGTATAACAAGGAGTAACAAGGAAAGGAAGTACCCTAGGAGACCCTACGGTTCATTCAAAGAGGATACCTTTGGACTAGCAATCGAGCGGGCACATGGCTGCTCAATTGTTTTGCGTCCCTAAACGGCCACTTTTCAAGACTTTGTCTAGTCTTGACTTGAACTGGTCAACAGATTGACTGTTGACCAGTCAATTTAAGGAGGGTACCTTTGGACTAGCAATCGAGCAGGCACATGGCTGCTCAATTGTTTTGCGTCCCTAAACGGCCACTTTTCAAGACTTTGTCTAGTCTTGACTTGAACTGGTCAACAGATTCACTGTTGACAACTTCCACTGGAAGTGCGTTCCACATACCGCAGATACTGTAAGTGAAAAAAATTCCACACAGATTGCGGTTGTAACGCTTCAGTTCAAGTTTACAATTTTAACTATTCATGTTTATTATTCATTTCTCAACTGCATTCATTTTATACTATTCATTCCTTAACTGTCTTCATTTTTAACTATTCATATTTTACATGTATTCATTTTTAACTATAATTTCTTAACTGTATTATTTGTTAACTATTCATTTATGAATGTTTCAATTTTTAACTATTCTTATCTTAACACTATTAATTTTCTAATCATCAATTTCATACCTGTAATCATTTTTAATTGTTAATTTTTAACACTATTCATTTTTTACTATTATTTCTTAACTCTATTAATTTTTAAAAGATTTTCTTAAGAGCATTCATTTTTAACTATTCAATTCTTAATAGGAATTTTTTAAATATTCATCTCTTAACTTATTCATTTTTTAACTATTCAGTTTTCAACCATATTCCTTTTTTGATTATTTATTTCTCAACTGACTTCATTCTTTAACTATTCATTTTTTAACTGTATTCATTTGTTAAAAATTCAGTTCTTAACTGTATCAATTATGGCTATTAATTTCTTTATACTGTATTAATTATTGACTCTTCATTTCTTAACTCTTCCTTTTTTAACTCTTTATTTCTTTTCTCTATATATTATATAATACTATTCATTTTTACTTATTTAATTCACGCTTCTTATTTTTAATATATTTATATCTTAACTGTATACATTTTATACGTGTATTTAACTATTGATTTCTTTACACTATTCACTTTTTAATTTTTCCTTTCATAAGTCTAATAATTTTGTACATATTAATTTTTAGCTGTTTTTATTATATGACTTTTCATTTCTTAACTAACTATTATTTTTTTACTATTCAGTCCTTATCTGTTTTCATTTTATAATTATTCAGATCTTAAATAAATTCATTTTAACTATTTATTTCTTAACTGTATTCATTTTCAAACAACTCCTTAACTGCATTCACATTTTAACGATTCATTTCTTAATTGCACTCACTTTTTAACTATTCATTTTATAACTGTATTCATTTTTTATTTTTTTTTAAATTTCTTAACTCTTTTTATTTTTCCCTATTGATTTCTTAATTTTGTTCATTTGTCAAATATTCATTTCTAAACTAAATTTAGTTTCAACTATTTATTATTAACTCTATTAATCTTTAAGTAGTCACTTTTTACTACACATTTTGAAATTATGCATTTCTTAACTGTATTTATTATTTAACTATTCAGTTTCTATCTGAATTCATTTGTAAGCATTTAGTTATTAACCGCATTCCTTTTTAGCTCTATGATTTTTTAACTATTCATTTGTTAACTAGACATTACTTAACACTATTCGATTTTAACTATTCATTTTTTAACTGTCTTCAGTTTAACTATTCTTTTCTCGAATGTATTCATTTGTAACTCACCATTTCATAACTGTATTCATTTTACCTATTCATTTCTTAACTGTATTTTTTAAACTATTCATTTCTTAATTGTATTATTTTTTAACTATTCAGTTCTTAACGATATAAATTTTTAAATTATTCATACCTTAACTGTATACATTATATAACTGAATTCATTTCTTAACGTATTTATTTTTAACTATCCATTTATTAATACTTAGAAGATTTAATAATTGATTTGCTGTGTAAGCATCTTTTAACAATCGTTTTACTTGTTTTTATTTTTTTTAACCATTCAGTTTTTAACTCTATCCATTTTAGCTATTAATTACGTAACTACATTCTGGATTAATTTTTTAACTATTCAGTTCTTAACCTTATTCATTTTGACTATTTATTAACTGTATTCATTTTTAACTATTCATTTCTTAACTTTATTCAGTTTTTACTGTATTCATTATTATCGATTCATTTTTTAACTGTATTTATTTTCATCCATTCTGGTTTAACCGTATTCGTTTTTATCGATTCAGGTTATAAGTGCATTCATTTTTTACCTATTCTTTCTTAACTGCATAATATTTAACTATTCATTTTTAAACTGTATTTATTTTTCTATTCATTCCTTAACTATTTTCATTTTTAACTATTCCTTTTTAACTATTAATTTCTTAACTGTATTCATTTTTCATTAATCATTTCTTAACTGTATTCTTTTTACCTGCGGCGAAGCGCCAGGTCAAGGCGTCGCTTTTATTTCAAAAGGAGTAAAGTTCAATTGTACCCGTTTGGAGCCATGAAATGATCCATATGACCATGGGACATAAGGTTATTCACCATGAAGATTTTAAATCTGCCATTGGGTTGGCGCTGAGTGGTGCCATCTAGTGGCAGAAGCCTCATTTAGCCATTCAAAGGCACTTGTAAGTGATTTGAACCATGGGAAACCATCAATTCAATAACCCTTTATCATCTTATCACAAAACGCCACAAGTCATTAGAGGGACTTTCCCTTTTGTTTTAACTATTCCTTTCTTAATAGTATTCATTTATTAACTATCCTATTATAAGTAATTCGGCTTAATGATTATTTATAGGACAAGATCATAGAGCGAAGAGCTGATGCCAAAGCTGAGGACGGACGCGTAACAGCCAAGAATGTTTTGTCAAACGTTATTATTAGAATGCACAATTACATCCTACAAAGGAATTTGGTGGAGGTTATGTGATCTCATTTGTTCGCGTTCTTATCAAATAATTTTTACGGATTTCGAGGAAATGTTGTTGATGGATTGGCTTTAATCCAAAAAAGAGTTGAACATAATTTGGGGTGGATCTATGGTAAGATAGCGGATCACTTATTCACTTTTTTAACCGTACGAGATCGGGCATTTTGTGCTTGCACTGTTTTATTTTTACTTTAACACCGCCACACTTTTTCGCAGGCTCAAGGAATGAAATACCCAGTTAAAGACTAGAGACGTACCTACGTTAATCGGTACAAAGTACTTTGACTAATGGAGGGTGAGGGAGGGGGGGGGGGGTTGCATTTGTCTCGTAAACCGGAATGGACAATAAAAGTTACAAAACGGCGACATTTTATCAACCACATGACACAACTACCTGTCCTTCGCCCTGATTTTGTCCTTCCTTATGGTGGAGGTGGGGTTACAGATGTGGCACATGTGGACTGTGGCATAGAGGGTGGGATGGGGGTGAAGGCTCTTGACCCTTGCCTCGGAAATGATTCACACTGGATTTGACCTTTTCAGAAGTGGAAAATTCACCGGAAATTCTTCAATTTACATTTAAAATAATCCAAGGAGGAGAATTACATATAGACTTCATTGCTTGCATGTTTAATTCTAATTCTGGTAAGGTTTAAATTCTTCAAGTCCGTAATTCTTTAAATAATTGGGGCATTGCCAAGGTACAATTCGACTATGGATCCAAGAAGAAGTCTTGACCCCGATTTAATTCAATCGTTTCTCGACGTTTATAAAAGCCCTACAGGGTTGTATGATCATGAGCCCATTATTATTTATCTGAGCCATGAACTGTATTTTTATGAGCCAGTCATTATTTACCTGAGCCATGGAGTGTATGATCATGAGCCCATTATTATTTACCTAAGCCATGGGTTGCATGATCATGGGCCCATTATTATTTACCTGAGCCATAGACTATATGATCATGAGTCCATTATTATTTACCTGAGACATGGACTGTATGTTCATGAGCCCATTAATATTTACCTGAGACATGGACTGTATTATCATGAGCTCATTATCATTTACCTGAGTTATGAACTGTATGTTCATGAGCCAGTCATTATTTACCTGAGCCATGGAGTATATGATCATGAGCCCATTATTATTTACCTAATCCATGGGTTACATGATCATGAGCCCATTATTATTTACCTGAGCCATAGACTGTATTATCATGAGCACATTATTAATTATCTGAGCCATGGACTGTATGTTCATGAGCCCATTAATATTTACTTGAGACATGGACTGTATAATCATAAGCCCATTAATATTCACTTGAGACATGGGCTGTATGATAATGAGCATATTATTATTTACCTGAGCCATTGATTGTATGATCACGAGCCCATTATTATTTACCTGAGCCATGAGCTGTATGAGCATGAACACATCATTGGTTACTTGAGCAATGGACTGTATGTTCATGAGCCCATTAATTTATCCCTAAGACTTGAACTGTATAATCATGAGCCCAGTAATATTTACCTGAGATATGGGCTGTAGTGTCATCGCACATTATTATTTACATGAGCACAACCCCTTATTATCATGAGCCCATTACATTTTACATGAGCCATGGACTGTATGATCATGGACACATTATTATTTACATGAGCTCTGGACAGTATGCTCATGAGCCCATTATTCTTTACCTCAGCTATAGACTGTATGCTCATGAGTCCATTATCATTTACATCATCTCTGGACTGTATGATCATGAGCTCATTATTATTTTCATGAGCACTGGACATTACCCTGTATGATCATGAGTCCATTATTTGTACATCAGCTGTGGACTGTATGATCATGAGCCCATTATTCTTTACATCAGCTATAGACTGTATCTTCATGAGTTCATTGTTATTTATATGAGCTATAAGCTGCACGATCATGAGCCCATTATTCTTTATGGCAGCCATAGACACTATCATCATGAGTCGTTTATTATATACATAAGCTCTGAACTGTATGATTATGAAACCATTATAATTTAGATGAGAATAGACTTTATGATTATGATCATGAGCCCATTATTAACTTAGGAGCACTGGACTGTATGATCATGAGTCCATTATTTTTGCATTAGCAATGGACTGTGAACCTCATGAGTCCATTATTATTTACATGAACTCTGGACTGTATGATAATGGCCCATTATTATTTAAGTGAGCACTGAACTGTATGATCATGAGCTCTTTATTATTTACACCAGCTCTAGACTGTATGATCATGAGCCCATAATTATTTATATCAGCTCTGTATGGTATGACCATGAGTCAATTATTATTACCATCAGCTTTGGACTGATTTATCATACGCCTTATTATATAAATTAGCACTAAACCTAATGATCAAAAGTTCGTTATCATTTACATCATCAATAGACTGTATAATCTTTAGTCCATTATTATTTGCACCAACATTGGAGCGAATGATCTTGAGTTCATGATTATTGGCATTAGCTTTGGAGTGAATGATCATGAGCACATTATTATTTACATCAGCACTAGACTGTATGATCAAGAGTCCGTTATTATTCACATAAACTAAGAACTGTATGATTAGTATCCCTTATGATTTACATAACCTCTGGACTGAATGATTATGATCCTTAAATTATTTACATAAGCACTAGACTGCATGAGTACATTATTATTTACAGCAGCTATGGACTGTATGGTGATGAGGAGGTTATTATTTACATCAGCTCTGAAATCTATGATCAATAGCCACTTATTATTTAAATAAGCACTGGAGTGTATGATCGTGTGCCCTTTATTATTTATATCAGCTCTTACCTGCCTGATCATGAGTAAATTGTTAATTATATCAGTTCTGGACTGTATGATCATGAGCCCATTATTATTTATATGAACACTGGACTGTATGATCACGAGTCACTTATTATTTACATTAGCTCTGGACTGTATAAATATGACTAATTTTTATTTACATGAACACTGGACTGTGTGACCATGAGTCCATTATTTACATCAGCTCTGGAGTGTATGATCATGAGCCCATTATTATTTACATAAACTATCGACTCTTTGCTAATGACTCCCTTATTATTTATATCAGATCAGGAAGGTATGATCATGAGGCAATTTTTATTTACATGAACATTGTATTGTATGATTAAGAGCTCATTACTATTTTAATCAACATTGGACAGTGGACCGTATGATCCTGATTTCATCATTTTTACATCAGTACTGGACTGTATGATCATGAGCCCATTATTATATACATCAGCACTAGTCGGTATGATCATATGTTCATTATTTATTACATGAGCACTGGACTGTATGACTATGACTCCTGTATTATTTAAATGAACAGTGGACTGTATGATTATAAGCCCATTATTATTTACATCAGCTATGGACTGTATGCTCATGAGTCCATTATTATTTACATTATCTATGGAGTGTATTATCATGGAGCGATTATTATATAATTCAGCAATGGACTGTATGATCATGAGTCCATTATTCTTTACATCTTCTCCTTATTATTTACATCAGCAATGGACTGTATAATCATGAGCCCTTTATTATACACATTAACAGTGGACTGTGTGATAATGAATCCATTATTTACATGAGAACTGGACTGTATGACCATGAGTCCATTATAATTTACATTAGCTCCCGACTGTATGATCATCAGCCCATTATTATTTACATGAGCACTAGATTGTATGATAATAAGTCCATTATTATTTACATCAGCTATGGACTGTATGATCAAGAGCCCATTTTTATATATGTATATGAACACTGGACTATATGATCATTGGTCCATTATTATTTACAGGAGCACTAGTCTGTATGATCATGAGTTCATTATTATTTACTTCAGCTCTGGACTGCATGATCATGAGTCCATTATTATTTACATGAGCCTGGACTATATGATCATGAGCTCATTATTTTTTCTACCAGGGAATTTTTCTCTTGTTTCTTTTTCATTACTCTTTGTTTCTTTCAACTTGATATCCATTCCAATGATGAGGTCTTATTATAGAAAATGAGCCTGTTTAGATTGGCCACTTTTAATTTCAAGCCGTTCACCTTCAACTTTAGTTTCAAGAAAATTTAATTAGCCTCAATTTTTATCTAATAAAATGGAGGCACTCTAAGAAAAAAAAAACATTATTACTCCCTAGCTCTCATTATTTCTGCAACTAAGCAACAGACTAGTGATGACAGTGCGTAGCCAAGGACCTTTTGCTTATTTATCTCGTCTTTGAAATTACACATAAGCAAAGCAAGGGAAATGTGCAAGGGAAAATCGCATAAGAATTCTGCCTCGAAGAGCAACAAACTCATTGCTGGGAATGGAACGAAACCGTCGCCAAGGCAATACGACCAATTCTGGTAAGCTAGAACACTTTTGCTCGTCATGGGAACTGAACATAACTTGCTCGAAATGGTATTGAGTTACTATGTCAAAAAAACGTGCTCAACATTTTCAAAGACCACAAGGGGGATATGACTGTTACACCAGGCAACTGGAAGAGCAGTACGCTCCTCCCCCCCTCCCCACCCAACTACACCCGCAGGTGTGAGGTGTGGGCTTTAGTATGGGCAACAATATGAGAGATAAAATTTATAGACCATTGTGCCCCCACAGCCCTAGACTTTGAAGGTAGGAGAAGACGGTGGTGGTAGCCTTACCTACTACAACTGATCCTCTATGTTTCTGGTCCTCATCTACACCTCTTTCATTTATTCCAACTCCTGGAGTCGCAAAAGGTAGCATGGGTAACCACGGCGCAGCTTACGGTTGCAGGATCTTGTGTGTACCTTACTCTATCTCTCGTAGGAGACTCAGAGCAGGGTAGGCAACCTTTTTCAGCTTTCGGGACAGAAGCAAAAGTGATGGAGGGCCACATTCATAATTTACATTATAGAATTTAAATTATTATAATTATAGATGTTATATTCGGAACCAAATAATAAATAAATAAAAGTAATGATAGTAAAACATGAAACTATAAATTATAATAGATTATGTTTACTTTAGTTCTTATACATTATAAATTTTACATTGAACTTTTGATATTTATAAGGGTTCAAAATGAAATTTCTTATAAAAACCCAATAGAGATATCTACATCCTTTGCGTGAATTTTTATTTTAATACTTCATTACATTACATGTCAATGAGTCCCATTTGGAATTCTTCTGGTCCGTTGTCCACTTCCATATTTAACGGAGTAGCAAACAGTTTGAAATCGACTGTGTGTGATCGCATGACAGCGAACCGAAAAGAAAATTCCGTTCTTAAATCACGTATCACAGTCACAAATATTTTCTGCTATCAATTTCAACACTTTGTAGCTTGCACGTTTACTTTTTTCTCATTTCAGGTTTCGTTTTTGGAATATCGAACTTTGTTTTTATAAACTCACTTTAAGTTTATAAACTTCGTCCTTCCTCGTTTACCCAATGAATTCACTGAACTTAAGGTTTTAGTCTCATATTGCCTCTTGATATTAAATTCCTTATTTACGGCAACAATTCTATGGCAAATAAAGCAAATGGGATTACCGAAGCGTTGAATAAAAAAAGTACTTTTCTGTCGATGTATCTTGAAGTACTCGACACTCAGCATCAACCTCCCTGCGTTTTGTTGCCATTTGGGGGTTTGCTAAAAATAACAAACTGCCAGTTAGTTCCAATGCCACAGAACTATCAAAAACAGTCATTTACACCTTCTTAGTTGATATGCCCAATTTCAAAAAAATAATGGATGCATTTTTTGTTATGGGGGGTATGTAGGGGCCCCTATTCGACGCGTAATCATTTTTTATGACTATCCCCTAAATCACTATATTTTAGAAACAGTTTGCCTCATTTTTATGGGATAAACGTTATTCAAATGCTAAATTGCATTCATAACATAGTTAGCCATAAAACTTTTAATTTTCTTCAATGGCTTTTTATAAATTACATGGGAAACTATTTGGTAAGTAATTTTACTAAAGAAATAGACATGTTTGATAATTTAATTAAATCATTTAAAACCATTTATTAACTTGAATAAAAAAAATTATTTTACAATTTCTTAACATAAAATTTGAAACTTACTTACTTTCGTTTAAGTCACTTTAAAGTTAACTATGTAGATTCGTAGAATATAATAATTCACTTTATAAGGCACGATAAATCTAGCCTCAATGGTTTACTGAAATTGACCACCTTAATCTTAACGCTCCCAGCGGAATTTATACACATGCAGAACTATTCCAAAATATTCCAGAAGGATCTTACGTAAATTCTTGATAACTAATTGTTTTCGAATATTCGACACTACTTCTCAACATTCTACGAGTCTAAAAATTACTATTAAAATTTAAAAGTCTAGAAATAAAAATCTAAAATTTAGATTTTTATTTCTAGACACGACGGGCCTGGTAGATACTATATTTCGTTTGGTCACTGAGGTTACGAACAATTTTGGGTGACGGGCCGTATCTTGCCGAACACTGGCTTAGAGGGTAGTGGTAGATGTCAACACTAGAATCATTGCCGAGAGAAAATGATTCTATGTTGCAGTTTCCATTTGCGCCTTTTTTAGAACCGCCAACTCTAATTCACTGATCTATTTATTATAAAGGAACGGACCAGCAGCTCATGCTGTGTAAGGAGAGGGGTTTGGGGAGCTTTAGAACCAACACCTGATAACGCTCGCAGGTGACAAGATACCAGGCCTGACGGTTAGCTTCGGTGCGAATAAGAGGACTAGAAATTTGATATCTACTAACCCCTTCTCCGCGTGTGATGGGCTGGCCTCCTCTACCACATTATATGATGCATAAGGCTTCCCTGGCAAAGGTAGACGAGATTTACTGCTCTGTTGGTTATCGGGCTAACTATAATACCTATGTTACGCGTCTAGGTCTATAAAATGTCAGTTCTTCCGATTCAGACCGTTTTGTTGAAAAATAGCACGACTTAAGATGGTATGCTCTCTGATACGGTCTGCCGCTCTGGCTGCACAGTTTGGAGCTGCGGCCTTTGGAGAAGCGCAAGAGAACGTGAAGAACAAGAAACCATGAGACTAAGCTTGTCATTGGTGTGGATCGGATATTAGAAAGAATCATCCTTAAGCCCGAGCCCGTTACTGGTTGTAATCCTGCTACGGACAGGGGATCATCGTTATAATCTAGAAACTAAAAAGGACAAGAAAATTAGGAATTTTTCTTCAAAGGAGTCTTGAATACGGTCTAGTCTTTCCTCATTTCGGAGAAGGCCTAGATTGAGGCGAGTCCAAGCCCCCTCGGAGCCTTCTAGAGGCAGGAGAAAGTGAAAACTGTTCTACTCGTACGAGAAAAAATATGACGTCGGAGGACTATGAAGCTTCAAAGAACGTCGAGCCATTCATTGAAAGTTTGGTTTGCGTCTTTGAGTCCGCTGGCTTCAAGCCTTTCCTTGGTAGGGAACCAATGGTTTCCATTTTTCGAAAGGGACATTTTTGGTGAACTGAGGGGTCCCCGAACACTCAATACCACAACTGCGCAGGTTACCGCGCAAACCCTTACAATTAACTTTGTATGAGAGATAATGTATGGCAGAGAACCGAAAAATCAGATCTTGAAGATATTACTGAAGAACTGCCTACAAAGGAACGTTCTGTTGAACTATCTCTCAAGAAAGTAGTAACGGATTTTGAATCACCTCCTAACGCTTTTCGTTACTTTTGGCCTAGGTAGGCTCTCTTAGTCGATGTGTACTACTGGTATCACGCCGGCTTGAAAGCATCCATTCCGTTGTCGCGTAGGTTTTATCATTGCCCTTGTTTCGGCTAGAAGAATAAATCCTGCAGACGAACTAAATCTGGTCAACCCCAAATCTGTGCAAACTGCTCTAAACCACACACGATAAAAAGGCTTTATTTAAAGCTAACGGTGGGAATTGTGACAGAGCGTACTCTGGTTCCTATAAGCGTTGTGAGTAGTATTTGATTGAAATGTAGGTCTTGGAGCTCCATACTGTGTGCCGAATCACGTTCAGGGAGGCTAAACATTATAGATTTCTTTCAAATGATTTTACCCTGTGCGAAGTTTGAGGAGGAGGGGGGGGGGATTTCGTTTCGTTTAGAAGCACGCTCCTGCTTATCATGACAGGCATACGTGCCTTCGCTCAATGAGAAGAGCCCTCGTCTAGGGGTGAGGAATAGTGTTAAGAGATTCAGGATGAGTTCTCACACGACGCGCCTCCCCTTCTCCAGGAAGACGGGACCACCTTGCGGACCTCGCATTTAATTCATGATCTTTCGTGACCTTTTTCTATAGGAAGAATACTACTCTGACAGCATACTAAATACTTTGCGCGATCGATGAAGGCCGTAGACTGGACCACTCTTAGAGGCATGAAACCCTTCAATAACTTAATTTCTTTGAGCGATTTGGGGTCTACTCTAGCTTCCTGTGCGAACACCACCGCACCGGTCTCCGGTCGGTCAGAGATGTCTTCCGCTCGTCAACACGGAGGTGATGTAACTTGTTTTACTCTATTTACAGCGCATCATGTGCTTGCACTTGCGGATTCGACCTCTCCCTCCTGGACGCTAATGGCGCTTGTTTCATACCCCGCCGATTTCTACGGTGTCTATGGCAACGAAAAAGAAACGCTAATTATGCCCTTCACGTTTCGAGGTCATGGATTGGAAACTCCTTCGAGAGTTCGGTTTAACTCTCAGGCCAGTGGTACCCAAGAACATTCCCTGAATGCCACAAGGGAAGATACCACATTTGAATCGTCACTCATCTGCTTTTAAACCTTCTACAGCACTGGAAGTACTGCGTTCGTATTTATTGAAGCATACATTGTGTGCCCTGGGGCTTTGCCAATGTGCATAGATAGCTCCATGTATGAGGGGTAAGTTGGTTTTCACAGCGCTTCCTTTTCCCCCCGTTTCAAGCCCGCTGCGCCCTAAAGGCTCTATGTCCGCCTGCAGGGCAAAGCTGCTAGCAATATACCGATCGTTACGGAGGGTTATGCACTTTACCAGTTTAACGGCCAATTTTTACTTTATATCGACTCACAAAGTGCGTTGAGTGATTATGAGGCATTGTAATCTTCGTTATCCGCGGAGTAGCTCTGTTCTCATGGCTGCTGATAAAGAGCGCTCCGATGAGGGGATCAGATTGTTGGTAAAGACTGAGCGAGTGGACTGCCTTTTGCTTTTCTCCACAATGACTGCATGTCAAGGATCAACGCAGCCTACGAGTTGCATGGCAAAGAAGATTTAGACGGGACCTGGGAACAATAAGTTGCGTCATAGCGCCGTGATTGTTCCTGTTGTGCCAGAAATGGTGGCTACACAAAATAACATGGTACCGTCGAGGCATTGAGGCTCGACGGTACCAAGTTATTTTGTGTAGCCGCCATTTCTGGCACACTCGCAGCATTAAGCTCGATTGGGTTGAGGGCTCTCTCGTACCCTCTTTCAAGATTGATTGGTCCCAGAGACGATAATACACATTTAGGATGAATCAGAGTGGTGCCTGTCTCAACATTGTGATTGGACCTGTCACTATCGCTTGTCCCGAGTCTTTGAGAAGCACTTCTGGATACCTGACTATAGGGCGATTGAATTTTAAGAGGAGTACGAGGACCTCCTACGTAGAATTTAATTATTTGGATTGTTTGGTGCCTCTCAATAACAACTAAGAGTGTCTTGTAGATATATTTTTGCTGTATGATGTTTTGTTTTTGTCTCTTTGGTTTTGCTTTGTGTAGTTTTTATTAACTTGTCCTAAAAATAAGATTTTTTGTAGTTGTGGCGGCTGTGCTTTCGCTGGCGACATCCAAACGAGAGCATAAAAAAATCTGTACTACCAAAAAAGAGAATTGGTTACCATGGTAACAAAATTTAGTTGTCATGGTAACGAACCTCGTTTCACATATCTTCTCGAAGCATAATCTTTTTACCATGGCAAGAAAATTTGCTTCCAGATCCTTCCCGCAAAGTTATTTGGTCCTCATGTTAATTATACATGCTGTAAACTTCTCGAAGAATAATTTTCTTGTCATAACAAGAAAATCTATTTGCTTCAGACCCTATCCTAAAAGTACAGGATGGGCCATTTGACATTGAAGGGTTTAATATCCTTATAACCATTTAGATTATTTACATAATCAAATAATATTTAGAAATTACATCAATACATAAATGAAGTTTTGTTTTCATATAAATATAATTAATTTTATAAAGTTGCAGGTTAGTTATAAAGATAGATGTGACTTACCCTAATTTTCGATCAGGAATTAAAGACGGCAAGTTGACATAGATACATTAGGCTTAGGTAACTGATCTAGACTCGGCACCAAAAACCACGATATTAAGCCATGGTAAGACGAGAAATTCAGTAAAAACTTTCGTATAGGTACAAGGTTTGGATTTGCCAAATATACATACATTCTACCCATAGAAACATTTCAAAGAAAACTATATTTATGTGCATTTAGTTTCTGGCACAATTTTAAATGATTTTATTAAAAATAAAAAAAAATTATAAGGCTACTAAAACGATCAAAGTTAAAAGGCAAACCCGGAAATTAGTTGCGATGGTATCAAAACTTGTCCCAAATGTCAACCTAAAAAATCATTTTGTTTCCATGACAAGTAATATGCTGAACGGTCCTTCCCGTAAGGTAAATTGGTTGCCAAGGTAACAAAACTGGTTCCAAATTTCATCACGCAAAATCATTTGGTTGCCATGACAAAAATAATTTACTCAATGAGGATAGACTGAAAAAGACCCCCCCCCCCTCTCTCGAGGAAAAATAATGAAAATATTATGACTAAAAAATTAAAAGAACAACCTATATCAGTCCTAAATGGTGGGGCAAGGGGGCACGTGAGAGACTTCCAAATAATTATCTCGAGAATGCAGGTCCTTAAAAGAGGACAGTCCATACTCGGACACTGACACGCAAAGGCCAAGGAAAGATTTGCTCGTGTTTAAACTGGTTCAAGACCTTCATCTTGGGGGGAGGAGGGAGGGAGTGTGCGCATGATTTAAAGGGAATTTAATGGGCCGTTGAATTACCATTAATTCCCCATATATTACAGAGAGAGAGCTCAAATGTTAGTACTCCAATATGCATGATACCGGTGAGTGATCCCATGTGAACGATCCCGGTGAGTGCTCTCACGTGAATGATCCATGATCCCTAGTGAATGATCTCATGTGCATGATCTCGGTGAGTCCTCCAATGTGCCTGATTCAGGGTGAGTGCTTATATGTGCATGATCCTAGTTAGTGATCTAATGTGCATGATCTCGGTGATTGCTCATATGTGCATGATCCTGGTTAGTGCTCTAATGTGCATGATCTCGGTGATTGCTCCTATGTGCATGATCCAGGGTGCGTGCTCATATATACATGATCCCGGGAGAGTGCTCTCCTGTACATGCTACCGGGTGAGTGCTCTCATGTGCATGATCCCGGGTGAGTGCTATATGTGCATAATCCTGGGAGAGTGCTCTCATGCACATGTTACCGGGTGGGTTATCTCATGGGCATGATCCCAGGTGAGTACTATATGTGCATAATCCAGTGCGAGTGCTCTCAGGTGCATGATCCCCTGTGAGTGTTATATGTGCATGATCCCTTGTGAGTGTTATATGTGCATGATTCCTTGTGAGTGATATATGTGCATGATCCCCGGTGAGTGTTATATGTGCATTATAACGCGTGAGTGTTATATGTGCATGATACCGGGTGAGTGTAATATGTGCATGATAACGTGTGAGTGTTATATGTGCATGATCCCGGGTGAGTGTTATATGTGCATGATCCCGGGTGAGTGTTTTATGTACATGATTCCGGGTGAGTGTTATATATGCATAGTGCCGGGTGAGTGCTATATGTGCATAATCTCGGGTGAGTGTTATATGTGCATGATAACGTGTGAGTGTTATTAGTGCATTATCTCGGGCGAGTGTTATATGTGTATGATCCCGGGTGAGATGTACATGATCCCGGGTGAGTGTTATATGTACATGATCCCGGGTGAGTGTTATATGTGCATGGTGCCGGGTGAGTGTTATATGTGCATCATCCCGGGTAATTGTTATATGTGCATCATCCCGGGTAATTGTTATATGTGCATCATCTCGGGTAATTGTTATATATGCATGATAACATGTGAGTGTTATATGTGGATGATCCCGGGTGAGTGTTATATGTGTATGATCCCGAGTGAGTGTTATATGTGTATGATCCCGAGTGAGTGTTATACGAGTATGTGCATGATCCCGGGTGAGTACCTCCATGTGCATGATTTCTGTGAGTGTTTCCACGTGCATGATCTTTATGAGTACTCTCATGTGCATGATCTCGGTGAGTGCTCCCATGTGCATAATCTCGGCGAGTGTTCCCATGTGCATGCTCCAGGTTTAGTGCTTCCTTGTGTATCACCTCGGGAGAGTACATACTCTCATGGACCAACGCTCCCACGTGACGGTCTTTTGCGGGGTTTGGGTTCTGTTTTCTTCCCTGGCCACAATGTCCTCCCCCCGCATCCTCCCCTCGTCCCACGAGGTTTCCAGACGAGGAAAAGTTCCCCCTCGTTCTCCCCTTACCTACGATGCCACTGGGAAGTCCCAGTGTTTGGCACTGATAAACTCCGACGTCCCCTACGCGCGTGATTTCCCCAGGACGGGAGGGAAATGGGGTGCATCAACCTCACTGCTGATGGGAGCAAATTGTTTTTTTCTTCTTCGGTCCAAAACGGGGTTCGCCGAGGGACGGGGGGGGGGGGGCTAGGGGCTAGTTACTGAAGAGGTTTAAAGCGAAGAAATTCCTTCATCAGCATTACAATCATCGTCATTATAATTTTCATCATTATCTTCATCAACGTTTTCCTCGCTATCATTAATAGTATTAACGTCCTCATAATCACCATTTTCATTAGCATCGTTAACATCGTTGGATCATCATTATCATTTTCAATCATCATCATCATTACTCTCGTCATTATCGTGACTCTTATCACCATCACTCTCGTCATCATATTCAGGCTCATCATTGTTAATGTTTTCATCACTCTCGTCGTCATTATCACCCACGTTATCTTCATCAATAAACTCTCGATATGCAAAGATGAGGTCAGTGTGCACCAATGCTACAAGCGAAGTGGCAGATATGAACAGCAATGGGAGCCCTCCTCGGCCATATTGTGGTCGAGCACGGCTAGCGAGTCCCCCAACCCGATTCAAAATCATTTAATTGCATTCATGGGATTATTATATTTTAAAATGAGTTTCCGACCCAGTGTTAATTTGGTTGCTAGATATTCTCTTCGACGCTCGGCTGACACCGTGCGTTTTGGCTCCTCCACCGAGGGAGTAACTCCAGAACCACCCGCGGGTAGTGGCGCCATGCAGGGTTTTAGCACTGGTGATGGCACATTCCCCCTCCCTTCACTATTACACCCTTCCCTCCATCTCCCCTTTGACGACCCAGCTCCCTACTCCTCAAAAGGGATTGGGGGCAGCATCCTATCGGGTGCTCGAGGGTGACTCTTCCCTCTCGGTTTCCCTTCTTCAAGGACGAGCTCTGGTGCTCGAAAGGTCGGAGGTGGGTTCCCTCGGCTGGATGGCTCACATCTCGGTGGACGCCCAGACCGTGGCCGGAGCGGAAAGGCCAAAGGAGGAGGAGGAAAAAAGCGGAGCTTTGGGGCATTCCTTAAAGTGGTCCAAGTGCTCCGTCCTCGAAGGGGCCCCGGGGGAGGGCTTGGTGCCAGAGGAACAGCTCACAAACGGTTTGATCAAAGAAAGAATCCACAAAACTCGGTCCTACAAAAGATCCCACAAACGCTAGATTCCATAGAGGATTCTACAAACGGCTAGATTCCATAGAGGACCCTACAAACGGCTAGATTCCTCAGAGGATCCAACAAACAGCTAGACTCCATAGAAGATCCTACAAACAGCTAGGTCGCACAGAAGATCCCTCAAACGGCTTAGTAGAATAAAGGATCCCCAAAGCTTGATCCCACTAAAAAACTCAGTAACGGCTACGTTCCATAGATGATCCTAGAGAAGATCCCTTAAAAGGTTTGATCGAAGAAAGGATCTAGCAAGCTCAGATCCACAAAATATCTCATAAACGACTAGGTCCCATAAAGGATCCACAAAAGTCTGAGTCCTATAGTAGATCCTACAAACGACTAGGTGCCACATAAGATCCCTCAAACGGTTTTAGAAGACAGGATCTCAAATGCTCATTCACGCAAAAGATCACACAAACTGCTTGCTCTCAGAAAGTATCTAAGGGTTCAGTCCCACAGAGGATCCTACAAACTGCTTGGTCACAGAAAGGATCTCCAAGGGATCGATCCCTCCAAAAGGATACCTAAAACGGCTAGATCCCAATGACACTCTATAAGCAGCTTGATAGCTGAAAAGATCCCCAAAGGCTCTCTCCTAGAACAGAATACGACCAAGTCCGATAAAGGTTCACACAAAATGCTTGGCTGCATGAAGGATTCCCAACGATCGGTCCTAAAAGGATACTACATCCGTCTAGGCCCCACAAACGGTCCTATAAACAGATCGCTCCAATAAAGGATCCCAAAACTATATTGTTTCAGAAAGGATTACCCCCCCCCCCCCCAAAAAAAAAAAAACTAGATCCCACAAATGATCTTCCCTAGATTTGATCACGCTGATAAACAGTAGAGTTTGAGATTAGGTTAGAGTCAAGTTATATTACCGTGATGCTAGATTTATGCTAGCTTAGGCGAGGTTAGGCGTAGTTTACCTAGGGCAAGATAGGTTTAGGTCAAGTTAGATTGCGGTTAAGGTAGTTTTACATTCAGGTTAGGTTAAGTTAATTTAAGTTAGGTTAGGTTTACGTCAGAGTTAGGTTAAGATAATCTCTGTTAGGTTAGGTTTACCTTAGAATTAGGTTAAGTTAAGTTAGCTTAGGTTAGGTTATTATAGCTTTGGCTAGGCTAGGCTAAGTAAGGTTAGGTTTGGCCAGGCATGGCTAAGTCAGGTTAGGTTTACGTTAGAGTTAGGTTAAGTTAATTTAGTTAGGTTAGGTTTGGCTAAGCTAGGCTAGATCAGGTAAGGTTTGCGTTAGAGTTAGGTTAAATTAATCTATCATAGGTTAGGTTAGGTTAGGTCTATTATAGTTTATTAAGTAAAGCTAAGGCTGACTTTTAAACTCACGTTAGGTTAGTTCAGGATAGGTGTACGATAGGTTATGCTTAAGATAGGTTCAAGTAGGTTAGCTTAGGTTTTAGGTTAGTTCAGGTTATGCTTTTGAATAGGATTGGTAAAGTTAGGTTAGGGTCAAATTAGGTTTTGTTTGGTTATGTTAAGTTTAGTAGGGTATGTTAACTTTTGAATATGATGAGTGAAGATAGTTCCGGTAGGTTAGGTTAAATTAGATTAGTTTAAACTTACGTGAGAGATGTTTCTAGAAGAATTTGATCTCTGATCGTGAAATTGTATCCATTTTTTGAATGGTTATATCCAACGTGGGGAGACTACTCTAGAAAGACATTTAAAAATACCATCGTAAACTAGTGACTTTCCGGGAAGCGAAATTGTATGCAAGCTAATCTTTGAGGAACTAGATCTCCGTCGATCATGCTTGCTACACCTCCGCCCTAAATTAGAAGTCCAATCTGCCCCTCTTTCGGAAAGTATCCGGGTGGTCTAAATGGTCCCAGGCAAATAACAATTAAGATGTTGTGACCCTCATTGGCCCCGCCTCAATTCAAGTCGTTCCTACAATGATAAGATTCAACTCAGGCAATGAATTTTTTATATTTCAAAGGTGAATAAATGTTCTAGACGAGGCTCGGCTGCCCCAGCAACGACGCCAAGAAGCGTTGTCCATATTTGCAATGAACTTCATTGAAAAGGTCAGCGCAGCAAAAAATACCCACTTCTAATTTAGGGCGGAGGTGTAGCAAGCATGATCGATGGAGATCTCGTTCCTCAAAGATTAGTCCATTTGAATATTCAAAGAATACACACTTAGATGAGTCCTAAAGAAGAACCCTATTGAATAGTCCTCAACAAGAACCCTCAACAATAGTGCTATAAAAGAATCTTAATAAATTGTCCTAGAGAAGGGTAGAGGTGGCCATTTCCCCCAAAAAATTACCTTCTTCAACCTAAAATTAGGCAAATACAATCGTTTACCTTCCGCTATGACCAATTTCTTGCGTTCTGCTGTTCCGCAAATGCAAATCCGCAATCGCAACTTGTTTATTGACCTCTCGATGCAATTTCATCATTTTCGTTTTATTCCAGGTATCATTTGACGATTCTAAATATTTTATTAAATTAATGATGGTATTTTTTTTGCATTCATTGGGTAAAAAATATTCGTTGTTACTCATTCATTATTACTATGAGTATAATTATTAAATTTTAATACTCATTCAGGCGATTATTTGGTGACTAGTTTCTTCTATGAGTTTAGAAAGCGATTGATAATTAATATCAAGGGAGAAGTTTTGTAATGAATAGTTAGGCAGAAGAGTGGTAGGGAATTGTAAAGGAGAAGATTCTTAAATATTAGTAAGGGAAAAGAGTTGTAATGATTAATATAAACTGAGATTCCTGTTGAAGTGTAAGGAAGAAGACAACTTAAATTCTGGAGTTAAAACTTAAGTCAACTTCATGGAATTAGTTCTTTCAAGGAAGACACCCAAGTACTACTAAAACAATTCACCCGAAGGGAACTAGCATGACCGGAAAGGCGTCAATTCCCCACTCTAATTTCTACCCCCATCTCCCCTTTAACATTTGACCAAAACACAGAAAACTGGAAAAAATGTTTAAAAAATTCAAGTTGACAAATCTCTTCCGGGTCCTGATCCAAAACCGGCAGCCGGATTCAGTGATTCAGGTCCCTCCTGCCAGTAAAACTACCCCCAAAAGAGGCACTGCCATACCTGAACAACTGCATAGTCACCCCGTGGACGCCTTAATGGAGCAGAGGGCGAATTACTGAACCTGATCTCAAATTTGCCCCTGGAATGCGTTTTTTTACCTCATCGAATGAATGAACAGTTTCTCCCAACCATTCTGGCATGAGGGCCACGGCAAAGCAGCTACATAGCCAGTCCAGATTTCACTTATTAATTTATACGCCGCTAGGGGAGGGGGGTTGCTTATTAAAGTTGAGATCTAAACTAATGTATTTGATTCAGGACGTAGATTTTTCCCCCCTCCCTAGTAACTAACCAGATACAGGTGAGTTACTTGACTTCCCTAGTGCTTTAAAAGTTACCCAATCTGACTTTACTGGCATAAATGAATCCCAAAAGAACGGCCCCGAATTGCTGTCACTTTTTGGACTTAATGAATTTTTTTCGCGCGCAAATGAAATCTGTCACAATGACAAGATTTTTAAGTCGTGATTTTGCGCGATGGATATCGCGTTGTTTGGGTCGCCTTGAGGCAATACAAAGAGCGTTATTAGGGCGATGGGGGGATGTTACGCGAGTTTCAGGTGCTTGCTGCTTCGAGGTCAGGGAGGGCGGATGTGTGTGTGTGTGCGTTGGCACTGTATGAGTGGGTATGTGCTCGTTCATAAGCTATATAGATAAATCATCATCTCATTATTTCTTCTTCTCTCAAACTAATTTCTGAGCTTATGAATAAACCGTACGACGACTTTGATCCTTTAGAGCTTTTATCACCTGCAAGCAGTCAATTACGTGGACAACTGATTGAACTGAGTCAATAATAATAATTATAGAGTAATGTTCAACATCGATGATAGAGAAAATTCGTCAAAATGGAATTAATTTAGTAAACACGCGATTCAACACAGCCATAGCTCAAAGTTAGTTATAGAATCACAAAAATAAACATAAAATATTTTACCTTAGCTGGTATTGGATGCCCATACAAAACTTGACCCCGTTGTGAGGAACCAATCTAGCATTGTTTCATTTTTAGAGAACTAATCCTAGGGCACTTAGTTAAAATATTGTCCTATTCTCCCTTTGTTTCTTGCTTTCAACGTGATTTTACCTGACAATTTTCTGCGGGTAAAGATTAACCTGTTTTACATTGCGTAGGTGTTAATCAGATCACACAGGCGTCCTCCATTTCCTGTGTAGGACTCTCTTAAATTCAGCCAGACTAATCTCGTGACTCTGTGAATTAAGTTGTTTTTTGCTAAAGGAGTCCCTTTTATTGTCTCTCGAGGCGTTCTTGCGTAGAACCTGGGATCTTTGCTGTAGTTTTCTGATCCGCAAACGTATTAGAGTTTGTATCTTTAGGTATTTCTGGGTACGAATTTGTTCCTGAAAATTCTGAATGCACTCTCATGTCACAATATTTTGTTATCTTTCTTTACCGGCTTAATTATTATTGTATTCAATCTGTTTACTGACTTTTGGTTATCACTGGTTAGCCCTCCAATTTCTCACTAGTGACTTCATTGGATTATCCAATTATAATTTCAATTCTCTTTGCTGAAAAAAACGTAGTTGTACACTTGTCATTGGTTCACCTTTACTTCCATAACTCCACTTTGGGACCATCGAGGATGTCTGGTTGACAGTGAAGTCGGTCAATTTTCCTTTCCTCTCATTGCTGAAAAGTGATTCGCCCCGCAGAGTTATAACCCTGTAGGAGAGTTGCGTACCCTCACAAAAACCCTTATCTTCTAACTTCAGACACATTTTCGAATCCAACTACTCTAATTTTAGACTCTACTCTACCACTTTTGCGTAAACATCTGTTAAGGATGCCCTCGTTAGTTATATATTATATTTGAATAAACTAAAATTACGAATTACTTCATTTTAGAGCAAAAATTTGTGAATGGTTGAAGATTTTCTGCCGGACAATCCTTGGTCACGGAACAGGAACCCTGTACACAGTAGTTGTCCTTGAGAGGGATGGTGTGTGTGAATGCATGAAAGTGCGTGTCGGCGAGTGATGGTAAGTGTATGTATGCCTTTTGTGTTTCTGAGGCGTCAAGGGTCTGCGTGTGTTGGCACTCCTTATTCATCGAATCCAGGGATAAAGGATGGTCCTTGGCAGTGGCAACATCGAGTGTCAATTCGGAGATGGATCGATTTCGAGGCGTTTTGGGAAGAGCGATAAATCGAGTCTCGAAGTCAGGTCGCCGTCGGCGGGATCGGGGAATATGACGTCATCTTTCCGGAGGGAGTAGCAGTGGGGCGCGGGGTAAAGAGACGGGGGGGGGGTAATGGGCACCGTAACCATCCTCCTGGCGGAGAAGGTGGGGGTGGGTGGGATTCCGACTACTCATAAAACATTTCCGGAGAGATGCACAAACAGCGGCAAAAACCAGACAGGAAGAGGTAGAGATAGATAGAAGAGGACAAACAGACAGAGACAAAGAGAAGATCAAGACCAAAGACACAAGGGCAGAAAGAGACACAGACAAGAGCTGAACAACAAAGACATGCATAGTTAAAGACAGTGAGAAGAAGACAGTGGATTTACAAACAAAGAACCGAGAGAGTGAGAGAGAGAGAGAGAGAGAGAAAGAGAGGGGCACAGAGAGAAAAGGTGAGAAGCAGACTGAGAGTAAGAAGGAGGAGCGTCGGAAAAGCGAGACCCATTGAGAGTCAGACGCGGAGGAAGAAACACAAAGACAGAAACAGGCAGACTGACAAAGAGTCACACACACACACACACATAGTGAGAAAGAGTGTGTGTGTGTGTGTGTGTATAGGAAAGAGAGAAGGAGAGTGGGTGACAGGCAGAGTGGACGGTCTTTGTGACACTCAGGGTCATTCAAGAGTGCCTCCATCCATCTAATAATTGCATAAGTGGGCCCTTCTGGACCCGTCCCCAACTTCTTCTTTCTGGACCGCCTGCAAGCAGTTCACACACACACACACACATGCACACACATAAATCATCACAAGCAATTAACTTCAATTGCTCCTCTCTCGCAATTACCTCCGCCATTTCGAGTGATTGTTCATTACTCATAATTTTTTGTTTTCGCTGGTTTTAATTGCCCCCCCCCCTCCCCACCGACACCAACACCAAACGACCTACTTAAGGTTATCTTGGTGTGCTTTAAGCCACGGACTTGCACCGCCCGAGGCCTTATCAATGGGGCCTCCAGTGGCACTCGCACAACCAGAGTTTGGAGGACTCCATCCGCCCACTAACCACAGCTGATGTGGCTTAACCTTGCTCAACGTAGGAACGGCATTTCCATTCGTCTTGGACTGAGACCAGATTCAGGACTAACCTAATCTAACCTAACCTAACTTTAAACCATTTTCTCACCTTAAATTCCAGGGGGCGATGGGGAATTTGTTGTCTAATTTCAACATAGAAGAAAATAACACTGATAGTTCATTTATGCATATATATATATATATATATATATATATATATATATATATATATATATATATATATATATATATATATATATATACCGAAGTTACATGTTAAAGATTTGAGGGATTGCTGGACTCTTCATTTTATTCAAGGAAATCGTCGTCGGCCTCATAGGAGGTTTCGAGACCCGCTGCAGGCCTTCTCGACGCCCCCCCCCCCTGTTTAACTGGGTGAATGAAAAGTGGTGTTCCTTATAGACCTAAGCTTTATCTTGGTTGGGGGTGCACGGAAATGTGTTGTTCTCCCTTTCATCCACGTCCAAAAGGGGGTTGCAGTCATTTGAGTTAGGGGGCCAAACCTTTGAAGTGAGGTGGTGGAAGAAATTGTCTTCTAACAACCAAGGCAGGATCCTCCTGGTTGTTTGGTACGGTGCAGAGTCCTACTGCCTCACGTAGGGCCTTCCAGCGGTCACCTCCTTGATTCAGGACAACACCCACTCCCCCATGCACTGGATTTGGCACTCGCTAATGACTACCCCAAACGCCAACATGATGAGGACCTGGAACCTGGTCTTCAGGACCCTCGGGACATCTTTGGGGGACCACAGAAAACCAGCGGTTGTTTTGGGAGTTTACCCCCTGGTTGGTTCACAAGCTTCGCACCACCTTTCTTCCGCTTCTCCTTCATCTTCTGCCGCTTAAGCTGACCCTTTCTCATCTTTTATTAGTAGTAGCGGATGTTCCTCCTCATGCATTGATTAGAAACTCTGACACTCCATTGTCCCTGCCTATGGACCTCGTTGACTCGATGTAATCATTGGCCTGGATCTCCGTGACAAATTCCGGGGTTCTTTTCGTACCTAAACGCTTAAAATAAGGTTTAAGAGCCGCCCTTCCCCTCCTAATCACACCTTGACTCATCCAACTTCTTCCTGATCCTCTGCACCGTCTTCAGATCCAAGGCCAAACATACGAAGATCTTCGCATTGGAGCTCTCGGCGTGAACCCCAGGCGGCACACCTTTTGCCTTTTACAAAGCTTCGGAGGATTGAATTCAGCCATGGTATTGTTTCCTTTACAGACAATACACAACTGAGTCTACTATGATAGGAAAAAAGAGAGAAACTACGCCAGACAAGCATATGAGGAATTCAGTGATACCAACGGTGACAAATTACCCCTCGCGCTCTGTTTGAATAGTCAGTTGCACTATATCTTTTCGACAATAAATTTTGCTCTACTTGATTGGTAGGGAGTTTCCCTATATCGTATGGGCAGTGCTTTTTACCCTACCTTATCGACAGTGAGTTTCACAATACCTTATAGAGAGGAAGATGCACCATACCGAATGGAGAGCAAGTTTCACCATACATTATGAGTAGTGAATTTTACTATACCTAATGGACAGTGATTTCTTTTAAATCTTATGGATAGTGAGTTTCACTATATCTTTTTAATGAGTTTCAATATATTAAATTGATAGTGAGTTTCGATATACCTTCTGACTAGTAAATTCTCCTCTATCGCAGGGATAGTGAGTTTTATCATACTTCATAGAAATTAAGTTCCACTATTTGGATAGTATCACTATCCGATGCTCAGTGCCATCGCTTCTTTATTCCCACTTTTATCATTTTCCATCCGTACACTCTATTTGTACACAGCTGTTGGCTGACCAGAGCTGCTTTTTGGATCCATGGAACCAGGAACGGGACAGACGTCATAGTCTGTTTGTGTGGTGTCTGTACCCGTCCCGTTGCCGCCTGTGCATCTCGGCCTCTGACCTCCGTAGCCGCATATGCGTTTCCACACATGAAGGCATGCACTGGAGACAAGAAAAAACGGTCCATGAGGAGTGTCTGGGTGTGGAAAGAGTCCCACTCTCACCTGAACAGGCGGTACCAATAGTGTGCCCTATTAAAGTGCACAATGTGTGCCGATGAGGCAAGTAGATAATGATAATTATCGACTCCTCTTTAACCTCCATTCACGTCGATCTACCTCGTAGGAGGACGTTCTGTGCATCTTATCGAGGCAAGCTCAAGAGAGATGCGCACACCTCTCTAGCCCATCAATTACTCCGCTATGGGTCTATCGTATATTTCCGATACCTTTAACTTTAATAATAAAAAGAAATAAACTCATAATTATCGGCGGAGCTTTTACCTGGCACATTGAAAGTACAGTTTCCCTCATCGAGATAAGTTAACCTATGTCAGGTATGGTTAATTACCGGATGGGACGATCGACTCGCATTGAATTGCGGCAGTTTCGCATTAAATTACCGATCACTATTGAGATAAGCGACTCACTGATAAAAGCGTACCACACAAAAATGCGACCATGTAATTACAAAAAATATCCACCACGAAAATGCCGACGTATAAAAAAATATCCGAGAAGCGGCTTTATTTGATGTCCTTCTTAGGTACAGAGTCGACAGGTCTTCAACTGAGTACATTCATGGGCATTATTAGATTTGAGACTAATATATATTTGTATTCTTTCATTAGTTTTTAAAATTTAGGTGATAGGAATAATTATGATCATATTCAAATTATTGCAGGCTTATTAAAAAATCAGCCTTTCAAAGATAATAAGAAAAATCCTTTCTTTAGCTGAATCCCAAATCGCGTTCCGGTCCTGTTCCTGCAGGAGATGAGTTTCAGACCCTAGAGTTTTATTATTCGATCAAAAGTGTAAAAGGATGATAAGTATGGGTTAAATGAATGATAGTATGTAATGATAATCCATTTCGTAATATTTTTGATAAAAATAAATGTTTGAATCTTTTTCAAGTCCAGAAATGGTTCTTTCTAAAGAAAAGCGTCCAATTATTGTTGCTCTCCTGCACAAAAGTGTCTAGGAATGTAAGGGCATAGTTGCTAAGGGTATTGTATCAAGGAACACTATCTTTAGGATCATTAATGACTTTAAAAAGACTGGGTACGCTTCTATGAAGATGTCTTCTGGACACAAAAGAGCTTCAAATGTACGCCAAGATCGTCTCCTGGCAAGGTGCCCCCAGCTCAAGAATCGGGTTCCCTCCAGTGCCAAGTTTGTTTACAATTGGTAAGAAGCAGGTGTGAACGCTTCTTTGAGCACAGTTGAACGGAGACTATTTAATGAAGGTCTCAAGTCGAAAGGGCTATGAAGAAGCCTCATCTTAACAAGAAGAACACAATTATAGGCTCCACTTTTGGGGGAAATATAAAGAATGAAACCTTGAAGACTGGGGTAAAGTGATATTCTCTGATGAAGCTCCCTTCGGCTCGTTTGGAACCGCTGGATTATTTCTCGTTATGGGGAGAAAATGAAGCGCTTTTACGAGTCCTGTTTCATACTCAGTTTCGCGTCCAAACACTCTCCATGTCTGGGGCTGTTTCTCATATAAGGAAACTTGACCACTAACAATTTTTCCCAAGAACATTGCCATAAACTCTAAATGGTACCCAAACCTGCTTCATCGGCACCTTTTCCCAACAGTTAAAGACCAAGTTGTGGATGATAACTGCATTTCTTAGCATGATGACGCACCTCGTCACAAAGCAAAAACAATAATAGAGTTCTTGGCTGAAAATAACATCGAACTTTTAGGACCATGGCCTGGGAATTCGTCAGATTTTAACCCAATAGAGAATTTATGGGCAATAATCGAACTAGCAGTTGATAAACAGAAGCCTTCCAATTGCGAACAGTTACGGGTGTTTAATTAACAAAAATGAGCTCTATCAATCGAGATATCATCACCCTTTTGGTCTCCAAGATGACAAAGCGAATTGAAACACTTCTTAAGAACAAGGAACATCATTGTCGACGGCGCGCATCAATTGACTATTTATTAATAAAGTGGGTTCGAGCTCTAAATCCTTATAGATGAATTTGGTTATAAAAATTAACATCTAATTTTTGAAAGTCTGTACAAATATATTTTAAGTAAATCATGACACAATAATAATTTGGTAATGGTTTACCGCATACATAGAGGCCTTTAGTTTCCCAGTGGGCATCCACTGATTAACATGGAATCCAAACTATGGGTATGAACGGCATACGACAGCCGCCTTGAAAGCTACCCAAATCCAGACCCATCCCGCGAATTACCAGAATCGATGTAGCATAAAATCGCTGTAATCGGTGATTCCACTCAGTTTAACCGTACCCCATGGGCATGTAGTGTATATATATATACATACATGGATAAATTCCTGGTCCTGTTTGCAAAGGATGTCCTCCTTGGAAGGTGACTTGTATGTGGTGGTGACGAACCTTGGTGGGCGGGAGAGAGAGAAACAAGTTTTGAAATAATTTCCCCCACTTGCGGCTTCAATCAGATAAAAAAAACTCCTTTACTGCTTGGAAGAGCATAAAATAAGTTTAAATAATACCTCTCACACGTGTAGTTGCCGCATACATGCGCCATTACACACATGTATACATGTACACAAGGCCTAATAAAGGTTTGGAAAGTTAAGTAAATATCTTTAGTACACCCTTATCAAAACATATGTGTGTGTACGTTTGTGTATGAGCTAGTATTTAGAGTTGGGTGTGGCAGTGCATTGGTAAGTGATTACTTAGATAATAGAAATAAAATACTCAATATTAAAGATAATTTTTTGAGATATTTTGATTTTGAAAGAGATAATAAGTTATAATTTTTGATTCAGAAAACCTTTCTGTTTTTCCATTTTGAGAGAAGAGTTTGTTTTTCCTCAGAATATTTCCTTAGCTTCATTTGCCCCCCCTTCCGACCACTACCCTCACCCAGAGTACACAAGTTTAATAATGTGGTGAAAGTGATTCGAAGGATCAAGTTGAAATGGACTGGGTGAAAGGATTAATTTGTCAGTGTCGCAAAGACGCTGTGGCACTAGAAGATGGCACTGAAAAAATTAGATGAATTATTTTTTCCCAAAGAAACCCAAACCATTGATTGCATTTCAACTCATTTTGAAATGAAAGGGAAAAGAAAACTGTGAGGTTAGGGGAAGGAAAAACGTCGGGGTGGTACATAGTCAGATTCGATAATCACTCGCTATGATATTGAAGTGTCAGGAAGGAACTGGGATGCCCTGAAAAGGCCTTAGAGGCACCGAGAGAATGGAACGGTCTGGAACGGCCTTAGAGGGTCTGGGGTGGCTTGAATAGGCCTAAAAGTACAGCTTGAGATTAAGGTCGAGTTTATTAACAATTATATTCATCGATGACGAGACGAGCGGGGTTCAAGTCAAGGGCAAAAAAGGAACCTGGATAGTCTGGCAGACTGGGCACAGAATCACCTTTTTAGATATTTTTTTATCGAATTATTTGAAAGCAAAAACCAAGCGGCTTATCTTAGACCCCCCCACTCCCTCCTCCAAATGTGAAAAGAGGGTCGAATTAAAGTAGTGGATTTAGATGACGTGAAAATATGTAGAAGATACTGGGTGTTAATGTTGGCTACGAACACTAGAAATGTATAAGACTCGAAAAAATTCCAGGAAAGACGAAAAAGGAAGAAGAAAAAAACCGACTGGCATTTTATACACTGTGATGGGAGGGTTGTCAGCCATTGCTTGGCAAGGAGTTGTCAGGTTTTTATATCGTGGCTTCTCTTTCCCCTATGTTATTCTATTAGTGTTTTTCCCCTAAATTTATATAATGTGTTCGTAAAGTAAATTGCAATAAACGTATTGATGGTATGCAGTTAGTATAGACAGCCACCTTCACAGTGCATCGGTCACACCTGCGGGAGCCACCTCTTCCATGCCAAGCAAGTGCAGCTAATCAGTACCATATTAACCGAATAATGCGTGCATTTAACAACTCTGTATACCTTATGACATCATTTTATGTAGTGGCGCATTTGCTAAATATTCCGAGTAGTGAAACGGGTTAAATCATTAGAGAAAAACTGCTACGAATCAGACCGTTTCCCTTCCGAATTAACTCTCCTTCAGCACGTTTCTCAAGTTGACTGTATAAAAGATTCCACTCGACCAAACAGGTTAGCGAACTGGTTTAATGTAACTATTTGGTTCATGTTTTGGTCATTTCTCTCTTGTCATCATGGAGAAGTCGTCACATGGCTACTTTAGCACCTTGGTAATTTTTTTCCTTTACCAGTTTCTTTAGAATTTATCAATACCTCTTCCTTCGAAGTGTTTACACTCTTTTATGTCTGAGGTGATTTAGAGTAAAATAAAAACGTCATCTTAATGATTCTGACTCATTAACTACATTACATATATTGAATAACATCCATTGTTCGATTCCCGGGGAAGTTTCAGTTCGCCTGCCCCAATCACAGAACTTAATTAGTTTTTATTGTTTTCTTTATTTAAGCTCGTAGTTTGTATGGCTGAGAAGCTTTGTAGTTTATAATTACTGTTTTCTTAAGTGATGTTTCTTGAGCAATTTATCCGTTAATGGCCTACATAAATATTATATAAATTTAGCGTCTTTTCTAAAAATCTCATATATTATTGAGGTCTAGATGGAGGGCAAGTGGTTTAAGAGATTAAGTCGAAGATGAGCGGTTGAAAGTATGGGTTCGAATCCCTATTCAACGGGTATAATGATTTTTATCTAATTGGGGATTGTAACCTTTTAGGTGAAACTATTTTTTCCAACTACCAATTGTTTAATTTTGGTTTCCTGTTAATTTCCTTTTCTAATTCCCCATCTCGTAGGACTACAAGCTTAGCAGTAATGCATCTTCTCTAACATCCTATAGTCAATCCTAATTGATCTATCTTCTGCAAAAATATTTACGACTTTGACAAGTTCACTAGTCATTCCACTCAGACTGGCTCGTGATAATCTTGTTATCATAAATTATAAAGAGTCAACGAGGAAAAGGATTTACGTAAGTATTTCAATCTCGAATGAGATAAATAGTCCAAAACAATGCACTGGATCTTTTCCAAAGATAAATAGGATTATAGAATACATAGCGCCACATTTTGCGTTTAAATCTAAGATGTTCTTCTTCTCATATAAAAAATACTTGTAAGTCGTCATTTGGGATATGTGGTGCAATTCTGCTGCTCTCTCTATTACAGATTTATGCATCAGCACCTGAGATTCACTCGAGGATAGTGGAAAAGAAAATGCATTTTCCTCCGAATTTTAGAATCAAACTATATTAAAATCTTAAAGCCTTTCCTCAGAATATGGAGACCCTTCTTATTAATTTTCATCGTTGTCTTCCTCAGATACTTTTTTTGGATAAGTAAAATACGAGAAACCATTTGTGTCGAGTTTATCGAAAATTACCCATCTTTTAAAAAGTATTTAGAAAAGACAACGATGGAAACGAATAAGAAGTCTCCATATTCTGTGATAGTAAAACGAGGTAGACTACAAGAATCGAGTGATGAACTCCTTTGGGGGATGGGAGAGTGCTAGGAAGGTTACACCTTCCCTGGCCAGTCATTATTTCAGGATCCCACCACTTTGATAAGCAGTGCCGGTTTTCAATTTTTGCCTTTATACGAACCGCACTATTCGTCTCGAGCTTCTCGAATATTTTACCCATATATATATATATATATATATATATATATATATATATATATATATATATATATATATATATATATATATATATATATATATATATATATATATATATCCTAAATAGTCAACAAGAAATAATAAGATAAAAAAATGCCAAAACATGTAACATCTTTAGCTTATATATGATAAGAAGCAGGTGAAACTGTCAAAAATAAAGCTACAGCAAACTGATACATGAAGCTCAGTAGCGGGTCGAGAGTCCTTTGACAGAGTGATGGGAGCATCGATTCTTTGAGGCGCAATTTCAATGAGGGTGCGATATATAAGGGGTGTGATACTGGCCCACTCCTCAAGACGACCTATGACTTCATTCATGTGCAGTCAACACATTTTCCACTGGATTCATATCCGGAGACTGAGGTAGCAGAGGTCCATCACCGGGATATTGTTGTCTCCCAAGCACTGTATGGCAGGCGCAGACTTATTACATGGGACATTGTCCTGCTATAAAATCACATTTTGGACATTTGGAGAGGTCTCGGGCTGAAGGCACCATGTAATCTCTCAGGACAGCTTGGTACTTCTCTGAATTTAGGATATCATCACAAACGATAAGATGCCTCACTTCCTGAACATGGCATGTAGCCTTATACCATTTCAGAGGGGCCACGATGTTTTACAGTTGGCATTATGCAGTTTCGATTCTACTGCTCCCCTGGCCTCTTTCGAACTTTAACGTTGCCTGGGATCGAGAACTACTATAACAAACACTAGTCCAACCATAAGACTTTTCCCCACTGACACATGGTCTATTTGCTGGGATCACGCGCCCAAGCCACTTGACGTCGCTTCTGCTTAAGGTTGACCAGCGGCTTCTTTCGGGCTTTACACGACTTCATGCTTTTTCAAGCAGTCTGCGACGGACTCTTATGACGGATGCAGTCAGTTGGCGCCACTCTGTCGATTCATGTTGCAGCTGGAGTGCGTTTATTTCCTATGCCCATTTAACGTTCATGTGAAGCAGAGACCCGTTATCGCGTTGCCTATGAACCTGGGTCTTCCAGAGTGAGGTCCGTCTTGGAAGTATCAACTTACTATGTATGATCTTTTGCAGCACTAGAATGTGATCGACCGACCCTCAAGGCGATTTGTCGAAAGCTGAGCCTCTCCTGATCCGGCGTGAGTATCAGGCTTCTTTCCTCCATGGTATAGTTATGTATACCGAATAACCCCTTGAGGCCGCTTATATCTCAAATGTTATCAACTTACAAGACAGCTAAAGTTTTGACTGACATTCTAATCCCTTATGTCGTTGGACGACCCTGACATATACGTCACTTCTACCCAATAGGCATGGTCACTCAAGGTCAATGCGTAACCTTGATTCTACTCTGGTCAACGCAGAGATGGGGGATAGAAGTGGGGGAGAGAGGGGACGACTTCGAAGGATTTTAAATTCCCAAGATTGAGTGCAGTTGGCTGATATTAACTAATGATGGCTCGGGCTATGAGGCATATGAAAAAGTAGGTACAAAAATAAACGTTAATATATACACAGTTATAGACAATAAATAGATTAAATAAAATAATGGCAATAGATACTGTATGTATCCAAGAACCGTATGTATTAGCGCTACTCATAGTGGGCTCTACGGAGGGAAGGGGGGATCGAGAGGCGATACGAGCCTCTGTGCAAACACACACAGTGAGGACTAGCCGGAATAGCCACAGGTGATTCGTTTCAGCCTGGCTTGGGTTCAAGGATTTAAGAGATGAAACAGAGGATCGAATGGTTATTCAAGGGGCTTTAACCACGGGGAGTTTAACCTCTAGTAGTAAGACTAACTGGAGGGAGTATTCGTGCCAAACGAAATGCACCGAAACAAAGGATGGGCCAATTGACTGGGCTCAGATCATTCGGTATAATTCTAGCCTTCCGCTCGTCCCAAAAAAAATGGAGCGCGATCGAGAATGACGTATTTCGTTGTAAAAGGCCGGCTTATACTGTCGAGGCCCTATTGGGATCAACAATATATAGGGAAAAGCCAGATCCGTTCCCGCCTCTGCCAAAGGAGGGAAGGGATCTCTCCACGAACCAACACGGTGCTTGAGGGATAGGAGACATTCCCGCAGTGTTTCTTGATAAGACCCTGGGAGACGACAGAAGCGCGCATTTTAGATTCCAATTCTTCGCTTCTCGCGGAAACAATTTCAATATTCTGATTATTCTCACGGTCCTTGATCACGCGGACTAGCTTCGAGCCTGACCTCGTGGTTTGATGGGCCGCAAGGAGCCTCTATTCTCGACACCTTAGAAGATTCTTTAGACTTTCTACAAGACAAAGGGCCAGAGGAAGACATCGCATCTCTCGACGTGGAAAGTTTATTTATCAATGTCCCCGTCGAGGAAACAATCAAGATAATTCTCGACCGAGTCTACAGATCGGACATGGACTTACTTAAAGCAAGCACCATGGAAGCTCTTTTCCTTTCCCACCCTGAAGAACTTTTCCGCCAAGTGGTTGGTGCGGCCATGGGATCCCCCCCTGGGTGTCCTTTTAGCAAACATGTACATGGCTACAGTACAGGAAAGGACCTTTAACACTCAACAGAAGCAAAATATATATTGATGATTTATAGGGGATATTTTCATCACAGTTAAGAATGCCAATGATGCCAGCAAACTAAAGGAAACGTTAAAACAAAACCCGCCCCCGTAGAGTCCAAAGAAATGTGCTCTGGTATTGTTTATAAATTTTCGTGCCCAGAAGAGATGTGAAAATCTCACATTAAGGCCTATATCGGACACAGAAATACCACACTAGGGAGGCGTCTAATGGCCCACAAAAACCATGAAAGAATACCTACCATACAAGAATTGATGGAAAACACAGAGATAATTCATAAAGAAAGGAATTACAGCCTCCTTCTTATAAACGAGGCTATAAGCATATTTCTTCATAAGCCCAAGAAATTGATGATATACTTCCGTCGTGCAGATCGAGACGAACATGAAGAAAAAGCTCAATTCCTCCTCAAATAAGCAATGACTCTCGCCCTTCTACGGAACCGAGTCCCTTGAACGAAGTTCAAGTATCAGCGCTACGTTCCATCAGACCTTGAAGCAACGGGAGAAGTATTCCAAATAGTCAGATACCAACATAGTCTTGCCTTCTGTTTTTTTCTGTATACACATATGCATATGCGTATGTGTGTCCTTGTATATTTGTACTTATATATTTTATTTCAATGTTTATTTTCATATTGTATGCATTTGTATGTTTTCCAGTAAATATGCTCTACATATATTTGTGGATATATGTTTATTAGAGTATGTATCTTTACATTACTACTATTATTATCATTAATATTATTATTATAAATATTTTGGGGCATCTTTTTGCTATTTTCAATTAACATGTCTTTTCATCATGTAGCCAGTTTAGTGTTATTTCTACATTTTCCTTAAGCCATAATAAGCTCCTTTGGATAATTCTGGCTTACCAGAGCGCTGTGATGCGTTGGTGCTTGTTTGATTGACGAGGTAGTAACCCTCACAGCAGAGCTAGTGCACGTTACCAGATGTCAGGAGTACCTGACACCTAACATCCATAGCATGTACCGGTATGTATGCTGTTTTAGAAGTATATTATTCTAGTGGTTACTGTCGCAGGATACCTTGTGGTCGTGATATACTCCTTTGATGAAATAGGCTATGATATAAAAGTGCGAATTTTGTTGTTTTAAGGAAGAGCCGCTTCAACACGTAAGGATATAATGAAACACACAGGGATTATCCTAAAATAAACATATATTTTAAATTTAACACTTAACTATGAAAAACAAACAGTAATCACATTTATATCCTCACCCTAAGCTAACCTAGACTATCCCGGTTGGCAACTAGGCCTATTACGATATCTTCACGACAAAAGTAAACAAATAGGCACCCGGTAAACACACCAATTGCCGATTAGTATTTTTATCGTGAGCCTTTAAGATTAGCGTTAAACATTAAATTAAAGTACTCTCTTTTACCAACAAATATGACAGGGGTTCACGCACAATTGTTTTTACTTCTATTAAATCGTGAAGCGTACTAACCTCATACTATCGCAATATGAATATAAATGTTCTTGCTAACTCACATGACAGACGGGATCAGGGATTGCTGGAAGTCGTTGGAGGGCTTATCTCGCACTTCGGGGATTTGGAGTGCCGATGATAGAATTTCGCCGAGATGTGAGGGAGAGAGCGAGGTAGGGCGCTGTCAACTTCTTATTGCAACCTTGCCTCTGGTTAAGTTGAGAAGACAGAGAGAGTTATGGTGCTCTTCGCTCTCGAGTCCTCTTCTGAATGATCTTGACGCCTCTTGGTGTCTGATTCTTCAACGTAGAGTGCTCAACTAAATTTTGGGGGTATTCGGGGGATTTCTACCGTAATTAAAGAAAGAAACCTCGTTGGGGCTGGGTTCTTCTCCTCTCACTCTTACGGAGCTTGAGATGTGATAGTCAGTCGAGTATGAGCGGGTTTTCTTTTCTCCAATCAGACTTCTTCTAAGTCAGTAAAGGATTCTTCGCTATGGCACCGATACAAAACTGGACGATTTATGTTAATTCGGCCCAGGAAAGGAAGGGGGGGAATCGATCTTCCCAATCTGATCCTTTATCGTTTCTCACAGAAATGGTCTTGTCTGGCTGAAGGATCGATCTTCACGAACTGATCCTTCTCTTTCTTTCCGGGGCTTATTTATAGGCGGACCACCGCCCCATCTAAGGGGGAAGGGGCGAGGCCACAGAGGGGAGCGCGAATGGTGAGTTTGCATCTGGTGAGAGCGAGAAGTGCAGAGGTTGGCACTGAGGTGCCCAAGTCGGCTTGTTAATTAGTGAAACCTTCAACCGCCACACTCCTTGGCGTGCCTTTTGACTAGCACCGCTTTCTGGTGACATAACCACGGGTTTATGGATCTCCTAGGTAATTGGATCGTTAGAGCATCGTTTAAGAGCCTTAGTTGGTTGCCTTAACACAGATGGTCGCTCCAACTACCTAAGTGGCCGGGAGATCAAACAGGGTATGCAGTTACGGTTATTCGCCGGCTACCGTTCCCACGAGTTTCCTCATGGGGGCTCGCTTCTCCGGCGTTCTCCACAAGGGGGGCTTTAAAGTATATGTCCGCCTAGCCCTCCGGGAGGCTTTATATTGCCATTCCTCTACATTTACAATCATCAAAAAGTAAGGTACACTGTTGGTCTTCTGTGCGGTTATCAACACAAATTGTGTCCTCATATGATAAAATCCACCATCCACACTAAATTTGTTTTACAACTTGAGCACTGTATATATATATATATATATATATATAAATATATATATATATATATATATATATATATATATATATATATATATATATATATATATATATATATATATATATATATATATATGTATAACTGAATCACGAAAATAAAGAACGTGAGGAATTTATGAATAACGTTACAGCCACGAGGAAAATGAAACAACGGAGAACTGCGAGGCCTTTCGACTAATGGTCCTTTACTGAGCAGACTCTGCTCAGTAAAGGACCATTAGTCGAAAGGCCTCGCAGTTCTCCGTTGTTTCATTTTCCTCGTGGCTGTAACGTTATTCATATATATATATATATATATATATATATATATATATATATATATATATATATATATATATATATATATAAATCGGACATTTAGGCTTGCATCAAAAAACTTACAATAGCTTCAACTTAAATAATGGAAAGTAATGCATGATAAATTACAGATATAATCTTAACATGGCTATAAGTTTGTAAAAGTGTAGCAGCTCTCATCTTAGCCAACTTCTACAAAAGTTCCTAAAATGTCCTTGATTTTTTTTTCCCATTAAGATCCTACTCATCTTGCACTAAATTCAATTATAACATTTCGATTGTTTATCCCATACGATTTTACGATTTCCTTCATCCAATCTAAACCATTGTATGACGCATTTTAAACTAACTAATCGGTCTCGAGATCCCTTTTCTTCTTGTTTTATTTCCCAAAGTTCTTTGACGGTGCTTAGGTTTCTCTCCTTAAATCTCCTTCCTAACGTCATCCACCAATTCTCAATCTGATTGAGGTCTGGGTTCTGATTAGGCCAGTCCATGACACATGTTTCTCCCTGATCCAGAGTGGCAAGGTGCAGTGATTGGGATAAACGTTGGACAGAGGCGGCTCTCATATAGTACACAGCATGTGCTTGCAGAAGTTTTTTTTATACACTTCAGAATTTACTAAGCCCTGCAAGAGGACAAGTGGTCAAGTACCTTTCACTGAAATTATTCTCCACACCATAACGCTTCCTCCATCAAACTTGACGCAGCTCTTCATGCAGTTCACGGATAATCTTTCACAAGGTTTTTGACGGAGTAATCTCCTGCCATCTGAAACAAACAAATTGTACTTCGATCCATCGCTGAAGTGTACTTTGGGCCTTTGGTCTTCTGTCCATAGAACGAATTAGTGGGAAAGGAGAATCTACCTTTCTTGTCCATAGGGCTTGTTTGCTGGAACTCCTGCCGCTGACTTGTATTAGTCCTTTTTTGAGATACAGACGATGGCGTGGTCATCTCTCTTTGAGATTTACCAAGGCCTAACATTAGAAAGTCCACCGAGACATGAGCCTGTTGTATCGTTACGTGATATAATATTACGTACGACACTTTTGAGGCATTTAACCCTTTCAACTATGGCTCAGATGGAGATATGATCCTCTTGACGGAGCTTAACAATTAGCTCCTTGACGTAGTGTAGTGCGCCCTGTAAGCATCTTTGCTGCTTGGCGCTAGACAAGGTAGTGACTGTAAGTGCTAATAATTCATGCTCATAAGTTACTAGTTTAGATTAATTAGTTGTATCAAAGATAGAAGTATGTGAGTTATGTTGTTCCGATCAATTTGACACCATATTTTTGGAACAAAATACTTATTTGCACTCAACTTGCAATTTCTTCCATCCAAATATGTCCAACTTATATCCATGCTGAGTTTAGATCTGTAATTCTTCATGCATTATTTACCATTATTTAGTTTGATGTTGTTGTAAGTTTTATGATGGAAACTTAGGTTTCCAAATTATATGACAACTAATATATTGTCGAAGTATGGCCAAGTGTACGTGAATATGCGCACAAGGGCTCTAAGGTAGGCCAAGCAAGGCGACAACTGTTATTGTTCTAAGAGTGTGATTTGAATAGATAGCTGCAGCAGCGTGACCAAGGAATATTCCAAACACAACGACAAAAATCGATTTTAATACAAATGAAATTAAAGGCAGAACAATAAATATGGATATATATATAAGTACATGGATAAGACGGAATTAGGTTCCGAATACTAATTAGATAACCGTGGTTATGGAATGGTTATAATGGGAGATTAAAGGTAATGAGTGATTTAGTTCCCTTGAAACTCGAGAGTAAAGCGGGGAAAACTTGGGGGAGGTCTTGGTGACCTTGATTACGCACGGAGGTAGCCAAAAACAGGCAGCGGGTGGTGCTACTTTCTCGTACGTGTGTTTTGTGAGAGGCGGGCCTCTTGTCCTCAAGAGGTCACCGGACGAACTTCGAAGGGAGGGGGGAGATGACTTGTCCAAACTCGGGTCGAGCGAGCTATCGGGCCTCTTATCCTCAAGAGGTCACAGCACAAACTTCGGAGGACGGCTTCTCCAATCCTTGATCTGAAGGCGGTTGAGAAAGGCTGACATTGCCTCACGAGACTCTTCTCCCTGACCCAAAGATATGGGTGTGATGTCCAGTTCTTCCGTGTCTTGCGACCGTTACTCACACTTCTCGGGAGAGAGCTTCGTTGAACCGAACTCCTTTCGGGGAAGTCTCGTCTACCCAAATCTGTCTGCAATCCTAGAAGGGTGCATATATACCCAGAGTTCTCCAAATCAGGGAGACAAAGTCCTTCTAGAACCCTCGTTATCGGCCGTGACAAACCGATCGTATCCTTGCGGAGAAGTGTCAAAGGCAAGGGATTAGCGGGCCAGATGGACGACTAGCGGTTGGAAGCATATAAGCTGTTCGCGGCGAACCTACAAAGTAACTCCCGACCCGAAGGGCTGGGGGGAGATTGAGACGGCGGGGAGGTAGCCTTCAATTTCAGCGTCATGCCTCGGTGTGAATTTTTGCAGTGACCTGGCGGCAAGTACAAAAAGGGTGAGGTCGGGAGGGAGTGGGGAGATGGCTCGCTTTCTCTCCCTAAGTAATATCTTAGGAGGTGGGGAAATAATATTATTATATAGGATACCACTATATATATATATATATATATATATATATATATATATATATATATATATATATAAATGGATATGAGAAACTCACAAAGTAACGCGTTAGTAGAGCAATACTAAATAAATCAAGAGGTGAAAGCAATAATGTTTTCGTTGTTCACTTATCTGAAAATAGTCATCCTATCAATTGGAATTCGGCTAAATTTATTTACAACTCAGATGACTTTGTTAAAAGAAATATTGTTGAATGCTCCTTCATTAATTCCTCGCCTAATTTCAATATATCCTCAGGTCTCTTTAAACTGGCCCTTGTCATTACAAAGCTTATTTTAAATAAAATTGTCCATTTTAAATCTTAGCCCTTTGATTTATTAAATTTGTTATAATTCTTATGTTTATTGAACAATGCACTCATAATTGCATATGTATGTATGCATAATGTTTTCATAGGTATGTGGGGTTGACGTGTTGTGGCAGGAGTTAGATAGTGTCGTTTGGTCTTTGCAGGCGGGAAACTAGTTAATGATAGTGGTCAGGGTGGGGCAGGAAAAGGAAAGAGATGCAGACGAGATAGAGTGGATGATATACATTCTAAAAGAGGTGCTTCAGGGATAGGAGGGCTGCGTTGTCTTTATACCAATGCTCGTAGTCTTAGAAATAAGAAAGATGAGTTATATTATTAATGAAGATATAGATATAATATGTGTAATACAATTATGGGTTAAGGAAAATAAATTTAATGAAAACGTAAGTGAATTTGAACTACAGGGTTATAATATCTACATTAGTCAAAGGAGAGATAGGACTGGTGGCGGGTTGATTATTTATATAAGAAATAGCATTTCTTCAAATCTAAATAATTCCATGGAGCAAGAAGAAGTTGAGTCACTGTGGATAGATATTAGGGTGAGTAAAAATAGGATAATACACTTGGCAGCCTTTTACAGACCACCTGGACAGATTGACTGTATTGATGAACTAATGATCAGGGAAATAAGGAAAGGATGTGAAGTAGATACAGTTATTCTTGGTGACTTTAATTTAAATTCTGTGGACTGGGAAAATATGATACGAAGAGATAGAGCAAGTTGTAAGTTTATTGAGTGCTTTGGGGATAATCTTTTTACTCAATTTGTTAATATGCCAACAATAGGTGCCATTATCTTAGATCTAGTTCTTTCAAATGATGATCACTTGGTTCAGGAATTGACTGTCGGGGAAGCATTGGAAAAATAGTGATCATCAGATAGTTCGTTTCAACTTGGGAATAGTGAAAGGTAGAACATCAACAAATTTCACAAAAACTCCAAATTTTTATAGGGAAGATTACGATAAATTACGAAACTTGCTAAATCAGATTAGGTGGGACACTTTTAAGACTATACTAAACATAGTCCAGGAGCAGTGTATTCCAATGAAAGCTATTAGGAATAAATGTAGGAAGCGGTTGTGGTGGAATCACGAGATAGCTAGGAAAATTTCTGAGAAGAAAAGGGTATACCCTAGATTACAGAGAGAAAGTACTTTTGACAATTTAAATAATTATAGGTCAATATGAAGTGAGCTAAATAAGATTATTAAGAAGAGAAAAAGAGCGGCAGAAATTAATTTAGCTCAAAATAATAATAAAGATCTGAGAAAATTCTTTAGCTATTATAGAATTAATAACAAATCTAAGAGTGATAAAATAGGGCCTATTAGATATGAAGGGGTTTTGAAAGAATCTGATGAGGAAATAGTACAGGTTCTTAATGATCGTTTTTCTTCAGTATTTACACAAGAAAATCAATATAGATTAATTGGTGATAATTCTAGGTCAAGGGAAGTAGTGTTGAATTTCGTTAATGTGAACGGGGAAATAATTAAAGGGCTTATATTATATTGGAGTTAAATACTGGTAAGGCATCTGGCCAGACAACATTCATTCTAGGTTACTCAAAGAAGGTGTAGATAGTGTTGCAGTAGCTCCTGAGAAGATATATACTAGATCCTAGAATTTGGATAAATACCTAATGATTGGAAATTAGTGAATGTAGTGCCAATTTTTAAAAAGGAAAGTAAAGAGGACCCAAATAACTTTAGGCCGGTAAGCTTAGAAGGGGATTTCTCACCATCTAGAGTGTAGTAGGTTAATAAATGATGGTCAGCATGGGTTTAGAAGAGGTAGATCGTGTTTAACAAATTTACTGGATTTTATGGATTATGTTACTAAACAATTAGATAAGGGAGAAAATATTAATGTAATTTACTTAGATTTTAGCAAAGCTTTTGATAAGGTTCCACATAGGAGATTGGTTCACAAATTAAAAATGCATGGGATATGTGGTAGATAACTGGATGGCTGAAAGACAGGAAACAGAGAGTTGTGCTGAATGGGGTGGGTTCATAGTGGAGGGACGTTATCAGTGACGTACCTCAGGGATCCGTTCTAGGCACTTTATTATTCATAGTTTATATAAATGATCTTGGGAAGGCTGTATATAGCAGTGTCAATTTTTGTTGATGACACTAAATTGGCAGCTGTAGTCAAAGAAGTTGAGGGTAGCTATAAAGTGCAGAGTGACTTAAATAAGTTATTAGCTTGGGCTCAGATCAGAAGTGGCAAATGACTTTTAACCTTAAAAAAATACAAAGTTCTTAACATGGGAAGGGATAATGGGGAATTTAGCTATGAAATGGGTGAGTATTGGCTGAATTCAGTTGAGGATGAGAAGGACTTATGCGTAGTATTAGATAGGTCACTGAAGTTTTCAAAGCAGTGTATTGAGGCAAAAAATATAGCAAATAGGGTGATGGGGTATATATATATATATATATATATATATATATATATATATATATATATATATATATATATATATATATATATATAATGAAAAACTCACAAAGTGGCATGGAAGAAAGCAATAATATGAAAATTAACCCACAGGAAAATGTAAAGATGAATCCAAGCACTTTCGAACTATATTTTGAAGTTCATTTTCAAGGAATAGCATGAAAATGGAAAAGAAAACCCTATATAAGGTACTACAAAGATACGAAGGGAACGCCCATCACATAGTACAAACCAATGGAAAAACACAAAAAGAAGACAGAAAAATACCAATAAAAATAACAATAGGCAACTAATAACAGACATATGCATCCTTAAAACAATATAAACACAACAACGCCGTGTATATGAATGGAATGTGGTGTGTGAAAAAAAGCAAATAACATTTTAAAGGATTATCATTAGAACGAAATCATTTAGGGCTAAGATTAAATCCACGATCACAGCAGAGACACGTTGTGGAGGAGGTAATGCGAATGATATTACACTAATAAAGAGTGGCGACGGGCAGCATTATTAAGTTATTTCATTTAGTAAAAGTTTTTTTTTAAAAACAGGGTCGAGTTTAAATAAGCCATAGGAAATATTTATATTAGGTAAGATACCAATTAAGGAACACTCGACAATATTTCTTTTTGTGAAATCAGCGGAATGATAAAGAAATTTTGCAGAGTTCCAGTCAATGGGGTGGTTATTTTCAGATAAATGTAAAAATAAAGCGCTGTTTATTTCACCTCTTCTAATATTATACTTATGTTGGTAAATTCTAGTAGATAAAGATTTACCAGTTTGCCCGAAGTAAGTTAAATTGCAAATAGAACATTCTATAGAATATACTCCACCTTTTTTTCCTTGTATTATTGCGGACTAACATTTTATATAAAGTGGATTCATTTCTAAAGTTTACAGATATACTAAGTTGCTTAAAAATACGGGTGAGACAAAAGAATGGTTCAAAGTATGGCAAGATAAGATAATTTTGGCAATTGAAAACCAGTGGGTTATCAGTTCTATAAAAATTTCTCTTAGCAAAGTTTAATGAAGTATGCAAAAATTGACGAGGGTAACAAAGTGTTTTACCTATTTCAAAGATATTGGACAATTCTTTATCCAAGAATTCCGGACTACAATGCGTAATGCACGCAGAAACATAGAAGTGAATACAGACCGTTTGTATTCACTTTTATTTTTCTGCGTGCATTACGCCTGATTTCACAAAAAGAAATATTGTCGAGTGTTCCTTAATTGGCATCTTACCTAATATAAATATTTCCTATGGCTTATTTAAACTCGACCCTGTTTTAAAAATAACTTTTACTAAATGAAATAACTTCATAATGCTGCCTGTTGCCACTCTTAATTAGTGTAATATCATTCGCATTGCCTCCTCCACAACGTGTCTCTGCTGTGATCGTGGATTAACTTTTAGCCCTAAATGTTTTCGTTCTTATGATAACCCTTTAAAATGTTTTTTTTTTCACCCACCACATTCCATTCATATATATTTTAGATAGTAAACCCACACTTAACGACCAAACATCGTCTTTCTCATTACATATTACACGTTAGATGGTTCCCTCACTTTACCCCCTTCTAAGTTTAAATTAATGTTTCCCTTACTTTGCCACTTCCATGTTAATTTGTGTAATGTTGCTATTACCAATGCAATTCCATCAATTATCGTTGTGGTATCATGACTTATACAAAAAGTGACTTGTAAGACCATTCTCCTTATGTTACCTATCCAATGTCAATTAGAATTACTTTGTATTTATACTAAATATAATTCAAGTACCCAGAAGATGAGGCTGGCCCTCGAAACGTTGGTTGAAATTAAATGAAGAAAGAAAAATGCATTTCTTTTCTGCTGCCCTGGTTCTCTTATATATATATATATATATATATATATATATATATATATATATATATATATATATATATATATATATTGTCGTGGAATGGCCAGACTCTATATAAATATATACGCTTTTGGGGGTTTGCGTCGAAGTTGGTTTAAGATTCGACCTTAGCTGGTTCGTGAACGGGAAATAGTTAAGAATTCAATGGGGATGGTGTACACTTTAATTGCGGGGTTCTTTAAAATAAAATAATTCAGAGGGAAAGTTGCCCAAAGTTTAACAGGTAGCAAGAAAAATACATAACAAAAATATACCTTTAATAACAAATAAATAAAGTTGAAATACGTACAGGTACAGGGTTTAAAGGGAATGATCGTACATGAGAAAATTAATTGTCGGCACGAGACACAGGAGGGATAAATATAAGATTAGTGCTTGAGTTCAGATCGGTGATTAAAAAGGAATTTTAATCCGAGATTGACACACAAAAGATGGAACGAGTTGCGTAGACCAGATTATAGAATAATCTGTTGGCGTCAACGATTGCAACTCCTTACGTGTTCGTTGAAGGCAAGGGCCGGTCGGGATACGATGACTGCTATGGGGAAGCTGGGTTACCTCACTGGGCGGATGAGAGAGCACACCTAGTTTGGCCTTCGGAGATGGAAAACCTCGTAAAATACTCGCCGATTGACTATGGTAGAGTTCACGGATGTCGATTTAGCTTTTGTCCTCGAATTGAAATCGCCGGTGTCTCCGGTCCCGATGGATGAGCATTGCCTTTGTTCGTACGCGGTGATAGGCGCGAAAGTCCTGGAGTGCTACACACTAAACCGATCCGGGGGATTATATAGGTACTCGCTGGTGGCTAAGATGACCTGCGGGAGCCTCCACGACTCGCGCTATCTTGGGGAAAGGCAGCGACTCCATCGGGGAAACCGAGATAAAGTGGCGTAGAATGTTCGACGAGCTTCGATCTATGGCGGAGGGGAAGAAGCTGAGAAGATGGCTGTGAGGACATGTGAGACGAGAAGAATATGTCCCTAAGTAAATGCAGCTGGGGTGCAAATAAAGCGGCGTGGACCGCATCATCGCCGTAGATCAGCCTCGCTTCCAACGCTCCATGCGGTAATCTTGACACCACGTGGGTACAAAAGGGCACGTAGTCGCTCTTCGACCTTATTCTCATATATATATATATATTAAATATATATATATATATATATATATATATATATATATATATATATATATATATATATACAAGCCATACTTCGTATCCTTTCTTACAGAAAGAACTTGGTTCCACAGGCAATCCCTCGGCGTGTGGCCTACGGCCTATTTGCTATTCTAAACCACTTTTTTGAATCCCTTTTTATAGACTCTTTATTTTAACACACTGAACACCTTTTTCAACATAGACACCATGAAACATTTTTTTAAAGTTATTTCATGCGGTTTGATATATGGAAAAACCTTCGTCAGATCTCTTTTTTCATCTAAATTTGTTTATATACGAAATGATAGTAAAAAAGCGCCAAAGCCCTAATTTTAATACATTTTTTGAACTTCACGATTTGTATGTTTTTTCATTCCAAATCATTCGATAATTATATTTATTTTTTCTAAACTCTTAGAAAGAAATTTGATAAAAGATCGAAACATACAAAAAACAGTCCTGCGAATAAAAGTTTCAAATAAACCTAAACTCAAAAACATGAAAGTTTACTTGTCCACTAAGCAAAAAAAACATTTTCAAGTATAAAAAAATTCACCAAGTTAAGTAATATAGTTAAGGATATACATATATATATATATATATATATATATATATATATATATATATATATATATATATATATATATATATATATTTCTATGGCTAAAACTTAATAGATCATGAGATTGATATTTTTCGGAATTATGATTCTTTTTCAATATGTTTCTTTTTGTTGCATACATTTTTCTGCGCCATGTTTCCAGCGTTACCGACCTATTTTATTAGAACCTAGATTTCTTGATTGCAATCGGCCCAATAATACTATTTTTTATTCTATTACTGAACTAAAACAAGTTTCCTTGAGAAGTCTTACAATTTTGGAGATAAGATAAAGTCCAAGGGCTCTAAATCATGTTGACTCTAGGAGGGATGACCTAGGATTTGCCCTCGAATAACTGCTTTAGTGGCTCTTGAAGAATGGGCAGGGCCATGTCGTGCTGAAAGATCACAACCCTTTGTACCTTTTGGATCTTTTTCGAGCAATGTCTGTTTTTAGTTTCCTCAAAATAGTCAAATAAATAGTAAGTAATGGTTTCTTTAGACTTCGAGATTGTTCATTAAAATTATACTATTGCATTCACTCCTACGTCTTGCGACTATTTTACTAAGTGAAAACAAATTTGACCTTGACTGGCCCCCTTGATCATCTTGATAATCATGATTTCAATTGCAATTCGGCCATAAATTCTATTGATAGATTCTAATTTCGTCTCCAGTCTGTCCTTTTCCTAAAATCATTTCCATTGGGCTCATGTACGTTCAAACACAAAAATATTATCTGTTCCTTATTCTACGCACACTTGAAATAACACTTTTGTTACCCCCTTCGCCGAAAAGGGGCTGATATCTATGTACTTCTTTTAGCGGAATTGAGTTGAGCCAAGAGAATAACGACTCGTTTTATCGGTGGTTATTTAGGACGAAACTCGACGATCCTTCCCCAGTATAGACTGGAGATCAACATTATTAGTTGTTACTGATCTCAGACACAAATGGTTCTGGGGGGGGAGGGCGTTTCTATAATCTACAGATGTCTTGCAACTAATAAATAATCCACTGTGGCTTCCACTTACCCTTTAAAATGGATCAATCCTAGACAACGACTCCCACCCTATGTTAGAGGGTCATTATCTAGGATTGAGCTTTTTTGCGGGTCAGTTGTTAGTTTTGGGCGGTCATTACCTAGGATTCAAATTTTAAAAAAGGTAATAATTATAATTGCTAATACGATTAAGATAAAGAAAAATGCTATTTAAATTTGGTTAAGATAATATTGGTTAGGTTAGGTTAGGTTTAAATAACCTAACCTAACTTATGTGGCAGGATTGATTCGGTTTGTCTGGATTTGAAAATTTCTCCTATTTACCCTCGGATTAATATTTTACTTTTTGTTTTGTTTGCTTACTTTGTGTATATTTTGTTGCCTAATAAAAGTTATTTGATCATCAACTATGATTAATATTTTGGGGGAATCGTCTTCTAGGATTGAAATTTCTTTGGTGTCATTAATTAGGAATGGTTTCCTCGGGGATCGTTGTTTAGGGTTGATCCATCAAAATCTTTAGGTCGGATCTTTTCTAAAAAAAATAAATATCACATTTTTATGGAAAGGAGGATACCATTTCGTACTTATACATGTGCTTTCAAACTGATTATAAAGCGGGCTACTGCTACTTTAAATCTAGTTGCTTCGGATAGGCAGATCTCGTCAGCCTTGGAAGACAGTCCGTCTAGGGGAAGGAAAAAACCTGATTTCTAAACCTCCAAACCCCATCCGTAATATGAAAACATGGGGAGAGTAAAGGAAGTAAATCCATACAGAAAATCCGGAGTGGAGACCCCAACGCGAGGGGTTGTCAACATTGATCTTCTTCCGGCAACGCCTGAAGCCAAGCTGGCCCTAAATGAAATGCTCTGCATTCACAAGGGTCTCGTCTATGTTGCCGAGGGAGGAGACCGCGAAACTCCTTCATACATATTCGTAGTGGCTTGCACCCTGAAAACGTCACTTCCGCCTCGCCCTCCAGTGAGAGTACAACACGGAATTTAGCAGTGGCCTTACGTCCTCATTCAATTCGTGTAGTGTGGGACGCCAAATGTTGTATTCAACGGAGGGAGGGATGGGGCTTATCAACAGAAGAGACTGAACAAGAAGCTACCATTATGTCACTAAAAAGACGGATGAAATAGAATCCACCAACTCACTGGTCGACAATAAGTATTGTTCATCTTTATCAAAGTATTTTAAAATATTATCACTAAGTTGTAGCCTTCATTGTGTTTATAAAATATGTTCTAACCTGATTTATTTTCAAAACCAGTTCTTATATTAGACAATTTTGGAAATTTAACTGACATAAAATTTGATTCTCAAAAACAGAAAATGACAATGAAATACCTTAAATAGGATCCCTTACCAATACATTAATATATAATTTAAAGCAGTGGTTTTCTCAGGTTTCTCCACATACAAACTTTTGTTTTATTCCTATTATTCCAATATCTCTTAAAAACTACTTGTCTCGTAAGGAAGTCTCACATTATTACTCAGGTTCACAGTTGTGTATCAATTTTTGGGCAACTTGTCAAACTCGCTACATTACAATTAAAGCTCAGGATTTGTAAACACAAACCTTTCTCAGAGCAAGAAGTGGCATCAAACCAAACATTTGTATGTCCAATCGTCAAATAGCATTTAATTACTACATGGAACAAATCCAGGTACCATGCAGTGACCTTATAGGGATCCTACTTACAATTAATAGTAACCGTATACAAGTCCTAGCTGTGGTAAGAAAGAAATACAAAGAGCAGACTGAGCACAGTACAATGAACTCGTCGGAAATTACCATCCTCCGTTACTGGATTAGGCAATTATTGGGTAAATTGGCGAGGCACTCGACCAACTAGTTAATCATCCAGATAGAGTATGAATCCCCAAATTGACGTATAATTCCATCTTGTCATACAGATGGACCGATTACATCAAGGAATTATACTGAGAACTGAAAATATTATATCAGATAAACATCAGAACAGTATGAATAGACAAAATTTGAAAAAATAAAGAGATAAAAGATAAAATTGAACGAAGTGATCCAAGAACAACAACTGAGAAGAAATGACAATGTGATCCAAAGCCTTGATCTACATGCATCTCCCAAAGAATTTTGGCAGAAAATTAAATGACTTAAATGGACATCATTAGGACAAAGAATATGGAAGTTCGAAGTAGAAGAAATATTTTTTAAATATTGGAAAATATATTCAATATAACGGAAGAGGAAAATGAGGACTATGATAGATTTTGAACACAAGTAATAGACGAACTAAATACATACACACATACGACGCACCCACATCATCAGGTGAAGAGACAGCGTAACAGAGTCACCGATATAACATCAAAGGAACTACTAGGCGCGCTCATTCCGCCAGAGAACCTCGGGACAATCGGAGCTATCAAAAATAAACACCGAGAAGGCACGATAAAATATAATAAAAAGAATGAGAAGAATATTCAACGCAAATCTTAACACAGGATAGTTCTCCGATGCGTTCAAGAGGGCTAAAATCATATTTATAGCCAAGCTAAGGAAATCACCAACGAGAAAGGTGAGCTATCGCCAAATTTCGCTATAAAAAATAATGGAAAACTCTTCGAAAAAAATTTCATTCGAAGACTAATTACTCACCTGGAACAAAACTTCCTATACAACCCATATCATTTCGGCTTCAGGAAGAAGAGAAGCACGCAGATGGCAATAATTGCTATCGCAGATAAGATTTTTCTGGCAAAAAGGGAGGGGAGTTACGTGGATATTATATGTTGGGATGTATCAAAAGCATTTGATAAATTTTGGCAAAGGGAGATGCAGTATAAGATCCTACAGCTGGGACTAAAGAAAACTTAGAGAGAAATTTATGTGACTATGTTATGGAGAGACCAGCGTATATCAGTGTAGGGAAGATATACGGACCAAATTTCCACTTAAAATTAGCCCCCCCTCAGACGTCCCATCACTAGGAAGCCTCACTTACCTCAACAATGAATTCGCAGATGATTTCAGCCAGATATTACAGTGCTTGTAACGTAATGTACCTATGCAAGCTCGTATGACTGCAGTATGAATAGAAAGAATAAACAACTACGAGATCAATGAAAATAAGAACAAACTAAATGAAATTCAAAGTGGTTCAGATAAGAAGGACCCTATGATCAGATGTTAGGGTAGGGGATAGACGTTATCTCTACACCACAGATTGCAATCTACTCGGGATGAAGTTACTTCGAACTGGTACAGGAAACACGTCACAGATAAATTTCAAAGGCCACTGCCGCAGCCAGAACTTGATATACAGTTCGAAACCCTAAACAGAAAAATAAAAAGAAAATATATTTGGTTCTTGTAAGAGCCACACTCTTCTACTTCAACTTCAGCCTCTTTTGTGCCTAAAAAACACAGAAAAAAGACTACAGAAAACGCAGAATGGTATGTGTACCTAATTATAAGTACATGTAAAAAAGAGAGAAAAAGACAAGAAAAGCCCTACAGGATGGCGTGGTCGAAGCCCATAATTATAACTATAGAAGAACAAACAAAGCCTTTGGAAGAAAAAATAATAGAAGAAATGAACAAAAAAGAAATCAGAGATGTGATTAATGGCAACAGAAGTGCAAGAAGCTAGGTAAGATCTCCAAGCTCCGAAAATCTTATTGAGAACGGAGAAGAACCCTCAATTTATGTATGATAAAGTGCGAAGGCAATACCTGAAACTGGACACCCAACAAGATTAAAACGTAAACCAGATAATGAGAAACAAATCCGAAAATGACTAATAAATCTGCTGATTACGACAACCGAATAAGGAAAAAGAACAAACATGAATACGACACTGATACCTACAATAAGCACAAAATAATACAAAGAAACTAAGTATCACTAAAGTAATAATAAATATCACAAACAAAAGCAAGTGAAAACATAACACCCAAATAAATTAAAAATAACATAAAGGCTTGAAGGCCATCTTAACCCCCAAAACAACTGAACAAAAACATCAGACATAAAAATAAATGACATTGATATTGCTGATCATGTACAAATCTTTCTCTTTTCACCACTATTTTTCTCTCGGACTCAGACTCGGACATAAAAAGTAAGAAATATATAGGATATTAAGTAGGAGCTTTAGTGTTGAAAAAGTTGAAAAGAAGATAGATATTTAGTTTAGTATTTAGGTCCCTGGTGAAATCGTATTTCTGTCTTTCTTTATTTTTGACTATCCCATTTGCTTAGTGTTTATATTTTGAGAGCGGGGGGCTTCGAAGCCTTTAAAATTGCATTATTTTTACGGGGTCTCTCGTTGAGGGATCTTTATTTCGTTTCTATTCATTTATTTCCGTTGTCGTCAATCGGTTTTAATGTCGTAGTCGGTTCTTGTCGATATTCGTTTATTTTTCTTTATTCACTTGTGCAATTGTACACGTACCTACGATTGTATATGCATAGTTTTCATCCTGATTCGGTCGTAGCGTTCAAACCTTTTAAGTTGTTTCTTTTTTATGACTTGTGTGATCTTAATTGTATTGTGGTGTCAATCGATGTTCAATTATTATTAGTCTTTTTTGTTGAACTATTCTTTTGTGTTATCTAGTCGAGTATCTAGGGTTTTGAATGTTCAGAGCAGAAATTCTGCAGCTGGGAAACCTACGTCTAACCTGTGTTTGGTTTTGAATAGGGATCTCAAAATGACTTCTTATGAAGTCTGGTACTGTGCTCATCTCTATCTTTCTCCAGATTTTCTGTGTTCTTACTTCCAGGTAGTTTTTTATTGCCTCTAGGCCGACTTCTTCGTGGGGCGTGTGTTGACGATTTCTATATCTTCTGTTAGTGTTAGTTATGATTAATGTAGCTTTATTTTGGATTAATTGTAGTTTATTGAGCCATGTTTTTGGTATCGCTACCAGTGGCGTGGCAGGATACACAATCTTGGGTTGAATGTATGCTGAGTAAATCTTTTTCTTGTTTTTCGTGCTCAACTTCTTAAACCTGAATAATTCATACAGTTCTATCTTGGATCGTGCTAAGATGTTGTTAAGTTGATGTAAGTATCCGTATTTGCTGATTTCTAGTCCTAGAACTTTGCCTGATTGTTTGTACATGAATCTTTCCCCATTAACTTGTATTGGAGCGGTCTTGTTATGGTTTATCGGGATGATTGTGAATTTGTTGGTGTTTGTGGCAATCTTCCAGCGACGTTCGTATGCGTTGATGTTTTCTATCTCCCACTCAGTCATCCTAGCCATAAATTTATCGTTCTTGTAGGGTGACACTACTATCTGTGATACGTCGTCCGCGAACTGTATATGTAGATATTACTCAAGCCTAGGGCTAGGAAGGTCTCTGGTGTAGATCGCATATAGTGGCTGGCTTAGGCATCCGCCTTGAGGGATACCCTCTTCTAGTACAAATACGGGCCCTTGGACCTCTCCGATTTTAATGAAGGCTCTTCGGTCCATTACGTAATTAAAGATTATTTTCTCCGGCCTGGGGTTTAGTCCCAGTTGGAATATCTTGTAATGTAGGCCCAGGCGCCAGACTTTGCCAAATCCCTTCTTTACATCCCTCAGCACTAGGTCAGCTTATTTCTTTTCCTCCTCTATCTTCGCCAGTTTCTCTGTGATCATTGCCAGTGCAGTATATGTACCCCCTTTATCTTTTAAACGCATGCTGCTGTTGGTTGTGAAGTCCGTTGAAATCGAGGTACGAGGGGCGGTCACTAAATTTTGAAATTCGGACATAAGGAAATGAGATATGAGGAGAAGTGTTTTATTATTTTTTAATATAACTACCCTCGACTTCAATACACTTGCGCCACTTGTCCCTGGGGCTTTGAATTCCCGACAACCAGAAATCTCCCGACTGCTGTTCAATACACTCCTGGACGGCGAGCTGGACATCTTAATTTTCCCCAAAGCGGAGTCCACGCAGTGCAGCCTTGAGCTGGTGGAATAAAATGGGTCGCTAGGGGGCAGATCTGGACTGTAGGGGGTATGGTTGAGCTCCTCGAATACGCACTCGCGCAGGGCAGCTTGTGCAACTCTGGCCTTGTGGACTTTGACGACGTTGAAGTCGATCATGGGGCGTCAGGTTTTTAGGCACCCAACGGGCAGAGACCTTGGTCATGGCCAAATTGTCGTGGATGATGTTGATAACACTTCCATGTGATATTCCAAGTTCTCGCTCGATTTCTTAGACCTTCACCCGTTGATTTTCGAAGATCATCCACTCCACACGGGCCACATTGTCCTTGTTGGTCACGTCTGACGGGCTTCCTGGACGAAGTTCATCTTCAAGGGACTCACGACCATAGCGGAACTTCCTATTCCAGCGAGCAATGGTTGCATAGGAAGGGGCGGTGTCGGTGTACACTGCAGCCATGCGTCCATGGATCTCTTCTGCATTCTTGCCTTCCTTGGTCAAAAATTTGATTACTGCGCGGTGCTCGACCTTCTCCATTGTTGCAAAAATTGTGACTGACGATCTGCGATCAGCTACTGCTTCTTGAATAGACGAGGCAGGAGCGTGCGGTTGCAGGTCCTGACTTGTCATAACTTGTCCTAACCCCCCACAAACAGCCCTCCCCCTTTCTCTGTTTTGCCCTACCGATTCGCAAAACTTATTGCCTGCCCCTCGTAGGTTTGCACCCTGTTGACAGTTATCTTCCCTATAATTTTCTCTGAAAATTTGAGCAGAGATTGGTCTATAATCTGATGGGAAAGTAGGGTTTTGGTCCGATTTTGGAATAAATATCATTGTTTATAGTTTCTACTCATCTGGATAGTACCTATTGTTGAGGGCCGCATTCATAACATTTAGTAATCCTTTGGCGATGTTAGGCGGGGCATTTGCGTAATTTTCCTTTGTTAATCCTGTGAAGCCTGGCACCTTTGTTTAAATTCCTTCAGAGTTTGGTTTAGTTCCTGGTGGGTGATATTTCTTCCATGGGTCTCTCTTCCGTGGCGTGGTTAAATGGATATGTTCGGTCTATTTCTGCATTTAATTGGTTCATGATGTAATTGCCAAATTCCATGTCAAAGTTTTCCTCTTCCTCTTGGGAAATCTTGAAGATATTCGCTCAGTAGCATCTAAATTCGGCTTCCAGTTGGTCGGGCTCAGTGATAAGTTTCCCTTTTGTCTTTTATTTCCATCTTCCCTGGCGGGGGTTTTCCGTGATACCTTTTCACGGTCTGCCAGAAGCTTCTGGGGTCCATCTCCTCATCGAGCTTTTCTATGAGTCTATCCCATATTTCCGACTGTTGTTGTCTAATGAGCAGTGTAGGTTGTCGCATGATACCCGAAGAATCAGGTGGAGCTCCCTACTGGGCCCCCATCTACTGATTTCCTCGGCTGCTCTCCTATATCTTTCTTGCATCTCTATCATCTCATGGGTCCCAACTAGGGCTGGTAAAGGTCTGTGTTTAGTTCTTTGCACGGCTATTCTGTCCGTTTCTAACATCTTTGTTGTTATGCGGTTTAGTTCATTGTCTATTTTTTTGTGGTGTCGCTTCTTCCAATTGTCGTGGTACATAGTCTTGGCATGCGGTACTGTATGTTTTCCAGTCGGCGCGCGCATGAGCTTTCCTTTCTTTAATTGGGAAATACATGGGGCTGGGAAATACAGTAATGGCTACCTCCTTATGGTCACTGAGGGTCACTGGTCCTTGTTGAATGTGATAGTTAAAGGGGAATTGGGTGGTTGCCAGTACTATATCTGGTTTTGTGACGCCTCTCACAGAGTAGCAGGACGGGAATTCTGGGCCTATGCGTACTGCAACATTTTTTTTGTATATATCCAACACATGCTTTATCCCCATTGACACGCACACTCACTTACAATCATTAAATTGACCATAAAAGTTTTATCATTCCACAGGTATACCTATTGCTAAGCCAGAGTTTACTTCCCTGATGAACCATCTTGATTATTGTAATGATTTATTTTCACGCTCAAATTTTAATATTTGGGGTTCTGCAGATAAGTCCTTGGACCTCAATATTTTATAATCTTTATTCATATAAATGATAAATTTAGAATTAAACTATAGTCTGTCATAAACTCCACTCTACATCTCTCAATAAAAAAATAATCAATTTTTAGTTTGATTTTTTTATTCATTTTACTTGAACTTTTGTAAAACATTCTACTTAATGACCCGATAGCTAATTTGATCGATTGGTTGATAACCATTCTTCATTTACTTTTTTTCGAATATTCTCTTTTTAATCATTCTAATTGGTAAGTCTTCGCATAATTCTTTACATTTCACTTTTTATGTTTTTTCTATGCTTGCATTAACTCTATTATTCGCGGGTGTCATCCTTGATTTACCTTTTCTTAATGTCAATGCGTCTGTATTAGGTCTTTTTTATATATTTGATGCTTTAACTGAGATTTATTTATAATTTTGTTCCACTAATTTCTTCCTATGTAGAATATTGCATTTCTTATTTAATAATTAAATTATTGTACCTCATTATAGGAATTGGCTGATTATGACCATTGAAATGTTCTCCCGGTCCTGGCTTTAATTTTCCTTTAAAGATTCAAAAGGATATCCCAATATCTACACAGACGCACACTCCACATACATATATATATAAAGAGACTAAAATAAATAGAAGTATAGGAACACAATCTTCAGGTGAATGGAAGAACCGACGAGGGATGGAAGAAATAACTCCTGAAGTGGGAAGCTGTACTCATCCAGAGACGCCGAAGTCGACCTCGTAGAAGGCGGGAAGATGAAATCCCGCTCAATGGGAGGATAAACATAGCAAACTCGATAGATGGACCCTGTAGAAACTTTTATGGTAGACATTTGCCCTGTAGTAGACAAAGACTGATGAAAAAACCCTTAGTAACTACCCCAAAAGCCTCCCCCTTATCTCTATATAAACTCCCTGCCACACTTTCCTGCTAGTTCCCTCTCTCGCCGTTAATCAAAGCTCCCCCACCCCTTTATTTTATCATCCTGGGCTCTGAACGCCGAATTTAGTTGGCGATTTCGACGCAGTCATCTTACGGATGAGCGGGGGAAACATCCTGCGCGTACACACGCACCCAACCGTGCACATATGTAGGGTAGGTGGCTTCGGAAGAGTCGGGGATCGAGAGATCGAATCCAGAATGGTAGTCGAATCTATGGGTGCACCTGTTGCTCCCATTCCAAACGAGTGCATTTTATTTCATTGAAAAATGAATGTAAAGGACAAAGAGATAAAGGAAGGTAGATAGAGAGAGAAAAAGGGATAAGAGAGATTTATTTCTCGAGTTATAAGCGAGAGAGCAACAATGGCGTATCCCATAGAATGTTTTAAGTGAAGATCTGGAAAGTAAGTGTGGAAGAAGGAGGAAGTGGAGAATAAGGGAAAGAATAAGGATAAAAATAATTGAATACCAAAACGTAAGTTGTGCAGCGTGGCCAAAAGGTTGTCCCTGTTTTTAATCGCTTATTACTGAGTCTTTATTTGAGCTTCACAAATTAAATAAAAGCAATCAAAAGAGAAAGTTTTAAAGTTTTATTATATTTTACATGTGTTCAAAGTGACGTCACTGGACATTATTAGATTTCACACAACGGGAAAGGAAGTTATTTATTACATTTTCCAAAATGCAGCATTCAATGGACTGTAATCTCTGCCACGCTTGCTTTAATTCTTGGATTGAGAATGCCCTGTGGCTGGATACTTGATCCTTGAAAATCCACAGAAATAAAAAGTCCATAGGTGAGAGATCAGGAGATCTTGCGGGCAGGGAACCTGCGAACAATCCGAAATGATTTTTTGTTCAAAAAATCTTGTTAAACATTCGAGTGACTGTATAGTTGTGTGGGTTGTTACTCCGTCTTGCCGAAACCATTTGTTACTGCAGTTTTCTAGTTCAAAAACAGTCTTCAGCATTTCTACATATCTTTCGGTATTTGCTAAAAGCGGTCTACTTGTCACTGGATCCTCAAAAAAATAAAGACCATAAACCTTGTTGCTAGTCAAACCACACCAGATAGTGATTTGGGGGAATGCAGAGGTTTCTCCAAGTGTACATTCGGCTTGTTTTGTGACCAACACCGGTAATTATGTCTGTTGATGACCCCATTGAGAAAAATGTGTCATTCATCACGAAATATTGTCACTTAAACTTATCTGATTTTGTTTATTATTGTTTCAATGCGTTCACAAAACATCCAACGACGCTGGTAGCCGGCGTTCGCTACGCTGTTGCAAACACATAATTTGGAATGACTTCATTCTCAAATCCAGCTTATTTTTTCCGAATACTTTCCTGTTTGATTCCCGTCACAGCTGATAATCGTCTCAGAGATTTCTTGGTGTATGTTTCAAGCTGATTTAGAACTGAATCAGTGGTTTCAGCGGTTCGTACACCTTTGCTGCGCCCACTCTTGCCTTTATGTATGTTCTTGATTGTGCCATGATGTTTCCATTTTGAGAAAATCCTTCGGACCCTTTTGGGATCTATGGTCCTTTGCTGACCATAATGGTGTCTGAAAAACTGTTGGTTTGCGACCACTGAGCCATGATTGATTATCTCTTCTGCGATGAAAACACGTTGCATATCCGACAAAGAACCGATGATTTCGGTAGATAAACTTGTCATTTTTTATAATACAGATTTCGTATCCAGGATATCGAAAAAAAATGAAACTTTAAAACGTTCTATTTCAACTACTTTTATTTCATTTGTAAAGCTGTAATAATAACAGTAATAAGCGATTGAAAACAAGACACGCATGAACTACGAAAATGAACCCCCATTGCGCTGTACATTTCAATCATAAACATTCGTCGACAGCCTCAAAATTGAGCGAAATTGTATTCTTTAAACCAATGGTGAAGAATGATAGGAAAAAGAACAAAAATCTTAAAAAAGTATTTCATAAAGGCTCAATATATGTCCTAAAATGTTAAATTAATGTGATTTTGAACGGATAAAATTCATTTGAAGCTACTTTGATAGAAAAAAGGTCTGCTGACCAAAATGTCGCGTGCTCTCACTTATTCTGATTTATGACCTTACGACCTCCAAAACTTTCAATAGCTCAAAGACTAACCTTATGAAGACCCTGGAAGTTATATAATTCTAAAGAGAATGTAAAACAACATAAGGGCTTCGAATTTCATTAGAATCGGCCGAATAGTTATGATGTTATTTCCCCCCAAATAAATTCATGGGCTAACTTAGGAGGACCATATAAGTTATACCATTTGAAAGAGAATGTAAAACAACATAAGAATTTCAAAATTCGTTAAAATCGGCCCATTAGTTACAATGTTATTCCAAAACAAAAAAAAACCAGCAAAACAGGGACCGACCGACCGACCGACCGACTGACCGACCGACCGACATAGTGAGATGTAGAAGCGCCTGCGAATAACCTCGCACGCGACTAAAAAGATTATTTTGATATCATTTTTATCCTGTGAAGCTGTTTCTGAAATTCTGAAAATGGATACTCTTTACATTAGTACAAAAGAGGGCGAGAGATTTTACCTACTACTTTTTGGAATAAAATAAAACAAAACAAACTTCGGCATGAATTTGTAAGAAAAAGATTCATCGCATTATTTTTTTTTTAAGTATAACGCGCAAGGTTATTAACTAAGGGCTCACAAGTGTCGGCTCCTATTTGATTATAATCATTTAGTGTTGAAAATAAAATAAATTGGTTAATTACAGCTAGGGTATATACACTTGAGGGGGTAAAGATGGAGGGGGTAGCTGAGACAGAAAAAAAGGAAATAAACAAAACAATAATATATATATATATATATATATATATAATTGAAAAGATCAAGGATGGAAAGGACAACCGCGGTAAACCTCATTAACTTCAAATGCTGGTGACAAGAAGGAACATTTGAGAACCTTCAAACAAATTACTATTGCTAATAATTCCATCACTGAAGATATCATTCATTCCCCTCCACCCCTCCTTCATTTTCCTGGTATATTTAAGCCCTTAAACCTAAGAAGGGCACGTTGCCTCCGCAAAAATGCAACTGCGCAATGAACCTGAGTTTGAATCCTCTCGGCCAATCAGAAAGCAGAACCACAAATGACATCGGTGGCGTCACCAATGAAGGTTCTGCTAGTTAATTTATTTATTTTTTGTTATTTTTTAATTAATCATTTATTTTAAGGAAATCATATCTATGTAGAAGACAAATAACAATCAATTCGGCAGATCAAAATGATTCATTTAGATGAGAATTGATTATTTTATATCCATAGTTGCGGTTCTTAAATGTTTTCAGTTTTTGTCTCTTCAATATACGTAATCAACGTAAGTACACGATGCCTATAGCCTCCTTGTTTGTTCCTAGGGGGCGAGAATCTTTCTCCGAAAAAAATTAGAAATAACTTTCAAATTATATTTTTCCCAAAATTCAAGCTTGACATACCCATATTAATTGTGCACAAAATAGTACATATGATGGCCATAACATTAAAAATGATAACACTGGTCTACAAGGTTTTTGGTGTTTAGGAAATGGACATCATTCCTGTAAGAAATGGGTCTCCTGAATTGAAAAAAGTACCTTCATTTTGATCTATCAGGTCTAGTTTATAAGTAATGGGACATCCTTTTATAATACATATGTTAGGTTTAAGTCAAAGTCCATATGTTAAAAAGTCTGTGTGAGGTAATTTCCATATGTATATAAGTATATGTGGGAGTTAATGTCCATATGTATATGTCATAAGTGTGTATATGTTATAAATTAGTCACTTTGTATGTGTGTATGTCCACTACACTGGCTTCTTTACTTTATCCTAATTCTAATTATTTTCTTTTTTCTGATTTTTCAGATGTTGTGGTGAACTAAGCAATCGAAAATGAGCAAGATGTCCTCTTCAAAAAAGTGTTGCGTTAATTCGCCAAATGTGTTATGGAAACACAAAAGTGAAAACTATGAAGACCCTTTTACCAACTTGATATCAAAATGCATTTTCGTTTTAGTCATCTTGATCGATTTCCTGAAAATCTCGGAGATGTTAGCGACAAACAAGGCGAACGAGTCCATCAGGTCATCAAAGAGATCGAAACTCGTTACCAACGACCTTGGGACGCAGTGATGATAGCAGACTATTGCTGGTTTTTAAAATGAGATACTCCTGTTGCTCAACATCAACGGTGCGCAAATAAGTGTAAATTTATCCCTGAATTTTCTGCCAAAAATCTTTGCCAACGTGCATTTTCAATTTTTTATTTTTACCTATGCTTTGTTTGTTTATGTTTTATGCTCTTTTAATTGTTTCATATTATTGCCTCTTGTAGAATTAAAATAGTTTAAATAAAGAAACAGTCTTGTTTAATTGCATTAAAAATCACTAATATCAAATCATGTACAGCTTTGGAAATATTTTCATGCGCAATTTTAGCATCAAATAGAGCCAAAATGGAGATGAGGAGCGCCAGAAAACTAGACCTGATGGAGGAAAACTGAAGATATTTTCGAATTTAGCAGAAGCAAAATCACTTAAGAATTCGTTGAAATATTTCAGGCACCAGACAAAAGATTTTTTTTGTTGCCTAGTGTAATTTAATGCAGTAAAATTTAGGTTAGGTTTATTTATGAATGTCCATCAGTGATTTCAAATATTCGTAGTTGGTTGACTTCAAATATACTTAGTTAGTGGTACTTATTTGGTTATATTCTATCAGCAACATTAAAAACTAACTTAAAATTTACTTTCAGATATGATATCTATTCGAAGCTATTTTTTCCGAAGCTTTTCCACTCGTCATTTAAAATTGATGAACAAAAATTTGAAGGGAATAGAAAAATACGTTTACTTGCGACCTCTTGCATTCTTATTGGTAGCAAGAAAAGAATATTAATAAATGACCATAATTAGGTAGGAAAGGGGTAATAAAGGCGAATAAAATATTTAGAAACAATGGGCCTCAATGCTAAAGCAATTTATTATAAACCTTTTATGTTCATCTTTTTCTCTCTTTACAGTCAGTGAAGTTCTAAGTTTTTGCATGTTTGCATGAACTGTTGTTCATTCAAACTATGGCCAGTTATTTGTTATTGTTATTATTATTGTATACGTAAGACCAAACTATATTAACTTTTGAACAAATACGTATTTCGGGCGATATTTGCATTAGTGTACGATCACTTTCTTGTAATTTTTGTGCAAGCTAAAAATGAGACGTAAAGTTACAATTTACAGCATTAATGGAATATAATAAGCTCAAAACTGTTATTAAGAAACGACTTAGGGAAAGATAAATGAGCGCATACTAATAAAAATTAATCTAGCAAGAAACATTATCGATACCTAATAACATATACAGATGAAAAATATCTAATGTTATTAGTCATCTAATGGCAACATTAAAGAATAAATATGACGAACTAATCATAAGAAAGAAAGCGAAAAATGTTTAAAGTAACAATGATTTTGTTTATCTTAATTTTTATTGTTTTTATCTGTTAGTTGAGGCCCAAGTTCCAATTATAGTTCCAGTTTTTGCGTACCACGGTCGGTTTCAAAGATATTTGACCTATAAATATTCGGAAAACATAATTTGAAGATAGAGGGTGAGAAAGTGACGAGGACATTATATATAGCTAATGGATAGCAATGAAGGAACAACCCAGAAGATAAATAGACTTGTTCGTCAGAGTATTTTTCGATTCATTTGCTGTTATAGGGTGTGATTTTTTTATTTATAAATTTTATTAGTTTTGATACTCAATTTTAAAGTATTTGACACTTTTTATGTATATTATTGCTATTTTATAAAAATTAAAATTAATTTTACTTTTTAAGGTAAGAAAAATTAGAACAAGCGGAAAACTTATGACAGAACTCTAAGAACCAAATAATATATACAAAAAATTTACGCATTACACTTACTTCTTTAAAAATAGGAAACAAGGAAGGATTGAGAAACTATTTATACATCTATTCGAAATAAACCAAACAATTAAAAAATCCATTAACAAGAAAAACCCACCAAAACACTTCATTTCATTTAATTATGAGGGAAGGGAAATTTCTGAATTAATTACAAAATATATGACTAATTGCAGGTTATACGATATTTATTGCAGAGAAATAAAAATAAAGAGTTAAGGAGACATTGAATGAAAGCAACTCCAAACTATACACGTACCCAAAATCACATACGCTCAACTCGGTGGGAAAATGTAAATAAAAAAGAAAAAGGGGTGAAAGAGTACCTCTTTCCCCAACAAAGGTTTTTGGTAATGTCGGAGGATATATTCGGATATGAACATGGAAAAAAGTGAAGTAGAATTAGTGGCGCATAATTAAGTTGCCATGATTTGCTTTAATTAAGAAGGAATTCATGTCATGGATGATAAGTAATTTAGTTGAAGAAAGAGATTTTAGAATTGGGGATCAAATTTTGTAATCAAGTAGAATACTTATATTTGGGACAGCGCGAATCTTCGTATTGTAGCACGGGAAGAGATATTTGAGAGGGCGGGAATCTTCTTATTATAGCACGGGAAGAGATATTTGAGAGGGCTTTAAGCTTCTTATTATAGCACGGGAAAAGATATTTGAGAGGGCTTTAAGCTTCTTATTATAGCACGGGAAAAGATATTTGAGAGGGCGGGAATCTTCTTATTATAGCACGGGAAAAGATAATTGAGAGGGCGGGAATCTTCTTATTACAGCACAGGAAAAGATATTTGAGAGGGCGGGAAGCTTCTTATTATAGCACGGGAAAGGATATTTGAGAGGTCGGGAATTTTCTTAGTATAGCATGGAAAAAGATATTTAAGAGGGCGGGAATCTTCTTATTATAGCACAGGAAAAGATATTTGAGAGGGCGGGAAGCTTCTTATTATAGCACGGGGAAGGATATTTGAGAGGTCGGGAATTTTCTTATTATAGCACGAGAAAAGATATTTGAGAGGGCTTTAAGCTTCTTATTATAGCACGGGAAAAGATATTTGAGAGGGCGGGAATCTTCTTATTATAGCACGGGAAAAGATAATTGAGAGGGCGGGAATCTTCTTATTATAGCACAGGAAAAGATATTTGAGAGGGCGGGAAGCTTCTTATTATAGCACGGGAAAGGATATTTGAGAGGTCGGGAATTTTCTTATTATAGCACGAGAAAAGATATTTGAGAGGGCTTTAAGCTTCTTATTATAGCACGGGAAAAGATATTTGAGAGGGCGGGAATCTTCTTATTATAGCACGGGAAAAGATAATTGAGAGGGCGGGAATCTTCTTATTACAGCATGGGAAAAGATATTCGTAAATATATAAAATTTGGCTGAAGTGTGTGATAGAACGTGTTGAAGCTGCGTTTAATTTCAACTCCTACCCCGTATTATTTAAAACCACGATGCTGCCCACGTGCATCTTCGATTCGAGGCTTGGAGTCTTATCTCAGCTACCGGATGCCAATGTTTAAACAAGGAGGTTATCGTCCCCCCGTTCGCCCCCATACGCCGACCTCGCCAGATCGAGTTAGGCTTATGAACAGATAAGGCATTGTTCCCCGGCCCGGCTGTGCGTTCCCTCCAAGCTTTCACTCCATTTTCCCCCACGCCAAGGAGATGTCCTGGCTATTTATATGGAAACTTTACCACTAAGATCAGATTGGAGATCCAGATTTTCGTCGCGAAACATCACCACGACCCTCTCTCCCTTTGTGCGTCAAGGGACCTCGACCTCGAGATTCACCATCACTTGTCCAGAAGGAGGACAATATTCCTTGAGTGCCAAAGGTTCGAGCCTTTCCGACGCCAAGTCCCCAAGGCCCCCCCCCTGTTGTTCAAGGAGAACAGCCATTGTTCGTTTTGAGCCCTTCGCCAAGAAACGGTTCTCATCCCCCCCCTGTTGTTCAAGGAGAACAGCATTAGAACAGCCATTGTTCGTTTTGAGCCTTTCGCCAAGAAACGGTTCTCATCCCCCCCCCCTGTTGTTCAAGGAGAACAGCATTAGAACAGCCATTGTTCGTTTTGAGCCCTTCGCCAAGAAACGGTTCTCATCCCCCCCCTGTTGTTCAAGGAGAACAGCATTAGAACAGCCATTGTTCGTTTTGAGCCCTTCGCCAAGAAACGGTTCTCATCCCCCCTTGTTGTTCAAGTAGAACAGCATTAGAACAGCCATTGTTCGTTTTGAGCCCTTCGCCAAGAAACGGTTCTCATGTCCCCCTGTTGTTCAAGGAGAACAGCATTAGAACAGCCATTGTTCGTTTTGAGCCCTTCGCCAAGAAACGGTTCTCTTCCCCCCCCTGTTGTTCAAGGGAGAACAGCATTAGAACAGCCATTGTTCGTTTTGAGCCCTTCGCCAAGAAACGGTTCTCTTCCCCCCCTGTTGTTTAAGGGAGAGCAGCATTAGAACAGCCATTGTTCGTTTTGAGCCCTTCGCCAAGAAACGGTTCTCATCCCCCCCTGTTGTTCAAAGGAGAACAACATTAGAACAGCCATTGTTCTTGAGCCCGTAGACAAGAGACGGTTCTCATTCCCCCCTTTGTTCAGAAGAGAACAAAGTAGAACAGCCATTGTTCTTCAAGCCGTTCGTCGAGTAACGGTTCTCCTTTCCAAGACGCCTCGTCAGGATCCTTTTATTCCCCCCCTTCGGCTGGAACTCGCCAGCGGACCGAATATTCCCTCAAGTACCTTCCACCGCACCCTAATGAAAAGTTACGTAAGCCAAACGTCACCTTTTGAGTATTGATCCCTTTTTGTCAATTCTATCCTGTTCTTTAAATGGTTTATCGAACCATCCCATCTCTTTAACTCCATATTTGTTTTACCTTTTTTGATCCTTTAAATCCTTGGATTAGCCCGAGTCTCCACGACCCTCTCCATTCTGTTTATGTCAATATTTTCCGTTTTTGTGTATTGTTTATAGTTATTATTAATAAAACTCTATTTTATTAATGATAGCAATATTATTATCCTTGAGCTCAGTTCCACTTCTTAAGCATATCGAAGATACATAATATCGGCCGCCAGACAGTAAACGCACTCTAAAGATAATTAAGGAAGTTCCCTCAACGAATAGTGTAATATATGGTATCGTCGGGAGTCATTCTACGACAAAGTGTTTTAGGAAAGCTTTTCCACATATCAAGAGAGAATTTGACTCTAGAATAGAGAGTAAAATTATTTTATCACTATTATTTATCCGCTCTAAACATACTGAAATGACATTGAAACGTAATTATAAACGTATGAAAAATCACTTGGAAGACAAAGAATCTCTCGAAGAAGAGAACAAATAACAAATAAGAGGGGCAGAAAAGAATAAAAGTCCTGTTGAACAACTGCACTAAAGTAGTCTTTTATAGGTAAAATCACACTTAAAATAGTTTTAAATAATATTACAAAAATCAGACGCAATGGAGCACTGGCAGAATAAATATATGTATTATAATAAACGCAACAAGGTTATTGAGAAACAAATATATATATATATATATATATATATATATATATATATATATATATATATATATATATATATATATATATATATATATATATATATTTATAAATATATATATATATATATATATATATATATATATATATGTATATATATATATATATATATATATATATATATATATATATATGTATATATATATATATATATATATATATATATATATATATATATATATATATATATATATATATATATATATATATATATATATTTATATATATATGTATATATATATATATATATATATATATATATATATATATATATATATATAAGTGAAATGTAAATTACGATTCGGGTAATGAGTGGGCGGAAATCCTAAAATTTCTCCTGCAATTAGAGTTACTCTGGAGACTCAATTTACCAATAAAAACGAGCACCACAAGAAATGCCTTAATTATTTTTAGACCCTCATTTCAAAAGGGGTTTTGGGGTCCTAATGGGGGGGTGATGAAAAAGTACCTTCCTGTCATGGCCCCTTGATATCCCCCTATCTCCCCCTTCCCCCTTAATGATCAAGGTAGCGGATTAAGATAACAAAAATCGGCTCTTTGTTTTCCATAGAATTGGCATCCGAGAGAAGAGTAAATGGCGTCGTGGGATTGAGTTTTTAGAGATCAACTCAAGTCATTTATTATCATTTCAGACTCAACTCTGCCCCGAAGTCAGGAAGTTGACTCAGAAATTAACTAATGAATATCGGCACAAATTAATTTAGAAGAATAATAGTGTATGTATTTAGTAGTGTCATCTACGTCAAAGGAGTTTCATGAATCTTCTCACAAAACTAGTCATGGCCAAAGGTTTTGTGACTACTATATTTTATCATATAAGAAAATTACTATAATTAATTAAACGTTGAATTTTGTTTAAGTATGTTTGTATTATAGGTAATTTGAAGGTGAACTATACAAAAATTTAGAGGCCAAACCCATTTTAGTGATAAATACAGTCAATTGATGCACGCAGTCAATATTTACACTGATGTCCCTCGTTCTTCAGGACTGCTGTAATTCGTTTTGGCATGATGGAGAACAGATTTGTGATGATCTCTTGACTGATCTGGTTCCATCTTTGTGCAATAATCATCCACAGCTACGCACAATTGGATGACTTCTGTTTATCAACCGCCAGTTTGATTATCACGCACGAATTCTCTTGGGTTCATATTGGAGAATTCCCTGGCCAAGGTCCCAAAAGTTCTGTTATTTTCAGCCAAGAACTTTGTTATTGATTTTGATTTGTGACAAAGTGCGCCATCATGCGGAAAAATACAATTATCGTCCCCAAATCGGTCCAAAACTGTTGGGAAAAGGTGCCATGAAGTAGGTTTTGGTACCATTTTAAGTTCATGGCAATGTTCTTGGGGAGTGGCTGAATGTTTCACCCTGTACACGGCCAGTTAAACCGCTCCCTTTTTTTGTTCCTAACGAGAGATCTTCCAGAAGCTCCAAATAAGCGGAAGGGAGCTTCATTAGAGAATATCACTTTACACCAGGCTTTAACAGTCCATTCTTTATATTTCCTACAAAAGTGGAGCCTATCCGTAAGGTTTTTCTTAGTGAGATGGGGTTTCTTGATAGCTCTTCTCGACTTGAGATCTTTGTCGAAATGTCTCCGTCGAACTGCGCGCGCTGAAGTGTTTACATAGGTTTCGTTCCGATCGTGATCAATCTTGGCACTTGAGGCATTTTTAAAGCCATTAATGATCTTAAAAATGCGTTCCTTGATATAATATCGTTAGCGACTCTCTCCTTGCATTTTAGGCCACTTTTGCGCAGAGCGACAATGGTTTTACCCTTTTCTTTGGAAAGAAGAATTTCTGGAATTGAAACAGCTACAACATTCTTTTTTACAAAACATATTACGAAATTGTCTAAAATTATACACCATCATTCATTTAACCCATATTTTCTATAATTGCTATGTGCTCCTGAGCAAACTTTCGTCGGGGTAATAAGTATGGCTTCTTCAGAAAAAAGGTCATGCGTGAGATTAAGAGCTTGATCGTCTTGCAGTTCTGCCCTACTTAAGCTGATCTCAGCATCAATCAATTAACTTGTTTAAACATTTTCCTCGGAGCTCCTTTGCCAGGAAGATTTGCAGTTTTCCTGGTTGTCTTCCATTTTGTCGCAATCCAACCTGTAGAGAGGAACGCGTAAGCAAAGATACTTCTTTACTTTCTACCTTCTCTGTATTGCTCAATTATCTTTCATTTCAATCAGTTAAGAGCTCTTTACTTTTAAATATAATGGCACAATGTTGCAGAATATTGGTCAGATGATAAAATAAGTGAAGCAAAAGAAACATACCTTAGGTAAATTTGTTTTGGAATATATCAGATCATTCTAGATCTTGTAGATCTTTCTAGAACAGAGGTCGGCAACATTGATATGTACTAGGGCTATAGAGCCCATGTCAGTGAATGGATGACGGACTACATCTATTGCCTTAGTAAATAACTATCTAGTACAACTCTTCAAGGCGGATTGTATAACTTGAGGCTATGGTAGTTAGATGAAGTTAACATAGTAGCTTACAACATAATCCCACTGGTGAATTTCTTATCACTAGAAAAATTATTTTTACTAATTATTTATACCCAAAATTATAGAAAAAGTTAGTATGCCTAAAAAATGAACTTATTATATTATAATAATTAGTGTGAATCAAAATACATAATATATATTAAAATTATGTAAATTACTTAATTATGAACCAGCAAACATCCTACGATCCCCTTAGGCCACCTCAAAAAAGAGGGGAAAAGGTGGAAGTCAGAAGTGAAGTTAGGTAAAGGTCATATTTTAAGGTAAAATTCTGTTCTTCTCTTTTAGACATATTTAGTGTAATGCTTTTGACGATATTCCTTGGTAAGACATTCTATGTGTTATATTATAAGAAAAGAATTTTTCTGCTATTACAGAGTTAAATCCTTTTTCTACTACATTGAAACCGCTACTCATAGTTCCTGATTGATTATATACCTCAAATACTGAATGATGATTTATATGATTAAAACCAATTAGTATTTTAAATACTTCTATAAGCTGGCCGAGCGGATGCCTAACTTCCATTCAAAGTAAATTGAAATGCCTTAGCATTTCTTCGTACGATCTATATTTCGAAGTTCAAGAATTAATTTCGTTGCTCGACGCTCGATCAGTTCTAAAATTAGAATCGTCTTTTCAATCGATGGAGATTTGAATCGTACCGCATATTCAATGTGAAGTCTTACAACGCTTTATATATGGGTACAATCATATCTGTCGATTTATACACAAAATGTCTAGCTGTGTATCCTGAAACCATAAGGTCTTTTGTCACACTACTGTACATTGTTGCTAAAATTTTAAAACTTTTAAGATTAAGAAATACTAATCCTTTGCCATGTTGACTGTGTTCAAAAGTTAGCCGCTGGTATTGTAATCTTTCCGTGAGATTATCACAACCTATGCGCATTACCTTACATTTGCTATCATTAAATTGCATCTACCATCTTTCCCACCTTTTTCTTACTATATCCAAGTCCCTTTGCAAGTTAAAACTCTCACCTTCATATTTTACTCTAGTACCACGTTTCATTTCATTAGCAAATGATGAAATTTTATGCAATAAATTCGCATCAAGATCATTTATATATAATAAAAGAAAACAAGGATCCGGGACAGATCCCTGCAGAACGCGTCTAGAGGCTGATGCTGAAGATGAACTATTTCCTTAGAGTTTTCCAAATCATCTTCACAGTCTCTTTTGACTGTTCTTATTTTGTGCTGACCAAGCAACGATATTAAAGGTATTGGTTTTAGTTTTTGGCGCGACTCTTGCTGTTTTTCTAAGTTTTATACAATAGGTTATGTTTCATTATGCACCTTTAATATCATAAATCATCTACATCATCTGGTTTTATCTATTAGAAATATCTAAGTTTATAATATCGTTATTTATAGTGGAAATAAACAATGGAAATCATTATAAATATGCACTCATCTTGGTCAAAACCGAAAATTTATTTGTCATTATTAATCTCGGCTTTGACTGTATCAGTGAAGGGATTAGTTGTGGCCCACTAAGCCCCTCCCTCCCACCGTTCTCGGGTGCCTATGGCTGCACTGCTTTGGCAAGGGCCACGTCCAACAGGCAAGGCTGTGCACTTTAAACTCTAGCCACCCTGTGGGGCAAGAGAAAAATAGAGTATAGAGGGGTCAGTCACTCCCAAGTGGGTGTGACGTTACCTGTATGGGATCCTGGAGTGGGAACTCCCTCCCCCCCCCCCACTTAGATGTTTGGGGTTAAGTGGCAATAGAACTTCCACTACCTAACTGTTGCATGGACTGCTAGCACATGGGGGGGGGCATAAAATTTTTATAGCATGCAACAGCCTCCCTACACTGTAACTTGCACTTTAAAAAAACAACAACCTAATCCCAGTTGGAAAATGGCGTCAGATGAAATAAAATAAATAAAAGTGATGATGAGTAAATGTAAAAAGGAATGATAAAGAGAAAATAATTACTGATATAAGAAACAGAGAGGACAAAGATAAAGCAATGAGTGGAAATTGAAGCAAAAACAAAAAATCGTGAATGAAGAAAACAAAGAAAAAACAAATTTCTTTCCAAATGAAGGCAGCAAAGCGCAAATAATGATAATAATGATTAAAAAGCTATAATGATACAAATAATACTAAGAAAAAAAAGAATAAATGTTATGGCGTTGTTCAAGGCCACGGAGTTTAACAGAGCGCCCGTCTATCAAGGCAAACTTGAAAGCACTAAAAGAGAGAGTGAGCGTACCACAGCCGGTAGAGCATTCTGGATTCTAGAAGCAAATATCAAAGGGAATCTTTGAAGCTAAAAAGATCATGCTATAGAATATAATATGGCCTCTTTTAATGAACTGACCATCCCCTTCCGGCATTCGGATGGATAAAAATATAGCTTTCCTTTTACCTCAATGATACGAATTAGGATCGTTTCACCTAAAGGCATTTGGATAAAAGAACTTCAGGTCAGGAAGGAACAGTGGTTATTCTTAAAACCATCTCAAAAACTCTATACAAAGCTTAAGAAGATTAAAAAACAACAAATTAAAACAACTTTTAAAAGTTTAAACAATTTAGAGAAGTAAAAGGTTTAGAAATATTAAGTTCTAACAAGATTAAACAGTTTAAAAACGTTGAAAAATTAAAAAATAAGCATTTAAAAAGTTTTAAAGGTTTTAAACAGTTAAAAAGATATAAAAAGTTTAAAAAACGTGAAAAGTTAAAACAAGGTAAAAAAAGCTAAACAAGTAAAGTGTTTAAACAAGTTTAAACAAATAAAAAGCGTAATGTTAAAAAGTCAGAAGTAAACAAATAATAAAACAAGTTTAGATAGGTAGAAATTAAAAATTTCTTTCTTTTAAAATATAACAAATATTTGGAGATTATGAGGCTAAAATTCAATTGACTTAATGGGTAGAGCCCCGCTGCATTTGGGCCCCTCACCCTTCCGCAGGGTCGAGAAAGCAAATTTCCCTTCGCCCTTCCGCTTGCCCTTCCCCACCTCCCCCACACCCCTGTTCAAGGGAGGGGGGTGATGTTATGCATCTTCGAAAGTTTTAAGAGACGATTCAAGGAGAAATTTTAGCTGGACCGGTTTTTTTATGTTTAGCTCCCCCTCCCCCCGCCCTCTCATTGTGCAATTTCATTTCCTTATGAGCCACGTCCTTAATCGAGATGCTATGCAGTGGGAAAGCACAGACAGGGAAAGAACAGGCAGATGAAGAACAGGAAGGTATAAAAGTGAGGTGGACAAAGAGAGTTTAAGTCCGGCGCAGGTGACACCATCTATATACGAGGGGCAGTCAAAAGGTTTTGCGAATCGGTAGGGCAAAACAGAGGAAGGGGGATGGCTGTTTGTGGGGGTGTTAGGACAAGTCAGGATCTGCAGCCGCACGCTCCTGCCTCGTCTATTTAAGAAGGAGTAGCTAATCGCAGATCGTCAGTCACAAATTTTTCAACAATGGAGAAGGTTGAGCACCGCGCAGTGATCAAATTTTTGACCAAGGAAGGCAAGAATGCAAAAGAGATCCATGAACGCATGGTTGCAGTGTACACCGACACCGCCCCTTCCTATGCAACCATTGCTCGCTGGAATAGGGAGTTCCGCCATGGTCGTGAGTCCCTTGAAGATTACCCCGTCCAGGACGCCCGTCAGACGTGACCAACGAGGACAATGTAGCCCGTGTAGAGAGGATGATCCTCGAAAATCGACAGGTGAAGGTCGAAGAAATCGAGCGAGAACTTGGAATATCACATGGAAGTGTTATCAACATTATCCACAACAATTTGGACATGACCAAGGTCTCTGCCTGTTAGGTCCCTAGAAACCTGACGCCCCATGATCGAATTCAACGTCGTCAAAGTCCACAAGGCCAGAGTTGCACAAGCTGCCCTGCGCGAGTGCGGATTCGAGGAGCTCAACCATCCCCCCTACAGTCCAGATCTGGCCCCTAACGACTACTTTTAATTCCGCCAGTTCAAGGCTGCACTGCGTGGACGCCGGTTTGGGGACGATGAAGATGTCCAGCTCGCCGTCCAGGAGTGGATTGAACAGCAGTCGGCAGATTTCTGGTTGTCGGGAATTCGAAGCCTCAGGGACAAGTGGCGCAAGTGCATTAAAGTTGAGGGTAGTTATGTTGAAAAATAATAAAACACTTTTCCTCATATCTCGTTTCCTTATATCCGAATTTCAAAACTTATTGACCGCCCCTCGTATTTCCTCAAGCCGCCTCACCTGATTGAGGCTTCCTATTCACCCGTCGAACTCAAGGTGGGGCCGAGTGGGGGGAAGGAGAGGTGGGTATAAAGGGTGACAACTATTCCTTGAAGTCACGATAGACCCTAAATTATCTTCCCGGTTGAGATTCATTTGACGGGGATTGATTTTCGGTGAATTGCCCATTCTGCCTTTCGCGCCATTTCTATTCTTCTTTTTATCCTCATTCATCCTTTCTTCTTATGCTTATTCCTCATCTTCTTTTTACTTCTTATTCCTCTTCTTCTTATTTTCCTTTCTCTGTTTATTCCTCTTCTTCTTTTTAGGTATTCTTCTTCTGTTTATTCGTATTTCCTTTCTTCTCCTTAGTTGTCTTCTTCTTCCTCCTTTTCTTCTTATTCTTCTGCTAAATCGTCCTATTATTATTTGTATTGCGGCTTTCTTGACCTATGTTTTCGTTGACCTCCTCTCATTAAATGTGACCAACGGGGGCACCTTCCCTCTCTTCTCTCCTCCGAGGTTCCTCGGGCTTGCATCGAACCCCAGGGACTCCCCCACTGGTGCCCGAATCCCAACAGTCCTCGGCCTGTCTCTAGTCCGTCCTCGTTGCTCGTCTGCTTTCGCCTCTTATGCCCCTGGAATGAGCACAAGGTAGGGAGAGGGGGGGCTGGAGAGGCCCGAATCTTTATTCTGGCCCCGATTTGGGGGACCCAGGGTGGCAGAGAGGTGCCGAGGGTGGGAAGGAATCTGAGTCACGATTTGGTATCCGGATGAGCCATGCGCCTCAGGATGACGCCCACGGGTCACAAGGGCAGGTAACAGCGGTGGGTCATGCTAGGGGTGAGAAAGATGGGTCACAAGGGCAGGTAACAGCGGTGGGTCACGCCGAGGGGTGAGAAAGGTGGGTCACAACGGCAGGTAACAGCGGTGGGTCACAGCATTTTGTAGCACCGATGAGTAATGCCGAAGAGGTAACACCAATGAGTGGCAGCAATGGGTATCGACGGTGAGTAACGGCCACGGGTAACCACTAGGGGTAACTCCAATGGGTGATAGCGATGGGTAACCCAATGTGGGATCCCTTAGGTGTAAAGGTCCCGGGTTTGAATCCCGGGGCTCATAGTGGGTAGCCGCTGGTCAGGAGGTAGGTCAAGTGTGAGTCATGTGCGCGGACACCCCCATCCACACACAAGGTCAACCACAACCCACGTACCCCATCTACACCTCCACTTCCGTCTCTTCTCGCTCACATAACACATCATTCTTCCGACCTGAAACCATTCAACGGTGGTTTCATTTCTTCACTCACCTGATGCAGAAAGGGCGCCCCTCCTCCCGGGAGCCTGCATTCGTGTAGAACGGAACCAGGCTCGGGAGAGTTGTGCGAACACCCCGGCGTCCCAAATAAATCCATACTTTGCTTTTGTAATTGACGCACATTTTAAACTGCCCTAACTTTACCATTTTGACCCCAGAGCCCTCTCCTACGAGGGTGGAGGTGTAGCAGAGGTAATTTTACTGCTACCACTGAAATCTGGAGGGACAGTATGCCCTCCTTTCCCCAACGTCTGTAGGAAGAAGAGCCGAGGTAATGTATCTCCCGCCCATTTTCACTTCCCCCAACTTCACCAGTTTCTTTACTGATCTATATTTAGTGACTGTCGGAAATGCCTTCGTTGGTTTTCAGAATTTAATTTTGAGTGAAGGGGACCACCGACCCCTTTTAGAAACTTTGGACCTGGATGCCCACGTTGGTTTGTATTGGTATTACTTTAATGATAGTAATGCCAGTTTATTATATTTTCATTATTATCAGTCCCCATGATAGTGTGGTCAGTACGCATCAATGCTATAAAAATACCCTCCCCATTGTACCTATGTATGCACTATAAAGCGCCATTTCTCTTTTAGGGATGGGGCACCAAGCTGGCTTTTCAAAAAAAGAATTAAAATTGATTTTAAATTAATTGTTAAAAAGTCCTGGGTTTATTTATGAGTTTAAATACCTAAAATATATCAGAAGTTTCAATAAAATGTAAAAAAAAAATTAACCGAATAATTGGTCTAATTTTTTTTAAGCCTGCGAGAACTTTTCTAAAATTAATTTAAAACAAAGAAAAAAATAGGCTAAAAAGTTTGGGGAATCTGCGAAAATTTACCAAAATATTTTAAAACTTTAAATTTGTCTAAGAAATCTTTGCAATTTGTAAATATTTAATTTAGTTTCTGATTTTTTCTAATTAATTATTTTTCTGAAATGAATTTTTCAAGAAATATATTTGAAACCAACAATTTGGTCTAAAATTTTGAAGCGTTAGAAAATGCTCAAAAATGTTTTAAAAATCTAAATTTGGTCTAAACATTTTTTAAAACCGCAATATTTTTTTTCGAAAATTATCGTTGTTCCTTCTAATGTCTACTAGTTTTCTCTCTTCCTTGAGTTAGTATCCCTGGATCCCTGTCATTATTATATTAATTGTCTGAAGAGAAATGCAATGTCGATAATGTTGTAAGTGAGATAGCGTGAGTTTTGTCGAAGTGGCGATGTTAACTCTAAAGGTGGTATCAAAGCTGAGAAAATAGTTCTCAAACTAAGGAATGAATCTTCGCAAGAATTTTGGAAAAATGATTTCTAAAAGTGGTTAAGTAAGGGAGAGAGAAAATGTAAAGAGGGTACGCAATTTTCTAAACATCTGCTGTAACACGTGACATTTCACCCAGACAACGTGGAAATCAAGTCTGGAGTGTGTCAAATAAAGTTGGACCGAAATTTATACACTTGAATGAGGTATCCGGAAGCCGATGGTTTTTCACTGGTTTAAAAAAAACCCGAGTCTGTTTCTTTGGTGGATGTGTGGCAGTGGGAGACGTGCTGATTTATTTCTAAAGTAATATATTTTTGAATGAAATGCGACCAAGGTTGCTTGGCGTACTCAATTTGGAGGCAAACCAGTGCATAAAGCCAAAGAACGACATTCCAAGATTTACACTTGAAGTTACAAGCAATTAGATAGAGGGTTCCACTCGCTTTTTGTGTTATTAAAAAAAACATTTAAAGAGTTTAAGATGATCCGAAATGATAACTACTAAATTCCTCTCTAAGGCAATGGTAGCTAAAGTTAATCATCTATTCTACGGTTAGGGCTACCGATGGCTAAACTTTAAATGCCATTCGACAGAACAATAAATAATCATGTCTAAATTATGTTTTCTTTATTTCAATACTTAGTCTAATTAATGCTTTATTTTGTGTAGTTTTAATGTATTTATACATTTAATAAATCGATATAGTAACCCGTCCTGAGCGTTATTTCTAAATATAATAAACAGTTGTGGATCCAAAACGTCGCACTTGGAGACCCCATTAGCAACATGGGTTCATTCATAGAAGATGAATGGTTATTTTAATAATTTTACGTGGCTACAGCGAATGACGATGAGTGCACGTGTTTGTATGTGTGTGTGAGGGAGGGGGGGAGTACTTGAACGAGCAACTTCCGTTGCAGGTGCGTATTCGTGGCTGCGCAACGGAACTCATCTAACCACGGAGAAAGTCTCATCTTTCGTGTTGCTATGCCAACGGCTCCACCGCGGCCTCGCTTTCTATTTTGTCTTCCTTCGTCTCGCTATCTTTTTCTGTGTCTGGCTCTGTCTCTTCTGGTGTGTATCTGAGTGTCTACACCAATATGTGCACATCATCGGCACAAATACTTTGGGAAGGTGTTTTCCTCACGTCCTGAGATTTTCTCTGCATCCCGTTTTCCATTCATATCTCACCTGATGCACCGTTTTTCTTCCTGTCTGACTTTAACCCCGAGGGATTGTGACCTCACTCTGGGTCGCTCCTTTGCTTCGTCCTGCAAGTAGTTCAGCCTCTCCATAGAATTCCCTGCCCTTAACAATGGGTGCGGAATGAGACTAAAGAAATAGAGAGAAAGTGAGAGAGGGGCAACTATAAAGAGTAGACGTAGGGCAATTTTTCCTCTTTTAAAATCGAACCCACGACCACTAAATTTCAGGTCTTCTCCGGCCAAAGTAAACCCTTCCTTGACCGTACCATCTACAGTACTTAGATCCATTCCACATAGGTTTCATTCCCCCTACTTCCCCACTTCCTTGAAAAACAATTGGCCCAAACCGGCTGAAGTTCTTTCGTTGGTTTTTGTTTAAATAAATAAACGCGATTAGTTAAAACCGGAACGAAAGTTTTGGGTTCGAATTTCGATCTCGGATCAAATATGGATCCCTCGTGACTACGGCAATCAACTACACCCGAACATTGGCATAGCTAGCTCAAAAACACTGACCACAGTGTATATATATATATATATATATATATATATATATATATATATATATATATATATATATATATTTATATATATATATGCGGTGGTTAAAAGGCTATCTTTGGCAAAGACAGTCTTCCCTAAAGCCCTCGGAAGGAGCTCTTCTCACATACAAGAGAAGGTAACATTTAAAATAAGGCTTTCTGAGAGAACGCTTATTTTAAGTGTTACCTTCTCGTCTATGTGAGAAGAACGACTTCCGAGGGCTTTAGGGAAGACTGTGTTTGCCAAAAATAGCCTTTTAACCGCATAATTAATTGCGTTACTGCAATAATTTTTCTTAATATATATATATATATATATATATATATATATATATATATATATATATATATATATATATATATATATATATATATATATATAAGGGCTTAAGCACTTTAGAAGGTCATTATTTAGTATCCAGCCCCAAAAGAACGTTGCCCGATAAAGACTCGCAGTACTTTATTGTAAGGTTGACTGAGGCAAAATTAAGCAAAATTAAACCACATTGGAAATGGTTAGTCATCAAATGGAGTCATGATTTAGGTTGATCTTGCTATCATTGTAGTACCACGTGGTTCAAATCCTACATACAATAAAAATTAACTTCGCACTGAGATATACATTGGAAGGTTGGAATCAGTGCTAAAATTCGTACCCCCCCCCCCTTCCCCCGTGATCCCTTAAGTTTTTATCCAACGAATCTGAAAATTCGATTTCTCAAGGTCCTTAGCATCTCTCAACCCCACAGAACGTAAATATTTTTTACGAATAAAATATTAAATGAACTAAAACTTCGATGATAAAATGGATTTATTTTGGTAGAGATAAAAGTGTAACCACGCCTAGAACCATAACCAAAAATAATGGTCGCACTTAACTTGGGAAAAGAACTATTTGTTTTCCAATTTCCCATAATAATGGGTATCCCCTCCACTTTACTAGGTATTTATGGGGTACTCTCAACATCCACGCTAAGGAGGGGAAAGTATCCAGTTGACTAATCTGAAAGTCATACAATGATTAGTACGCTCGGTTTGGTCCATTTTATAGGGTCACTTGCTTTGTATAAACAATGAGTCCCTTCAAGACGGGTCATATGCAGTCGGCGTGTAAAACCATCGCTATAGTAACACATACCCCTGCTAAGTACATGGCAATTTAATTGACAAATTGTCTACCATATTGCCTTGATCCTTTAATATATATATATATATATATATATATATATATATATGAGGAATTAAACCACATTCTCCGAAGACAATTTAATTCAGAACAGTTTCGGTGTATCTCACACCCTTGCCATGTTGCCATGGTCTAGCTGTTTGTTTACTTTTTTAATTGATAGACAAATTTAGGTTTAGACATGGCGTGCCGTCTTTAATGTATGCCGACGTCTTGTGGGAGAGATTTTTAATCTGTCCGAATCCTTGGAGACAGAATTGAGGTCTAGGTTTTGCAAAGGGGCCATTATTAACTTCATGTAACTTGGGTTTCTGTTAATTATTTATTTTTTTTTCTATGCTTCAAATAAAATTTTCTTTACACTAACCTATGTGTAATTATTGTTATCATATATATGTTTTGGATTTATTATCGCACTTTTACATATCTTAGAGGCAACACTAACATTATGGCATGGTATAGAATGGGACTGGCCTGGACTAAGTAGTCCTTGCTGGTTCCCTGTAACTATGTAATACTAGTTGTAACAGTCCTTATATTTCTTAAACCTTACAAATGTTTATGTTTTACTTATCGAAACCATTTTATATTTGTTAGGTTTCCCATTTTTCTATCCACAATAGGTAGAGGAGACATCATGAGTATGTTGCAATGCATCAGTCTACCGACTCACCATGTCTGCCTTTTGGTTTTTACTCCTACAAAAGAGTTGTTTCTTGCTTTGTTTTTCTTTGTATATTAATCACAATTTTTGTTTCTAAAGGTTGATATTTTCAGAAGAGAAGAAATTGCGTGTTTCCATACGACAACAGAAATTTTTAAGATGCCAAATGCCATTAAATGTTTAACGCATATCACTTTTTTTATTAAGTTGTCGGAACACTAAAAATGTCTCCTTCCCTATATATGTATATCACCCGCATATTACACCTTATATTTCAACTTTTGAAAAAAATGTTGCGAGAGGGCAGGGAATGAACAGTGGTAGGATATTGTTCCCGGAATTTTAAGATACCAAATGTCGTCAGACAACAAAATTTTATCTTTATTCATCCCAGTTTTGGGTGATCAGGGCCGAATAATGAATCCAGCTCTAATAACTCTTTGAAGGCTGTAATCAGACCTTCAAATTTTGATCCTACACAGTCGTTTTAGGAGGGTCAGGAAGGTCATTCCAAACTACATATTTCTCTTCGTCGAGATGTTAAATTCCGCAATTCTCATTTTAGCGAGGAAGACGCAGAATAGACCTTGAAGATTAAAACCAGTTTCTTTCCAGATGCATTTGTGTGTGAAAGGGCGGAAAAGTAAGACTACATCCTCTGTCATGTCCTCTCCACGAATCCTCGTCTTTTGTTAGTCTTTAACTTTGTTATTGTGTAATTACTGTTTTGGTAGAGATGATGCTAGGTTGGAAAAGAAGAGCTTTTCTGAGTTGTCCCTATATTCGACTACTCTCACAACGTACGGTCACAGACAAATTTACTTTCCCTTATTATTCACAACATTTACCTTTTTAACCTCCAACCAACCTTTTTATTGTCACTAATTTTACAAAAGATTACAATTGTTTACCTAATTTCATTTGTGACAAGTGCCAAGAACGTAATATCTCGGGAAAATTTATATATACATCAATCTTTTTGGTGTACCCGTATAATCTCGGGGATTTTTCTAAAATATATCGATCTTTTGATATACTTGTATATACACGGGGAGAATAGTGAGGCAGTCGATCTCCAAGTATATTCGGCCAATTTCCGTGTCATTTACAAACCTTCTTGGTGGACATTTTTTAGATGGGTTCCGTTCCTTTTATTTAATTAAATGGCAGCGAAATGGATGCGATGACGTCCTTGACATTTTTAAGAACAATGTAAATAATTTCTTCTTTAGGCTGTCCACTAATGGGTATGTGCAGTATGCCAAAGAACAAACCATGGAGAAGCGTTTGGTAAAATAGGTTGACCATCACTTCGTGTTTACAGTGAGTTGGTCGCAATTTCATAAATTTATCTGTTCTCTTGACATGAATAATCAAACAACCATCCTCCTTTTCACTCTTCCTCACCAACGCTGTTTTCAAATCGTTTAATCTAAGCCAGATGTGGCCACGTTTTTCCATTCTCTCCATCAATTTTTACATTTCCGTATTCAAATGCACCATAACAGTTCTTTACTTCATGTCGAGCCTTGTAAGATGTTTATTTCAGCATTTTTACATATAAATTTTAAATTAAATAAATATTAATTTAATACTGAGACTTTTGGATCTGTTTTGTAAGAGTAGGTTAACTCTTAGCATTTGCGGTAAGTCACTTCTAATACGCCAAATGTTGCCATCTCCTCTCCTAAAGAGTGATCTCGTCGCAGGCGCGGGGGGGGGGGAAGCTGAAGCCCCACCCTCAATTTCAGACACGTGTATGTTTATACTTCTTTTTGAAGCCATAATTGTATTATGCTATTCAGAAAGAGTAATGTATAAGATATAATCTATATAAAAAAACATTTTTTTAAACCGTTGTGATCGAATGTATCTTATATGATACATGTCTAAAATGCAGGTATACCTCAAAGGTAATTATTAAATTCAGTAATACACCTTAACTGACGTCCAAAAACTGCAATTCATAATTTTCTGATGTGTGGAAGAAAATTCGGATCTGAGAGAGTTGGTGCTCACTCCTTTATGAGATGCTGTTACTTATTATCAATGTTGTTTAAGATGAACATCATTATCATCAATGCCCTTTTCTCTGGCTACTCAGAGGGAGGAATTCAGGTTAGCTCCCCTCCGCCCAAATTTTAGCCTGGATCCGCCACTGTCTCGTCGTAGGGGTCGACTCTTACTAAAGTGTTACTACCTTTTGTAGCCTTCATTCTGCTGTGTTTACAAGAACAAGGAAATTTTACAAGTAAAAATACAAATAATATAAATGTTTTATTGAGTAAAATATACATTGTATTTACATGGAAGGTCGTATCAAACGGGCTAATTATTAAACCGATAATTGCTTACGATTATTTTTGTTGTTACACTTAGCCAATAATATCAATAATATCAAATGAGTATTATAGATTTACCATGATTAATGAGTATTTGAAACTTTTTGAGATTACCTTATGAAATGTGCCATTTAATGAGTAATTTATATATGTATATATAATAAAATGCAACCAAGATTAGTTGCTATTCAATGCACTTAAGAAAAATCAATCTAAATTTGAATAATGTCATCATTTTTGTCATAATTTATTATGGAAAGGCGATAAAAGGAATGGAGCTTCCTTAATATAGAAAGATAAAATAAATAACAATTATAAAGAGAAGAAACAAAAAAAGTAATTTCCGGGTATTTTTTTGTTGTAGTGGTTTTCTTTGATTATTTTCATTCCAAATTTTGTATTTTAAAGCGCTTTTGAGTTTTTTTATAAATTTTTTATCGTTTTTCTTTTTGCTACTTTGATACTGATTAAATTTACTAGTCTGGTAGTGAGGCAACATGTAACTCTTCGTCATGTTTAGATAACTCAAAGGTACTGAACGCCAGGAGATGGTGCTCATGTATTTCAAAGGTCAAAATGTTCACTGTTCTAGTGAACAAAATCAAACTGTCACGATATTTTAACAATTGATAATTGAATAAAAAAACACAAAGAAAAATCATAACTAAAAGAAAGACCACAAGAGGTCGTAATGAGAAACAAAACAAGTCTAAATTTTAATTTAAACCGATTAAAAATACTTTTATACATAACTTTGCTTTTATGGGCGCCTAAGACTAACGTGTTTTTTTTTTACAATTTACTGTGCGAAAACAGGGAGTAAAGTTTCAAAAGTTGAGCATAGAAATCCAAAAATCTTTACATACGCACATACCCTCCAAAGGAACACATGTACACACATATGCACACATTCATATCTTTATGTAGTGTTGTCAAGAGGTATATATATATATATATATATATATATATATATATATATATATATATATATATATATATATATATATATATATATATATATATATATATATATATATATATATATATATATATATATATATATATATATATATATATATATATATATATATATATATATATATATATATATATAAGCCTCCTTACGTAACTAAAACTGCACACTATTTTGGAAATGCTGATAAAAAATCCAAGGATTAATCTGACCTAATTTAATTATTTATATAAGTTTAAAAATAAAACGTTGATGACCTTACTACATTTCTTGTTAAAAAAATGGAAAAAACTAAATACCTAAAATTTGGTACAATATTAAATGATTATGGTTTGTAATAACGATAAACTCTAATACGCATTATAGCACAATGTACTAAGTCTGTTTGTATAAAATTCACCTAGAATCTAAAAATAGAAAAATACACTTTTGATCAAACCGTCTTCTGGTTGGCTCGGTGGAATTGAACCAATCCTAGCGGCTATCTATTGTAAAACATTCACACTGATAGATCGACTTATCTCTAGTGATAGAGATAAGCAACTTAATTATATTGCATAAGAGGTACGAATGAGCACAGACGAGGAATATGTAGAATTCTGAGTTCCTCGTTCAATCTTACGCACAATTCGCCGTCGGACATTTCACTGTAAAGGAAAACGGGAATTAGGTCATAAAAATTGAAGGGCAAATAGAAATGACGTAAAAAGATTTAAAAACGATATACTTGAACCATAAGGGGCCCATCCAATTTCTCTCAATGAAAAGACCATCCCAGCTAAATGCAGGTTTGTCGCATCTCACCAATACAGCCATTGTTGCTGTTATTTTTTATGTGGATAAGCTAGATAAAGTAGAAATGTGGAGAAGATAATCAGACTAGTAAAACCGAGGATAACGATGAGGTAACGCTGATTCAAGAGTGGGATGTACACGATACAATGACTAGGGATGGTGAAGATTGCATTAACAGACACACTAAACCCAGGATTCGTTGTAACTTTAGAGAACAGACAGGTACAACAACAACCAGATTAGAAATGGTTTGCCAGAGTGTGGGAGAAAAATCTTACCGCAGTTGCCAAGCTTGTAAGCGTGGCCATCTGGACATTGGTGACAGCAGAGCATTGGGTCAGCCTTGAAGGTGCTATCAGAGAGCTGCGGAAGGACAAGCTCGATGTTGTCATAGTCAATCAAAGTCATGAACGCATTGTCGTCGTTGACGGTATTGACTGCCTCTCGGACAAGTCCGATGAAGCCGGTTTGGTCCGTGATGTTATATACAGGCGTGTCGATGGTGATGATTACCTCGCTCTTCTTGTTGCCTTCCTTGTCCAACTGTAAAAAGGAGATCTCGAGGGTTACATCCGCCTTACCCGAAACAACGCTACCTGTCCAGTCGTTCTCTCACTCAATGTATAACGCTCCTACCACACCGAAATCATGAAAGAATGGCATGCCCTACCAGACACAGTGTGTACTCACAGGGAGTAGAAGGTGTAGCATTAACTACTACCTGTCAATGTAGAGGGGTCACCCCCTGCAACTCTAACTGTAAATTTAGAGTTATGTTACCCTTTTTAGCGGATTTCCAGAAAAGGTATGCATTGCACGTGAATGTGCGTGAATGTGAGGGTGAGGTTCTCTTTGAGATGGTCTTGAGCCAGTAAAATAGTTCAATTTAAGCTTTCCCACAACAATGCTAGTTTTCTTTTTTAACTGGATATCTCATATTTATATTACAAATATCCTCTTTGCACCTTGACCTTTATTATGGGTTTAATATTTGTATGTTGCAATGGCTAGACTATTGTCACAATGATAGAATTTAAGGAAAAAACCCACTACCGCACGTTGATCGCACCCGCTATGTGTACATCCAACATGAACTGTTTACTCAAGAGGCAATAATTAGTTTCGTTCATCTCTACATCTCATGTGGTAGTGCTTTAAAATGTAGATTGGTTTTAATACACTCTATGCAAAATAGCTGATTTATTGCACCATGGAACAAACGTAGAATTTATATGCGACCCTATGTGCCTAATTCTATGGGAATTTGTAGGCTCTTGCTCATTTCAAAGTGACCTACCGCGCTCTTAATTTGCAGATCGCCAATACCGCACTCCTCCGGGTATGGGCAGAAGATGTCGTTGTATTTGTAGACCAAACCATCAAATTGGTGCTGCAGATTTTCGATCTTGGGTCGTTTGTAGGTGATCTTGAACTGGAGGTTGGCTGAGAATACAGGGACAATTTCTGGAAGGGGCGAGAGATAGGGAGTCAACTCAGGGGTTTTCTTTTGTAGATCAAGGTTCATTTTCCTCTTAAACTATGCTCCGACGCCCGTTACTTTTTCCATGTAAAGAATATGTATGGATTTATATGTGCGTGTGAGTGTTAAAGATCCAGTTTTCAGATAACTTTCAACTTTTGAAGTTAATTTATGCCTTGCAATAATTTATTTGAGCTTGCCCCAGATAATGGTATTTCCTGCTTTGTTTTAGTTCACATTACATCTAAATGGCATTGCATATGACCGTACCAAAACACACCTTTGCAGAAGGAAAAGGTTGTGAAAGAGAAAGTACTCAACCGGGGCACCGAAGAAACGTATTTGTAGGCATAACTAAAGAAAACCAATTATCATCAAAATGGAAAGAGTAGATACTTAATTTTGGTATCCATTTACGGCCACTGTGGACTGATGGGGTCTTTCCAGGTCACAAAGGCGAGGGAACCCCCCTTACCCCCCAAAAAATTCCTACCCTTCATTTGGAGCGTATCGTATATTACACGTAGATTTCCTGTCGAACAACGAACAATGCCTAAACTTTCGAAAGTTAAAATTCATCACTAGTCCCATGTTATGGGAAACCCTTTTGCTACATAAATCCTTCTACAAAATAATGACGCCCTAAATGATAATATAGTGGAAAGGAACAACAATTTTCCCACGCAAAGAAGTCAAAGTTAGTGAAAGGTAAAACTCTTTTTCTCTTTTTCAAAAAGGTCAGACACCCTCATTTTAAGATAGGAAAGGAAAAATGAGGAAATCAAAGCAACTTTCGATTTTTAAGCTATATTCTATCCCTTCTCTGACTGCGTTTAATCGCATTCATAACAACCTCCACAAAGACTCGTCTTTCATTTTAACATTGGCAGTATGTTAACAATAAAAGCCATTGCTGCAGGGATTTAGTAAGCAAATGGGTTTTAAAAAGGTTATTAATATTTAGTTAGGAAGTATTCTGAGCATCTGGTGCCAAAGATGAGATGCTGAACAGAATTAAAAAGTAAAGAAGAGATTTACTCAAGGCTAGTTGAGAGAGTCGTAATAATCTTATTATTTATTCAAGCGATGTTTGCACGTAAGAAAATTATCGCGTTCCTCTCTCTTTCACACATACAGCTACAATCATCAGTACACGGAGAAGGACTATGCACGTGCGCTCTTTGAAAGCAATGCAATGATATGAAAGACACGACAGAACCAATGGTACTGATAGATTGGCCATGTAGAGAAGAGTGGCAAGTGCCTTAGTCCATTGTGGCACTCTGACGCTAATATTTGCCAGACTTCGCAAGATAAAGACGTACCATGATTCTTTTCAGCCAGAGCACTACATCTGGGCGGCAAGTAGCGTATGATCATTTGTAGGGTGTGTGTGTGTGAAAGAGTGTGGTATGCTTGCACTTTGGAGAAATCTGCGCTGAGTGATGGGGGTAAGATATTTTTATTATAACAAAGAAAACCATTGTGAGCACCTCCGTCAGAGTGATTTCAAGGAGAAGTTCATGGTGGTAAAACTAGGAGATTTGAAATTGTGTGGAAGATATTTTGGTTGGAGACTACTCTCTGTGCTAAAAAGTGGGAGCAACTCTCGTAAGCCCAGTCCATGAAAGAAAGGTGTGATATCTTTGGGCATAAGCCCGGGAGAGAAGCCCTCACACATCGCCCATGAAGGGGTGAGAGTCGGAGATCTTATTGGCCAGAGGTTGGCACTGGCAAAGCTTTTATTGAGCATTCACAAATTCACCTACCGAAAGACACTGTTTCTATCTAACAATCAGACATTCAGCTGAACACTGTTTCTTCTAACACTCAGACAGCTGAACATTGTTTCTATCTACGCCCCCTAAATAAATTATTTCTATCTAACAAGTTTTCACCTAAGCATTCTGCTTTCAGTTAAATCTCACACATTCAGTCAAATATAGTTTCGGCTTCTACTTAACATTTGTACCCATAAACGCTATTTCTATTAAGCACTGTCATTCACCTAAGCAAGTATCTTCGGTCTCTATCTATTACTTACACGCTCAGTTAAATACACTCCTCTCTTTATTATAACTCACAAATGCTTCCAAACACATTTTTGGTTCCTAACACGGGCATAAATACCTAAAGATACCCTATTTGTTTATATCTATCCCTCACACATTCACTCATACACACCAATGCACGCGCGTGAAATGTCTAACCACGACGGGCACAACTTTCCTCCGCAGGTGACAATGGCCACGATGAAGAAGAGTTTCACTTGACGACGCTGCTGTGTGCATTAGTGCGTACAAGAGGGGCGGGGGCTTTATGTACGTGTGAGTGTGTGTACGCGTCTCTGTGCTTTCCCACGGGTGCAAACAGTAAGCCTCCGCTTCAGAAATTAGGCTTGGATTGTCAGCAGATCCAGCGACGCGTGAACGCACTCTCTCCATCTCTCACACGCTATTTATCTATCTATCTATCTATCTATCTATCTGTAGCTCTCACTCTTGCGATCCCCGTCTCTTTCCCGCTATCCATTTATTTATCTGTCGCTTCACCCTTCTTTGCTATGCATTTATGCGTCGGTTTGTTTATCTATCTGTCGCTCTTACTTTCTTTCTCGTTATCCATTTATGTGTCTATCTATCTGTCTGTCTGAGGTCTCTCACTCTCTCAGCCTCTCTCTATCTTTCTAGCTATAAATATATGTGTGTTTCTATCTATCCTTATTTATGTCTATCTATATGTATGCCTATAGTTCTCTCCACTAATCTCTCAACCTCTCCTACCAGACCAGAGAAGCCTACCATCGTTAAACAACCGGAACAGGACGTCTCGTGACCATACTAGATTCCTAACGTCAAGGCAAGAGTTCAATCTCAAAAAACGCCCATTGGGGATACGCTCCTTCTAAATGAGAACCATCCCATGGTCCCTTCGGCCCACCAGGGTTGTCATTCTGATCTTTATGTGCCCTTCATTATCCGATTGGAGGATTTTGTCCACGATGCGAGGAGCGAATAGTCTTCCCTCCTTAGAACGGGAACTCCTTTAATGCAAGTTACCCCCCCCCCTCCCCATCCCTGGTGCAAACACATCAAGTAGTCTCTTCGTCCGCCTATTCGGGCAATGTATTTGCCACACATCTTTACCACCACTCTAAATTGTTCCCTCACTCTATCTCCTTTCGCAAAATTTCTTGCGCAGATTCCATCGTTGGTTTTTTCGCGTTTCCTCATTAGTGCCAGAAGCAATTCCAGATAATGAGTGACAAAGTGCCACATAGGCACTGTGCCAAAAGACGTGGATGCAGTTGAAGAGTTTCAACTCACATTCCGACACGACTAGGAATTGTAGTCGCCCTGGGTTGTGTGAGTGTTTGGACGCGCTAAGAAGTGAAAGTGGTAGTGTGGCACTGCATCCTCAAACACGTCCCTACGTCTGCGAAAATCGGATGGTCATTGGCCGGCCGTCCATCAAGGGAGAACTGAAACTCACCCACCCACACACATACACACAGTCACCTAGACACAAGTGGTCATTGGTGGCAGTTGATGAAAGTGTTGACGGATGTAGTTTTATTGTCTTGTACTTCACTATGAAGGGGAGTATGAGTATCAGTATCTAGTAGTGATAGTAAATTACCTTAAATTTCTTTCGGTCATTTCATGTAGTCAAATTGTCCTTGGAAGTAAATGTCTATGTGTACGGATCACCACACGAACACATGAATTTACACACACTCATGCAGATGCACTCTAATCATAATACTATGGAGGTACAAGATGGCGTCCATATTTCTTAACCGTTAACAAAGTAACTACATCCATTTCCGCCTGTACAATATTCACTTTAACTACATAGCTAACGTCACTATAAACATCTGGTAAATTCTTCCACCACATTCATCATATGACTGAGTTCCATGACTAGACGTTAATGGCTGCCAAGGTACCAACTTTATCAAGTACGAATAATGGATTAAATTGATTGCAAACCTAGAGGAAGAAGAGATACATGATAAATAGAGAAGGTGAAAGAGCAACAGATTATGAGTGAGAACATTTTAAATTTTCCACAACACTGCTGACGAAATCCCTTTTTCAACACTAGTTATCACCATTCATTCAATAACAACTTTTGATAAGATTGAATGTCGCGTGAGGAGCATCGTGGCGACAATGTCCAAAGGAAGACTACTAGTATAGAATGGGACTGGCCTTTGAGTGGACTAGGTAGTCCTTGCTGGTTCCCTCTAACTATATAACTAATTCTTTAGTAACACAACGACACATCTATCAGAGCATCCATATCTCTTGATCAGGTAAAGGCATGATTTTGTCTGCCCGCGTGTGGGGGAAGGATATCCAGGCAGACAGAGAAGAGCTGTGTGGGAGGCCTTCTGTCAATATAACTACACTCCCCAACTGAAATGTCATGGAAAACAAAAGTTGAAGTGCGTGAGAAAACGCGTCTGTCAGCACTTAGGACAGTAAAAACAAACTGGAAGGAGGCTTCAAACAGCAAAGCAGTAATGGACTCGGAAGAGAGTGGAATGTGTTGGAAGCATGTGGGTGTAAGACAAAGGCAAAAACAATTAGATGTGATTTAATCTACACTTAGAAAAAAGTGTTGATTTTAGCTGTTTTTGAAGATGTTTCTTTCGTTCTTATAAGAAAGAAGAGTATTATTAGCAAAGTGTTGAATCCTCTAGAGAACTTACATCTCATTTCCCTCCCAATACACAAACTTATAGACATACAAACGCATAGATACATGTAATATGATAAGAATGGATGTGTAGTAGTGAATCTTAAACCTTGATCCTTACCCAGGATCTCTGGATCTAGGTTCGAATCCAAGCTGAAGGTCAGAACTGTGAGGAGTGAAGTACGTTACACGTGTGGGTTGATGTATGTTAAAGAGAGACAGCAATAGATGAGATAAGCAGTTTACCGTTACACTCATTCCGCATACTCACACATTCGACAACGTGGCACTGTTTAAGCGGGATTTGTCTGGTACTCTTGGCATTAAAGGTCTCTGACTGAACCACTTTTTTAGGTCGTGTGTGACAATACCAAAGTGTGTGTATGTACGCGTGTGTAAGTGCGATAATAGGTGTAATTTCGATAGAAATGCAATGATGTATAAACAAATCATAATATACCAATACAACAACTAATGCTAATAGTAACTAAAATACTACTTTTGATTTGCAAGTACTTAAAAGTTATTTCCTCTTAAGCCAATCACCTGAAGGAAAACTAAAAAAGAACGACCTTTCATAAATATAAGAGAAATGGATGAAATGAAGCTATGGGAAGGTGAATGGAAGGATGTTTGGTGCGTAGTAGATTATGTCAGTGTATGTGTGTGTGAGTAAATCCATATCTACTCAGTGAACACCTCTTAGTGAAAGGATGAGGTAGAGAATGGGGGATGGCTTCACCTAAGATAGGGGAATAGAGTGATGGAGGAACTATAGTGTGAGGTTTGAAGGAACTGATTTTTCACTATATATGCGTGTGTGTTTGATGGCATCATATAGATGCCATATCGCTGCATCTATGTATGAATGAGGGGTGAGAAAGACCCCAAATATCACAGTTTACCATTCAGAAAAGTCATATAAATAAGGATGTGTTATTCATGAGGTGTTCTGAAAATGGAAAGGGAAGATGTAGGGTAGAATTGCTCTGCAGAAAGTAGGCAAGTTATGTAAGGCACAGCAGTCAGTTCTAGTGGCACCTTATGTATTGGCATTCAGTAACCAAGTGGGTATAGATCTGGCAGAAAGAGAAAATGAATGAGAGATTGTAATCATCCCAGGCGTGACAGGTTAGATGTGTTCTGGTGTGTGGCATCGCGTTTATATTTTAACCGGGTGTTTACATGGCACGGAGAGAAAGAACAGCGGGATTAGATTGAAATAGAGGATAAGGAGTGTAATGCCGAGGATAAATAAAAACAGGCTGCCCATTGCTACAAAGGAGATACACAAGTTTGGAAGAAAACAAAAAGGAAGGAAAGGAGGAGACAAGAGATGATTGGAAACAAAAGAAAATATTAAAAACGACAATAAAGAAGGAATTGAAGAAAAAAATAAGGGAAACGCATAAACATCAGGATTTAGAAAAAAATGGGAAGATAAAAGCAACCAAAAAATATAAAGACTGCAGAATACAAGAGAAAATCGAAGAAAATATTTATACAAGAATGAAATAAAAATCTACAAATGCGAAAATAAATATAATGAAGTAAAAAAAAAGGGACATAAAACTGAAGAATACAGAAATATATAAAAGGAGGGAAAGAAACACGAGAACTGCATAACAAATAACAAAAAACAGAGGCTATTAAAAAGAAAATAGTTAAAACTAATAAGAAAATTGTGTTAAAAATGACGATAAAAGAGAGTTGAATGACAAAGAAAATAGCTAAAAGGAAGGAGAAAAAAATGTGTCAAAATGATGATAGAAAGAGTTGAATGAAAAATAAAATATAAAAAGAATTGAAGTAAAAAAAATAGCCAAAAGGAATGAGAAAGAAATGCAGCAAAAATAACGATAAAAAAAGAGTTGAATTAAAAAGAAAATAGCAAAAATGAATGAAAAAAGTGTTAAAAATAACGAAAGAAATGCTGAATGGCAAATATACAGGCAGAGTGGGGATAGGTCAACAGTGAAGTAGAGGAAGTATAGAGGGTGCAGAGAAGTTGAGGAAGGTACGCTGAAGATGACCCTGGGCCGAGTTCGAATCGGAGTCAAATTATTCACGAGTGTTGTTCTCCAGTGCCAAGCTCCAGTGCCAACCTCTGATCCCGACACCTTCTCTCTCCTTGTATAAGTGTGTGTGAGTGTCATGTGCCCTCATGTACACCCCGACTTAAAATTACTAACCAAATCTACTTCCTTGGTGCCACTTGTTGCATAATTCAGATGGTCGAGTGGAAGTGCCAACTAAAGGCACTGCGGTGTGTAAACTCCTTTCAGAATTCAAACCGGTTCCGTTCATTTTATGAAGGTGGAATGACCCTCGATGACACTCTTTACGATGCGATGTAACAAAACCAAGAAAGAGTGACATCGGCAATATCAATTGGGGGGAGAGTTCAGAGTGCCAGAGGCGTTATCCGATTGGGTGAGAGTTCACTGTGCCAGAGGGAATATCCGATTAGGGGAGCGATCAGTGGCCTTCTTCGAAAGCAAAAGAGAAAGCGCCCGGGCAGTTAGGCAGAGGCCTCTGCAGTGCCAGGGGAATAACGGAACCGAGGGACAGGTGGGAGGAGGGGGAGGCCACTGCACATATGGCGAGGAACAAGAAATGGTAAATGACTCTTCTTTCTTATAAGTCAAACAACGAGGGCATCAGAACGCTTCTAAAAGGTTTCCTAATGTGGTAAAGTTAGGGGAAGTATAACTTTGTCAAAAGTATGTAGTGTGAGCATTCATAAGAAGAAACTACGAACGGAGTTAAGGTAGAAAGTGGTTCTAGATGTGATCCTTCTAGGAAACTTGGCTTAGGGTGCTTAGTAGGGGCAATAATTACAGGGTCGATCGTGGTTTTAAATAAAAACCAATCAATCGTTCGCATAAATTGGAAAGTGGACATGTAAGGAATCCGTTCCTATCTTGGCCCTCAACGTCCATCTGATAATCTGCCAACGTGTCTGTGTGACAGTGTACATCTTTGGGCCTGTTCTGAGCCCCTGTATGTATGTGAACAGAGAGAGAGATTTATTTTCCAAGTGGAGGATGATGACGTGATAAAAGCTCAATTGACTTAAAATGAGACAGATTCATGCAGTTAAATGTAAGCCCATCAATAATGGAGGTCATAAAATCGTTAAAAGTTAACCAGTAAAATAAATTCACACGATATCATAACAGATAAACATAAGGAATGTAGATAACAAAAATAAAACCAGAATCTATTGAACAAATTGTCTGAAAAGCAGAAGCAAATTGAGTCCTCTCAAACAAACCTGTGATCTCGTTGCTTAAGAGCAGTGGAAGCCAACAAACAATATTAGTATCATACAACACCAATAAATACCCCATTCCTACAGGCATACAAATGTCTTCAAAAGACGGTTTTTAATGTTTAAGTTCAGTTTCATTCGTACCTACAAAGTTTAGGTCCTTAAACAGCACTAACACAACCTCAGGACCTCGGGCTGATAACGTATACCAAAGCAGCAGTTGTGTCCTTTCGACTCAGACGTGGATTTTACCATCTCGCTTCCTTCTAGTCGGTATTAAAACCACCTTGGTCGACATATGATCACATTTTTTTAAAAATGACGAACATACGCATACACACACACCCAGCAGCTGACCAGCAACCCAGTGGTGGTTGAAAGCGAGGAAGACTCTCTCTCAGTATCTGCAAGTAGGTCACCTAATGCATGTATGTGAGCGTAGCGGGAGAGAACGAGAGAGTAGTTATGTTTGAATTTCTTTTGGGGTTCACTTACGCTTGGTTTGTACTATGCGCTTAGGGGAAACGCGTACCCCCTCTCCATTTATGGGTAGAAGTGGGTCGCGTTAGTGGGGCACCGACACCAATAATTCGGTGCAGGAAATCTCTTGGCAACTGCTCTATGAAGGACGAGTTTGAGTATGTGGGGAAGAGGTTGAAAAGTAGGTATTGGTAAAGTGACAAAAGGCGAGGAGGGCACTATCGCCCCGAGATATATCCTCGTTCCAGGACAGTTGGAAGAGAAAACAAATGAAACTCACTCAGCCATGAGTAAACCAGATCAACAAATACAAATGTGTGAATGCAACATAAGGATAAAATCCTCAATGGTGGCCGTAAAATAACAAGAATATTTTTTCAAATGCAATTGAGGATATTTCTAAATATATAATAATACCCGTGAAAAAAATATCCTTCACTAAAAGGACTTGCCCTACGAATACCCCTACGGTTCTGAGTGAGGGTGAATTAGGTAATATCAAAAGGTAATTTTGACAAAAAAAAAAGAAGGAAGAGAACTGATAGTGACAAAAAGATGCCACAAATCAACCCATAATGCACCGGACTGGCCCCACAATTAAGGAAAATTAGTGCCCACATTGAATATAACAACGGTAAACAGCTGAAAAACGAGAAGTGTCAAGGAAGTATAAGAGAAGGTGTAATGTAATTCACAAAAGTACATCAGCCTCACTAGTTGTAGCTTCCCTTCCTTTACTTGTATGGGTTTGGGCTATATACCATAAATTAATTGGTTCATTGTCAGTTATAAGATAGCTGGAGTGGCGCCGTGTGGTATAGTAATCATGGTGATGGAAAAAGGGTTATAGGAGTGAAGTAGATGGAAGTAGGGGAGAGAAGATTGAAACCTTAAATATTGTGAATGACTAGTGAATTTAGTGAACACTAGAGAGGCGGTTTGAGCTGAGAACTAGTCTACGATGAGAGCAATGGAGAAGAGGACTGTGCATTGCAGTAAAGTATATAAAGCCATACAAACCACCAAATCCAGCATGGTTGTATATATATATATATATATATATATATATATATATATATATATATATATATATATATATCAAAATCATACACGTACGACCACACGGTCTAGAATACACGTACACAATACAAACATTCCCCTTGAAGTTGTGAAAGGAAAGGAAAGGATTTAAAATGGACGACGATTCTTGTTTGTTAAAGAGTACAAAATCCTGAAAAGGATGGAGGGGGGAGGGGGGGGTCTAGATCACTCAAAAACACCTCGACAGGTTTCGAGCAACTTTCGGAGGATAATATTCATCTTGATTAGGCGACCAAACTGATTTTCCGACATTTGGAACACACAAATATCCGCCATCTCATTCAGCGCCTCTCTTATTGAATTGTTAATGGAGTTAAAGACGAAGATAGATCCTGTTAATTAATAAGTTCACGTTGGGTGCAGTCGGCATGTGAGTAGTAGTATTTAGTAGAAAGAAAAACTTGAATATGCATTGAGGAAGTTGAGAAGCCAAGCAAACAGGAATACGGGACGTAACCATGGTGATTCACTCCCGTGTCATTCTAATTAACCGTTCAGGATGTTTGATCTTGATGCGGAAAGGGAAACTGAACGAAATAAAAAGACGTTTAAAATTGATTAAATATTTTAAAAGGTAACTCATAATCGGGTTATAAGTGGCTTCCTGTCTCCGCGCTGCAAAGCGTCTCCTAGGATTTCCTTAATTGTTCTTGGGAGTAGAAAAAGTGTACAGGGGAAGATAAGCTGCCCTTACACTTCACTGGCTGTGGTTTTTATGAGAAGAAAGAGGAAAATAACTTCTAATATAATAATATAAGGAGGATCGAATGAGCTTGTGACTTACCGTAACATTCTGGGGCTGTACCGGCTGGAGCCCAAGCTCCTCCCTGGTCGCAGTTGTATTTCGGGGCGGGTTTCTCGAAGAAGCCGTATCCTCCTTCGCAAACCACATCACACATCGACCCTGTAAAAAACACACCTCACCGTCACATGATTTCCCTCGACCATAGCTCTTGCGGAACGTTTCGTAATGCGTTACAATCACACTAAACGAAGCATCTGTCACGCACAGCTTAGTATTTCAACGTACATTACCACTAAACTCACAGGCAAAGTTGTGGTATTTATGTTATTTTATGCTCTCATACACAAGAATGGTTTATCCTAGAAGATAGTGTAGTTTAGGACGTAACTGAATCCATTAAATGATTAATTCGTCTGGCGAAGCATCCACACGAGTGATGGAAGATAGGATAAAAATAAAGATAAGATAGCAATTAAACTCCCTATTTAATTGCTATCAAGTTCTGCAATGGAAACGCAAGGATCCTAAAAAGCGAAGGACAAAGACGGGGAAATGACGTCATACTTAACTGAAGCGTAACATCGATTTTGTATAGGGAATTGGAGGTCTCTGGGCATCCATTAATTTCCCCTTAAAATGTTAGAATTAATTCATAAAATAATCACAACTTTCTATTTCTTTATAAAGGTTATAATTTATTTTTAATATAACGTTAAAATAAATTCGTTGTGCACTCTAGAAAGGTCATGTACACAATCCTTTACCCACACACAGAAGTAAATGAATTTCACCTCCTCACACATATGCAATTTAACAGGGCAAATATCCCGCCTCAATTTAAGTTCCGTTTCATAGTGAAGTCTGCCTGCCCCTCCTCCTTTACTCGTTTGCCACACCTCGTTCTCACTCGACCACACCCACTCAGCATCCTTCAGCCCCTTATTACTCATGCTTGTTCAAGGATTCTTAAAGGTACCCCGTTTCCCGGGAAGCAACTTTTTACACCTTGGCTGAGCGGCCGTCCCTCAGCCCCTGGTCGGCTGCCGACGTTCAATGGTGGCCTTCCGAGACCACGTTTCTATTTATAACACACACATTCACCCCAACACTGTTATTTTTCTAAAGCTCACATATTCATATACAAAGACTAACTAACATTCACAGTTTTATCTAAACACAGTACTCTCTAACTAACACTCTCATTTATCTAAACAATCAATTGTTTCTAATTAATAGAAATTCCTCTAAACACACTATTCTGTTTCCAAAAATATTCTGTTCATAACTGTTTCTGACTAACACTTACACACTTATCTCAACAAATAACTGTTTCTAACTAGCATACATTCATCTAAACATACTGTTCTGTTTTTAACACTCACGTTCATCTTAACACACTACTACGTTTCCAAAAATACTCACACATTCATCTAAACTCACTACTCTGTTTCTAAATACCACTGACTATTAATTGCAGAATTAACTTGAGGAGCTAGTTCGGTAGTTCGATAATAATAATTGCAACATTCAATTACGGGTACTTTTATAATTAACTACGAGTCTTATTGCTTTATCCACTGCAAGAGGCCCAACTGGGTTATATATTCTCTAAGGCCTTTTTTTTGGGTTGACTAAATATATAAATGAATATTTGACATATAACAATGACTCTTTTTGCAATCCATAATTTTGGCCACATCATTGCGACATCTTACATCCACTTAATACCTATTCTGTGATTCATTCAGCCCGATGCCCCTGTAAACAAACAAACACACAAATGGCATCCAAACTTGACGTGTCTTCATTTTTCTCCCATAACATAAGCGTCTTACAACAGCACATTCGTCCTGCAAACATCACATAATTTAAACACTCACCTTTGCTCCATGTCACTCTGGGTTCGCAAGATCCATCCTGGATGAGTTCGGAAACACCTCTGCACGTCGAGACCGTGTGGAAGGGAGTCTCGAAATTGGGACACGTCTCCACATCTGTAAGAGAAGAGGGGAGCCAGATTAAGACCGAGACTACGTAGGTCCAAACCCAACGATATTAGAAGCGACCTTTAATGGCCCTCAAGTTCCTACTTAATGGTAGTGGGGCTGGAGTTGGGGAGAGGGTTGTGGCATTGTAAGAGGTTGGTGACAGTCAGGTACTTGGCATTAGAGTGCCAAATGTTATTTATTCTCTTACTCTCGGCTCTCTCTTTCTTCATTCAAAATTTCGCCATGAGTCAATCAATGCCCATTGCTATATCCATTTCAAGGCTAGGAAATACGCTGTGAAACCCATGTGCAATATATATATGTATATATATAAATAAATATATATATATATATATATATATATATATATATATATATATATATATATATATATATATATATATATCTATATATATATTAAATATAGTACACTCACAAAGTATCGCGTGAGGACCCAATAAATGCAAAAATTACCTAAGGAAAAATAAAAAGCGACGGAGGCATTCCTACCAGAAAATTTTGAATAGCGTATAATTGTTAAAGTGGTGGAGTTAGGGAAGGAGAAAATATGTGGAATGTACATTTACCTAGTAATGAAAGGATGAAACTACCTGGCGCACCATAAATATGGGGGTGGGGGTAGGGGACCTTAAATCTTCCCTGATTCATAAAGGCAATCCTTCTTTGGTGGGGGATAACAAGTGTCACTTGTAACATCACTCTCATCTCACTTTTCTCTCTTCCATCACCCTCATTAGGTTCACCACATCCACCACACTTTCAATATCAACTCCATCACTGTTTTATCATTCCCTACACTAACCTTATCGCATTCATCACACTCTATCATCACCCTTATTTCATGACTCAACCTTTTTATAATCAACACCATCAGATACATATCCATTTTAACTATGACATCATCACATAATTCACCCCTTTATAATTTCCCTCATAACCCTCTATCATGACCCTCATCACCCTTTATCATTTAGAATCGGCATCATCCTCAACGTCTCCATTTTAAGATCTTAGCCATCACCTTTTTAACATCACATATATCACCCTTTTGACATTCTAATCGAACACATCACACGACATCATTTCACTCATTGCCCTTATCACATAAATCACTCTTTCAACATAATTCTCACCACCTGCAATGCTCGCTTAACATCACCTGCATCCCTTTCATCACCCCGATTTAACATATAGCCCCCCTCCGCCTCGTACCCATTGATTGTGGGGGCATTAGCCAAGCATGAAACACAACGCTCATTACAGGGTGCTTTAACCGCCCCTCCGAACGCTCTCATGCACCGTCATTACACCCAAGACACTGCATTCCACCATATCCTAAGGCCATTCACTCTGATGGGGGAATACCCCCTCCCCCTAAGCAGACTATTTTGAGTGGGGCTGACAAACAGAGGTAAGGGGGAAAGTTAACCTCCGGGGGGGCATGGTCTTTGTTTTAGGGAGGTCAAAATTTTGAACGAAACGATCTGTGAAAAATGTAAAAATCTTCACTTTCATTATGGCGTTTTGGGGGGTGTTTTTTCTTTACTTTTTCTGCCATTTCACTCCAGACTCAAAGGCGATTCGATCCACTTTACTGATCCACGAGAGGGTGGAATAATTTGGGTGCTTAGAGGATTCTTTGTAATACTGGTTTTCATTATGTAAATAGGTGTAGATGAAAAAGCATTTGGAAGTGTGTGTGGGTGTGAAGGAGACGCTTGGTTGTTCATTCCTTTGTTCCAGGCTAAAAGAAGTTCTGATCTTCTTTATCGATCGATCCAAAGGTATTTTCAATATAATATTCATTTGCTGATGCAAATGTGTAGGTGAAAAACTGTGTCTAGATGTTTTTATGTATGTTTAAGTGTGTGAAAGATCTACGCTTGGTGATAAGTGCTTTACACGCCTGAATTAATGAGAAATTTGGACGAAATCATAATTTCATTTCTGTTCCAAATTCCCCCCTAACCCCCCATAAAAGCAATGAAAGTTGTTATTCAATAATAAATATTTTTTAAAAATGAGTATATTTTATATTTCCTCGAGGTTAAGTGTTCACATAAACACTGCATATTCTTTATGTAACCAAAATTGCTATATTTTATCTTTATATAATATTAAAGTCTAAAGAATCGAATTATATTTAAAAAAAACTTTGGTAAGAAGGAATTTAACCATAATTATGGCTCAACCACATAAAATTCTCTTGCACACTGCCACTTAGCCACTCAAATGCCTGATATTTATACAAAATCGTCAGAATTGATCCATTATTTTTTATAAAGACTAATTATTTGAAAATATAATTAATCTTTGTAGTCATGTACGACTGTATTATTGCATTGCTTTACTTGTGTACACTTTATTTCCATCGAAAAAAATCTTTAATATTTCCAAATGTGTAGAATCGTAGCTGATTCAGACGGCGTGGGGGCGAGGATTTTTGGGGGGGTGTGTGTAAAAGTATCACAATTATGAGTGATAATGACCCATAGTAAATTTTGTTCGGGGATGAAAGTTAACAAGAGTGTTGTTCGTGGACATCCGTTGTTCATAATATTGAAATGCCTTTTGGGGGTTCTTGAAAATCATACTCGCAGATGGATCTGTGGTTATATAACTTCCACCATTTTCACTTCCTTCATCTCCAATTTGTTTTCCAGATTCTTCCTTACATTCCTGCGTGGATGCTCTGGATGGTTATCGCTTCTTAGTAAAGGCAAAAAAGTTCATAATTAAAGAGCGAGTGAAAAAAAATAACTAATTGGTCTATTCATTGTATAATAATTTAAGAGTTTACTTTTCTTTATTTATTTTTTTAGAATTTAATTCTACATAAGGTTAATGGTGAAAAAAATGCAAAAAGCATCAAATTAATGGGTGTAATTTTGTCCTTTTTGTGAGATTTAATTTGAATCATTTGCGTTAAATGGCGCATTTTGTCATTTTTGTGAGATTTAATTTGAATCATTTGCGTTAAATGGCGCATTTTGTCATTTTTGTGAGATTTAATTTGAATCATTTGCGTTAAATGGCGCATTTTGTCATTTTTGTGAGATTTAATTTGAATCATTTGCGTTAAATGGGCGCATTTTGTCATTTTTGTGAGATTTAGGGTCATAAGAAATAAATATTGAGGTGGGGTGTCAGATCGAAGTGTGAGAATAGGGGATTTGGGGAGGGTTCTTTTAAGTAGGTATTATTTCGATACCGAAAAAATTGGGAACATTATCGTGAATGTAGTTTATTCCTTTTATTTCATTGGGTGTGGGTGAGTGAGTAGGAGTTGTATTGTTCAGAAAGAGGCTTTGTTCTCCGGAATTACTGGGTAAAGTTGTGTAAGGGGCAAATGGTGAGTATGTCATGGAGGGGTAAGTATAGAAATAGCTGTGTAAAGTGAAATAGGAAGCAATAATTTAGGCCTCCTAAGAAATGTTTGGAATGAGAATTCAGTTGCGTTTGTTATATTTTCTTTCAAGTTGTTGAATTGTAAATTTGGTGAGTGAAGATGGATAGGGAGTCGTTGGTTATAAAAAAAAACGATGTTGAGAGATAACAACTACTTCATTCTTTGCGGTCACTCTAGGAAAGAGTAGCCGCCTTCCCACCAGCTCGGGCAAGTCTGGGGGATGCTCTTCTTCCACGCCAATCAAGTAACTGTATCCAACAGACCAATCTAATAGACTTTAAAAGAACTCTATCAACTGATTGTTTGAAACTTTAATTTCTCTGTCACTGTACACGGGATCGTTTTCATCCAGGCTTGGGAGCAAGGGATCGTTTTTATCCAGGCTTAGGAGCAAGGGATCGTTATCGTCCGGGCTTGGGAGCAAGGGATCGTTTTCATTCAGGTTTGGGAGCAAGGGATCGTTTTCATCCAGGCTTGAGAGCAAGGAATCGTTTTCACCCACCCATGGGGGCCCGCTATATCTTACAATAAGGTAAACTGTACTGTATGCAGTGATAGTATACGGCTAGTAGAGCAATGCATAGCAGTACCATCACTGTGTACCGTACTAGTATTTCTTACTAATTCTAGGTCAGGTTCTTGAACTCAAATACAAAATATTGCTGGGTTCAGTGATGAATTAAAAACCCACATTCAGCGGGGATGAGATTAAGTAACCATGTATGTATCTATGTATACATAAATTAAACACTCACAGACATAAGCTGAATTATATTGCCCTGAGTTACGCCAAATTGTATTAGAATTATGTGATCAAAATACCGCATTAATTAATTGCTGGCTCCAAAACCTGGAAATTGTTTCATATCCATCATAGTGAAAGTTCGAAAGACATTCCAAAAGTCAGAAAAAAAAGAAAAGAAATTAAAACAGTTTGAAAGAAATTCCAAACGACGTTAAAAAAGAAATTAACGAAATAGACATGAAAGTGAAAGAAATCTCCAATAATGTCAAATACTCATTTACCCAATTTCGCTTTGTTAATTTCTACAAGTAAAATGGGAATAAACTTCGAATTAATGGGTCTATTTTCATATGAGAAATAATGGGGCCAATTATGGATCCTTTATGCAATGGAAGAAACCAAATAAAAGTGGTCAATGAAATAAATGCATATAAGAATAATGATAAAATTAATATTGGTAATAGTAATAAATGTAATAATTAAAAAAGAACAATAATACTAAAATTAATATTAATTATTAGAGTAATAATATAAATATTAGAATGATAATAGTAATAAAATTTAAAATAGTAAAATAAGAAGAATAATATTAAAAATAAAATTAAATATAATAGTAATAACATTAATATTAATGATAATAGTAATAAATTACTAATAATAGTAATAATAAAATTAATATTGATCACAAGAACAATAAAATGAATAATAATTGCAGTAATAAAATAATTTTAATAAATAGTATCAATTTTGAAAATAATAATAATATTTAGCTCTATTATTACAGTGCGGATACCCGCATTCAGGAGAGCTGCGTGCCCACTACCTCATCTCCTCTTCTTGACCCTCACCCTTCCCGAGCTCATTCAAAAACTCTGATCTAGGAACCCTCGTTGGCCCTCGACATTTCATAAAATAATCCCATGAGTGTTTGTTCGAACGTGTTCCTATAAATTCCGATTTGGTATTTTGTGGTTTATCACATCCTTGTCATTCACGATAAATCCCCAGCCCCAGCCCCCTAGGCTCTGCTCATATCATACATTTTCACCTCCCCTAACTTACCAATTTCTTTGAAACATCTTTTCAAGAAATTTTTGGAAATTCCCTCGTTTGTTTTTTGTTTTGATCTTTAACTGTAAAAAATCGCCTCTGTAAATTTGTTTACCTGGTGTACTATTGTGTTCTGTTCGCTATTGTTCTTTCACAACAAGGGTGGAGCAATCTTCAGTTGCCCCAACTCCCCTAATGGGTTTCTTCTTCATTAATAGGGTTATTTTAGGAGAGTTGCGTTCCTTTAAGGTCTATAGAGGCTTGACTACTCTTTTGTGTGGGCTATGTACTTTCCACACATTTTTACTCTCCTTAACTTCACCATTTTTATTTTTATCCAATACATTCCGGTGGATGGAGATGCCCTGATTGGTTTTATTTTCCAATGTAGAAAGAAGTATTCACCAATTAGAGATGAATGTAATGTTCAGAAGAAGAGTTGGAAGAATGCATGGCAGCGTGTTTAAGTTGCGATGTACTGGATGTGTAAACTCTCCCAAATTGATAATTTAGATACGTGAACTTGTTGCAAGTGCGAAAAAGGAACTACCGCCGCACTGCGTCTTCAAACTCACCCCTACCCGCGATCCTACTCCTGCTCCTCCACTACCCCAGGAAGACTGGTCGATTGCATTGCTAATTTCTGCTCTGAGGTTAGTTTTCAACAGCACTTGCCCTCCGTTACTCTACAGCCTTTTCTGTCCTCAATGCCTTCCTTCAACCATCTTCTACCTTACTTTCTGACATATTTTAGACAGGGTTATAGCTTACACTACAGCACAGAAAGTTCCACCAAAGCCACATTAAAAGAGAGCTAAAGGTAGGATGAAAACATCACTTCTAAACTTTTGATCACTTCTGCTCTTCAAATACCAATTTTGCTAATACCTATAGACCATATTTTTACTGATAAATAACACACTCCATCCCCTCTGCAATAGTTTTATTTTTGGCTTTAAAGTTTCATTTTTTTCGTAATAAAAAAATAATTACTCCAATTCTTCCCTATCTTTGGTATCGAAGCCATCTTGTGACGTCTGTTTTTTTCTTCGAACGCCATCTTCTATCTTTGAATTTTTGAATACCAACGGTTTTAACGTATGAAAATGACGTAGGCTTTGGGGAAATCGTTTAGAAATTGGTGAAGTATTCGTCTAAACTTTCGAATGAAATTGAAAAATCATTTGACAAACAACTTTCTTTTTATATTTATTGGTCCAGAACTTATAAAATAACGACACACCAAAATATATAAGCGCATAAAATGTGTACGTTTAAGAATCTACTCATCATACTTAGCGTTTTATAAAGTGTTAAAATTGGACCAGTGAAAAGATACATGGGCTTCTAAATAAAAGCAATGTACATAGTACTTACTATTTGTATTTATTTGAAAAAAATAGCAAAAAGGAGACATATTTAACATAGTGGTTAGTGGAGATGGAGGCAACTTAGGGTGGAAATATCCAACAATCAGGCTTAATCCATGTATAATGGCTCACCCTCAATTATCTTTAGAAGATCCACCCTTTCTTTACTCCAAAATGTCTACCAGGCCTTAAAAGAGCCTATTAAAATCCTCAACGGCAGCAGAATGCGTTTGAAAGATTGGATGACGGTTGCACCCGAAATAAAAGATTAGTAGAAAATGCATTTTTTTTTTATCTTTAAAAGGATCAGTTATTTGCGGTGGAAGATTACACCCTTCCTGGTGGAGGAGGGAATCAACCTAACCAGGTGAAATTTACCCACAATGACACCTTTTTGAGATACTATGTTAATACCAATGTTGTCAATTTACTCGATGCTTAGTATGGGCATGGGTATGCGGGCTTGGCACCAATCCTTGCAGGCGGGCCCTGGAGCACATGGTAATCAGGGTATTGATGCGGGCACGCCTGAGTGAAGACGGAACTGCTTCTCCCGGAAAGGGTTGCAACGAGGGCATCTCAAGGGCAGTGGGGCCCTTTATATTTCCCTTCGCTCGACTTTTTAAGTAGTTAACCAACGAAGGCATTCGATTCAGTATAAGAAAAAAGATTCATAAAAATGGTGGAGTTGGGGAAAGGAAAAAAGTGTGAGAGATTCACAACTCGAAAACGAGAAGACAACTGTGAATGATAGAGACTGGTAGTGGGCGCGCAACTCACCCGAAATGTACCTATTCTACTACGAAACCAGTGATTCTGTAGCAATTTAAATTTGGTGGTAATATTGTGGTAATGCGTAGCTGAAATTCGTAATTCATGATCGCACATTGCCCTAATCCTACTTCTACCCCCGCAAGGGGGCCGGGAGTTGTAGGAAGGAGAACCATACTGCAGCTGTCATCTATAGAATTGCGTACCCCTCTGGCCTCAATGTCTGCAAGAGGATCTGCGGTGATATATTTTTCACGCATATTCGCCTCCTCTAACTTCACCACTTTCTTTAGAGATCGCTCATTACAAATATCACTGCGGAGATGTCCTCGTTGGTTTCCGTTTTTTAGTTCAATTTGAAATTGCCCAAACTAGTCATGTCACACTTTTCGAAATATTTCGGACAGAATTAAGTTAATAATGATATAATTATTTATCTTTTATAAATCCACGAATAGTTTTGCTGTGCTCTGATGCCAAGTAATGATAGCTTTTTATAACAGCGTTGAAAATTAATTATAAAAATAAAAATAATATATGTTAATGCGAATATTGTTGTGATATCGTTGATTAAAAATAAAAAAAATATATAAAATCAATTAAGCCGAAAGAATGAAAAAATGGAGAAATTTGGCAATGTTGCTTTGAAACAAAACCTTTGCAAAATGTTTCGACTACTCTGCTTGAAATACTGCAAAAGCATAAAAAATGTGACTAAATTGATTTGATTTTATTAATAAATGTCCTTTCTAGTATATTTATAGCTAAATATTCCTTACACACTCCGTCACTATTCAAATAATAATATATTAAATTGACACTATGAATGAAAGTTAGCGTAAAGCATGACATAGCTAATTGGGATAATTGTACGTATTAATAATAATCCTGATCCCTAGCAAGTCATCACTTCTCTGAACTACACTTAATGAAGTAGTTATTTAATGTAAAGTATCGGAAATAGCGAAACTGTGTCGAGCTCAAGCCTCGCTCGGAAGTTAAGTCCCATTCTCTCTCCCACGCAAACACCTCCACCCTCACTCCTTCGGCTCGGTATGACCTTTTCCTTGTCCTTGGCCGCCCAACTCACTTTGCTGTTTCCCGGTTAACAAATCAAGGGTTCAAGGGAGCCAGGCGGCGAGAGTGGAAAAGCCTTCCAAACACATACATCTCCTCATTCTCCCATAACAGTCCACTTCTTTCAAATATGACTATTGAGGACTCCACCCTTAGGTTTCTTAGCGCTTATGGGAAGTCTGGTGGGCGTATGATGCGAGCCACTGAACGCCCAGGAAGTCTGGTTTGTTTGTGGGGCCTCCTATTGTTGGTGTGTGGTACTTCAAGCTGTTTGGTAGAATTTTTGATGGTAGTAGTGGTTTGGTATTCGGAGACATGCTTAAGGTAGGTGGTTATTCATGATCTAAATTGACTCTCACGAACGGGGTAAGTTGTGCACCCTTAGGTCCCTAATATTTTACCAGGTGTTCGTGTTCCTATTTTGGTTTTCACCCTCACCCCCATGGTTTGTCGTTGCCTTGATTTGGGGAAATTCTCACCTTGTGATTGACTCAAATTCATTGGTTAAAGTAAAGTATTTTTCTATTTTTCACCAAGGAAGTTTTATCTATTGCTTTTAAAATCTCAACATTTTTACCATAGGGAAACGCATTCTTGAGTGGAAAAACCCCTCCACTTTAACCACAGGGTCCTATCCACATTACAGGGTTAAACTTTCTCCCAATTTAGGGAGTGGAAAGGCGGGAAAATAAAGGTCAATGCATTTTGATGATATTTTTGTCATAGCAACTGAAAGAGTATTTAAATTATAGTAGAAATGAACATTCATCCTGACTCTCTGCCGTTCGAAGTGCGTGAAAGATCCTGACATTTCTAACGTATTAGTAAAGAATGTTTAAGTGGTTCTAAGAATAGGGGAAACTAATTCGGGCTATATTGATCTGAGTATTCATAAATGATGGGTCTGAATGTTTAGATGATTGAGCTTTTAGATACTAAAATGCCTGTTTTACCTGTGTATCGGGGTATAGTGTAAAAGTTCATTAATTCAAGGGTGTAACAGAGCATTTCCTGTTGTCTCTCCCTTAACCTCAGGTCTCCTTCAGCCCGTGTCACAGTCTCCACTCCTTCACGGAAATGGCAGAAGAAAAAAGGGTGAAAGATCAATTCTTTGTTACAAAGACGTGAGTACACCCCTAAAGGAGGGGGGGTGGAAATTCTTTCACATACGGACTTTGTTTGATGCCAAAATGGTTTAATTGAAACTCTGGCCCTTGTTTTAGAAGACTTTTACTTCGCTCACTTTTCCTTTCGTTCGTTCGGAGTTCAAGAGTTCTTTTGTTTCCCGGCGGGTGAGTTGCGTCACACGATTATCGAGGGATCTCGGAATGGAATGGAAGAGAGGGGGGTATAGCAGAGTGGAAAGCGATCAGGCGGAAATAGGATAACGAAGTGGTAAACGGGTTAACGAAGAAAGCATAACTGATAATTACATGAACAAAGAAAACCAGGATAACAGAGATAAAAGCAAACAGAAAAACTGGGAATTAAAAGTGAACAGACTAAAAAAGAGAACAAATATTATAAATTAAATAAGAAAACAAGATAGAAATTAACCAATGCGTAAACAAAACAGAATAAATGAATAGGAAAAGGGAAGAGAGGAAAAAGATATACCAGAATGAAATGTAAACATACAATAATATAATAAATAAGACTAAGTGAGCAGAGAAAACTAATTAATAGAATATAATAATACAAATAGACAAAAACAGGATAAATGATGAACTGGAAAAAAGGATAACAGAGTGGCAAACGAACAGAGGAAAAAAAGGTTTGGCATCCAATGAGGTTTTTCGTTACCCCTTGTGTTATCCCGTAACACAAGGCCACCATGGTGGCGCGACCAATTTTTTGCCCTGGCCACCCGTCAAGCCACCAACCGAGCTCATTTTCAGCAGAGCCGCATCTCGTGCAAAAAGATCTTTTAGTTTCGATGGCAACAGGTCGTGGCCTTGTGTGAAGGGGTCCTTGGTGAAACCAAAACCCCTCTCCCTTCTCAAAGAGGGTCTTACATTATTAAATATGGGCCACTGAATACCATAGTGGAGATCCCGTCTCCGATTACAGCGAAGTTAAGCTACACTGTATGTGGTTAGTCGCCGGATAGGGTTCCACTGGAGATCCCTTCGGTTCAATCACACGTTAACCCGCAGATTTCCCGCAGAGAAATAAAAGTACCTTAATAGGTGCAAAGTGGGGCTAAAGATTGATCAAAGGTGAAGATTGGTGGTAAAATATTTCGATAATGAACATTTATAGTAAACCATATCGAAAGTAGATACCGGTGGTAAAACCCTATCGATAATAATTATTTATGGTAAACTCATATCGATAATGAATATCGTTGGTAAAACCACATATATAATGAATATATGTGGTAAAACCCTTTACCAAGACTGAAAATCGGTGGAAAAGCCTCTAATTAGAGCGAAGCTCGTGAGTAAAATCGTATAGAGAATAAGAAAAGTGGTAAAGCTATTACTAAGAGCGAAGGTTGTGGTAAACTCCTGGTAAGATTGAAATGCGGTGGTAAAAATACTGAAAGCATAATGAGTGGCAACACCCCTACCAACATCGGCGTTAAGGGGCCATCCATATCATTGCTAAAACCCTACCGAGAGTGAAAATGTGTGGTAAAAACCTTCCAATTTATTTAAATTAGTAAAAAAAACAAAAACGAAGACGAATCCGCTTTGACACTCCCGACCGATCTCGCGGTAAAAGTGGTGAAGTTAGGTTAAGTGTATAAAAAGGCGCAGTTCGTACACATCACTCAAGACGCTTAGTAGGGCGCGCAACTCTCCTGAGGTAGCCACGACAAATACAGGTTCCCTGGACGGAAGGGAATTTGGGGACAAGGGTAATCTGTCCAATCAGGCCCCGATTATTAGCCTTTCTCGGGGCCCTCTCCCACTTACCCCGCACCTCCCACTAACAGGGTCACAGGCGCGCGCTGAATTACGTGACAGAGAGGCACCCCCTCCCCCGCCCCCTAAACTTTCGACTGGTTTCCGGGTTGCGCAAAGGGCATACGTGACAAGTGGCACTCGAAGGTCATCCTTGAACGTGGAATAGTGGGGGTCATCAGCCCTTACGCCCCCACCTCCCCCTTCGAGGCGGAAGTAATTACTCGAGGAGTCACTCGAGTCGTGAGTCGCATCGATGAGTTGTGGCCAAGGGCCAAGTCGAGGCGTAGTCAAACTCGGAATGGAACCTCGGGGGAAGGGGGGCTAATTGGGGGCCGAAATTGGTCCAGGGCTACTAACATCTACTCAGTTTTCTCAAAGTTACGATGATGATGATAAGGTTTAGTCTTCCTGGTGGTTATGATGATAATCATTCATCTTTCTGAAAGCTGTGATGACAATGACGAAAGTTAGTTATCATTTTGAAGGCTCTGATGATGATGAAGCTTAGTCATATTGCTAAAAGTTTGATGATGATGGTGTTGAGGTATCTTCCTGAAATCTGTGATGATGATGATGATGTGTAGTCATTTTGACAAAAGCTGAGATGAAGATGATAATGGTGTTTAGTCATTTTCATGAAAGCTGTTATGATGGTGAGTTGTAGTTGTATTCTTGAAAGCTCTGATAATGATAATGATGTTTAATTATCTTTGGCAGCTCTGATGATGATGATATTGAATCATCTTCATAACAGCTGTTGTAGTGACTGGAAGGGAGATCGTCTTTAAAGCTGTCATGATGATGATAAGGAAGTTTAGACATTTTCCTAAAAGAATTGAAGAGGATGATGTTTAGTCATATTCCTCAAAGCTCTGATGATGATGTTTTAATTTTTTTAAGAAAGCCTGATGATGATTATCTAGCTTTTATTCACCAATGTCTCATTTTTTAATAAGATGACTAAACATTGTCATCATCAGGATGTTTCAGGAAGATAACTAAAAATTATCATAATTTTCAGAAATATGAATGTTATCACCATCATTATCATTACAGCTTTCATGAAGATGACAAAGTATTGGATTTATTCAGTTTTTTAAAGCTATAACAATTATGATTTTTCATCTTGAAATGCTAAATCATTCTCTTGAAAGGTATGATGATGTTGGATCATCATTCTAAAATCTGTGATTTTGGTAATTTCCTAAAGCTGCGATAATGACACATTTAATGGATATTTCTATCCGGGATTTTGTTCCTTGCTTTTGAGAAGGATAAATATCGGACTAAGTTTTCGATTTTATCCCATTCTGGAAGAAAGAACTTTCAGGTGTAGCACATAAGGTAGCCGCCATTGCTTTATACATTAATTTTATAGTATTTTTGCCATAACCTTTATTTTATTGGTACTTGAAATGAGCCTTTTTCTAGTTCTAAAACTTAGTTCTTGATATATCCACCCAATTTGATAAGTAATAAGGAAGAAAAAGATCAACCTCATTTAGAACGAGAATCATTTTCAAATCCTGGCTAATAATAGTTGTAAAGAGCAGTGAATCTCGTATTTCATAGTCCTCTAATTGATTTTATCACAGAAAGAATCTTTGCTTTATTACATTTCGTCATGACCTAAAATTAAGCTCAGTACACTCCATTTTGAGAGTATGTTTTGCACATATAATTACACTATAATTACTGATTCTACAGCATATACTGAGTATAATATTCCTATACTTTTGAAAAGGTGTGTAATTCGAAGCTATACTGAAAAGTCTTCCAAAAAATCAAAGTTTTCTTCGTATTACCACAAACTTCTTTTGTATATTACCACATCATCTTCCTAGAACTAAATTTGTATTATGACTGAAACAGGTCACAAACTGAGGAGATCAATGTAGTAGCATCAATTCTCCAAAGCAAAGCAGATATTTCTTTAATATTACTACTATTAATGATTTTATTGGCCAAACGAATGAACAATAATATACAACATTAATGATCTATTAATTTTCGATTACATTTCTCATGTTTTCTCCGTTCATCTTAAAGCTCACATTTCCAACTTTACCACTTTTTAGAACTTCTTTCCCAAGCTTTTGAGCGATCACATTGTTGGTATTTTATACAATTTTAAAAATTAATAAAAATAAATTTAGAATTTCATAGTTAAGATTAATTTTGCTTGAAACTAAATTTTTACACTATTATAAATAATTATTCTTAATACTACTAAATATTTTAGAAATTTTTGTACAAATTTAAATAATTATAATATAAACATTTCGTGATTTGAGAACCCACAATTAGATCACATTAGAGAAAAATTATACTGATTATGGGTCATTGAAGAGCCCTATTTTCTAACCAGACTGACATTTTCCATCCAAGTTAAAGGTTTGTTTGACTCACACGACTAAATATTATTTGATTGTTCGACGCCGTTTCTCAAAAAGTGATTCGGTAAATGAATATAAGTTATACAGGGTGATTTAAAAGTCTCTGGGCAGTAATGCAATTTAATACGTCATACAATTACAATTAGTTTCGATAATTGTTGAAAATGTCGTTTTTGAAGTCTAACACAAAAATTGATCCTTCCTCGTAGCTGTTGTTGCATTGCTCTCCTGTAGCAGATGACATCTCTGCTCTCTCTGATTGCTTCAGAGATTAAGGAGGCTTTTGATCCTGGAACTTTTGCTGTACGACCCCTTAACGTTATCGTAATTAAGATGGGCCTTCTTAGTTTATTGGTAAAGACATAACGCTTTCTTTTCCTCATTTTTACTTTTCACTGCAGGAAATTATTTCACTTTTTAACGAAGGAATTTTCTTAGTATGAAGAGACTTTTTGAATCACCCTATAGAAGTAGACCAAGTTTTTAAGGTATTCATTTATGGGGAGAAATTTTGAATATTTGAGAGGGAGAACTAAAGGTGGACCAAAATAAGGGAGATCGCTCTCCAATAATTTGCGCGGACATTCGTTCAATACTGATGTGGAATTAAGAACCTGGTTAGACGAATTCTTCGAGTCAAAATCCAGAGATTTTTATTGCAGAGGCATCGAAAAACTAGTTGAACGTTGGTAAGAAGTCGTAAATAATGACGGAGAATACATTATTGATTAAATTGCATATTGTTATCAATTAAAAATGAACTTTTTCTAAAATCGTTAATGGTAATGAATATAATTAATAAAACCGCAAGAAATTATTCCTCAGCCCATTAAACAAACACCAGTTATGGCAATACTTTAATTGTAGGTCAGAATCCCAAACTAGGCGAATTTATTTTATATGTGAATTTAATTGTTCTAGATGCGATCACTGGTGATACGTCAGCGATTCCGGACGCTTGCTCAAGGCCCGATTCTGTTTACTTTAGAATTAGCCTGAAGAAGGGGAGCGTTCTTGAGAAGAGTTTACCACTTGGAGGCTATATTCGATAAAATGTTAAGCGAATCTTCCCGTTCATCATTTCAACTTTCTAAAAACCACTTCTGCTCCTGTTTTCTTACGTATTCACCTGTCCACTTTTAGTCAAATCCTTTCCCATCCTCGACATTTGTTATGGACTTTTGGACCGACCTTCTTTCCGTGTTTGCCCCCAATTGTTAGCTAAGAAATGATCAGATTGGAAAGGCATCTGCGTAGTTTCCTAACACCATTCGTTTTGTCGCCATTTATTTAGTTTCTAAACTGCACTTTATTGTAATTTACGGTTGGTTTCGTGCTTTCTTTGCCTTAGTTTAAAGTCTTATAAATCATGTTCATTTATTTTTTACTACGGTGTCGCTTTTTTTATACAACGTTTGATGTGATTAGTATTTTGTATATTTCACTACCTGAAGATGGGTGATTACCGGAAACATTGCAATTTGAAATAATGGAATGTAATTTCTTAGTTGGTTGTTTGCTCAATAGTTTTTTTGATTTACTTTACATCAGATTGGTACAAGCTTATCGAAAAAATATGGCAATTTTCAAAGGTTTCCTCAAAGCAGCAGAAAAAATGTCCCAATCTATTTTTCCTATACATTATTTTACATGTACAACATAGATCTATGTTTACAACAATAAATATTGAGAGTATTTATGCACATAGTTCACTAGTCAAAACTGCTGAAAGTTTTGAGGTACAATATTGATATAAAGAACGAAATTTAAAAGGTGGCTAAGATAAAGCGAGAAGATTCACTTTCTCGATGAAAATATTTAAAAATTCTTAGAGATATTAACAAATAAAAATAAAAATCATAACGAGAAGTAAGTCGATTAACTTTATTAAAATTTTTGAAATTATTGGAGATATATATATATATATATATATATATATATATATATATATATATATATATATATATATATATATATATATATATATAAGTATCATAATGTAATGCAAGTAGTTTCACTCTCAGACTCATTATGTCTTATAATCTTTTCGGATATGTCGAGCATATATATATATATATATATATATATCAGAGGCGACGTCACTCGGGCTCATCACAGATGATTTCGCATAAGACACTTGTATAAAAAAAGGTAAGAGAGTAATGCACACCGCAGACTTATATGTGCATTGATAATTTAACAATAAGACAGAAATATAGTTTTAATATAAAAATTACTCACTTCATTTATATATGAACTCCAGTCGTCTCGGTTTGATGGCGTTTTACGTTTTTCCGCAATATTTCTAGCCATAAATGGCTTATTTTTTATATCTAGCCGTATGTCTTTCACCATTTCTAAGTTAAGGGTAAAAATAAAGACCCAGCAAAACACAACTGGTCTTTACACACAGACTCACAGAATAACACCAATCAAATAAGGATACCGCTGTACACAACAACATTAGCCAGAGACCGATCTGACTCTCGCCTGCACTGTACTGATGACAAGAGATGCCAGTTAGTCTTTTACACCTACCAGGCTCGTTCGTATTAGCCCGAGTTGCTGGATATTTTTTGTTCATTTAAGAATATTGTAAACAGAAACCTTTCATAGATTGGAATTTGAATCCTAATCTCTATAGAAATCTATTGTTTCAACAAAACATTGAATTTTAATTACTTTTAATTTTAAAAATTATAGATAACAACTCGGGCTCTAACTTCTGAGCCCGAATCAAGGCGTGTGAATGATGTCGATAAAACGTCTGCCACGAATGATATTCTTTTGACACAGGGCACCTCTAAGACGACCGCCAGACGCTGAACGAAATATATGAACTGCGACCAGGCTCAATAAAAGAAGCCCGAGTTATTGGCTTGCAAATACACGTTCACTTTACTAAATTTATACTTGAATTAAGAAGTAACTATTTCTGAAGAAAGATGATTCCGTTTTCTCTTTCCTGCGGTGAAATTGGATATATATATATATATATATATATATATATATATATATATATATATATATATATATATATATATATATATATATATATATGAATGTGATATGAATGCTGGAATTATTTTGGTATTTGAATTGCAAAGAATTTGCTAGGGTGAGGTTGGAATAGAGACAAAGGTCGAAGGGAAGAACGACCATAGCATTTCCTCCTACGAGGGTCAGCAGCCACCTGCCACAACTACTTGGCATCAAGCCGTCAGACGGCCGGTAGCCTGGCACCCTTTTGTGGTTATCCTCGGGCTTACATAATAGCAAGGGTACTGAGAATAACGGGGTTGCTAAGAAGCTTCAAACGCGTTGCTACGGGGCTAGTCTGTTTGTACTCCACCGTTTGGTTCGCTGAATGCTTAAGGGAGACTCAAAAGCTTTGGCTTCCGCCCCCGCACGAAGGTCACCTCTATGAATGACGGTATAGATGCGAATTTTATAGAACCTATCGTGCTGATATGTTAGGTATGCCTTTGTTTGTTTTTCTTTGATTTCCCTGCAGTAAATAATCAACAGTTATCGAACCAACCATATGCTAACTTCAATGGAAGTTATTATCAATAACAGTGATCATTCTGAACCTATATTTTTTTATCTTCCTTTTCATTCAGTCCATTTGCTTTTCATCTGCACTTACTCTCAATTTCCATCAAGTACTAGTTTTACAGCAATACCAATGAGTACAAGATTTATAGAATAGCATTAAATAGCAGGTTGATAACAAGATAACAATCAATACCTGGCGATAAGAACTTAACGCTGATTGCAAACTTTATATCAATTTTACAGTAATTAACAAGTTGCTAAGAACTTTTCTTGAATACGAGGTTGATAAAAACCATAACACGGAGTACCAGGTTGTTACATACTTATACCTGAGTACCAAATTTATAACACTTTAGCACTGAGTACAAGAATGATAAGAACCTAGTTGTAGAGAGTAGATTGATAACAGGTACTAGATTAATAGTACTAGAAACATGAGTACTAGAATTATAAGAACTTAGCACAATGTATCAGGCTGATAAGAACTTAGGATCGAATACGGGTTTGGTAAAGGCATAGAACCGATTACTGAGTTTAAAAGAGCTGAGGACTAGTACCAGTTTAGTAGGAATCACTTTTTACTTTCACTCTGAATTAAACCTTGATGAGGTTGTAAAAAGGGAATGAAAGGAAAAAATTCTGGTGATTGGCTACCTTGTGAGCGGGGCCTGGTTTAATCTACAAGTCACTCACTTGATATGCTTGAGTGGAGGTGACTTAAAGACTCGCTCGACCTAAACTAGGATGACTTCTTTACATATTATTAAGGTATTCACACCTAATTACAAAGGTTTGAGGTATTCCTTTGGGGACAACTATCTATCTATCCAGCTCTCTATTTCTATATATATATGATATAGAGAGCCAGTGAAACGAAGCATTGTGTTTAAAGAATATTCTATTCATTGGTATTTGTTAACAAAGTAGTTAAGAGACTTGAGAATGTTTATATTTCATTGTTGAAAAACAAAACCTGACCCTAGACAGAAATATCTGCCAGGATATTTGACAGTGGTGAAGTTAGAGGAAGCCAAAAAGTGTGTAAGAGAGGTAGCTTGAATATCTAAAAGAGAATAATATTTGGTGCTGCAGGAAGTGAGATGGTATGTATATGTGCTCGTTCTTTATGAAAGTTCGAAATAACTGTACTCGCCAAAACAGGCATTAGCTACTTAGGGAAGGGTACAGTGAAAGAAACTGGTATAGGGTACAAGTAGTGGTTCTGAATAAGAGGATATGGTACCATGGTATAGAAGCACCGCTTACTTGAGGAAGATTACAGTGACACCTGTTAGACCAGGCCACTATCTTTTACCTAGTGTAAGGCACGAAAGTGACAATAGTCCTTCTTAGAACCACAAGATTGGAGGAATTGTGTCGAGGCCAGCCGAGGCCGGTTCATTGAATATTTAACCTCTTGAACTGGTCATCTTAAGCTATTTTGAGCATTTTAAAAGGCTCAGTGCCAACTTAATGGGAGGTGAGAGTGTACAAAAAAACCCAATATATATTAAACATCTATTACAAATTTAAAGGTTTAATCGATGTTGAAGAAGCACACCCTGTTGTTTCCACTTCACAGCTTGTAACTCATTGAAGTTTTACGAGTTCTTTCAAGTTCTTAGGGTTGTAACACCAGTTATTAAAAGCACTTGTGGGTTGGAGAAAGTTCACCTTCAATCATTGACCTCAAATTCAGTAATTTCAGTCTAGTGATCTCTTACACACACATAGCAACGCACACAGGCAGCAGATATACAAGAGACACGCCTAGATTTTTACGTCCATGTAGAAATCAATGGTAGTTTTTGTTCTAAACTAAACTAATATTACTAAAAATTATCCCTCTATTCTACTATTAGAAGATAGAAAACGCGCGCGCACACGCACATTCACACACAGGTTATAAAATTTTACCAGGTAATATATATTCGTCACACACACACACACACACATGCATTGCATCTGGCATCTGTGATGCTAACAGGACAGAAACTAAAAGTGCCCATCTTCTTTCCTATCCATCTTCTTATCTTTCATTCTATCTACTTCCGGTCAATTTTTGAATCTCTATCTCTGTTTATCTGTCTCTCTCCGCAGAGTTAAGGATTGAAACGGAAGTCTCAGATCATCTTAGGAGGGCTTTTGTTGTTAAATATAATTATATAATGTAATATAATTTCTTGAAAGAAATGTGTACGTTGGGGTGCGTCTATGTGACTGTAGAAAAATTGATATTGTCAAAAAATTATTTAGAAGAAATGTTTGCAGAAGACTAACTATGGTTAGCAGGAGCTATAATGATAGCCCTTTTTACTAAGTGCTTAATTTGGGGATCTTGGAGTAAGAATGAAATATCATCTGCAATTCTTCTTCCAGACAACAAAAGATTAACATTTTAGGTATTTATACGAAAAAAAGAAACAAAAAGAAGGATAGTATCTCCGCTTAAAAATTGAAGGCAAATAGTCAAGTGAGTAAAACCAAAAAAACTATTGAAGATATGCAATACAAAAGAAGGGTTCTTTTAACAAATAAGTGGATATAAATTTATAGAAATCAAAATAAATAATTGAATTATAAAGATTGTCTAGGAGACGCAAATCTTGCCTCTTTTCCCTTCCGTTTGGAATTCGCGCTGGAAATTGATGTGTTTGTTCTGCAACAAGGCAAAAGAAACGGTCGAGACATTTCGTAGAGGGGCGAAATCGATCGATGTGCGTGTGCGTAGAAGAAAGACAGCCGGCAATGTGTGCGTGATGTATATTATCGCAAGCGGCACGAACTTGGAAAAAGAAAACGCGAACTGATTTTGACGGTCGTTTTCTTATTTAAAGCATATATATATATATATATATATATATATATATATATATATATAGAGAGAGAGAGAGAGAGAGAGAGCTAGAGAGCTAGAGAGAGAGGGAGGGAGGGAGAGAGGGGGGGAAGAAAGAGATAAAAAGAGGATATAGGAACGATGTGATGCCGTCTTCATCATGTGAGAATGCTCGTGTGTATATATGTATATTATACCCACAATTAAAATGGGAAAAGTAGAAAGATTTTAAGAGAGAAATAAAATGAGAGAAAAAGAGAGAAATAAAATGAGAGAAAAAGAGAGAAATAAAATGAGAGAAAAAAGAGAGAAATAAAATGAGAGATACAGATCTTTTGAAAAGAACGTGATTCAGCGAAGTTACCAAAACCCTCTCGACTGGATGCCACTCTTCACGTGTATGGAAAAAGCTTTTTGGCCCATTTTTACCCCTAAAAGGGCCTCCATATATAAGTGAAATATCACGATTGATCGGTAAGCGCCAAACCTCCACTTCACAACAGTACAAATTCATTCATTTCTTTCTATTTATTTTCACTTCGCTATACAATTCAATATCTCTTCATAAACCCAACACATACGACTGCCCTTTATTAAATCGTGTCCTTCTTCTCATTCTTCATGCTTAATACCATTTAGCGATTCATTCATATACCCAAACCGAGACACGCCTACACTACTGTATATATATATATATATATATATATATATATATATATATATATATATATATATATATATATATATATATATATATATTCACTCTATTCTTTTTCTTCACTTTTCTTACTAGCCAAATACATGCTTCTCAACATTTACTTTTTCTGTTTATTCTTTTTTTTCTCTATCATTGATTACTCATCACTGGTTGCACGAAGCCAATTAAACTTTACATCCTTTAAAAGTCAATATATTGATAGATGATAAGTTTACTGTTTTTTTGACTACTTTTTTCTGTCCATTCACCCTTAGATAGGCGTAATGCAGTGTAATTAATGGCAAAAAGCATGCAAGCACAACACTTCTTTGGTCCTATTCTCGAATTAAGATGGGATCAGTACATCACAATACTTCAAATCCTTCCACACCCTTTAGCTTCAGTCTCTGTCTCACGCTGAACGAAAAAATACCAACAAATACTTAGGGTTTGGCAAGAGTAATAGTGAAATTACAATGCACTGATCCTAGTACCCCTATTAGGGGGCCTGACACCACCGGGAACTATCCGATTCACCCTACCCTTGACCAAATCGTTGGTATAAAGTACTACAACTGAGGTGTTTTGGCGTGAAAAGTGAAATTGGAAGGCATTAGGTAGGAGAAGGTAGTGGATGTCAGTTTGCATGAATAATAAATACGAGTTCGAAATGTGAAGATTAAAAATGCCAACATCTTCAATTATTTAGAAAAAGGAGAACGGCGTCGGTGGCAATTGGCTCGCTTCAGGACCTTGAGGTGGAATCCGATATGATGCAACCCGAAAATTCCGAATCTGAAACTTATCCTAACGGCCTAACTCATCATCAGGACTTATTAAACTGCTTAACATTGTAAATTTTTAGTATTTCTAAAAGTCATTTAATTAAAAATCGTATAAGTTATATTTAAAAGTGATTATGTTACTTAAAAAAAACTACAGAGACAGTCAAAGTCAATGTCAGTATATTATAAAAAGTCATTAAGACTATTTTAAAAACATATATTAATGATTATAATATTGAAAGTTACAAAGTATATTTTATTTAATAAATAAACAATAAAATTTAAGTTAATTTAGTAATAGTGAAAAATAATTTTCTACGTCAAATAAATTATATTTAAGGTGATCAATTAATATCTCATTAAAACTTTTTATTTATAGTCATATATACAGTGTGTAAACCCCAATTACTATATACAGGGTGTACGACGTCTCTATAATTTACAAAGTTTGTTCCTAATTTTAATTTAGTAAGAAATCTTACATTTAATCTCTAGACAATATTTGCCTCAAATAGCCATCGGTTTTATCCAATAGCTGATTCTATAATTAATTTCTGTCTTATCCTTAAATGTTGCATTTATTAAAGTGGAATAGAGAAAAAAAATAAAAGAATCTACAGAAAATTTTTGAAGTTGATAAAAAGTGTGGAAGTTGGAGGATGGAAAATTTTTTAGAAGTTCAATAACCAAAGAAAAAAACATGGAATGATCTGCCCCGAGGATACGCAACTCTTCTAAGTTTAATTTTGAAGGAACCTGCCAAAATAGCCACAAGAGTAACCTTTTCAGTTATTCGGAATGTTTCTTTCATACAATGTTGTATTTTCATCACATTACGAAGGTTCTAAAATTTAGGCACAATTCTCCGTTGGTTTTCGCCTCCGTTTTTTTAAATAGAGATTAAAGGCTAAAATTTGTACAACTCCCCCGCCCCCCCAAAACGACCCAGTAACGTCATTTCAAACCCCAGTAAAGAACAGTAACCTTCAACCCCCTAAAAGTCAAAACGTGGAATTCCAACAACGTTGACGTCCAAGTTTCTTTTTAAGAATCTCGGAATAAATCCTTAAGTTGGAGCGACTCAGGGAATAATAGACTGTGTCCTTTTACCTCTTTGATAAGGATGCAGTTCCACAAAAATGATTCGCTTAACTTTCACATTCTTTTTTGAGATGTTTGTAAAGGTTGAGTCAATGGGAGAATTGAACGTTGTTACAAGCCGTCACGATAAAAAAAGAGGTTTAATCATAAGTAACCGGTTCGACGTCAGCCTCAACGAGATGAAGTGATGAAATCAGCATAAAAACCAGGTTTTTGCTTCATGGCTTGCCACACATTGTTATTTCAACACATTTGTAACCAAATCAGGAGGTAAAAATCACCAAAATCTTTACAGTTTGCCAGACCATGATTATGGACTTGATAATCTGAGGAGGCCTGCATATATCAAGACCCAGGGCGTGGAATAATATCGAGAAAGAATAATATGTATAAAAGTAATTGAATAAAGATGTAATCTTGTAGTTTTGGGTGTATGAACGGATCTGAATGGTAGCAAAGGTAGAATTAAATATATAGGTGTATCTATTGGCGTTTAGATACATGTAGTGGGTATGAATATATATATATATATATATATATATATATATATATATATATATATATATATATATATAAAAGATATAATAATGAAGTAGTCGTGTGAGTTTGTGTGTATGAATGGATACTAACTGGTAGAAGAGGGGTCATTAGTCGTGTTTGTGGTACTCATAATTGTTTTTATATATGAAGGAATAAGTAATGGTAGAAAAAGATTGAATAAAGATGCACAGTGATATTCTATGCTATGGAAATGGAAAATTAACCAGATAAGGTAATGAATAATGGTGAACTAGTGTTAAGTTGTAGGATCCTGATGAGAAGACTATACGCATGGTTGCCCCTAGGAACAAATGTATGTAGAAAGAAAAAAACAATAACTACCTTCTCAATTTTTTGGTTCTTTCATTTTGTTTGATGGCAAAAACAATCCCATCTTACTTCCTTTCATTCATTTTTCTATTTAACAATTAAGACATTACAATCCAGTTATTCCCCTTAGTACTGCACATTAATGGGGTTCTGAACACCTTCAAATAAACCTTAGATTTCTAAACTTTCTTCCGTTATCAGGAGTTAGCTCTAATTTGGTGTTTCCCTAATTAATGGCGATACGTTTTAGCAAACTCGCATCAGTTTCACCTAATTAAAGGCAAACAGCGGCGGGTTCCTGCGGTCCAAACCGGAGGAATTAAACTAACTGGCCTCCGGCTAGAACCATCACTACGAAAAAACGGATAATGCCATCCTGTTTGAGAGTGGTGGGAGAGACTTTCCCTAGGGAGCTCTAAGGGAACGCGAAATTACCGTGTCACACATTCCTAAAAGTCGACCCTTTCCGACTTTCTACGGAAACATTCATGCGGTTTGAGATTTTTGGTACACATCAGACGTTTCTAAATGCCATGTGTACGTACCCTCGATTATATGCCCATGTAAGTATTTGTGGGTGATGGTATGAATATAATGTTTTATCTTCTTAATCTATCATAAATGGTCATTTTTTCTCAAAGAAAGGTGAACAGGATTTGTACCTTCATTATTTTAGCAGTTCACACACATGTGAGGTTCGAATCCAAGTGGAGGCTAATTTTATATATATATATATATATATATATATATATATATATATTGGTGACTGTAAGTGATAACTACCTAAAAGAGTGTTGTGGTAATCTTGTTTCAAAAGTAGATCAATTCCCAGGCGGCGCGTTCTCAGTCTGTCTTGGATCACTTTCGCGAGACGTATTCAAATCTCTGCTGCCTCCAGATCTTAAGCCTAAGAGGGAAAACGTTTTCCCCGCTTGCGCGCGACCCAAAACACTCGAAGGGACAGAAATTGTCCGCTCCGTCCTTTGAGTAAGATCCTTGGGGCATCTAGACTAAGTTTCCCGATTGCCTTCAACCGCAGGCTGACTCGGGTATTGCGGCCATTTGAGAGTGGGGGTTGTCCCTCGTATCCGGGATGCCGTAACAGATCCACCGAAGGTTTAGCCACGATCTTAGTTTGGCCGAAGGTCATCTTTGACCACCTTCTCCGCCGCATTCCTTGCGTGGGTCAGGTTTGGGTTTGGCGGAAGTAGGTCGCGAGCGCCTGCTTGAGGGCTCGGTTGTGGATGGCAGGCCCCAGCCGTGCCTTCGGAAGCCTGCGGAACGCTATATAGGGGGGAGGGGTCCACTCTCTAATGGCAGTTAGGCAAGACTAGGGCCCCTAAAGTAAATAGTGGCCCCCAGTGCGATCAAGTACTTACTTTTGAAATTAATTGCGTCGGGAGCAACAACTGTGGGTTGTACATCTGAGGCCGCCGCTGTGAATTGCTGGTGGGGATCGGGCAAGGATTGTGCCTGAACCACGAACGGGCTCTTGGAATCCAGCATCGAGCTAAAGTCAAAATTCTGTGGAGCGGCCAGGGCCGAGATGGCCACCGCGCAAACGCTTAGAATCACTCGCAACATCACGACGAAGGAGCGAAAGAACCTTAGGAGGAAACAGAACACGGAGGAAAGGGGGATCGGACGACGCGATGAACCGAGCACTGGAGGGAGCGTCTCTCGCGATCGGAGCTGAACTCAGACTGAGGAACGATTTCGACCCCGCGCGGAGAACAACTAAAGCCAGGCAGCGCCGCCCTTTGGAGCTACCCACACGCACGCACAAATGCACACCCCGTTCATTGATATGTAGGCTAGTGGGTTCTCCACTTCCCATTCCCTCCCTCTTGCGCTCCTTTTTACTGCCCATAGCGCCCCTTTGCTACAGCGGACAATGGACGCGGTACAATTGGCGTGACCCAATGCCAAGGACCAAGAGATTGATTGTCTTTGACCTGGTGCTATCTTGCCTTTCGGAGGTATTGTCTTGTCGTCAATAAACCGGGGCAAATTTGCAAACGACGTCATCCATTTTTTACCCTCGTTTTCATTTCCGCCCCACACTGAGTATTAAAATGATCTTGGTGGGCGAAGTTGCCTTTTCATCTTGTTTGGGCAATCAGTTGCTTGTGACTGGTCGCTAAGCTCACAATTTTGTTGCCTTGTACCCAAATCATAGCCATAAGGACTCTGGCCATAATCTTCATCAGTAAAGGACCTTCCCAATTTAATCCACCTTCTAAGTTCATCACAATGACTATTTCGAGGACAAAGTTGAGTCTAATCATGATTGGCGTCAAATCAAATGTCTCTACCCTGCATTCAACATCCATACGCCTCCGCTCCTTCCATTTGTACTCCCTCCCTTCTGCGACTGTATGCCACAATATCTGCATCTATTTTGTCCCTAGTTCTTTCTCTCTATCTAACCAAAGATTTGCGCTCCCACCATTCTGCATCTACACCAAAGCAACAATCTGTACACTTTCCTCTATCTAGGTCTACGTCCTTCTGGTTCACCACCGGGACTGAGCCAATAATATGTATGCCATCCCTGCAGTGAAAATCCATTCGCTTTTGTGGTTTTAAGGACAAAAGGGCGAAAATGGGTCACCAGAGGAACCTGGATCCTGGATGGACTTGCTCATATCTCTCTCTTTCGATCATTTTTCTCCTTTTTGAAGTACTCTTCTAAGGTGGTTTGTTGCCATGGTTTCCTCATCGAACTCTCGCTCCAGTCATCCCTTTCCCCCCTCTTGGTTTACCCCACTCATAATTTCCCCTAACGCACCAATTTCTCATTATTTCCTTCAGAGGTACTACAAATGTATGTAAAGGGTACAATGGGCAATGCAGCAGCTGACATTTAGCTTAAAACATGCCCTTCCAGCCCCAGTACTCGCTGTAGATCTGCTTTATTTGTGAAGTTTGAGAAAGTTTAGGAGAGGTACGAGGTCTCCAACTCCAGAGTTTGCCAAGTAGTTTCTCCTTCAGACAACTTTGGCTATATAACTCCCAAACATTTTAACATCTCCTAACTCTACCACTTTCTTCAAGGGGCTTCTCAAATAATTTAGGGGGGTAGGAGAGTTGCGCCCCATTCCTGCTGATCCAGGTCATCTTCTCTTTGATTAGGTAGCTCTGCCCCCCCACCCCCACCCCATTTTCCAGTATCATAAGTTTCCCCATTCGAAACGAACTTATTTTTAAAAGATACCTGAACGTAGATGCCATCCCTGGTGCCATTCTGGTGCTCTAATTTTATCAGAAAATAAAATTAGTTGAATCAGACCCCTGCGGGATAAATCCCGGACGGAGATGTCAATTTAATGGACCACGAATCCTTTAATCCCCGCAAAATCGATCCGGGAATTAAAATAATCCATTTTGTATTACCATCAATGAAAAAATGAGAAAATTGAAGTGTGCATTTTAAAAGGTAAAAAAAGTGAAATGTGCATTTAAGTAAAATGTAAAATAATTAAATGTACATTTATTTTTAAAGGGAAAAAATTGACATTTGCTTTTTGAAAAAAGTAAAAACTCAAATATATATTCATTAAAAGTTAAGTGTTTTAAAACCCAGAACTAACCCAAAACTAAATTATAAGAGCTAGGAACCATTTGCAGCTGAGCTTAGGTCTTAGATGTATTTCTAGTCGGTCGTTTAGTTTTGCAAACGCCAAAGTTAACGTCGGCTTCTCTGGACTAATTTTTGGAAGTTTGTGAAGTTGTTTATTTTGGAGAATTGAAATGTTGGGAAGTTACATACCCTATGAAAGAAGATAATACTCGTGGTGATTAGTACGGTACTTAACTCTCTTTTTGTGTTGCGTCCTTTTTAAAAAAAATTATATCTATAAAAAAACGCATATTGTTCTATGTACATTGAGTATGCTGTAATTTTTATTCATATTTCCCTACGATAAATCATTTCCAAACCTAAATGGAGTTTTAATATATTCCCTTCCCGCCATCACATACTTTCTTAACTCTAATCAAATTCTTGTTTGATTTATAAGATAGTAAACAAGAGCGAAAAATCTCTTCTTTCAAAACTTGCACAGAATTTGCATAGCAACATACTTTCTCTCATTTACCTGAATTCAAAATCGATTTACCATTGTACATGCTTCATCAATGTAGTTTGGCTCAACATATACAGGATGCAAGTATACAAGAACATACATGAAGACTAGCCAAAAGGAGGTAGTGTATGTGCTAGATGCGAAATTCGAGATTGGGGAGAACCTTAGATAATTAATCCCACCAAACATTTATTTAACCGTAATTGGGAATTGTGCTCAGGTGTTTTTTTCTCAGATGAAATGTAGAGTCTGACTTTTCTTTATAGCGTACAGTCAATTAGTCTTTTATGGTAGACTAAAGTCAGAGATAATCACAGTTAATCGTTCATCCTTGAAAAATGGAACGAAAGTTAACGCTAAAGCGTTAACGTTGTTATTCTAAAGCAATACAGAATATTTTTTCCTCCAAATCCACCTCAAAACTGCCCAAAATAGAAAAATTGCCAAAATTACAAAGGAGGTAAAGAAATGCGAAAACAGAAAACAATTAACGAATTGAATGATTAAAGGTTACCTGTGTTCGCCTTTGCCTCAAGTACTTTTGTAAGTGGGATTGGGTTATGGTTGGATTAGGGTTATGGTTATTGTTTGTTTTAGGGTTGGATTAGGGTTATGGTTTGAGTTAGGTTTGGATAAGGTTTGGCAGAAGGTTAGATTCGTTTGGACTCCGTATTTTTAGAACCAGAGACAACTTGTAACAATTCCTGGTGTGCGTGAAAGTAGCACTGAGTTAGGAAGAGAAAGTTAAGAGGAATCGGGCGATTGTAGGCCTGAGAATGCCCCAAAGAGAAATTAAGGTAGGGTAAAGGGCCAAATGGGGTGTAGATATACCATAGAAACCAGTACGGCATATCGAGGGAGGAGGCTTTGATTCTCCAGGAAGTAGGACAGCTATTTCACCCCTAATACTCACACTTCCCTCACACAAGCAATGTGCACGTGAAACTTAGAGACATGACTCATTCGTTCCTCGTATCGTGGTGGAAGAGATTTTCCAGACCGGTTAACGAAATGTACATAAAGATCTGAAAGACACTCGCTGGCAATCTAGGTGGATCGAGGGGGCGCTTCTATTTTTTTTGGGGGGGGGCGAAGGGAGGGTATTATTATGTTTTGATATCTTTGAGTTTCCGTGCCAAGGGTATGTAGATATGAGTACTCTAATGGATGCACTAGTACTCCACGTCAAAGAACCATCGTCGCCGTTCGCGGTACGGCAGAAGAATGTTTCTGCGCGCATAGGTCAAGAGGATCGGATTCTTTCATTACCGCTCCTTAAAATGACGGCCAGTGAAATCAATGCTGGGGACACCAAGCTACCTGAACATTATAACACACACACGCACACATACACCCGCTAACATATCTTTGTGTTGGGTAGCGAGATTCCACCTCCTTCTCCTCGTTTGTACCCCTTAAATGGGACAAGTACCGATAACCACGAACTATTGTACTCGTTCTTGGTTTGGAAAAGAAGGAACGCTATACGACATGCAGGTAATTACGCATTACTCAGTCTTGACAAGAACGGCACTCGAAACGCGCCCATATACTACGTCATGTACGCTCTTTTATATATAAATTAATGGAAGGATATATAGAAAGCGACGAAAGATGTTACGAACAAAGAGCGCCATATTCAACCCAAGCGTCCTATTTCGGGTGCATCCATCTTTACTTGGTGAGAGCGTCGTGTGTTGACGTCGAATTCCAACAACCAAATCGAGCCCCGTATGATAGGCGTTACTTCTCTCGCCTTAAGATTTTATCCCTATTTATATTCTTACTCATTTAGTCTTGTTCATAGTTGTATAGGGTGGCATCCCTTAGTGGTGTAATTGCACCATTATAGGTGTGTATTCCACGGGTTTAATCATGCGGAGAGAATTCGATTTCGGCTTCTTGATGAAGCACTTGCTAAGAGGGCACAGGGTACTACTAGTCTCGTAAACAAGAGTACGCGGTTTGACTGTAAGCTGTCATTGTATCTTAAGTGTATTATCGTCATTATAAATAAGGGGTCACCCATTGAGACCATCTCTGCTAGAAGGTTGTAGAAAATATGGTTGGGGTAAAGGCAGTGCGTTTGGGGGTAGAAAGAGTAATCTACCATGGCTGCTAGACGGAAGGGGAGGGCAACTGGAGAAACTGCCTTCCATCACGTCTTCAATCATTTTTTAGCAAAGATTAGAAATTTATTCCTACTATTCACATTGTAACGTTCAATATCGATTTTGAATTTTTCGCAAAATATCATTGGCAGTAGGTTCCAGACAGGTTTGTACCATTGATGAGGTTCTAGATACACATCCCACTATAAATTTTAAAGTAGAGTGGAAAAAAGATAATTGTATATCCTTTCTTGATGTAAAACTGTTAGAGTTATTGACAAAATTAGCTTCACTGTGCACCGAAAACTAACCCATTCTAACTCTTATATCCATTTCTTTTCTCATCATGATATATACATTAAGCGAGCCGTTGCATCAGGTATATTTTTGAGAGCACTTAGGATGTGTGACCCTTGCTTTCTAAAAGAAGAGATTACATATATAACCTGCAGTTTCATTGAATTAAATTATCCCCTCCACGTGATCAATGAAAGTTTATCTAAAGCAAATTCTACTCATTACCGTCCTAAGAATAAAAACAAATTTAGTAATACGAAGTGTCTATCCCTCCCTTTTGCTGCCCTACTCAAAGGAGTGAACAAAGTTATTTCCCCAGGCCTAACCACATTTAAATATCCCTTTTCTATCCTTAAATCTTTCCCTTCGACCAAGCCCGTAGATCAACCAAATGAAGCAGGTATATATATTTAATCCCGCGTGGCTCTACAAACTCTCCTTCATTTTACATAGGAGAGACCGGAAGAACCTTAACAAAACGAATTTATGAACATAAAGGTGATGTCAGACGAGGCAGTACCACATCCAGTATCTTTAATCATATTAGCAATTTCAACCACCAAATTGACTATTCAAAGGCACAAATCATATATAATTGTAAAGATTTCCGTAAAAGAAAAATAGTAGAATTTATATTAATAGGATAAATTCCCAATTTTAATTTGTCAGATGGGCAATTGAAATGAAGCCCTCATTCCCGTAACCTCATCGTAAACAGCTTAGTCAACGATCTTAGACTCGCACCCCCTGATTAATGACCTTTTTCTTTCGTTTTGTGTTTCTTTGTGTTTTTTCTATTTGCTTTTTTCTGATCTGTACGCTATTTATAGACTTTTGGAACAATTGCCTTCTTAGTATACGACTGAATATGGTATGATGAACTACATACTGAAGCTAGTCTCGTAAATTAAACTTTTGGCTTAACATATATATATATATATATATATATATATATATATATATATATATATATATATATATATATATATATATATATATATATATATATATATATATCCCATTTTAATTTAAATGATGTTAAGAAAATGTTGATGTCCTTAAGTTTTTAATATTTTTTTAAGTCATAAAATTTCCTCTCCCATGGTCTGTAAACCTGACAAATGAATTGGTGTTGTTATTATGGATCGGGAAGAATACACTGACAAAATGATGCTAACACTTTCAGGCACAAATAAATTTCAAAAAGTAAAAGATCCAATTATTCAAACTTCGATTCATCTAGAAGATCGCATCAATAGATTCTTATACAAATTGGAGACGGGTAAATATTTAACTAACGAAATATATAACAAGTTACTCCTATCGAGATCCGTTCCTGGCATAATACATATATGGCAAACTTAAAACCCATAAGGAAGGAGTTCCACTCTGCCCCATTTTTTCCGTATGTAATACACTCGCTTATGGAATATCAAAATTCCTAGTACTCATCCGTTCCAAACTTACCTATAATGAATACACGATAGCTAATTAAAAAAAAAAATATATATATATATATATATATATATATATATATGTAGAAGGATTGTGCACCGTTTGAGAGCTGGTGATGTCATAATGGTGAGTTATGACGTCAAAAACCTATTCACAAATATTCCGTTAAAACTAACCATCCAAATGTGTATAAACTCTTTATAGTTCTTGTAAAAAACTGATAGGTATTAAAAAAACGCTTTTTAAGTCATCTTTAAAACTAGATCTATTCGCCAATATCTTCTTACGTCATTATGCGCAACTTTGGCTCAATATCTATCCTATTGAATATAAGCCTATGTATTACAGGCTCTATGGGAATGATACTCGTACTTTTAGTGAAATTACGAGAACAACAGAAAATTTCTTAAATACTTAAAATTCTAGACATAAAAGTAAAGCGTTTTAAAACAAAGTATGAAACTTCAGTCAATAGGAAGCCTACATTTACAGGTTTAGGCACAAGATTCTTTTGTTTTTCTTTGCCAGGAAACGTAAAGTTATCCTAAGTAAAAACCCTTATCTACCGAGCCTACAAAATAAGTTCTTCATACAGACATTTCATTTAGAATTCACCTTTCATATATATATATATATATATATATATATATATATATATATATATATATATATATATATATATATATATGAAAAACTCACAAAGTATCACGTGAGGGTAGCAAATGAATGCAATGTCCCGCAGGAAAAAAATGAAAAGGTGTTTCCAAGTACTTTCGAACTTTATTAAGTTCCTTATCAAGGATAACTACAAGAAATAATATTATATTAGAGGTATATATACGAAATAAAAGTATGAAAGACCGCCTCAAAAACAAGAAATCACCAATGAGGAAGAGGGAAGGGGAAAGGTAAAAAAACACATTAAGAATTACAAGAAGCAGGTAGTAAGTTCAAACTAAGCCGAAGGAAAGCTTGCAATCTTCATGCGGACAGGTGAATTCATAAATTTCATTGGAAGTTTTCAATTCTTTTTTCGTACTTTTCTCGTTGATAATGAGGTGATTACTTATTTTGGGGGGTTTTATAATATATTGTGACTTGTAGCGTTTTTTCTGGATTCATGCATTTTGTATTTTGGTGTATAATATTCGTGATTGTTCTTTCACGATTTTATACGATTCACTCATTTGGTTCATATAGAAGATATTTATTGGGTGTTTCTTATAGTCTTCATTTTTATTATTGTTATTTTCATGTAAGTTTGTCAGGAATGTATTTGTTTCTTTGTCCGCCATAGTGTTGGAGAAACCATTATTGATAAGGACTTCTTTTATTCTTTGAATTTCGTTATGGAACAATGCCCATGACGAACTGCATTTGTATACGCGTCTAATGTATGTTCTTATGACACTTTTTTTATATCTTTCTGGACATTCGCCATCTACATTGAGACAATTCCCAGAATTCGTTGGTTTAGTATCTACCTGGGTTGTGTATTTATTTTCACTTGCTGTCACTTCAATACCAAGGAACGGTAATTTTCCGTTATATATATATATATATATATATATATATATATATATATATATATATATATATATATATATATATATATATAAACCACAGACATACAACGGTAGCCACCGTAAACTGACCTCCTGAATGTTGATCCCATCCGGCGACTAACTGAACCAACCGTGGCTTAACTTCTTTAATGGTATGGGGGGGTGTGACCAATTAGATTCAGAATGAGAAGGGGTCATAGTTTCTACCTCGGATGTTTTTTAATGACGTGTAAAGGAGCCGGAGGAGGAGAATCCGGAGCAGGGTGATGTGCAAATGTGGAGAGGTTCTTAAAAGGGGGGGGCAAGTGAGCCTGGAAAGGAAAAACCTTAGGTATGTGCACGGTTTTTATGGAGATGGCGTGTGGGGATTCTATAACAAACTTCGTATGTTCAATAGTACGAACAAGAACCTGTTCTAAGGACACAAGTTGAAGAGAGTTGCGTCCCGCCCATAGCTCCCTAAGTAGCATCCAGGATTGATTTCGTTTGTTGTATCAATCTTTTGTTCATCTTAAATATTTGTTATTTTCCCTTTATAATTTTATTTCTTCATCTGTCTGTCCTGTCTCTATTTTTTGCTATCCATGGATAGCCCTAAGTACTGGTCCAAGAAGGTGTCAGGCCCGTTCAGAAGGTGCACTGTCTTCAATTTTGAAAATCGAGTAACGTCACTGAGAAGGAAGCGAGAGAAGTGTGACGTCACCGAACCGAAACTGACGAATTCTGCGCCCTGGATCGCCCGTGCTGGCAAAGAGCGTGGCTTCTTCACTCAAAAAGGGAGAGGTTAGAGAGAAAGAATACATGTGAAGAAGAGGGAAAGAATGCGACAAAGGACTGGAAAATATGGATGTGAGTCTATCTTGTTTGGAGTGTGGAGTAAAGAAGTTGTGGGTGGGAGTACATTACAGCCTGTCCTATGGGAACTTCGTTAAATGTGAGGGTGCTATTCAACCACCATCACTAGCTGCTTTACCTTCACCCGTCACACCCTTCCTCCGAGAAAGATGGAAAATAAGAAGATCAAAATAAGAGAAGAGGAATGAGAAAAATAGGAGGAGAAATTAAAAAGAAAAGAGGAAGAGAATTAAAGAAGAAAAGGAAAATAAGATGAAAAAAGAAAAAGAGAAGCTTAAAAATTAAAAAGGAAAAGGATAAAAAAAAGAGAGGTCTTCTCCCCTCCCCCCGAAATCCCGAACACGGAAGTACCACCCCCTCCCACATTCCGATCTCGTGACCACGAAGATTATTGGGGTCCTTCCCGGGAAAACAAGGTATTCCTTCCTGGGGCTTTTGGGGCACCCATCCCCCTTTTGCTCCCTGGCCTGGGACCCAGGAAGAGAGAAACTGGATTTGAGGTGGGGCGCGAGGTTCATAGACCCCCTCCCCCATTGTCTTGGTTCATTCAAGGTATGCTGAGTTCGACTCACCTATGATTTCGTGGCGAGAGGCGGGGGTGGGTTCAGGGAGTGTGGAGGGAGGGAGCAGGGAGTGAAATAGATAAGTAGTAACGGGGCAGATAGATGAAACCAACGAGGAATTTCCTCATAGGTTGTTCATCATGGCAGGAGAGCAATATACCACTGAGCCTTCGAAAGGACCTGTATTGACTAGTTGAGTGATCGGGAAGATGGCAGATGCCATTCAACGCGAAGTGTAAGGCAATGAATGCGAGCAGGTGACGCTATCCCTGGCTGAGATTACACAAGGGATGGCCAAATTTCAAAAGCAGTCAAAATGGAAAAAGATTGCCCTGTCTTAATCTCGAATGATCTAAGATTTTACAAAAATAAATGAACTCGAGCTTCCTAAAAGGCCAGTGGGTGTTCGAATAGAGACACGTTTTGCCTTTAAATTGAAAGATTTTATTCGTCCATTATATAAAGCGCTTGTAAAACCTCATTTCGAGTATGCGGTGCAATTCTGGTCTCCATATATGCGAAGGGACTTTGCATTATTGGAGCGCGACGAGCGACGAAATTAATTCCTGAACTCAGAAACAGATCGTACGAAGAAAGACTACGGCACCTTAATTTACTGCCACTCAAAGATCGGTATCTGCGCAGCCAACCTTGCCCAATATTTCAAATAATAAATTGGTTCAGTGAAATAAACTATAATTCAATACTTGAACTAGATAAACGAGTACCAGAAATTACGAATGAAAATTAGTAAACATAAGATTTTTTCCATTAAATAAAGGTAAAAAATGCGCTCGTAAAAGAAACTTCCCTTGTTTCAATAAATCCCTCTGCCATTTAGTGAATGACGTCACGCATGAAGTTTCCAGGGGAAAAATGATAGGAAAAAAGTCCCTTGGCGTCTTCATACTTTCAACGGATTCTTACGTTCTGAATTAAAATCTTCTTTCCCGTGTGTCTGGTAGATGTTTTTCAGTTGCTGACAAACATCGATTCGGTTTATCTTCTCAGCCTCCCTTCCTCCTCCTCCCCAAAAGTTTGGGCCCCAACGTGCTGAAACCTTACTAATCTTTAATTATCATGGAAGATAAGATGGATTTGTTTGACATCAATGTCCATGGCTCTACTTATCTCTAGAATGGTGATCCTTTTCTCTTCCATCACTAATTCCTCCAAAGTTTGGATGTTTTCAGCATTTAATGATCAATTTGGCACTCCACTACGTCGTTTGTCTTCCAAAATTAATACACTCCTTTTAAAAGGAACAATTGAGCAATAAATTGTGATTCTTAACCGAAAATATTTTGGAAACGTTTAGGAATTTGTGAAGAGCGAACTCCTTTAAACAGAAGGAAAATAACCACATACTCTGAATTCCTGGCATCTTCAATTATATTTAAAGAGGGTGGGGGGGTTACTCTATATATTGTCAACTTAAAATGCAGGTGAGTGAACTTTGCAAAGCAAATCTAAAAAAATTGGGCTCAAAATATTTTAATGAAAATAAAATTCCGAGAAGTATAGCAACGTCCCTTGTTCTTTCAATGCATTTTTACTTCCACAATTTTCACCAAACTCAACACCAATATTTTTGAAAAGCGTAACGATCGAAATGCGCTCGCTGATTTTCGTAGCTCGCATGAATAAAATCTATCCATTCATTCATCCACCCACACATCAACCAATCTATCCACCAATCCATCCATCCAGCCAGACAACCAGATAGCAAGTCAGTCAGCTATCCATCCATCTATCTTTCTACATATACACATGAGAGGCGGTTCCCATTCCGAGGAATTAGACTATGGACCGATCGTTCTTAAATTCCGGGTGGCGCGGTAATCCGAGTTAATCCCGACCGATCTAATCGGTGAAATCCTGGTGTCGCGTCACTCCCGTTTCAGGAATGCATGTGTCACCCGACCTTCAAAATGGATTCGGTGCTTAGTATTGGCACTCATTCCATTGTGACGCTGGAATAAGTCCAGTGGCAGACATTATTAATGGGGGAAGGTGAGGCCCCCTCAAGAAACTGGGGTGGACACAGGGCTTCGCATTGTAGGTGTAGGAGAATAGCATAATGCATCCACATTTACCCACCTCCCTTCCGGGCGGGCCGGTTATCAAACCTTTCCCTTCCGACCCGATATCTGATAGACTGGTTATCGATATATGGGAGCCCATCTTGGCTTCCGGTGAGTCCCAGAAGTTTGCAAAGGACGAAATGGAGCAGATAATAAAGCCTCTCTCACCCAAAGAAGGACGCTTGATATCAAATTTACTTCTGGAACCATGTGAACCTCTCCCGAGTTTCGAGTATAAAAGATGAATTGTTTTAACCCTCGGTAGTAGAGCTTTAACAGCGTCTGGCGGGACAGGAATTGCCATCTATCTCGGTGTAGTGGTAAATCGCTGAAGCACCAAGTCTTCAAAGAGGAGATCGGTCCCAGTTAGGGAGGCTCCTTACCCCGTTGGTCTGCAAGTCAGTGCGGACCCAAGCTCGTACTCACGTTTTCAGAGCCGAAGTTACAAACAGCCTCACTCTGGTTCCCTAAGCGAGAAAACTAAATCTCGACTTTTCTCCGTAACCCTACGCGTCGATAGGTCACTTCGCCCCCCCCCCCCTCACAGAGGCCCCTAAGATTCCTCGGAGTTCACGAGTGTGGGGCCCCCTTTAACAAGAAGCTCCCGTCACCGCCTTCTTCCAGCAGAATCATGACGGAATTGTCGGATCAGGTCGGTCCCTGGAGAACCAACCGCATCGTCTCCACCCCTTATCTCACCACTTTCACTCACCAGCGCCACCCGAACATTAGGTTCCAAGGTAACCCTTCCCTTTCACATTCCCCAACTTCACCGCAAAGCTTACCAACATTACAAGTGTATAGGTATTTACATAGTGAATAGTTATTTACAAGCCAAGTGAGATATCTGAGATTCACTTATTAATTTATCTCTCAAAGCACCTTATGGGTATATATATATATATATATATATATATATATATATATATATATATATATATATATATATATATATATATATATATTTCGCTCAAAGTAGCACGAGAGAAATATACATTTGTATATCTGCCACGCGTTTAACTATTCCTCATTTATTCTTTGAATTCCCAATTAATTTTCTATTTCTTTCATAGTCTCCGTTCGAGCTTGCTAAAGTGTTCCTTAAAAGCTATTCTATTCAGAGAATATTTTAGTTCTCTGCGTAGCGTAGTGGACTAACGGCATACTTTTAACTGAGATCAAAGCGGTGCTCGCTGCCTCAGTGTGCCTGGTTCAAATCGCTTCCCTGCACGGATTTTTTCGAAAAAAGGTAATAAAAATATTACTGCAAGGAAAAATTATTCCGTTTTCTCTTTCAATTTGGTTTAATGGATATATATATATATATATATATATATATATATATATATATATATATATATATATATATATATATATTTACGAGTATCTTCTTGTTTAGTGTTCATTAAAACTTTATTTTAATATTGCTGTGTATCTAACTTCCTTTGGGTCGCTTGCTGGCAAAGTTCATTCCAATCCCTCCGTAGCCAACCTCTAAGCACTCTGAATCAATAAACCCATTCAGGGCACGGACCGACGAAGTATAAGGAGTAATACGACAACTCCCCTGCATTCGAGATAATATGATATATATATATATATATATATATATATATATATATATATATATATATATATATATATATATATATATATATATATATATATATATATATATATATATATATATATATATATGGGAAAACTCCAACCACCCCTCGGCCTATTCCTCAACAGTGGACTTTTTAAAAGTCTTTTTCTACCCCCAAAATATAGCTACTGTTTGAGGATCAAGGGTAGCCCCTCCCCCCCCCCATATTCATTGATGGCATTCCTCGTAAAGCAATTTGTTAATTCAAAGAGCAAGCAAATCGACTCCCTGGGGGGATGGGGTCCTTAGGTTCGTTTGTGCCGCGTTCCAGTAGGTTACGTGCCCTTACAACCCCAGCATTCTAGGTTTAGTATTGCTGAAGTGATCCTCTTCATCCATGATCTTCCATTTTCACGGTTTAGATCCCACGATGAGTGATAGAGGGCGTTAGACCACCATAAAACGTGAGTATAATAATAATAATAATTGAAGGCAAAAAATTATACTTTTGGAATCTTGTCACAGTGCCAAGGCCACAATCCTAGTATGATCCATAAAACAATCTAACACAATGATCCACGTAATGATCTATCAGAATGATCTTGTGGGCTAGGATAGTAGAATGATCACTCGAAATGATCTTGTAGGATCAGATACTAAACTGATTCACAGAATGATCCATCATAAGGCTTTTGTATGTTACAATAATATGTAGAATCATAAACCGAAGATTTATTTAAATGATCTTTTAGGATAAGATCCCCGAATGATCTACTTAAGGATCCTTCTGGATGATCCTCCCGTGTGGAGATGCGGTGGAAATTTACTACATTTTAAAAGCTGTTTTAGTGGCATTTAACCTTATGATGCCTGAATTGGACATATATATATATATATATATATATATATATATATATATATATATATATATATATATATATATATACATATATATATATATAATATTGTAACCCTTAAATCATTATATAACAAGAGTCAAAGTGGCTTGAAATTGTGGTTCCACGTGGTGCCACATACCTTCAGAGGATTAAAGTTTAAATGCGAGGGAAGGCGAGTCGTGAGTCGAACGAGGGGGCTCATTTGACCCCTACGTTACCCTGCCATTAGTTGGGGGGGTGGAACCTCCGTGGGAACGTACTGTGGCCAATTAACTTTCCCTCTAAAACAAGTTTCTCCTAATACTCTCAAGGGGGAAGGGCTGTTGTGATTGTACTGCTCGTGCGTAACTGAGAGTTGTTTCATAGGGATGAGGAGGAAAGAGTGGGGATGTGAGGCAGGATGGAGGACAAAATCAAGAGTGATGTTAAAATCTCACTTAGTAGCGGTGGTTTGGCGGCTTAGGGCTGTCACTAAACTTGAGTGGAATAGAGGAGGATGGGGAGTATTAAGAGATGGGTGAAGACACGAGGAGAAGGGAAAGTAAAGGATATACATACATTAATGTATCGAATGTCATGAAAGATGAGAGGTTAAGTATCATGTAGGAGGCTCTTGAGACTGGCAAAGTGCAGCAACTGGATGTGGATTCGATTTCACAAGTGTGCGGAAGACCTTTGGAGAGATGACGATCTACGCCGTCTCGATAGCCGTCCACAGTTGCCTGATATTTGTTTCTTGGCTTCGAATCGACCCGGCCACCACATCTCATATTTCTTGGTTGGGTTCGTGTTGGGTGAATGTGGTTACCACACCCTTAGTCGGAACTCTCCGGAATGCTTCTCGAACCAGTTCTGGGCAACTTTGGTCCGATCCCGCGGTGCTTAAACATGCTGGAATATCCCAGCGTTGTTCCGCTACATAAAGTCCACAAATGGATACAAATGGCTGCCAGTCAGTGCCACGTTACAGTTAGCAGTCAATGACGTGTTTAGACGGAGTAGTGGAGCAACCAGTGCCACGCGAACACAGCCCACACAACTATGACAGCACAACTAATTTGCACCGTGCCTTGCGACAACTAAGGTTCATGACGTGATAGGGTTTGCGTCAGATTAGAACACTATTATCAGCCCCAAACAAGTGGACTCTTGAATTATCTGAACTAGTCACATGTTGTCAGTGCTCCGGGGTACAATTGGTGACATAACGAGCCCAGATATGGCGCTGTGTCCGGTTTCAGGGTGTTAACAGGAGCAGGCTGGTGAGTCTTGCGCTCCCATACCCATTGATGGGTAAGGAATGCTTAACTGACTTGATAGTTATGGATCTGGTACTACCTGCCATAACTATGGATAAAATTTGAGCCGTTTCCATGGTCAATTCTAGGAAGACGTCGCTGGTCACCATCAGAAGCATCCATGGTCGGACACTGCGCTGTCCAGGGTGGGCAGTTATGCCTTCCATGAGGTATTCTCGGAACACCGTATCTCAAGGGATGTTGAACTTCCGGACAGTTTGAGGCAGGGTTCCAGCACAGAGGAGAAGATAGTGGGTATGTTGGGCAATTAAGATGAGGAGGGAAAGGTAGCGGTGTTTCGATTGGTTATATGCGTGAAATGGACACTAACTCACCAGGTGCTAGATCAGAGCTGATAAAGGTATGAAAAATCCCATGGCGTCAATGTACGGTGGCGCTGCCCGCAATTACATTTACATATTGTTCTCTTATGACTTTTGTTACACCAGTATATATATATATATATATATATATATATATATATATATATATATATATATATACAAGCCATACTTCGTACTCTTCCTTACAGGAAGAGCTTAGTTCCACAGGCAATCCTTCGGAGTGTGGCCTACGGCCTATTTGTTATTCTAAACCGCTTTTTTTAATCCCCTTTTTAGACTCTTTAATTTAACACACTGAACACCTTTTTCAACATAGATACCCTGAAACCTTTTTTTAAGTTATTTCACCTTTTATTATATTGTATTTACCCCTTGAAGATATATATATATATATATATATATATATATATATATATATATATATATATATATATATATATGGTTGAAAATTTCCAAAACACTCTTTTCAACATAGAGACACTGAAACCTTTTAAAAAGGTTATTTCACCTTTTTCTTATATCGTCGTTACTCCTTGAAGATATATATATATATATATATATATATATATATATATATATATATATATATATATATATATATATATATAGTTGATTTTCCAAACACCTTTCTCAACATAGACACCCTGAAACCTTTTTTTAAAGTTAATTTCATCTTTGGTTATCTTGTTATTGTTCATAACACACTTTCTCCACTTTCACACAACCCTTTAAGATATATATGTATAGTTTGTTTTTCAAAACACCCCTTTCAACACCTTTCATAATTGTTTTGAACATCTTGATTTTTTAATAATATAGACTCTGTTTGAACACCCTGAAACCTTTTTTTAAGTTAATTCATCTTTTTATATTATTTTGTTTTTTACTCCATAGTTTAAAGCTCTCTCCGCTCGCAAATAGTATAGATTTGAACTTTTCATTCTTTGTTTTTTTTTATTCTATATTCTTTATTATCATTTACATTAGAATTTGTCATATTTTCATCTGTTTCCATGGTTGCCTCATTAGATAAAATAGTATTTGTTTTTAATTCATTTCTTCAATTGCATCAATATTATCGGGTTTTTTTTGGTAATTTCAACATCTTCAGTTAACTTGTTAAAATAATATTCTCATTTAATTGTTTTTCATTGTTATTTATATTCGTATTTGTAGTTGGTTTTTCAAAACACCCTTTTCGACACCCTTTCATAACCGTTTTAACTATTTCAATCCTTTGATTTTCAAAAACATGAAAGGTTACTTGTCCACTAAGCAAAAAAAACATTTTCAAAAATTTCAAAAATTCACGCAGTTAAATTATAGAGTTAAGGATATATATATATATATATATATATATATATATATATATATATATATATATATATATATATATATATGCTGTGAAAGTGCTGAGAAAATCAACAAAGCGTTTTGGGGGAACATCACTACAATGAGAACGACTCAGGGTTAGTTCAATAATTTGGTTCTGAAAACATGAACACCAAAAGTGAGCTTCGAGGGAAGGCCGCCCAAACTGTTCTTAATAATGAAGAATTATCGAGTGCAGGGGCCAATAATGAAAGATTATCGAGCGTAGGGACCAATAAAGAAGAGTTTTTGAGTGCAGGAGTAAAAAATGAAGAGTTATCGAGTGAATGGGCCAAAAATGAAGAGTTATCGAGTGCACGGACCGATAATGAAGAATTATTTAGTTCATGGGTCAATAATGAATAATGATCGAGTGCAGCGGCCAATAATGAAGAATTATCGAGTAAGGGGCTAAAAACGAATAATAATCGAATGAGGGGGCCAAAAATGAGGAGTTATCGAGTGCAGGGACCAATAATGAAGTTATCGAATGCAGGGACCAATAATAAAGAATTATCGAGTGCAGGGGCCAATAATGAAGAGTTTTTGAGTGCAGGGGCTAATAATGAAGAATTATCGAGTGCAGGAGCCAATAATGATGAATTATCGAATGCAGGGGGCAATAATGAAAAGTTATCGAAGGGGGCTAACAATGAAGATATATCGAGTTCAGGGGCCAATAAGGAAGAGTTATCGAGTGTAGAGGGCCAATAATGATTAGTTATCGAGTTCAGGGGCCAATAATAAGAACATAAGAACATAAGAAAAGAAGGAGACTGCAATTACCATTCATGGGAGACTAATAATGAAGGGGTTTCGAGTGCAGGAATCAATAATAAAAAATTAACGAGATCAGGGGCCAATAATAAAGAGTTATCGAGAGCAGGGGCCAATAATGATAAATTATCCCATTTAAGGGCCAATTAATAAGATTTATCGAGTACAGTAACCAATAATAAACAGTTATCGATATTGTGGGCCAATAATGAATAGTTATAGAATGCAAGGGCCAATAATAAAGAAATATAGAGTGTAGGGATCAATAATGAAGAGTTATCAAATGAAGGAGCCATTACTAAGGAATTATCGAGTGCACGGTCAAATAATGAGGAGTTTTATAGTGCAGGAACCAATAATGCAGAGCTATCAAGATCAGGGCCAATAATGAAGAGTTATCGAGTGCAGGGGCCAATAATGAAGAGATATCGAGTTCAGGGGCTAATAATGAAGAGTTATCGAATGCAAGGGCCAATAATGAACAGTTCTCGAGATCAGCGGAAAATAATGAACAGATATCGAGAGCATGGGCCAATAACGAAGATTATCGAGTGCTGGCGCCAATAATGAAGAGTTATCGAGTGTATCGAGACCAATTAAGAGGAGTTTAGAGTGCAGGGTCAAATAATAAAGGTTATCGAGTGTACGGCCAATACTGAATAGTTTTCAAGTGCAGGAACCAATAATGAAGAATTATTGAGTTTAGTGTCCAATAATGAAGATTTATCGACAGCAAGGGCCAATAATGAGGAGTTATTGAGATAATGGGGCCAATCATAAAGAGTTATCGAATGCAGGTGCCAATAATGAAGAATTATCGAATGTGGGAGCCAATAATGAAGAGTTTTCGAGAGCAGGGGCCAATAATGAAGAGTTATCGAGTGCAGGGGTGAATAATGAAGAGTTATCGAGTGCAGAGGTCAATAATGAAGAGTTATTGAGTGCAGGGTCCCCAAATGAAGATTTATTCAGTGCAGGGGCCAGGTAAGGGGCACGTACTGTTTTGCCAGGGTTTCGAAACATAGGAGAGAGAGTGGGTATGTGTGCAATTAAGACGAGGAGGGAAATATAGCGGTGTTGCTAATGGCTATATGAGGGATCATGCGTTTGTAGATAGTTCCATGGGGATAAGTATCAGTGTATTTGCCAATGGGCGGAGACCTCGCGACGCCACTAGATATTTTGTGATCGCGCTCTTTGTGAAGTTCAACCTCTTATCCATTAGGCTTTCGATTAAAGTATATATATATATATATATATATATATATATATATATATATATATATATATATATATATATATATATACATATTACAAGAGAGAAAGAGCAATTTAATGGGAAAGAGCGCATGAGACAACTGCGTTATTCCTGCCTTCTCAATATGGATTGTCTTAATTAAGCTGTCCTTGGCTCTCTTTGATCTTTGTCTCTTGCCTTAGAAACTCGAGTTCTTAGTCTTAGGCGCTCATTCACAACTAATACTTCTTTCTTTCACTTCCTTTTTTGTGCTACTTTTAGGGCTATATAACTTGCAACCTCACAGTTTCTGCATCTTTCCTTCTACTTCAAAATGTCTTTGAAGACATTTTACAACAGAAAGACAGAAATACAACATAGCGAAAACCAGGTTCACGTTGGTATAGTAGCGTAGAGACGTAGTTGTTTAAATAATCAGCAGAAAGGATGGTTATCGTAAAATTGAATTAGAATGTTTGAAGTTGAGTGCAAGTAGTTGCAATGGAATGAGATGAGCCAGCCGGAATGGATTCATACAGGGACCCTAAGGAAACAGATTTTCCCCTACAAATTGTATGTATAATGAATTTATTGCACAAACGGTGGCGGATCGATCTCTGAATCAACTGCGTTTTGCGAGACCCTCCTCAAAATTCGAGTAAGTTTGAAGTGTTTTAAAATGATTGTGGAAGAGGAGTGAATGTTAGAGATCAGTTAAAAGTAACACAAATCTACTTTGATCCTCGAAAAGAACGCAGATCTACTTGTAGCATTCTCGTGACTGGTGGTCATTCTTGCTATAGCGGGCACATGATGCCGCTGACCCACGTATGTGACCTCATTTGGGGGTGCATAACTGATTTTCTTTGGTCCCAGAACCCTCTTATTTCCTCACACTTCTGAGATGCTCCCAGTTTCTGAGACCGCTCGTGAGGTCACTGGAGCGGTCTCGGAATCTGATCCTCAGAAAAAGAGAACATCCTTGCATGACAGAACCTTATTACTCGAGCTTGAGTAGGGCAGGGAAGGGGGGTTGCTTCGTGACTTGGCTACCCCTGGGAGGGCTTCCCTTGTTGATATGGTCGGAAAAAAGGTTCCAGACTAAGTGCGTCCTTCCTTCCTTTTTTCTATTATATCCTCCTTTTTCACTTTTATCCTATCTCTTCCACTTATTATACAAAAAGAAAAAACAAAACAAAAAAAAACTACTCATATCATGTCACTCTTACCCTTTTTTCCATCTTTCTACATATAGGGACCTGGCTGCTACCTCATGCGTCAGAAGAGAGGCTTTGGAACCTCTATAAACAACGCTAATCGACGCTCACTGGTTGCGAGAGACTAGGACTAGAGGTGTCCGAGGCGTTGGGACACGATGAATGAAATGAGGGTAGTGCCCCTTAAACCCCTTCCCTGGCGCGTAATTATTGACCATTCCCAGATACCGTTGGCGGGTACCTCTGGTAGTATCGGTCCGAGGTGACATCCCTTTGTTTCCAGGTTGCCAGGCCAATAAAAAGCCTTGGGTCGAGTCTCTTGGTGTGGCGGGATATCCATTGAACGCTGCGCGGAGATTCTGGCCGTCGTGAAGGGAACTAGTAGGAGTTTAGTACAGGGCGTGCTCCGTTGTTCACCTGGTAAGGAATCGATGGACCCTTCGGGGACCGTCAGTGCTGTTTGGTTGGGAGCCACGGCACGCCGAGGTTTGACGACTCGGTCGGACAAACAATAGCACATGGAGCGTACCTTCTGAAAGATCCGAAAAGTCTCCGAAGGATAGGCGGGAGCGACTCACGCGGGGCGAAATCGCCACCCCCCTTTTTTTATTTACTGATTGGTCACAAAGCTTCTACTGTCATAAAGTGTTCAAAATGACCGGCAAGAAAGGACCAGGAGCACTCAAATACACGTGCGTGCAATATGCCAGAAAAATAAGTGGTGCGTGGACTTTCCGGAGGGGTGTTATTCAAAATGTTACCCGGCCAGTTCCTGCACCGACTGCATTCTAAACGTCCAAATTAAGGAGTTAAAGAAACATGCAGGGCTTCCGAGGAGAGGTCTAGGAAGTTGGAAGAGAAAATAAAGAGCCTGGAATTGGAACACGCCGGACTGAATAGCACGCTCGAGGTCAGGATAGCAGAGCTAACCTCAAGCCCTGTAGTAAACACTGCATCTGCAGTCTTACCCCCAGAGCTAGGTCCGCATGCTACAATGAATAAACCAGCGAAGAAAAATAAATAGAAGGAAAAGAAGAAGGAAGAAGATAAAGTTGAAACAGAAAATAAAGTAGAAGCAGAGGAAGAAAAGGTAGAAACAGAAGACTATATAACAAAGAAAGATAGGGGGGGAAAGATGAATAAGAAAAAGAAGAGCAAGAAAATAAGATGGAGAAGAAAGAGGAGACCGAGAGTTCACTTCCGGAAGGAAAGCCTCAAACCTCTGCAAGAAAATGTCCGAGGGTCACCTTTGTAAGCGATTCCCAAGCACGAGGTTTGCAACCCCTGCTAGCGGCCCGCCTTTGCACTAGTGTGAAGGTATGCTGCCAGCCAGGACGGGGAAACCACCACATCAGGGGAGAGGCTGAGAAATCTCAGATCTCCGAGAATTCAGTCGTTGCCCTGATGGTGAGTGTCAATGACCTCTACCTCCGAGGAGGCAAAGTAGGCCCCAGTGAGAAAATTCTCAGCACTGTCATGGGAGCCGTGGACGACTGCGGATTGAAAACTCGCAGACGTGTCGTTATAGGGATGCTCCAAAGAAGAGGTCCTAGCCGGACAGCTCACTCAAGGAACGTGACCTTGAACCAGCGCCTGGCCGACCTCTGTACGGCGAAGGGGATCTTGATTCTGGACCCTTACCGCACCTTTCACGGTCGAAACGACCTCTACCCAAGGAACGGAGTGCACCTTTCATTTAAGGGAAAGGCTGTACTCTGTAACTTAATCAAGAATTTCGTGGAGCGGACGCAGAGGAGCGTCCGACACAGAGTATGCCCGTATCACTCTGAAACGACCTTCTTAGATGTGGCAAAAAAGGGTACTGCCACACTCGGGGACTCCCTCAAAGTTCTGTTCAATGCGTGGTCAAACAGGAATAAGTTTCTTGAGCTCCGTGGCCTCGTAGTAACAGAAGAACCTGAGATGGTGGCCATAACGGAGTCGTGGATAAAAACTTCAAGCTGAGATTTTGAAGGTGAATTCACGATTCCCGGTTACCAGCTCTTCCTGAAAGATAGGCCAGAAAGAGAGAGTGGCGGTGTGATGTTGTATCTCGAGGATACTCTCAACTCGACGAATTGCAACATTGTATCCGACTATGAACTACTAGGTGTTGACCTAGCGATAGGGCCTCCCAGATACAGGGCCCTGGTGCTTTACAGACCCCCTGCCCAACTCTTAGAACAGGACAGGAGTCTGTACCAGCTGCTGGGCGAACTTTTAAAAGACATATTGTGTATCACTATAAGTAACTTCAATACCCATGTTGACTGAAAAAACAGAGAATCCTGTGGCGAGAACGCACTACTCCTGGAGTTCGCGAAAAACGAGTTCCTGACTCAATGGGTGAGAGAGCTAAAAAGAGGAGACAATATCCTCGACTTGGTTTTCACCTCTGAGGATGACATCGTTGAGGACCTCTCTGTTGGCGAAAAGCTCAGGGGCAGTGACCACCAACTAATTAGATTTGTAGTCAAAGTTCCGAAGGCAGGGCCTACAACTAGTAAATCGAGGAACTTGATTTGAGAAGAGCAGACTTTGTAGGTTTTCGTACTGGACTGGCTGACGCGAGGCTAGAAGTGTGCGAGGCTGTTGAAGACTCGTGGAACAGTTTCAAAACCACATTCGTGAGTCTTCAATCGCGTTTCATCCCTCTGAAATGCCCCATTCGGGCTTCTGTTCAACCAAAGTGGTTTAATCGAGAAATCGGCCAACTGCTTAGGGAGTAGAGAAATGTGTACAGGAAATCAAAGACCTCGGGCGACTTTGACGAATACCAGAGGCTAGCCAGGAGAGTGAAGTCCAGCATAAGGGTGGCTAAGTGGTCTGAGGAACTCCGAGTGGCGAGACTTTGTAAAGAGAATCCCGAGGAGTTCTTTGGATATGTAAACAGCCGTCAACCAATCCAACGAACGATTGGCCCTTTGGGGAATGAGGAGGGAACATTAAAGCACTCAGATGCAGAAAATGCTAACCTCCTCAACGACTGCTTCTCTTCAGTGTTTACTAAAGAATGTGGTCCCATCCCCCAGCCAACGGATTCCTACTCGGGATAAAAAGCTGGAGGATATGAGCTTCACCGAAAGAGAAATAGAAAAGAAGACCACTGACCTAATGACGAATAAGTCACCTGGCCCGGATGGGTTTCTACCTAAAGTGTTGAAAGGAGTGCGCGATCAAGTCTCACGACATCTGAGCGCAATTTTCAACATGTCAATCTGGACCGAATGCGTTCCTAGAGAGTAGCATGAAGCGGAGGTGACTCCTATCTTCAAGAAAGGAGACCCTAGCCAACTGTCGAAGTACCGACCTATAAGTCTGACCTCGATAGTCAGTAAACTCTTGGAAAGCATGATGGTGGACAAAATGACGTCGCATTTAGAGTCAAACCTGCTACTGAGGAGTTCCCAGCACTGCTTCCGAAGGCAACGTTCATGACTGACGATCCTTGTGGAATTCTTTCACTTCGGGTGGTGGTGAATGGGCAGGCTTCTGAGTGGGTGCCCTTACTAGCGGGGTTTCTCAAGGTTCTCTTCTGGGACCGCTACTATTCATCATATAAGTCAACGACATGGACGGTGACATGGTTGCCAAGATTTCTAAATTTGCCGACGATACCAAGCTTGGTATGAACGTTGCAAAGGATGGAAATACTGCCCGCCTGCAAGATGATCTTCGGAAGATTGGGGAGTGGTCGGATACGTGGCAAGTGCCTTTCAACGTGAACAAATGAAAAGTGATGCATATCAGCCACCGAAATCCCCAATCACCCTATATCCTTAAGGGCACTGCTCTTGAATATACCGACACTGAGAAGGACTTGGGTGTAACTATCACCAGTGACCTCAAGTTCTTGAAACAGTGTATTGAGGTGGAGAAGAAAGTCCAAAGGATGTTAGGGTATATAAATCGACAGTTTGGATATCAGAACAAGGAGAGAGTACTGTGTCTGTACAACCCCCTCGTCTGACCGCACCTGGAGTATGCCGTACAATTTTGGAGTCCTTCGTTTCGAAAGGACATCGCAAGATTGGAACGCGTGCAAGCCAGGGCAACCAAACTGATTCCTTCTATCAGGCATATGAGTTATAATGATAGACTAAGGGCATTAGATATGTTCTCGCTGGAGACCTGGAGACTACGTGTTCAGCTTATAGAATTGTTTAAAATACTTCGAGGCTTCGACAGAGTGGACTACGGGGATATTTTCCAGCTCAGCGAGGGGAGAACAAGAAATTACGGCTACAAACTTGAACTGAAGCGATACCACCGTGATCTGTGTGGGAAATTCTTCACATACAGTATTTGTGGTAGTTGGAACGCACTTCCGACGGAAGTTGTCAACAGTGAATCCGTTGACCAGTTCAAGTCAAGACTAGATAAAGTCTTGCGAAATCACCGTTAAGATCCTCGCGAGTGATCTTCGAGGTTGCCAACGGACACCTTCGAGGATTGCGCCAAAAGTACCCTCCTTGTATATACCGTAAGGTCTTCTAGGGTATCCATGAAGGCACTGGCTCAACTAGAGACTCCGTCTCTCGCCAGATCACTCCCTGATACGTTAAACTTTATTTTCTTGATTATTCCCTATCTCGATGACCTCGACGAATATAGTTCGCTTTTTCATGTTATTCTTTGTTGGTTATTTGTGTGTGTAAGATAAATAAACGTCAAAGAAAGAATTAAGAGGATTCCGAGCAATTACTTTCCTATAAATATGTACGCTTGTGGAACATGTACGTCAGTACACGAAACACGCATTCACCTTGCACCAACTACTAATTTCCCACTGACCCATCAGATTAATTTACCCATCAGGTTAATTTATAATGGTAAAGTGGAAAAATTAATCGGTTAATTGGTAGTGACGTGCTAAAATAAACCACCTCTCTTATTTCCCCATTTGGTCGATGACAAAACCTAATTGGTTCGTTGCCCAATTGATGTCGCATTTCAATTTGACCCCATTTTTGCTTCTAGTATTTAAATGTACTTTTTTATCGTGTTAAGTGTTTTGGAGCTTTATGTGATGGTAGAAAGTTCAGGATGCATCGCACGTCATCGGATTGCTGTGATGTAGGATGACGTAGGAAGAGGGAGTGAGCTAAAAGCTGGTTGTGACATAAGATGGGAGTTGGAAGGGTTGTAATGTATGAAGTGGCGTGAAATAGTATATGGAATAGGACATACGATGACATAGAGAAGTTTAGTGATAGAAAGTGGGGTTGGGGCGTAGGACGTACGAGGAGTGAGTGTGAAAAAGAGGGGGTTGCGACGTAGAAGTGAAGGGGATAAAGCGTGGTAGGAGGTAGCATGATGTTGGAGAATGAGTGGAATAAAGAGGGTTGTTGCGTAGGACGTAGGATGACGTACGAGGAGGAAGTGACAAAAGATTTGTTCTCACTTAGGATGATGTATAAGAACAAAGTGGGGTATTGTGGAATTGGATCACCTTGTTACTCTCCCTAACCTTACCACTTTCTTTCGAACCTAGGAAATTCCCTCGTTGTTGCTGTCTTTTTACTGAATAATTAAAAGTCATGCAGAATTAGAAGAGTGACAGTCCAAAGTAAACTATTTGTGTATGTATCTCTATATGTATGCATGCAAATATTAACGTGTGTATATATCTCACGGAACGTAAAAAACTAACCTAATCCAATAAATCGGACCAAACCTACCCGAACAAATTTAACCTAGCCCAAACCTAACCTAACCGACAATAAATTAACCTAAACTGAATTTAATTCATTTAACCTAAACTAAACTAACCGAATCTAAGTTATGTTTAAGTAAACTAACCTAATTTAAACTAAAACTCTAATTCTAACCCAACCTAACCTAACCTAACCTAACCAAACAACCCCAACCAAACTTTACCCAGTTTCTCTCAGCCACGAAAACTGTGCGAAAGAGAGCTCCCCTGAAATTTGTCTAAGAGGGGAAATTACCCCCTCAAGTGTGACCCTACAGGCAGGGCTTTATCCTTATGGAGGTGAGGTGTTTGAAAGTGAGAAAACTCTTGTCACCTGTTTGGTATCCCCGAATCCTGCCGCTCGCAGGTAACTATGGCAACGCGGAATGAAAGAACTCAGTGATTCTCCGAACAGCACATCGGAATACGGTTGCCTTAGCAACAGCGCGGATGAAGAGCATCCCAGAGGTGTACCGAGGTTATGTGAAGGAAGCAAACGATAGCTATTGCAACCTCATACTTAGGAAAGTAGTTTTCAATGGTAATTTAATACTTGGGAAAGTAGCTAACAATTGTTATGTTAACCATATACTTGGGATGTTGGCTAGCAAATGTTATGGCAACCTCATAGTTAGGAAAGAGTCTAACCATGCTGCGGCACCTTCATACTTTGAAGGTAGCTAACCATTGCTACCACAATGAAGGTGGGATTTTATCTTAAAATGTTTTCTCTGAAGTTAAGTATTCGATGGTAAAATTGACCAAATGTTACAGGGTGGTGGGAGAGTAGTTGTAAGGTAGCAAACAAGTTGTGGTAAATCGAATAGGGAAGAATCAATCACAGCTTAATGGCGAATACGAGAGTGGCAAAATATGTTTTGGTATATATTTCATAAAAGAGGAAACCAATGGAGGCATCTGAGCCAGAATGTTTTGGAAGAGTTTGATGAAGTGGTGATGTTGGGGAAGTGAAAATGTGTAGGGGACTACATAAGGCTTGAGGTGGGAGGTAGTAAGGGGGGGGGGGGTCGGAGAAGACATTGAAAATCATTCAAATGCTACGGGTTGTTCTTTGGGGTCGCAGGCTTCACGGCTGCTGGCCTAGGGCCGAGAGTCCCCTGGTTTGGCGGCCACGTCAACGAGCGAGTCTGTCTCGCACAGAGATTGTGGTCAGGCGGTGTGAATCCATACAAGGCAACGGAACTAGATTTGGTGGCTAAGTTGTTAAGAGGTATTAAAAGTTTGGTTGTTTGCGATGATATGGCCGCCGTCGTGGAGTGGGGTGGGATCCACACCACGGGTCGCTCAACTAAAGGCGACCGGAATTGGGACTCCCAATCGAAAAATAACCATACTCCGTGTAGCTTAACTTTGATCAATTAAAGAAAAGTATTTTCACTTTCTATATTTTATCATTTATCTCTTCTTTCTCTCTATCTTTCTCCCTATTATCTCATTCCTCTTTCATTTTCTCCCACCCTTTCCTCCTCTCTCTCTCTCTCTTTCTCCTTATTCTCTCCTTCCGAGCTCGAATTCTTCTTACCCTCTCCTTTCTCTTTCTGCTACTTTTTCATTCCGTTCTATTTCTTCCTACTCTATCATTATTTTCTCACTTTCTCTTTACTATCCTTTTCCTCTTTCTTTTTCTTTTTTTCTTCCTCCCTTTCATTTTTTCTATCTCGCTCCCTCTATCACCCCCCTTTTCCCACTCGTTTGTCATTTCTTTTTATCTCCCTTTATTATATATATTTAACTCTTTCTCTCTCTACCTATCTCCCCCTCCCCCCATCCCCTTTCGAACTGGCCCGAATCCATCATTTTCCTTCCATTGCCTTCGCTTTTGAAAAGAGGGCGGCTCAAGAATCTCAAGAATGGCCTAATAAATATCGCCTTTGTTCGTTCAAAGGCGAACCACATTCTTGAGATCCAAATTGCAGTTCCCTCTGGAATTATCAGATTGCACAATTGCTAGAATTATTCTTAATGTACATACATTCCCCTACTCACTGCATTCTATCTCTCGTTACCGCCTCTATCAAATCGTAGATTCTGTATCATATCTGCATCTTCTTACTCCCGAATCTGAATATTAGGTCAAAAAATCTTCACATTCATCCACAAAGTAATAAATCTATCAACGCATCTATCAATTTCTTCACATTTGTTCCGAGATGTGCCTGGATGTCGGGTGTAGACACCTGATTTCGTACTTGTTTGCGGCGTTTCTTTATATTTGGAAGTGTGATTTCGTGTGTTGAGGTTGTATGTTGATGGTAAAGAGATAAGACTCGGTAATGGACTACCCATTTTACATTCTTATCACCCTATTGATGCCTTTTCTTCCCTCTCTTTCAATTTTCTCCTCTTCGGTTCATCTCCTTCTTGCGAAACATTTATCCCTCCGTCTCGGAAACTAAGAATTATCCCTTTGCCGGGTTCATTCTGGGCCCCGCTTGTATTCCCTAAATAGATGGAGCCTACCCAAGAAGGCGGAACTATTTACTATCATTACAAGAAAAGTCAACGATGCCAGAAGGCAAAATTTGAATTGTACCCACGTAAATAACTATGCAAGATTCTCATCTAAATTCGATACAGATACTTGGTTCGGCATTCTTCTCTGGCGCAACGTGCCCCATTGGCCAGGGAAAGTAAGGAACCCACGTTTCCGAAATCAATCATTTGGAAAGGTGAATATTTATTGCAGGACTCTATGATTAAGAATGGGCAAAGTCTATTCGACATTTAATAAAGGGTATAAATAATAAATGAAAATTCAGGATAAAAGATAGACAAAATTAAAGAGTTATCATGGAGTGTTGTTATTCAACTTGGTGGGGTTTGTTTTTTTACTTTGAGTACCTTAGGTGTGGATAAAAACAAATATTTTTCTTAATTAAAATTAAAAGTTAAATTAATTTCCCTATCCCGATTGTGGGCATGCACGTAATTCGAAATAAATTTGGCTTTTATTTGGTTTTCTGAATGCTTCTAATTCTAAGAGATAAATAAGATAAAAAGAATATAGGCACAAAAACACAGCACATTTCAAGAGAGATCCTTCTTCTTACCTCTAGCAGAAGACGATATTAAACATTTTTAGTTTTTAAAAAATATAAATTACCTCAGCTTTAATTCCTCCTAACTTAAGCCATTAGTGCAAAAGACCACTAAATAAGAAATCACGGCCGAAATTCTTTAAATAAGAAATAGGAACAAAAAACTTCACTACTAAATAAGAAATTGATGCCAAATATCACTAGATATAAATTAGTGCTAAGGACCTTTATATCTATTTTAACCCTCCTACCTTAACATTTGGAATTGTCATCTCAACAATTCTTAAAATTATTTATTTTTTGTATTAACCATTTGCTGGAGGTTGTAAAAAATTTAATTGTTATAAATACAATTTTGTATAAATTAAATCCCCTGCCAACACAATCACATGGAAAACATATTTTCAAAATATTCCCTTCTAAATTCATAATTCACACACACACACACATATATATATATATATATATATATATATATATATATATATATATATATATATATATATATATATATATATATATATATATATATACTTGTAATTGATTTGTTCCTTGGGAATCTGATATGTAGCAAGAATATGAAGACCCAGGTGATTACACTAATCATTTATTGGCCGGACGTTTCGGACCTTTACTAGGACCATCTTCAGCGACTATGTCGACTAATGAGAAGGGAAAAGAACATTAATTAATAACAGTTAAAATAATGCATTAAATAATGGCTAAAAAAGCGAATGAAGGCAAGTTAAAATAATAAAATTGACAATTATTAAAATTAAAGTAAAAACACTAATAACAATATATAGAACTAAATAATACTACTCAGTGTGATTTTAAAAAATAATAGAAAGTGAAATTATAACAAACTGACTTGAATATCACATATTAAAAGTTACTGGAGTAAACAAAAAATAGCCTATTATATTAAATTGTAAAATGAACAAAGGGACTAACCTTTATCGTGGGAGTTGAGAAATCAACTAACTAAACATATAAAACTACTAACGAAATTTGTTAGGTTGGTCGGTTGGCTAGTTAATCTATTGAAGTGTTGGTTGGTTATATTGTGAATAGTTTAATTGAGGAGGAGTAATTATTTAGGTTTGGATTTATTTTATTAATATGCAGTGACTCTAAGATTTTCAAATCAAGAGAAGTTAAGGCTGAAGATAATATAGTAAATAAATTAGAATTAAGAGGGCGATGGTGATACTCTGAATGTTGCCTGATGGAAGAGGCTTCAGGTTTAGAAATGGGAATACCAGTCCTATGAGACAAACCCAAGTGCTTCGCGATCCTGCATTTGAGTTGTAAGCCAGTTTGGCCTACATAACCACTGTGGCAGGTCGTACATGTATAATTGTAAATTATACAGGATCGCAAGCCCAAAGGGATTGTCTCCTTATGGAGAAAAAAAGGAATTTAACGATACAGGGTTGGAATTTATACAAATGAATTCGCATTGAGGGAAATGGTTCTTAAGGGTAGAGAGGAGTTTGTTAAACTCTGATGTTAACTGCTCGAAATAGGGTAGTCTAATGAAAACCTTCTGTTTAGAAACAGTAGTAAGTAAAGGTCAAGGATAATATATTTTGGAGAGAAATTTGGATACTAACTGGTCGAAGATGAAACCAATGAACCAATGAAAGCTTAAGAAGAAAAATGGGAGATGTAGAGAACGGAAAGATAGGGCAAACCTTTTTAACCGTTATATGAAAATAAAACAAGAAGTTGGATTTGAACCTGTGTCATCAAGCGCTCATCGCTTATATGCCCTATCTTTCCGTTCTCTACATCTCTCATTTTCCTGCTTAAGCTTTCATTGGTTCATGTAATATTATCCTTAGCGTTTTTCCGGGTTGTGTTAAAAAATTTTCCATTTCCTTGGGCCTTTAAATACATCTATATATCAAGTCTCATGTGATTTTCAATTATTACAAATAAAAAAGGCCGTGCCCCATTCTACTAGAAAAACACTTGTCTTCTCTCTCACTGGATACAAACCTACACTTCGTTATTCAAAAGGCTTCTTGAATCAACCTTTTGGGGGGTTGAGGGTGGTAGCTCTGGCGATGAGCGTCGTGGACATATAAGCGATGAGTGCTTGATGACACAGGTTCAAATCCAACTTCTTTATGTATTTTCATATAACGGTTAAAATAGTTTGCCCTATCTTTCCGTTCTCTATATCTCCCATTTTCCTTCTTAAGCTTTCATTGGTTCATGTAATATTCTCCTTACCGTTTTTTCGGGTTGTGTTACCAATTTTTCCATTTCTTTGGATATAAATATATATATGCAAAAAATCCCATAGGAGAATGAAAGGTGTATTCCAAGTACTTCCGAACTTGTTCAGTTCATTATCAATGGCTGGAGCGGAACTTCTTAAGTGTCACAGGAACAAAATAGTTTTAAGTTAATTTTAAAGGGTCCAATACGACGACGTCTGTCGAAGGGTTTAGAATAGGTTGCGGACACAGGAAGCGCAAGAATCTTCGAAGGAAAAAGTGCCAAGGGAAATTTAAATACCTTGTATAAGTTTTAGTAAAATGTTAATTGGCACATCTAATTGCCAGAAATAGGGTAATTATCTTGAAGGATGCTAGGATAAGGTTACTTGCCTTTTCTTGATAATGAACTGAACAAGTTCGAAAGTACTTGGAATCCACCTTTTATTTTCCTGTGGGATATTTTGCATCTATTGCTCTACTCACGCGCTACTTTGTGGGTTTCTCATATATTTGAGTTAAGATATCATTTCTATTAAAGATTACTGATGAGAAAAATTAATATTGTGTGGCTGATGCCGTTCACAGCTTTTCAACTACGACTTTCACAAACGTACATGATATGCCCTAGCAACTAGGAAGATGTCCGGCTGTTAGTGGGGCGAAAGAGGAAAATAAGCGAACCTCCTTCGTTTTGCAAGATAAGAACATTTATATGACTTTTCTGTTTATGATGGAAGCAACATCCTCTAAAAAAGCAATTATTTTTCAAGCAGGGGATACGCCAGACCGTCCCAAATTGAGAGAATAAAAATATCCTGTCAATCTGCGCAGAGTTGACTCAACTCAGTTCAATCCATTCCATCATACGCTAAGAAGACAAGAATGAAATCCCTGACTCAAGATATGTCTCCATTTCTCTTGCAATTCAAGGTGTCGGTTGCTGTTAACAGCACAATTTTTCTTGCAGACCAGCTAATCTAGCAAGCCTACTCCTCTACATTGCCTGGCAAGCTCTCACGTGCGTTACTCTTATAACTTTACCAAATTTGCAGAACATTTAGTTCACTCCGGCGTTATCATATATTTAGCATACAGTGAAAATCACATTTATAAATTCCTGTATAATTTCAGTTTTTTCACAGTGCCTAAAGTGAAGCGATGAACTCAGTACAATAATAGCGAATTAATTATCATTAGCATTTTTTGTTGAATTGCATAATTCCATCTATTAAGTCTTTCCATCTTATCTTTGTATCTTGAATTAATATCGATAAATTAATTATTTACTGTGTATATTAATAAAGCACAAAAATCCAAGCTCTTTCCTTGCAATCAGCCAAAGTAAAGGGTATACATTTAACATCCTTCAAATTCACTCTGAGCAGACCTTGCCCACGTTGGTTCCAATCCAAAGTATAAGCAAATAGGTCCCATTGGCATACAATTGAATGACAAACACTGCCACTTCCGGGGCAACAGCTGGTCCCCACATGGAACAGAGATGCTAGTGTTGCTGGGGAACAAATTGGGATTCGAGAGCAGCACAGAGAATGGAGTTGGGGGAAATGAATGGAGGAGGAATCATTGAGTAAGGTCACCTTTTCTAATTATTTGGCCTAAGTTCACTGACCAGGTCGAGCGTAATTGGGTTAAGTGACAATCTGTGCCTCTTCATTTAGAAGTCCACTCAAGAGGAGGCTGGGGTTATTTGGAGGGCAAAGCGACTGCCCCCTTCCCCTCCCTGTAAGCAAGAGGTCAAGGGTCATAGAATCATTTCAGAGGCGGTGTTGTGTAAGAGGAATTTCTTTGTTAGCGGCGAGGAAAATGTTATGAAAAATCAATTTCTGTGATGCGACTCTTGCCCCCGCACGGGCAGCCAGGTATGGCATATGCTGGTATGCTACAGCTGACATCTTGAGGTTTGATTACCCTCAATTACCCAATCCCTACAAGATTACCTGCGGCTCAACATATCTTGCACACACTTTCACTTCTACCTTCACCACTTCCCTTAGCAATCTCCCCTAAGAGATATGCCCTCGTTGGTTACCCATTTAATAAACGAGTGTAATCACCTGCCTTGTTTTAAGGGTTGAGGGTAAACTACATTAGGTATAATTAGTTCTCGGGTGGGTAGGAAGAACTTGTATTTGTTTGTAACACCCCGTACTTCGGAACCCACCTCAAAATCTCACTGAGATAGGTATCAGACGGTGCGATAAATACAAGTTTTACCCAAACAAGAACTTTGTACTATTTATTTATCATAACGTGCCCTTCCGTCCCCACTCTTGGGGCTGGATAAGGTATACTGTACCAATCCTTTTAGCGCCTTATTTTTTCTGTTTTACATTCCTACTTTCAGCGTCCTGTTTAGACCTAATCGAAAGTGAAGGATGGCATTAGGTCTCTTCCCTCAGGTTGCATTGGGCCATCTAGACAGATTCATTTTATGGAGCTTAAGTCAGTGATATTGTGATCCTGTGTCCTCCTAGAGACCCCTTTTTATCCTCCATGGGGGAGACCTGCACTTTTTAAAAAGGAAGACAGATCTGGGTTGGTGGTCCCCGAGCCCCCCTCCACACGTCTCTACTTCCTCTTACATCACATTATTCTTCGTTTTATTTCGTCATCCTCTTTAACCACTTTCCCACAGCATTGGGTTGGGAGACATCAGCGCCGCGACGAACATGAGCGGACAGGGAACGTGAAATGCATTGGTGTGGTCGTAAGGGAAAGAAGTTCGGAGGAGTTGGATTGGCAGGCCGTTGGCCACTATACGGGTTTAGTATCCTTTTACGACACGTGCCGATGGTGTGGGTGCAGATAGAAAAATCGTTGGCATTTAAAGAATCGCACTTTCTTATGAGGAGGTTCATCTAGTGGTAGAATTAGGTGAAGTGAAGATGTTACAAGGAGTTACAAGGAAAGAAGGTACCCTAGGAGACCTTACGGTCCATTCAAAGAGGGTACCTTGGGACTAGCAATCGAGCGGGCACATGGCTGCTCAATTGTTTTGCGTCCCTAAACGGCCACTTTTCAAGACTTTGTCTAGTCTTGACTTGAACTGGTCAACAGATTCACTGTTGACAACTTCCACTGGAAGTGCGTTCCACTTACCGCAGATACTGTAGGTGAAAAAGTTTCCACACAGATTGCGGTTGTAACGCTTCAGTTCAAGTTTGAAGCCGTGATTGCGCGTTCTGTTCTCACTCAGTGTGAAAATATCCCGGTAGTCAACATTGTCGAACCCTCGAAGTATTTTGAAAACCTCGATGAGCTGACCACGCAGTCTACGGGTTTCCAACGAGAACAGATCTAATTCCCTTAGTCTATCCTCATAACTTTTATGTCGGATAGAGGGAATCAGTTTGGTTGCCCTGGCTTGTACGCGTTCCAACCTTGCGATGTCCTTTCGAAACGAAGGACTCCAAAATTGTACGGCATACTCCAGGTGCGGCCGAACTAGGGAGTTGTACAGACAAAGTACTATCTCCCTGTTACGGTATCCAAACTGGCGCTTTATGTAGCCTAACATCCTTTGGGCTTTCTTCTCTGCCTCGATGCACTGTTTCGAGAACTTGAGGTCGCTAGTGACAGTAACACCCAAGTCCTTCTCAGTGTCACTCGATTCGAGAGCAGTGCCCTTAAGGATATAATGAGATTGGGGATTTCTGTGGCCGATATGCATTACTTTGCACTTGTTCACGTTGAACGGCATTTGCCACGTGTCCGACCACTCCCCAATCTTCCCAAGATCTTTCTGCAGGCGGGCAGTATTTCCATCCTTTGCAACGTTCATACCAAGCTTGGTATCGTCGGCAAATTTGGAAATCTTGGCAACCATGTCACCGTCCATGTCGTTGACGTAGATGATGAATAGTAGTGGTCCCAGGACAGAACCTTGAGGCACTCCGCTAGTAACGGGCACCCACTCAGAAGCCTGTCCATTCACCACCACCCGTTGCCGTCTGCCACTTAGCCAGTTCTCGATCCAGCCGGCTACTTTTCCGTCTATGCCCAGCGCTCGCACTTTCCGGAGAAGGCGGCGGTGTGGTACCTTATCAAAGGCTTTCTGAAAGTCTAAGTAAACCACATCCACCGCCTTGTCCCGATCGTGCTCACTGGACACGAAGTGGAAGAATTCCACAAGGTTCGTCAGGCATGACCGTTGCCTTCGGAAGCCGTGCTGGGAACTCCTCAGTAGCAGGTTTGACTCTAAATACGACGTTATTTTCTCCACCATCATGCTTTCCATGAGTTTACCGACTATCGAAGTCAGACTGATAGGTCGGTAGTTTGACGGATGGCTGGAGGATCCTTTCTTGAAGATCGGAGTCACCTCCGCCTCACGCCAGTCTCTAGGAACGCATCCGGTCCGGATTGACATGTTAAAGATAGCGCACAGATGTCGTGATACTTCATCGCACACTTCCTTCAACACCTTGGGTAGAAACCCGTCCGGTCCAGGGGACTTATTCGTCTTTAGGTCAGCGATCTTTTTCTTTATTTCTCCTTCGGTGAAGTCCATTGCCTCCAGCTTTTCCCCCGAGTAGGAATCCGTGGGCTGGGGGATGGGACCACACTCTTTAGTAAACACTGAGGAGAAGTAGTCATTGAGAAGGTTAGCATTTTCTGCATCTGACTGAGTTAATGCACCCTCCTCGTCCACTAGGGGCCCAATCCTACGATGGATTGGTTTACGGCTATTTACATAGCCGAAGAACTCCTTGGGATTCTCCTTGCAGAGTCTCGCCACTCGGAGTTCCTCAGTACGCTTAGCCGCCCTTATGCTGGACTTCACTCTCCTGGCTAGCCTCCGGTACTCGTCAAAGGCACCCGAGATCTTCGATCGCCGGTACGCATTTCTCTTCTCCCTAAGCAGTTGGCCGATTTCTCGATTAAACCACTTTGGTTGAACAGAAGACCGACGGAGGCATTTTAGAGGGATGCAACTTGATTGAAGACTCATGAATTTATTTTTGAAATTGTTCCACGAATCCTCAACCTCTTCGCATACCGCTAGCCTTACATCAGTCAGCCCAGCACGAAGGCGTGCAAAGTCTGCTCTTCTCAAGTCAAGTTTCCTTGATTGACTGGCAACAGACCTTACCTTCGGGATCATGACGGTAAATCTAACTAGCTGGTGATCACTGCCACCGAGCTCTTCGCCTACAGAGACATCCTCAACGATATCATCCTCAGAGGTGAAGACCAAGTCGAGGATATTGTCTCCTCTCGTCGGTTCTCTGACCCATTGAGTGAGGAACTCGTTGTTGGCGAACTCCAGGAGTAGCGCGCTATCGCCACAGGCTGCTCTGGTTTCCCAGTCAACTTGTCTGTTGAAGTCGCCCATAACGATGCACACTCTGCCTTGAACAAGCTCACCCAGCAGCTGGTACAGTTCCCTGTCCTTCTCAACGGGTTGGGAAGGGGGTCTGTAAAGCACCAGGGTCCTGTATCTGACAGGACCTATCTCTAGGTCAACGCCTAGGAGCTCGTGATCGGATATAATGTTGGAGTTCGTAGATTTGATTGTATCCTTGACATACAACATTACACCGCCACCCTCTCTGTCTGGCCTATCTTTGTAGAAGAGTTGGTAGCCAGGAACCGTGAATTCGCCTTCAAAGTCTCGGTTTGACGTTTTTATCCACGATTCTGTTATGGCTACCATTTCGGGTTCTTCCGTCGCTACGAGGCCACGGAGCTCAGGAAACTTGTTCCTGATTGACCTCGCATTGAACAGAAGAACTTTCAGGGAGTCCCCGACTGTAGGACTCCCTATGCTCTTCCGTTTCCCGGCTTCTTTGTTGGCGAGGCACCCCTTTTTGCGACCTCTGAGAAGGTAGTTCCTGGAGTGACACGGGCGTACTGGCGTACGTCCGCCCTCACTCTGGGCCGGATACTCCTTTCGGTCCTCTCTACGACATTCTGGATCATGTTTGACAGAAAGGCCTTTCCTTTAAAGGAAAGATGTACCCCATCCCTTTGGTAGAGATCATTTCTACCATAAAAGGTGCGGTACGGGTCCACAAAAAAGACCCCCTCTGCCGTACACAAATCTGCCAGGCGCCGGTTTAGAGACACATTCATCGAGTGAGCGGTCCGTGTTGGACCTCTCCTCGGGAGCATCCTGACTACCACACGCTTGCGGGTTTTCAGCCCACAGTCGTCCACGGCACCCATGACCGTGTGGAGGATTTTATCTGTAGGGCCTACCCTACCTCCTCTCAGGTACAGGTCGTTTCCACTGACCATCAGAGCAACGACTGAGCTCTCAGAAATCTGTGATTTCTCAGCCTCTACTCTGATGTGGTGGTTACCACATCCTGGCAGGCAGCTTACCTTCACACTAGTGCGAAGGCGGGCCGCTAGCAGGGACTGCAGGCTCCGTGCTTGAGAATCACCAATAAGGGTGACTCTTGCACATTTGTCAGCAGGCGACTTATTCTTTCCTCTCGGAAGCGACTTGCCGCTTTCCTCTTGTATCTCTGCATTTTTCTTTTTTTTCTTCATCTTATTTTTCTTCTCTTCATTTGTTTTCTCTTCTTCCGTTTCTCTTTTCTCTTCTTCCGTTTCTCTTTTCTCTTCTTCTCTTTCCACTTTCCCATGCGCACCAGTAGCGCTCGAATCCTCTACACTGGGGTGAGCTGCATTATGGTCCTTTTTCTTCTTTTTCTTTTTCTTCTTCTCATTGGCTCCGCATGGCAGAAGTGGGACTGCCAATGCAGTTTCACCTCCTTGGGCTGGAGTCACATCGGCGGAACCACCCAAGTCAGTGGGACTTTCGTCTCGAGCTTGAGCCGACTGGGCCTCTAGTTTAGAGGCTAGCTCTAGGATCTTTTCCTCGAGACGCCGAATCTGAAGCGCGTGCTGCGTTTCTAGGGTCTGCAGTTTATTTTCCAGCGCCCTAGATTTTTCTTCAGAGGTTGTGAAGAGATCCTTGAGTTCATTGCAGCATGCCACTGCCTCTCGGATCTCTCCTTTAAGGATGCAATCGGTGCATATACTTCCCGGGTGGCATTTCGAAAAACATCCTTCCGGGAAGTCCACGCACCACTTATCCTTCTGGCATATCGCACATGTATATTTAAGTGCAGCTGGACCTTTTTTCCCTGTCATTTTAAACACTTTCTCTCTTTCAAAACTTCGTGACCAATCAATAGAAAAAAGGGGGTTGGTGAGTTCTCCCCGCGTGAGTCGCTCCTGCCTATCGATCGGAGACGTTTCGGATCTTTCAGAAGGCACGCTCCATGTGCTGCTGTTCGTCCGACCGAGTCGTCAAGCCTCGGCGTGCCGTGGCTCCCAACCAAGCAGCACAGACGGTCCCCGAAGGGGCCATCGATTTCTCACCAGGTGAACAACAACGAAGCACGCCCCTTACTAAACTCCTACTAGTTCCCTTCACAACGGCCAGGATCTCGGAGCAGCGTTCAATGGATATCCCGCCCCACCAAGAGACTCGACCCAAGGCTTTTTATTGGCCTGGCAACCAACCTGGGAACAAAGGGCCGTCACCTCGGACCGATGCTACCAGAGGCACCCGTCAACGGTCACTGGGAACGGTCAATAATTACGCGCCAGGAAAGGGGTTAACGGGGCACTACCCTCATCCCATTCATCGTGCCCCAACGCCTAGGACACCTCTAGTCCTAGTCTCTCGCAACCAGTGAGCGTCGATTGGCGTTGTTTATAGAGGTTCCAAAGCCTCTCTTCTGACGCGTGAGGTAGCTGCCAGGTCCTTATATGTAGATAGAGGGAAAAAAGGGAAAGAGTGACATGATAGAAGTAGGCTTTTTTTTGTTTTTTTTCTTTTTGTATAAGTGGGAGAGATAGGATGAAAGTAAAAAAGGAGAATGATAGAGTAGAAAAAGAAAGGAGTGACGCACTTAGTCTGGAATCTCGTTTTCGACCAAATCGACATGGGAAGCCCTACCAGGGGTACCCAGAATAGGTACCCCCGCCGACATAGCTCGAGAAGTCAAAGGTACACAAGCTCTCTTCCCGCGACAAGGGGGCGTCACCTCTCCCTCTACTTTCTTTATGAGAGAGAGAGAGAGAGAGATGTGTGGAAGATATAGATCTCTATTTGGCGATGAAGGCGAGGTATTTCGAAGATGGACCAAGAACGAGTTCATGCACAAGGCGGGATTCCATCCTCGATATAAATTGGAATTCGCGGCAAGGGCGTGACCTGTGCAGATGTGGAGATGACATACCTCAAATGAGAGACCTCGGAGAGAAAGTTGGAGCCCCACAATGGGATGATTTTGGCCCACGAATAATCCCTGAATAGGCTAAGGTATTTGTGCTGAAGGACTTTCCCTTTATTTTAAAGACCCAGTTGCATATTTAATATATCCTGTCTTGTTTGTTATTTTTCTACTCTGTTTTAGTATCTTTGTTAATACTCCGTCTTATATTCGATCAAACCCTTCTTAAGGCATTTAATTTCCCACTCCCTCTCGATATATTCGTGCAGTAATCAACTTCTTTTAATCTTGGGTTTTAATCATTCTCGTAAGGAAGCAAAAAAAAAAAATCTGCCAGCACGCCCTTAACCAAAATTCTACAAGCACCTCAATAACCAAAACTCTACTAGCACCTCAATAATCAGAATTCCACCAGCACGTCATTAACCAAAATTCTACCAGCACCTCAATTACTCCAATTCTACCAGCGCGTCTTATACTTGATTAATTCTATTGGATTAAAACACGAGTCCAAATGGCCGCGGCGGACATCCTAAATATGGAGATCGAAAAACGGGATACAAAATATGGGAGACATTCCGGAGACTCCTTTCGAGAAGAATCCTTCATAGGCAACGTAGGTACTAATGTAAGATAAGTATTCCTCATTAAATAATATGCAAACGAACAAATCTGTGGATCCCGATATGGTACAACCACAAAGTTTGAAGTAACTTTGGTTCCTCTTGGTCTTAAGAATTGACCCTATTCCCCCAAATAATGGAAGATGAATTTCATAAGTTACCAAAAGTAAATAATTCACTTAATGGGAAATAATTTTGCTCGCTTTCAGCCGAGTTTTAAGTCAGGCGATAGATCGAGTTCTACTTTTCCTTACATGATTAAATTCAAAATTACTTGCCTTGACCACCTACCATTTAGAGAGGTGAAAGCTTTCTTTATCGAATAAGTAGGGGGGGGGGGGGTGCAGAGTAGTCAATACTTTGATTTATGTGAAACAGTCAAATATTTAATTTTAAAGACATTCTGACCTCATTAATTGCACGACTTCCCGTCTCAGAGTTAACCTCCTGTTCCCCATTTATCCCATTGGCCCCATTTATCCCTCTGGTCTTTTCAAGCACGTTCGGTCATTCCTTTACCATTCCTTGATAGACCAACTAGACCGACGAGACGCAGCTGGGATAACTACAATAATTTAACGCATTTTTGTATCTTTTTAGTTGTGAACGCATAAAGACAATTTATTACGATATTTATTAATTTAAATTTGTTTTAAGGATTGAATTGAAAATTAAATAGATAAGAAAGGTTTCCTTAGATATTTGGAATCTAACCACCTTCCTATTTGCCATTGCTAGGAGGAAATTATCAATCTTTATTTATTTATCTATCTACAGTATAACGGAAAGATATGATCGAGATTTTTTTGTAGAAAATCTTTCGAAGTTATTATCTTTAAATTTTCCCAGTTATTAAAAGCGTATTGGAGGAAGGGAGCAGACCGGAAGGAAGCAGAACGGAAGGTCTCACGCTATTTTAGGCCAATTCCAAATTTCCATGATCAAGGATTTAATGAGCTGAGAATTATTCTGACCAAGCTTAAGGACGTCTATGGGATTTTTAAAGGGACCATTTCCCTCATATCTTTCCCAAAAGACTGGGGTAATCTTTTGGAAGAGCGGGAGTGCCAAGGACGAGTAAGAGAAAATGCGGTCACTTTGAAACTAGTTTCTGATTATTCATGTACTACTACAGCTTACGAATTTTCGAACCCAAAAGGACTTTGCTGGAAAATTTCGAGCGGAGGTTCTTGGTGAAAATCTTGTAATTAGAGAAAGTTTAAATGTATAAAAAGTACATAGCATGAGTACCAAAAGAAGAGAGTAATAGGGGGAAATAAGGAATGCACGCAACTTCCATTTCGTAACGAAGGCTCATCTCTACGTATGTATATACATAGTATTTGAGAAGACAGATTTACTAAGCCATAAATACCTCAAGGTTTATTTTCTTTCTCCTTCAGCCCAAACATGGCAACTTTTTATCTGAGACAATAAATAAAAAAAGGCTCGCCATCATCTTCGCCTTAACGGTGGCTCGGAGATTGCCACCTTAGTAAACATGACTAGGTCCTTCAATGTTAAAGTCAGAAAAGAATTCCTGGCTTCTGCGGTGGGGATGACATCGTTACTCAAGAGAAAGAGTCGTGATCAGACGTCGTTAGGAGAGCCAAGTTCGCTGGGAAGGTCTAGAACAGGGTCAACGACAACCTCAGCAAGGTTCCCAGGGCTTTATGGACCATGCGAAGGCCGTAGCTTTTCTAGTTAGTTTTTTGTCCTTCCCTCATAATCAATCCTACCCAAGAAAAAAATAGATGGGTATATTTACAATCATGTGAGCCCTAACATGTAGTCCCCTCCCTCTTCAGATTTAAACCGCCTGTACTAAAATGTCTAGGACGTGGTTGAGTGACAGGCCAACCACCGGTCCAAAAATACCAAGGATTCGTTAAAGGCTGCCAACGCGGACGTTATGAAAAAATGAATATACCCCCCTTGATCCGGATCCGCAGTCATCTCCGAGGCCTCATCAATGTATGTACAACATGCGTGCAATTTTTATGCTAATAGATTTGTTTTTATTAATTTCTTTGTTCTTAGTCAAATTAAAATAGTCTCAAATCCCTGGCGCAAAATGTATGGAATCTAGATAATGGACCTTTACTTTTATCCTCATTGTCATTTATCTATCTCTTCCATTACATGTAAGAACAAAATAAGAATTAAATATAATGAGAAGGTTGATAGGGATTTAATGGTCTTAATGATTTTTATCTGAATGTATGATCTTTAACTGATCCACTGATCACTATTCGATCAATTCGGATCCCCTTCCCTCGCTTAAACTAATCTCGAGAGCAACCAGCCAAACACTCCTCCTCGCTAAATAGGCTCAAATTTTATCATTTTTGCTCCAATTTCAACTAAAAATTTCAATCATAAATGCATATGTAGTTTAATGTTAATTAATTCCTTGAACACTCCCCCCCCCCTCCCCCGAAGCAAACTATAAGTAAGCATTTAATTTTGTCTCTTCCATTTATCATCTGAATATAAATCAGAAAAAAAGTTATAAACTTCTCTCTAGCATCCAACAAAGGCAACTATCCTCTTCCTAGCAATCATACCAGGCAATTAGTATCTTTCTCTCATTTAGACAAGACAACCAGCCTCTTCCTAGCATACAAACAATACTATTAACTTCGTCCTAAGAAATAAAACCACACAACTAAACTCCTCATGGCAATCAGCAAGGCAATGAGTTTATTTTTATTATAAAAGTAAGGCTAACATCCTTTTCAGAGAAATCAGGCATCTCAGTTAGCTTTTTTCTAGCATTGGCACAGAGCAATTAGACTTTTTAGGCATTCAGATAAGGTAATATATTCTCTTCGAGGCATTTAGGTAAAGCGAATCAAATAGACTCTTCCTTCCATTCAGAAAAAGCTACTGACCTCATTCTAGCGATTTTTCAGGGAAATTTGCGTTTCTCTACCATTCAAGCAAGACATATCTTTTTCTTCTTGTATTAAGACAAATCAATTATTCTCTTTCTAGCAATATGATAAGGCAATTAACCTCTTTCTAGAATTCAAACGAGGAGCTTGATCTTTTTCCTAGCATTTAGACAAAGCAATTAAGCTCTTTTTTCAGATTCAAACAAGAAAAGGCAATTAGCCTTATCCTAGCATCCTTCAAGGTAATTAAACTATTTCTGTCAATTAAATGTGCCTATTAGCATCTTACTAAAACTTAGACAAGGCATTTAAATTTTACTTGGCACTTTTTCCTTCGAAGATTCTTGCGCTTCCTGTGTCCGCAACCTATTCTAAACCCTTCGACAGATGTCGTCGTATTGGACCCTTTAAAATTAACTTGGAACTATTTTGTTCCTGTGACACTTAAGAAGTTGCCCTCGGCCATTTAACATAACAAAGACTGCCATTTATCCTCAATCTCTCTCATTCCAGTCTTTTATCGATCTATCATATTTCCAGATTCCACCCCTTTCTTTTATCTTTATGCCAGCACTCTCCCTGCATTAAGCTAATTTAAAAACACCAATAATCAACGCAGCACTAACTAATTCACTCGATAATTACCCTAATTGGGTCAGAACATTGAAATAGCAGAAGACAGTGCAACAACGATCCTGAGAAATAGCGATTTATAGCGAATTTCTACGTAAAGCTATGGTAACCAGACAATGGCCCAAAGAGAGCTGGTCACCCCAATGACTAAAAAGAACGCTTATTGGGGCCAGGGTGAAGGGCCGAATCGCACATAAATCATCCATTGTTCGATTGCTCGCTTCCGCTGCATGGTTTAATAATGGCTAAGAGAGCGCTTTAGCAGTTGAGCCATGATCAATCAAACGGGTTTCTGGGTCATTTACTAGAGTGGCAGTAATGTACATTCAAAGCAACTATTGTGGAGTAGTGTAAATTCAAAGCATCTATGACGCCAGTAGTGTATGTACATTCAAAGAATCCCTAAACAATTCGGGCCAAATGCTTAAGGAGCACTAAGGATGAGAGAAAAACAGAGTAATAGATAGATCGATGGGTGGAGTCTTTTAAATTCGAAAGAGCTTTCCATTCTTTTCTTTTTTATTAGGGGACAAACTTTGGGATTGAAACTCTGATTCTGGGTGCTAAGTACCAAACCCCGAGCCCGCGTTTCTATGAGAACTGGTCCCAATGATTCCCCAACGGGGCTCGATTAAATCTTCACAAGCCGCTTTTGAAGCTGATCAGAGATGAGTCTCCAAAATGAAACTAAATAATGGAAGGAATGAGACACAATTTTGCAGAAGATGGGGTTTCGACATTAGAGACTGACCTATATAAAAAGATCCATTGATTCATATGAGACTGAAAAACAAAATCATCTTTATACAACGCACGAAGTATTCTTCTCTTTTGCCTACTCGGGCTGATTGTATTTTCAGTTACTTTAACTTCACCACTTTCTTCCAGCACTTCACTTCACATCTTCCTAAGGGTTATGCCCCGTATGGTACTTATTTTCCTTTTGGATAGATATATTTCCTTGCAAGAATGTCTGAAATATTTATTAGCCGAACTCCCTTTTGATGGCGACCTTCTACAAGGGCACAAGCACTCTAAAAAACAGTGACTCGAAGTCCATGTGACGTCCCTTTGCCTACTCGCCCTTTGAGGTATTCGAAGCAAGATCTTCCTGACCCGCATGAGCCCCTGAATTATTACTGGTCACCGTCGGAGTGAAAGTAGCCAACCCACGCGCTCTTGCGCAACCAGCTCCGAAGGGAGGGGATCAGAGCTATAGAAGGTGGGGGGGGGTTCTGTCGCAACGGGGGAATTCTTCAAGAGGGTGCCCTTGTGAGCCCATCCTGAGAGATGTCAGGGGGTGGGTGTTCGAAAGAATTATTCAGGAGAGGGTGTTTAAGAGACTCGTTCGGAAGCAGCGTAATTAAACGGTTCGATTGACAGACCGGGGGGGAGGGGGCAAAAGGCTAGTTTGCTAGGGATGTGATGTTCAAAGGGTTTGTTGGAATAGGGTCTTTGAGAGGCTTCTCGAAGGGGTGTTCAAAATTCCCGCTGAAAATGAGAGGGGGGGGGGAGTCAATGGGCTCACTGGGTTGAGACGGTTGCCCAGAGGTCGCGATAGAGAAGTGGGAGTTCAAAAGGTTAAGTCGGAAGTGGGGGATTAAAGGGTTGCTCATAAAGAGAGTGGGGGGGATGCTGCATTCAAAAAGCTCGCTCGCTCTGGAAGTGTTCAAAAGGCTCCTTCTAGAAATGGGATATTCAAAAGGCTCGCTCGGGAAGGGGTTGCTCAAGAGAAAAACTCCGTTCTAGAGAGGGAGGCGGGTGTTCTAAACCCTCGTTTAAGATGTTCCCTCTGGAACTTAGTGATCAAAAGGATCTTTAGAGAATAAGTGTTCGTTCAGGCGTAGGAGGGGTAGAGTAGCTCGGGAGAGAAAGAGGTGTTCAAAAATCTTACTCTGAAATGTTGTTATAAGGGTCACTCGGGGGAGGGGGCGGAGTCTAAAGGCTTACTCAGAGATATGGTATTCAAAAGGGTCATGGGGAAGAAGTGTTATAAGCCTCATCGGGGTAAGAGGTGCTCAAAAGGCTCACCTAAGTGGGAGTGCTCAAAAGGCTCACTTGAGACTGGATGTTCAACAAGCTTACTAAATAGAAAGGATTAACAGGCCCATTCTTGCAAGGAGAGTTCAAGAGGCTCATTCGAGATCAATGCGTTCATAAGTCGCGTTTGCTCAAAAGAAAAGGTAATAAAAAGGTTTGCTTGGAAGGGTAAATGTCTCAAAGGCTCGAATGTAAAGTTAGTGGGGGGGGAGGGTCAAAAGGCTCACTTAAGAAATATGATGATTTGGTTCCAGTGTTTTGCCTATTATTCAATTAAATATATATTTAAATAAAAGGGAAATCTCTCTTTTTTTCCTAATAATTTTCTTAATTTTTGTTCTATTTTTCGTCAGGTTATCTTTCGTATGTGTGTGTGCACACGTACATAAAATTAGTGCTGTCAATCTTCGTGCTTCATGTACGTCTCTCATTTTGAATTACTCAATTTGAGTTTTTTGTACAAATGGAGAATGGACGAAGTATTTAATATATACTGAATTTAATTAGAATAAATACCTATTTTTGTTCAATTTTCCCATTAACTAATTCGGGTCAAGGTCTGAAGTGATATCTTGGAGAATTATATTATCTTTTTATTTATTTTTTACTTCGTTTTGTGAGTTTATATTTTGTTACAATGGTTTGCAGGTTATGTTGTTAGGTTTGGTTGTTAGGTTATAGGTTAAATTAAATTAGGTTAGGTTTGGTTCGGTTCGAGAAAGTTAGGTTAGTTTACAATGTTAAATTTTTGTAATTTCTTTTCTATCTCCTTCATAATGTTAAAAATCGGTCATGATTAATCGTTCAATTCCCTTATCTTTATGAAAGGATTTGCTCTAGTTAAGGAACTACGTACCATAAAACATCCATCTTGAGTCCAATTATAAATTGCTCGTTCCTTTCCCTGTCTCTGAATGCGTGCAAATCTATCTGTCACTTTATCTATTTATCTCTTCATCTATTTAAATATCTCTCAAATTTGTACTTTTAACTCTGCTTTTTGTATAAATTTCTTTCTAGATGAGTCAAATAAGGGCCAACAGGGACGCCATTTAAAGTTAAAAAGGATTATCATGTTTCTATTTCTTCTTGTTTCACATTTTTGTTCGTCATTATGTTGAATCGTCTTTATCTATTGGGTACAACTACCTATTATTGTTTAAATTATTTCTCTTTACTTGTTTGGCATTAATGTCTTTTTTAGCATTTTTCTTTCTCTATCTTTGCTCCTTTTGATACAAGAGTTGGTTTAATTTGTTATATTTGAGCCAGTTACCACCAATTTGGAGCTACCTTCCTTTCAAAGGGTTCTGAATAGAAGTTCTAAAATTGTTCTTGTCGGCAATTACTATTTTTTTAATGTAGATTGAGTACCTTGAAGAAAGTGTGCATGGTATTATTCGAAACCTACCCTAATATACGAGTATGAGCACAACATGGAAGTGAATAAATTTGCACCTCTCGTTTATATTAACATCTTTTTGTTACACACTAAACACATAAACTCTGTAATCACTGTTTTAACTTCCTCTAGAAAATTATAGCTTTATAACTTTGTATTAACTAATTAAAATAATAACAGCCTTTACAAAATATAACTTTTTATGCTGTTATGTTAAATTATATTTTTCTCCATTAATTACTAAAGTGAATTGCAAAAAAATACACAAGAAATAATTATGTCAAAAGTGTTAATTTCGCTTATATTTTCTGTAAATGACACAAAAACAATGCATATATTATTAACTTATTAAAAATTTTCTCGAAGAGGTCAATAACATAGAGGCATAAAATTATTGTAAACACTAAAATCCGATAGTATTTAGTTACCCATAATAATAGTTTTCTACCAAAAATAAAATCCCATTTTCTTTCAAATATCTAAAGGAATATCTAAATTTTTTTGTTGCTGCTATGTTCAATATATGAATGTCTGTGATTATGACTATTTTGATTTCAGTTATTTGTTTTTGTTTTCTTAATAATAGGTTAATTGATAATTGAATATTAGTAATAGGTTGATACAGAGATAAAGTGATATACTTTTATTTTTTTAAGTCACTATTCAAGATTGTATTGAAGTTAGAAAACAATTGTTAAAAAATATCAAATGAATTTAAACACATTTTTTTATAATTACTTTATCAGCTCACTAAGTATTTGGTGTCAGTAAAGAATAGTTTATGGTCCGTTATTATTTAAAATTTATTAGGTTCGGGTTTTTTATGAAGGTTACGCTAGTTGGTTATAAGGTTATGACATTAACGTCCAAGGCGGTTATGAGTTGAGTATCTAATTTTAAAAGTGAAAGGATATCTATTGCTTATATGGCCAAGAAAAAAAAGGCTGTTTTTAGAAAGCTAGACAATTATAGTATTGGTCAGTATTTGCAGAATAGGGTCATGATAATTGACTGCTGATGGCTATCTTTATTAAGGTAATCTATATTATAATTATCAGCAATTAAGTTTACTTATAGAAACTCAATTTGACACTAAAACATTTATCTCGCTTCTATTAAACACAATGATACTACTCCTTATTTTTTCTTGAACGATCCTTTGATAGCCATAGGCCAATATGTGACTCAGCATCTCGTCAAGTCAGCTTTCATCCCAGGACAAAAAGTTTTAAGCCCTTTGCATCACAAACCTCCTACATGCACACCTATTTATTCATCATGATATAAGAACATAAGAAAAGAAGGAGACTGCAAAAGACCATAACCCTCTTCCGCACAGCTAGTCATCCATTCTTTTAATTCGGCTGTTGGGCGTAAATTAATTTGAATTTCTCAATTACGTGAATGCTTTTTCTAATTACTCCTCCTCACTGAGGTGCTCAGGGCTGTTCGGAAGGACAACCTAGGGCAAAACAAGAAAAACAACAACTCCTTTCCACCAGCGCTGGATCCAGAATAAAAATTGGGGGGAGGGGGGATAACCTGAATTCTTTTTCCCCTTGAGAACACAGCTGTAAGCGCGGATCCACGCGTCATCCCGGCAACAACATTCTTGAGGTGACGTAACACGTGAGTTCAAGGCCAGACTCAAACCCGATTCTAGTATGAATCTATAAAGGTATTTAAACCCCGGTATCCGTTTCAGTGTAGGTCAATTTGCATTTTTATATTAAAGTGAGCTGTGGGTCAACCATAACTATAAATTCAAGTATCTCAGTTATAAAGCCTCACTTAAATTTGTTGAGTTTATTTCTGTATATGTAGTGTGTTAAATTTCGTTGGTTCATTTTTTTTTAATTAAAGTTTTAGTTTTTTAGAAACAAATTTTATTCAATCTTCGAAGCGCTAATCAAGGCACTAGGAACCCTCAAAGATTAAAAAAGTAATAATCGGATAATAATAATTAATCATAATTAAATATATATCATTCTTAGAGATAAAACGTAATCGCGGAGTTTGAAGTACGTAAACAACCCATATGTACGAACTCTAGCCATCACTCGGTCCTTTCTCTACCACGACATAAATATTTTGTGTCAGGTTTTATGGGTATTGGAAGAACTCAGTAAAAGTTGGTTGTCTTGTGTTCCCTTCAGGAAGAGTAAATGTGTGCCAAGCGTTCGAGGAAAGATTAAACATAACAAAGTCGGTGTATAAATTTGTGGTGATTAGACTATTAAGGTTATTAAGTAATTTTTTGGGTGGAGTGGTATTCCAATCAGCAAGTATTAGGATTAAGGGGAGTTAGGCAGCTCGCTACCTGGTTAGTGGTTGCATAAGTACCTGAGCGTATAATGGTGAGAGTTTGACGGACATACACAAAATGGATTCGTTCAAAAAATTCTTCGAAGAAGGCCAAATGCTTGGACTAGAAGGCAAGGAGCTAGTTGCCTACGTCCAGGAAGCGGAAAGAGAAACGAAACAAGCAGAAAGGGAAGAAAGAAGAGCACAAATGGAAGCGGAAAAAGAAAGGGTGCCAGCGGAAAGGAAAGCAGAAAGAGAAAAGAGGGAAGCATTAGAAAGAAAATTAGAAAGGGAAGCAGAAGAGAGCGAACGAGTACGCGCTCATGAAAGAGAAATGAGCAAGGATCAGGCGAAAGCCCATTCCATAGAATCCCGAGCGGGGGCTACACAGATAGCCGCAATGAAATTCATAGCTTATAAAGAAAACGAAGACCTGTGTTCGTACCTTACACACTTTGAGAAGATAATAACAATAATAATAATAAAAAAATCTTATAATGCGCTCTTCAAGGCCGGAGGCCTTCACAGAGCGCACGTTCGGCTGAGGGCTAATATCAGGTGAGTGAGTAGGCAATCCTGAGCAGATGCGTTTTCAGGAGTCGCTTGAAAGTGGTAAGTGAGGCAGCAGATCTAATTACGGGGGAAGAGCATTCCAAAGCTTAGGGGCACAGACTGAGAAGGAGCGGTCGCCCATTGAGCAGAGGGACGAGCGAAGAGTATTCAGGAGAGGAGCATGAAATGACCGAAGGGCCCGAGTGGCGAGAAGTTGGGAAAGAGCAGAGGAAAGGTAGGTTGGGGCCTTTTTGTGAAGGACCTTAGAAGTGAAGAGTAGAATATTGAAAGGAGAACGATATCTGGCAGGTAACCAGTGCAGTTCCTGAAGCAGGGGCTTAGAAGAGGAGAAGCGAGAGTGACGGAGTAGTCGGGCAGCGTAGTTCTGGACTAGCTGAATGGGAAGTAGAGAGGAAGATGGTAGATTTACAAGAAGAGAGATACAGTAATCAAGGCGGGAGGTAATGAAGGCGTGGACAGCAGTCTCAAGACTTTGGTGATTGAAGTGAGAGCGAATGCGGGAGAAGTTCCGGAGCAAACAAAGTGAAGATTTACTAATATTGTGGATGTAGGGCTTGAAGGAGAGATGCTCATCGAACACAACACCCAGATTTCTAACAGAGTCAGAGAAAGCGACAGAGTTTCCACCCAGAGGGAGAAAGGAAAAGAGGGATTTAACTTTGTATACTAGAGCGGGGGTACCAAACAGAAGAATAGGCAGATAGGAGGTCACAGATTGAGTGGGAAATAGTCGAGGGGGAAGAGGAAATAAAGATTTGAGCGTTATCAGCATAGATGTGGAAGAATAGACCGAGATTACATCGGAGGTAGCTAAGCGGGAATAAATAGATACTATGAGGAGAGGGCCGAGGCCAGAGCCTTGAGGGACACCATTGCGAATGGGAGTGGGATCAGAGGAGACATTGTTAATCACTACAGATTGGATGCGAGACGAAAGGTAAGAGCGGAACCAGTCGAGAGCAGCGCCAGAGATGCCAAGGAAAGAGTGGAGGCGATCAAGCAAGACGTAATGGTCAATAGTATCAAATAGAATGAGGATGGAGGCACAACCCCGGTCAACAGCTCTACGGAAGAAATCAGTAACATTGAGTAGAACGGTTTCGGTAGAGTGCCCAGCTTTAAAACCTGATTGGTAAGTCTCATCAATATTACAGGCACGATGTGGGAATTAATGCGCGAAACAACTACTCTCTCAAGGACCTTAGAGAGGAAGGGAAGTTGCAGATCGAGCGATAGCTAGCTGGGTCAAGAGGGTTAAGCTTCGGTTTTTTAAGGATCGGACGGATTTGGGCACATTTGAAGGAAGAAGGGACAACACCAGTAGTAAGGGAGGTATTGAACAGGTGGAGGAGCATTGGGAGTATGACAGGCAATATTTTAATTAATAGCTTAGGGGGGAACGAGTCACGAGGGGAGCCAGATTTTTTAGAGTGCGAGAGTAAGGCAGACAGCTCAAAAGCGGTCACGGGGGGAAATACGCTGAGCGGGCGGGGGGAAGGGGGGTCAGGGAGAATGTGAAAGGCCTGATCAGGCAGTCGCAGGAGGGAAGCACGAAGGTTGATGACCTTGTCAGCGAAGAATTTCGAGAGGATGGTTGTGCTGATGGGGGTGGGGACTTGGTATGAGGAGGTAAGAGAAGAGAGCAGACGGAAAATGGCACGGGGGTCATTCTTATTGTTGGTTAGCAATTTACGCGAATGGGCTTCACGAGTAGATTTCAGTTTAGCCAAGTAGAGAGATGTCGCAAGACGGTAAGTGAGCGAAAAAGCAATAGTATCTAGCCCCCGGGAGCGAGCTTTACGAAGAGCTCTTTCATGGGCACGTAAAGACTGTTTCGAGCGAAGGAGTTCCAGCGAGTACCATGGGGCACGGTGACGGCGAGAGGAGGAAGGAGTAATAATTGGGGAGTGGGCATTAAGGCAAGTTAGGAGGGATTGCTCCAATGATGAAAGGATTTGGTCAGGGGGGGCGAGAGCGTCGGGAGGGGGTAAATTAAATGCAACATCATTAAGGAGGGATGGGATGTCAATGGAGGCTAGCCGTCGATATGGTTTTGGAATAAGAGGAGGCCGAGAGGGTAAAGAAGTGGGGGTTTAGACGTTGAAGTTAATAAGGTAATGGTCAGAAATAGCATTAGACAGGATAGTAGGTGTCAAGTTGGAAATTTGACAGTTGGAAATAACAAGGTCTAAAATGTCCTTACGGCAGTGTGTTGGGGAAGAAACGTGTTGAGTAAGGGAGAAGAGGTCAAAGATCTCAAAGAAGGCAGATATATTAGGGTTAGTGACTGGGAGGTTGAAGTCCCCCATGATGAGAAGATGACCCGATGGGGAGAGACTAGCGAGAAGGTTACTAAATTCGTCAAGAAAAAGATCAAGGGAGGAGCTAGGGAGAGGGGGGGGTAGAGCACAATGGTTGTTAGAGAGGAAACAGAATTAGAGACAGAGATAAGGGCCTCAAAAGAAAGAAGAGGTGGGGGTGGAAGGATATTCAGAGAGAGAGAGAGAGAGAGAGAGAGAGAGAGAGCCACTATGAATGAGAGCACCCCCTCCGCCACGTTTGTTCTGGGGGTCATGGGAGTAGACGTAGCCATCAGGGGTGGCTAGCGAAAAGCAGCTATCACTCTGATTAAGCCATGTTTCGCTGAGACCAAGGAGGGAGATACGCGAATTAGTCAGGAGGTCGTGAATGAACTCCACTTTATTAGCGACACTTCTTACATTTAGTAGAGACGCATTATAAACTGAGAGTGGGGAGGTTGAAGGGGAAGTGAGGGAGACGGGGGGAGGGGTAGTTCGGGGTAGGTGGTTCAATGAAAAATAACTTTTTTAAGACCGAAGATAACGAAATTCCCTTTTTATGCGACGAGATTGATTTTGAGCGATTCCTAGAACTTTATTTTTAGAGCCAACTGAGGGAGATACCTTAAACTCTCTATTAAGGGAAAAAAGTGTGGCTTTGTCCATCACTGATGGAGGAGAAATATAGTAGGATAAAATGGATAAAAATTTGATGTGGAGACAATAACAAAATAAAATTAGGGAAACAACAGCGAAAATGAAAATGAGCAGGGAAGAATATGATGTGAAGAAAAAAAAAGGGTCACAGAAAAGCAATAAATTCAATAAACACATCTACTACAAAGCATGTGTCAAGGCAACTATAAAACAGCGCAAAAAATCAGGTGAGGGGAGGAGAAAAAAAGTAACCGCGTGGGTCAGCAGCAGAATAATACACAAGAATTTAAGGCTGAGGAAAACAGCGCGAAAAGTTAGGGGATGGGGGAATGATACAAGTGACCGCGTGGCTCACAAAGCAGAATAATCCAAAAAGAATTTAGGCTGAGGTAGCAAGAGCGAGGAAAGAAAAGGTAGATAAGAACGGAGAAGAGTAAATAATAGGGATAAAGAAGTAAAAAGAGCACGGAAGAAAATAATGCGAAGAAAAACACGGGGCAAAATAAAAATACAAAGAAAAAAAAACACTAGATTACTCGCATAGCAGAATAATCCAAAAGAATTTAGGCTGAGGTAGGAAGAGCGAGGGAAAGAAAAGGTAGATAAGAACTGAGAGGAGTCAATAATAGGGATAAAGAAGTAAAAAGAGCACGTAAGAAAATAATATGGAGAAGAGTCAATCATAGAGATAAAGAAGTAAAAAGAGCACGGAATAAAATAATACGAAGCAAAACACGAGGCAAAAGAGAAATACAAAGTAATAAAAAAACTAGATTACTCACAAACGCGTAGATAGCAGCAAACCATAAGACAGGCACTAATAATTCAAGAACTACTAAAACAATAACACATAACAAGGCTATGCAGCACCAAAAACGGTTAACAAACTGAACAGCGAGAGAAGCAACAAACAAACACCGAAGCGAAGTGTAAAGTCGATTAAACAACTGAAAGCAGAAAGGGCAAACAATACACGCATCGATCCGCTTTCCATGAGAGTTGAATCACTGGGACATAGAGACAGAGAAGATCGCAAGATTAGTGCCTCTGCTTAGTACCCGGCTTCGGGACGTATTCATCTCATTACCTTCCGAGGCTTCCGTGGACTACACCACGTGCAAACACGAGCTACTTGCCCCAGTCAACCTAAACCCCAAAGAGTATTGGATCAAGTTTAGGCAGGCCAGAATTCAGCCAGACCAAACATACAGGCAAATGGTATTTATCCTCAAAAGGCATCTCCAATTCTGGCTGGAATCAGCCCAAGTTGAGAATGAGTTTGCCCCTCTCGTCGACTTCATTCTGAAAAACCAATTGTTGTGTACCCTACCCCCAGAGATACGAGCGTTCGTCAAGGACAGGCGATCTGCTACATTCAATGACTGCGTGGAGGAAGCGGACCTGCATGCTGCCAACCATAGACTGTATCCGCGAGGATTTAAAAGGACTCAGCCCTTTTCTCCAAAGAAAGGGGGTTATCCTCAGAAACCTCAGCAAAAAAACTCCCCAAAGTTGCCCAGACCTCTGGAAACCCTAAACCCAAATTCTTTTCATCCAAGGATCCGAGGGAAATTAATCCCCTAATGCATCAAAACCCCTCATTCTTGTCATTCTCCAGGAATTCCGTTACTTGCTTTAGTTGTGGCACCCCAAGTCACATTAAGTATAATTGCCCCAAAAATTCGAGGCTTAAGTCATCCTCGAGCCAACAGGTGCACAACCTCACGGCAACTCTCCCTCAAGAACAACTTCCCACTTGAACGGCCTCTACGTCCTCCCCCCCATCCCAATTCCACTGACCAACAGGTGAATTTTTTATCTAATAAGAGTTCCCCCGGAGGATTAAAATTCGAGACGGGATCGGTAAATGAATGCCGAGTCTCAACACTAGTACGCGATACGGGGTGCACCTGTATCGTCGTATCTGATAAATTGCTTCCCCCAGTCAGCCCCCAGCACCAGAGGTTTGCAGTCGTCCAGGATTTACTGGGCCGAGCCAACAAGTTCTTCGTCGTCAGATGCCACATACAGGGCTAATATTTCAATGGCTGGGCTGAGGTAGTGGCCACGCCTATTAAATTTTGTTCCGTATTAATAGGCCAGAGCACACAGCTCTCCCCAAATCCGGTGGCTCAGCCGGTTGTCACTCGGATTCAATCTACTATGAGGACCATCCTCCCGACCCCTTTATCTCCTTTTGAGAACCCTGAATACGAAGGGTTGAATTCCCAAGCCTTCGCGACTGCCCAGAAGGACTGCCCACTCTTCAGCCCCGGTGGAAGAAGGCCGCTAAGAATGAAGTAGAATCGGTTTGGGGAAACAAACGAATAAGGTGCGTGGTGAAGTCGCTACTCTACCGAACGACGGCTGAAGTACTTCCCCTAAAGTCTTATGCATTCCCCAGGGGTACACCCAACGAGTATTAAAAATCGCCCCTGACGGATTATTGGCTGGACATTTCAGTTACAATAAAACATCATTACGTATTTTTGAATACTTCTTTTGGCCCGGCGCCGCTAAGGAGATCGCTATATACTACCAGTCATGCGAACGGTGCCAGAAGGCCTCCTCTAAAGGCCAGGTACCGCTGGCTCCATTACAGAAAATTCCCGTCATTTCCGAACCCTTCTTCCGAGTGGCTATAGACTTGGTGGGGCCGCTCCATCCCCCGTCTAGTGAAGAGCACTCGTTTTCCCGACGCCGTTCCCTTCAGAAAAATAGACAGTTGCTCCTGTGCGGAAGCCCTTAAATCCATTTATTCCCGAGTAGGGATCCCGAAGGAAATTCTCTCCGACCGAGGCTGTCAGTTCACGTCAGAACTGATGGAATATGTGGGCAAGTTACTCCTTGTAAAACCCCTATTCACGACCCCCTTTCATCCCTCAGACAACGGAATGTGCGAGAAATTAAACGGTACCCTAAAGACAGTGTTGAGAAAGCTCTGTCAGGCTCAGCCCCGAGAGTGGCACCGGTTAATTCCGGTTGCTCTCTTCGCTTGCCGAGGAATTCCCCACCGCACGCTGGGATTTGCCCCCTTTGAATTGTTGTAGGGACGTAACGTCCGAGGTCCTATGAGTATCCTTAAAGAACTCTTCACCAATCCCTAATTAGATGAAGAAGATAAATCATCCTACGCCTACGTGATCGAGTTACGGGAGCGCTTGGAGAAATAAGCAGAGTTGGCCCGCTCTAACGCGGAGTGCAACCTCGAAAAGTACCGAAATTATTTCGACTTAAAATCTAAATCTCGAAAGTTAATTCCGGGGGATGAAGTATTATTACTGCTGCCGATTGAGACGAATAAATTACTCGCCCAATGGAAGGGGCTCTTCACCTTCATAGAAGCTCGTGGCTCCGTTGACTACGTGGTAGAAACCCCCTCGGGCCATAAACTGTACCACATCAACATGCTTAAGAAATATCACCGCCATGCGTGTATTAATAATATTGTGACACTGGACTAAGAATGCACTATGGATGCCGTATACCCATGTGAACCTCTTCAGGTGGTTAACATCGTGTGTGTAGAAGCCTACCACAAATATCCTCTCCCCCTCTTAGTCTCACCCCAGGATGAAACATCCACTGGGTTAGATTTGAGCCCCCACCTTGGTCCACTCAGAAACTCCTAATTGTCCGCCCTATTGAAGGAATTCCCAGATGTAATCTCTGAGAAACCCGGGTGCTCCAAACAGTTCTTTCATGAGATCAAGTTGAAGACTCAAGAAACTATTAGGTCCAAACCTTATCCCCTCCCCATCCATCTTCGCTCCGTTTTTAACGAAGAAGTAAAGAATTTGCTACGGCTGTGTATCATCGAGCCGTCGTCCTCCGATTATTGCTCGCCGATAGTGATGGTCCGAAAATCCGACCATACTTTCCGTATGTGTGTGGATTTCAGAAAGCTTAACTCGGTTACCGATTTTGACGCCGAGCCTATTCCCCTGATCGATCAAAGTTTACACCTGTTCGAAGACGCCAAATACATATCCGAGATGGATTTGTGCAAGGCCTACCACCAAATCCCCTTGGATGATGCGTCTAAGAAGCTAACAGCGTTTGCAACGGACAAAGACTTAATGAGGTTCACTCGATTGCCATTCGGTTTGATCACGGCTGACAGCAACTATAATCAGATGATGCGTCGGATTGTGGATGGGTTGAGCGACGAGTCGTTCTATTTTGAAAATGTGTACGTGGTTACACGTACATGGGAGCAAACATGTACATTCACTCCGAGCTTTGTTGAAGCGTCTCCGCGAGCACGGACAAACTGTCGGATTCTCTAAGTGCCACTTTGCCTATGAGCCGTTCTCGTACCTGGGATTCGAAATAGGGAGAAATCGACTAACCACTCAGCAGGAGAAGGTCGAGACCATAGCGAAGATGCCCCTACCTCGCACCCAGAAGCAGTTGCAATCTTTCTTGGGGGCTGCGTCCTTTTACAGAAGATTTGTTCCCCAATTCGCCGTGATAGCCGCGCCCATTAACGACCTCTTAAAAAAACTTTCCCCCTACCCCGTTAGATGGAATCCAAACACGATCTCCCAGTTTAACTTGCTAAAAGAAAAAAATAATTTCGGCTCCCATCCTTCGACTACCCAATCCACAAAAGAAGTTTGGGATCCGCACTGACGCATGCGGTGAAGGTATCGGGTGTGTATTGGTGCAATACGATGACGATGGGACACCTCTCCCCATAGCGTACGCAAGTCGAAAACTGTCGATGCGAGAAAGGGCATATGCAATGATAGAACAGGAAGCACTAGCCATAATTTGGAGAATAACCAAATTGAAATGTTATTTAATAGGGCGGGAGTTCATCGTGGAATCCGATCATGCGATGGAGCCTATTGTTAATGGAATACCAGTTCACCATAAGTTATATAAAAGGCTCCGAGAATTGTATAGCTGACAACTTGAGCCGAAACCCCATCGAGGGTTATTTCAGCGCCAGTTAATCGTAAAACCCTGTTTAACAATTTTTTTTTGGTGTTCGTAGTTAGTGTTTGGATTTAGGTTCTTAAAAGTTTGGAAATGTAAGAAAGTAGCTGGTTAGATACCACTTTCGAGCCAGGCTCCTTTTTTTTTGTTGGTGTAATCGATTAATTATTTTTATATGTTAAATTGTGTTGTGAAACATACCCCCAGTAGGCTCGCGAGGCCTATTTCTATCCCCTGCCCTTGTACGCGCGTGCGTGTGTGCCCAAGTTCAAAGAAACTTAAAGTAAGAGTATGGTTGACCCCAGTTAGCCGTGATAAGCAGTAGTAGGTTCAAAGACATGCAACTTTGCTTTTGTCGACTAGGTTTAGTTATTTATTGTTGTCGTTCACTGGAGCCATCCTCCCCCCCCATTAAGTTCTTCGAAGGGAGGTATGTGAGGGAATAGATGCTACCCCTTCCCCTTCACAAGTGAGCCTCTGGTCTTTTACCACAACGTCCTGTCAGTGGAGGCAGCCTAGCTCGACCACTTAACTTCCTCCATTCTCGCCCCTCGTTCCGGTGAAAAGCTGAATGGCCGGCCCAGACCATATAATGTGCTAATCAGCTTAGGTCGGCTCCGAGACCCTAACATCGATTAAAACAGCAGGATTTCCCCTAAGAGCTGATATTCAATTTAACCGCCTATGCGAAATTAGAGGAGCGTCGCCCTAAAGCCAGAAGGTCCCTCAGGGCCAGCTGTATGACTTAAGAGAACCGTTGGAGGAGGAGACTTCATGCGTCTTGGCCGCGCATCCCCCCCTCCCCCTTCATGCCCCTACCCAAGTGGGATGGCGACGTATAAAAGCAAATATCTTTGGAAAAACGGGATAGATTACGTTAGTCAGCAAGGTGACGAAGTCCCCGGCAAGAGGCCCGGGCTACCAACAGAAGGGACTAAGAAGAAGTTCATCCGGAGCTAGTTCCTGGTTGTCACACCAAACTTTAAGCTAACTAGATTTAAGAAACAAGTTTAACTAACTCTCGTCAGAGAAACCCCCCTATCCTGGTTAATCCCAATGCACCGATATAGTCCCCGCCCTTGAGGAATATCGGAACTAAGAAGAAGCTTATCCTCGAGCCCGTTCCTGGTGGTCACACCGAACTTTAAGTTAACTTGATTTAAGAAGTAAGTTAGCTTACTCTCGTCAGAGAAACCCCTATCCTGTGTATCTCAAAGCACCGAGATAGTCCTCGCCCTTGGGGAATGCCCCGAGTGAACTCCCTCCAGCACTCCCCTGAGTCAAAGGATTCAAACATTGACTCATAGCTCGCCAGTGCCAATTATTCCCCGAGTATCCTTAAGAGAAAAATAAATATTCTTTCCCTGTCCCGTGGCCAGATCATTTCCTCCAGAAGGAGTGTGTCTCTCCATCTGCCACACGCGCCGAAGGCCTCTGTGGCTTTATAGAATTTCCCCCTTGAGAACATAGCTGTAAGCGCGGATCCACGCGTCATCCTGGCAACAAAATTCTTGAGGTGACGTAACAATTGAGTTCAAGGCCAGACTCAAACCCGATTCTAGTATGAATCTATAAAGGTATTTAAATCCCAGTATCCGTTTCAGTGTAGGTCAATTTTCATTTTTATATTAAAATGAGCTGTGAGTCAACCATAACTATAAATTCAAGTATGTTAGTTATAAACCCTCACTTAAATTTGTGAGTTCATTTCTGTATATGTAGTGTGTTAAATTTTTTGGGGTCATTTTTTTAAATTAAAGTTTTAGTTTTTTAGAAACAAATTTTTATTCAATCCTCGAAGCGATAAGCAAGGCATTAGGAACCCTCAAAAATTAACAAGTAATAATCAAATAATAATAATTAATCATAATTAAAAATATAGCATTTTTAGAGATAAAACGTAATCGCGGAGTTTTGAAGTACGTAAACAACCCATACGTACGAACTCCAGCCATCACTCTGTCCTTCCTATACTACGACACACACCATGCTCGCTCTAGACCCACCCTGTTTTTTTTTTGTGTTGTCCTCTTCACGCAATTAATTATGATCTTTGAAATACCTTGATAACAACAAACACACGACTCATTATCCTGTAATTTTTCATGTAATGGTCTACGGCACACCTATCGTATCTATTCCGTGACACCATCACCGTTATTTTATATTGGTTACTATATCATCCACTCCACGGCCTTTACACTTTTTCAAACTTTTCACACTACTTACGACCTCTTGAATACTATTCGATTTCATGATACACCACCTGGTTTACATCCTCAAAGACAGTTATCTTCACATTCGCTACCTCTTGAATATTCACATTACACAACTCATCAAAGTACGCCCGTTTTGTGCTTTTAGCTTTTTCTCTTCCACACGTATCTGACTAAACCTTTGTTTAATATTCCCAAAGCGATCCTTCATTTGTTCCTGCATCTTTCTCATCTCCCATCCCTGATCCCATCCATATCATAATTCTTCATCCTTCTGATGATCTACTCTTTTACTCTAATTAAGTAATCGCTTCAATGCTTTTTTGCCGTCTTTTTTTAAAGCTAAAACCGACATTAGAGTTCGAAATGACCACATATATTTAATGGAAGAGCGAATATTATTTTAATGAATCTCTCTGAGTGTGGTATTAGATTTTATTTAACATGTTTAAAAAGGCAACAGAACTTCAAAAATCAATGTGCCACTTTACATTATATAAATACTATCTACAGCTTTTTAAAACTCCGCAAATAGAATGATATAAAAGTGATACATATATTACATCTTTAATTCCAGACCATGTTTGCGGCGTTCCAAGTAGAATTCCTACGTGGCTTGAACTCTTTTCACGTTTTTTCCAGCTAATTTTAGCACTCTTATTACAAACCTCTATATTCTGAAGAATGATTTCAGTAATATTTTTTGGGTGATGGAATGACATGTTTAGAAGATTTTCCTAACTTCCTGGCATAGGCTTTTTTCAATTTTAATTTAGATCAAATTGACCAAACATTGGAATGGACTATAAAAACGCCCATGGTTAATATCTATTGCAAGATATCAGTTCACCAAAATTAATCATTTAAAAAGACAAAAAACAGATAAGCTTCCTTTAATTACGACAGGGTGCATGAAACCAGTATTACGTTATAATCTGACAGAAAATCTTTAGTTCCATCTCACCTCTTGAGTTTATAAAAGCCCTGCAATTGGATGTCCTTCGTCAGCAGAAGACAACGTAAGATCGAATAATATATCTAAAAACAATGAGTCCTAACCATAGCGAGTGTCATGTCTCTTGGTCAAGGTTTGTTTATAAGTAAAAATAACAATTTGTACTTATATTTGATGCCTGTCTGGAGTAATTATAATTAATATCGTATGCTTTACGTTCATGTAAGGACCCAACAGAGCATCATACTATCATTACTCCATCTTTAGTTAATGACCAGCTGGATTTAGCCGTGTTAACAAAGGCTGATCTACTTCTTCGCCCTTAGATATTTGATGGAGGCAATGGACTATGACACGAAGGAAGCGTAAAGAAGAACACTTACCGATCTGCTTATTGACGGTGATGGCGGGGCCAAGTTGCGAATTGCCAAGGACGGGGGCGATACTGAAGGTGTAGTCCGTGTTGGGGTGGATGCAGTAGTTGCAAGCTTCGTTGTTCAACTCGTAGGAGCAGGAATCCTCAGCACACTGATAGAGATAGGAGGGTGGTATGAGGTTATGCTTAAGAACATCATCATTATTATTATTATTATTATTATCATTATCGTATTCGTGTCTTATTATATTCTGAAATGTAAATTATTGTATTTTATTAAACAATTAAAAATCCTCGAATTGAAAAGAAGAAAAGGCTTAAACAACGAAACCATTGTGACTTAATGAAGAAGAGGGGAAGTGGAGAGGGATGGTGAAAATAAGGATAAATAGAATGAACAGGAATGATGAAAAGTGTCAAGATGAACATATGCGATTACGAGGAACAATCAGTAGGGGAGCAGAGCCCGGGTGCAGTGATCTGCGGGACTGTAATAGAGTCAGTGAGGAGGAGATGCAGGAGTAGTTGGTGGTATATAAGGAGTTATATGTGAAAAGAAGGACCTCAAAAAGGATTCTGTAGTGAATGGAGAGTCAGTGGAGGGAGGAGAGTTGCATGAGAGAAACATCTCCGCAGAGAAGAGCTGCAGTAGTCGAGGTGGGAGGTGGCGAAGATGTGAATGGCAATCTCAAAACTTTTGTGCTCAAAATGAGAGTAGATGCGGCTGAGATTGCGGAGAAACCAGAACGAGGATTTACAGACGTTTGTAACAAGAGTTTTGAGAGATAATTTCAGAGTTGGCGCTTAGAATTTTTTCTGCATCGGAAAAAAGGGGGCGTGGGAGGTGCCAAGATTAAAATAGGAAACAATAGTTTTGCCCCAAACCATATCCGAAGGAGTACCAGTAATACTTTTGTTTTCTCATACGAGTAGTTAAGTCTCATAAATTTGTCCGAGACTGGGGAAAACGAATAGACAGATTTGCGCGTCATCTGTATAGAAATAGAATGATTGACCAAGACAACTCATAATAATACCAAAAGAAATAAAATAGACACCACAAGATGCAGACCAAGAATCGTCCCTTGCGTAACACTAAAACACAGCTCAGCCGTCCGAAATATATATATTTCTATATAAAAACAAAAAATAAAAGAGAAAAGATATATGTGAAACAGGTTAAGGGCAGGTACAGAGAAGCCCGACTTCAGGGGATGGTAAAGAATAACAGTAGTCAACAGTACTACATGCTGCCTAGAGGTCCAGAAAAGTGAGAATGGAATGCTGACCAGCGTCGCCCGAACGACTATGGCGATCTATTAGATGTCGGAGGGCTGATTCAGTGCTGTGTCCCGCCTTAAACCGAGACTCAAAAATCTCATTATCATCTGAGGATGAGAGAGGATATAGAATCCTCTATGACCCCCAATCTTTGAAGGAATTTCTAAAGGAATGGGAGTGTTTAAAGTCATTTGGTATTATTCTAAACGAGGGGAGAGATTAAGAATATCAGTGAAGTAAGAGGAAAGAACAGAAGAACTACTGGCAGACTTGCAGGAAGTGAGTCTAGGTGAGAACAGGTCTTATAGGAATGGATGAGTGAAGTCAATTCCTTAAGCGACACTAGAGCGATAGAAAGAAGATTGGATGGGGAGGAATAGTAGGGGGTATCTGTTGGTAGAAGATATGCCAGACCAGATATGATGGGAATTCTTATCAGATAAAAAGGCAGAAAAATCAGCATGGAAGAGAGGAGAAAAATGCAGATGTTTCAGAGGAGCAGAGAGATTAGCAAGAAATATGAACAAAATATGTGGCTTGATATTGATGTCGGTGTGAATATGGCGGATGTGAGCCTCACGCACGAACTTTAGAATAGTAGTGTTGTAGAAGAGAGTAGTAGGATAAACAGAGAATTCAGCAAGGAAGATCGAAATTTAGAGAGTTTGCTATCATGATTTACGCGTACACAAGACAACGGTTGCTATGTGACGATCCGATATAGTTTTAAACCTTTAGTTTCCCCTTCGTTATTTAGCGGACTTACTCAACTTGTAGTGAACTTCAGTATTGCTATAGACTGGAAACGCAAAACTCAACGGAGATGAATTTCGAGCCCTATTTATAAATATATCCTCCACCTTCCCGATTCGATTCGAAGCTTACAGGGTCCGTATAAGTTCTAGACAAAATGTGGTCATTTAAAAAAGAACAATTGTAAAATATGTAAAATATTTAATATAAATTTCCATATTTTCAACGCTATGTGACTTTTTTCGGACGAAATAAATCTATACAGGATCATGTTTTTCTTTATGATTACTTACTTAATGGATACTCTAGGTATATGATGAATATGGGTCGACGTCCTCAAAGAAATATAGCTTAACTGACTTATCGTCTTTATTTATTTAAATAGAGGGTGACGAGGAAAGCTAACTGGCCTCGATGGTCGATATTTCTATTGACAGATTATTCGTGAGAATAGGGCGGACAGGAGAAGGGAAAAATGAACTCATACACTCTAATTAAGCGAAAGAGGAAACATTCTTGGGTGCTGATGTGGGCACGTAACTCTCCTAACGAAATGGCCATCACTTTCTGTGACGAGATAGCCAAAAAACATTAAAAACTTGTCAATAAATTCAAGATTATGGGATCACTCATTAACCACCTAATTTTATTAATATTTTGTTTAGAAATTATGAAACATTTAATAGTTTAACGAGAATTAAAATTAATAAGAAAACAAAAAAATAATTATAGGAAAACTTTAATGCTCTAGAAATAGGAAAAGAGTTAAATGTGGATAAAATTACGTGGATTTATTTTTTTTATCTTATTAATCGGACGTGGGGAAGCGTTAATGGGCAACTCGGCCATGTGGGAGGGGGGGGGGCGTTAATGGCCAACTCGGCCGTGGGTGAGCGTTAATGGGCAACTCGGCCATGTGGGAGGAGGGGGCTTTAATGGCCAACTCGGCCGTGGGTGAGCGTTGATGGGCAACTCGGACGTGGAAGGGGGCGTTAATAGGCAACTCGGCCGTGGGTGAGCGTTGATGGGCAACTCGGACGTGGGTGAGCGTTGATGGGCAACTCAGACGGGGGGGGGGGGCATTAATGTCCAACTCGGCCGTGGGTGAGCGTTGATGGGCAACTCGGACGTGGAAGGGGGCGTTAATGTCCAACTCGGCCGTGGGTGAGCGTTGATTGGCAACTCGGACGTGGAGGAGCGTTAATAGGCAACTCGGCCGTGAAGGGGGGGGGGGCGTTAATGGCCCACTCGGCCGTGGGTGAGCGTTGATGGGCAACTCGGACGTGGGGGGGGCGTTAATGGCCAACTCGGCCGTGGGTGAGCGTTGATGGGCAACTCAGGCGTGGGGGGGGCGTTAATGGGAAACTTAGCCGTGGGTGAGCGTTGATTGGCAACTCGGACGTGGCGGAGCGTTAATAGGCAACTCGGCAGTGAGGGGGGGGGCGTTAATGGCCAACTCGGCCAAGGGTGAGCGTTGATGGGCAACTCGGACGTGAGTGAGCGTTGATGGGCAACTCGGACGTGGGGGAGCGTTAATAGGCAACTCGGCCGTGTGTGGGGGGGGGGGCGTTAATGGCCAACTCGGCCGTGGGTGAGCGTTGATGGGCAACTCGGACGTGGGGATAGCGTTAATGGGCAACTCAACGGTGGGGGGCATTAATGGGCAACTCGGTCGTGAGGGAGCGTTAATGGGCAACTCGGACGTAGGGAAGCGTTAATGGATAACTCTGATGGGGAGAGCGTTAATGGGGAACTCGAGTAAGTGTCCGATAAAGTGTGGACTTGAGTTGCAGGAAGCTACTGGCATTTAAGGGTCATGCAACGCCCATTAATCTACTGTGGATTGATTTGAGTTTTCGAAGTCGATCTCGAGTCGGGATTCCAAGAAAGCTCGTATTTAGACAGACCTTAAGTGGGTTAATTCTAAAAGATCGACTGGATAAAAATTGAGGATTTAGCTTTTCTACAATGGTAGAAATTTAGCAACGGATCTCTGGTTGCTGTAAACAGAGTAGAGTTCTTTAACCAGCCCTGTCCAGCTACAAAAACAGGCCTTTCAGGGAGATAGGAAACATCCAACACCCCTTGGGAGATTACAATTAAACCCGGAACTTGTTCAGACTAAAACTGTGTCTGGAAAGGACTTTGGTGAACCTTTACAAGGTCAACGAGCAAGAAAACGAGTTTAGATAAAAGACGACGCCATAAATGCTTTAAAATGTTGCTCTCCCACGTGGGATCAAAAACTGCTTACCCTCTTTCCTCTTCAAGGACTACTTGACCAAGATTTAGATTGTTCATTCCTACAAGTTGGGGGCAAAGGAAATATTTATTTACCACATGATTCACTATTTCGGTATTTAAAGAAAATGGGATATATTTATTGAATTACATACATAAACATATATGTAAATTTTCAACCGAGGTCGACTAATGAAATTTTGAGACATAATTTGAACGAGCTAAATATAAGGCGTAATTTTAAGTTTATCTTCAGTTTTTGTGAGGGTAGAAATGCAGTCAAACTTGACGATACTCTAACGAACTGAAGATAATTATCAATGCAATCTAGCAACTGCGTTATTCTTTGTTCTGTCTACACAAACAGGAATTTTAACGTAGGAATAGCGTTTTTGCTGACTGTTTGTAAGTCCCTATACTTTATATTTTTATCCTTTTAATGGATTCAGGATTAATCCTACAAGACAATGCAATTACCTTTCGTGATTACATTGCATTCCACATTTACTTTTTCTGTTAAGGGTGTTGCAGTGCAAGGAGTTTGCTGGAAGTCTACATTTGGTTAAAGATACTGACATTGTTAAGTGTAATGGGTTAAAGTGTGTTTGTGGGCTTCTTAATATCACTGCAAAATTTAAAATTATGACTTGACTGGGCTATATCTATCTAACTATCTATCCATCTATTTATCCATCCACTAACTTATCTTTTCATTGGGGATAGTACCGCCTTCAAAATGTTCCGATCAATTTCTAATCCCAATTTTGCTGTCCTCCCTCCCTCAAACTTGAGGACACTGGGAAGCTAGCCCAGACTTGCCGAAATTTGGGACTCTACGACTCGAGGCTGACATACCTTAACTTCGGCGTCGAAGGATTGGGCGCTGCCGAGGAGGACGAAGATATAGTTGGAGACGAGTCCTTGGCAGTCGGGTCGGTTCCAGGTGAGGAGGACGTTGGACAATCGCTCGGCCACGACCAGATTGTGGGGTTTCAGGTGGTCGGAGCTGTCCGCTGGGGGAAAGAAAGGGCCGATTTCAGGAGCGAAATTGGACAGAGGAGAGTCACGTTCTGTCCCCGAGAGCAAGAGACGCTTGAGTGCAGAGATGGCCATTAAATATAAGCAGCAGGCCGCACTTAAACAGTTCAATGTAAATTTCGAATACATACAAGTTAATTGCAATTACCCTTATGCATTTGCTTCTATATACTAAATAGTCACAGATATAGCTAAACATTAATAATTAAGGGTACTTTTTTGCATAGTTTTGCCACCCCTTTTAAAACCATTACCAGACTTATATCAGGGTGAGGACCTACAGCTTAACGTGGAATCCAAACCACGACTTAGAATTCTACATCATGTGATCATCTATCAGGGTCCAGGAGTCACCCATCCAAGTAGTAACCACAGTCAACGTAGCTTAACTTCCGCGAGCGAAAGAGAGCGTGTAGATAAGGGTAATGGGAATAGGTATTTATACAGCATCGTATTTTTTAAATATCATTTATCTACGAATGAAATATAATTAAAAATGACTGATTTAAGAATATAAGACTTACATAAAAATAAAATGAAATGAGATTTTGGCAAAATGTCCAATCATTAATTTTCAATATTTTGTCTAATTCTGAAATGACCCGCGGGCCACATAAAAAGCCTTCAATGGCCACATAAAAAGCATTCACGGGCCACATATAAAGCATTCACGGGCCACATGAAAAGCCTTCGCGGGTCACATAAAAAACCTTCACGGGCCACAAAAAATCATTCAAGGCCACATGAAAAGCCGTTACGGTCCACATAAAAAGCCTTCACGGGCCACATGAAAAGCCTTCGCATGCTACATAAAAAGCCTTCACGGGCCAAATGAAAAGCCTTCACGGGCCACATAAAAGCCTTCACGGGCCACATGAAAAGCCTTCATAGGTCACATGAAAAGCCTTCACGGGCCACATAAAAAGCCTTCATGGGCCACATAAGATGCATTCGCAGGTCACATGAAAAGCCTTCGCGGGCCACATGAAAAGCCTTCACGGACCACATGAAAAGCCTTTAAGGGCCACATAAAAAGCATTCACGGGTCACATAAAAAGCTTTCAAGGGCAACATAAAAAGCCTTCGCGGGCCACATAAAAAGCCTTCGCGGGCTAAATGAAAAGCCTTTGCGGGACACATGAAAAGCCTTCACGGGCCACATAAAAAGCCTCCGTGGGCTACATTAAAAGCCTTCGCAGGCCTACATGAAAAGCCTTCGTGGGCCACATGAAAAGCCTTCGCGGGCTACATGAAAAGCCTTCACGGGCCACATGAAAAGCCTTCGCGGGCCACATGAAAAGCCTTCACAGGCCACATGAAAAGCCTTCGCGGGCCGCAGTTTGCCCACCTCTGTTTTCGGGGGTCCAGGTGTCAGTTATCCTTTTCTTTGGGTCTTTAGAAAGTTTTAATGGATTTTAAATGGGTGGATTGGTGGTGGGGGGGGGAAGGGGTGCTGTGGACTCTCCTAAGCAGCTGCTAAGTGAATGTCATCGCCTAACTCATGGAATAGGTGAAGCCTCACGGTAAACGAAGTTAAGCCCAATTGCCTATTGTTAGTGACTGGATGAGAATCTCTATTGGGGTTGACTATGCCGCGGGTGCCGTGTAGCCCCTCAAGGTTTGAATGATAGTTATAGACCATCCCTGTCCGACCAGAGATTGCTTTAAGGATGGGTCTTGGTCCTAGAGTCTTTGTCAGGGGAAGGGTCCTTTTCCCGTGAGTCTTTGTCATACTTCTTGCCCTCGTGGCATCGGTCTTTAAGCGCGAGTCTTTGTCATCGAATCTTTGTTTCCGGGTCTTTATCATGGGGTCGTTGTCCCCGAGGCTCTCTCAATGGGTCTTTGTACTTGAGTTTTTGTCATGGTCTCGCTTGGGTTTACGTTGATGGGTGGGATGGCTTATGGGGGTTTCCTCCCTCCATCCCTCCCTGAATGTTTTGTATGTACGCATGCGTGTATTTATGTATGTTTTGTATGTATGTCTACATGAGTATATATTTTGTATGTATGTACATATATCTACATAATCTACATATGCAGGCGTGTATTTATGTATTTTTGTATGTATGTATGTATTATGTACGCACTTACGTACTACGTACGTATATATATATGTATGTTCGTATGCATGTGTGTATTTATGTATGTTTGTATTATGTATGAATATATTGGTTTTTTAATCCTCTTCTCCCCAGAAGTGGGTGTTAAGGGTTGTGTTGGCAACCGTGCTGCAGTTGACATTTGCAGAAGTGCGGACCTTCCTGCTCCCAACGCTCACAGAAGCGTTGGTAAAGGTGCCTTTGTTGGTTTTGGCTTTTTACTTGTAACTAAATTGATTCCGCTTCTTTGCTCACTTCCCTCAATGAAATGCGACTGTGTAGTGAAACGAACTGGGTTTGAGTCACTGATCAGCAGCCGCAGCCGCAGGAGGGAGGGCTGTATCAGTGTGACGTCACGCATCGGAAACTTGGCTAAAGCCAGAGTTACCCCTCGAAAAAGTCCTTGGAGACGGGGGTTAGGGTGGGTTGGGAGGTAAGAGGGAGAGGGAAGAAAGAGATTAGTGTGGGTGAAACCTTCAAGTGAGTGTCAGATGACCAAGTTGTCTATCAGGTCAAAACTTTGAGGTTAAGTCTTGTTTAATGTTGTGGCTTCAAAATAATTTTTGAAACTTAAATTTCTTATTTTTCAAGTTTAAAAAGATCCCGGACTTTTTTCTTCCTTCTTGAAATTAAAACATCAAGTAGTTTCTTCTCATAAGTCCTCGGGCGATGTACTATCACAACAATTTAATTTTCCTAATGTCGCTATTTGATGTGACTACCGTATAGTAATTTCCAACACATCTACCCTGCTGTCATCGTTAGTTTTGACTTTATTTGAAAGATATTTACCTTCGAGTATTCATTAATGAATGTTTATGAGGCATCTCAGTTGGATCTAGAGCATAACGTGGTTTAAGACCCCGGGGACGCTCCCCGACAGTAGTGGACCTAAATTACCTTTCCATCCGAGTGATAACCATACGCGCTGCGGCTTAACTTCGTCCATTGTCCCTACACCCTAATAAAATCGACCGAAACTAGCTTTCCATCCGTAGCCTAAACATCCCCGATGTTGCTTAGCTTCACTTGTGTCGTGTGTGTGTGGGGGGAGGGGGGTGTCTCCTCAACGGGGTCTCGCCCAAATAGGAAGGCTGTTTGAATGGCGCCGGGCGAGGTAAACAGAGTCCTGCAAGCGGATTTTGCGGTCCCTCCCTGTTTTCAAGGTCATTACACTAAGCTTGCCCTACCCACAGTTTACTGGGGGCATGAGGTGGGAGGGGAGAGGGGGTGTATGTATTTAACCTTTAATTGTTTTTGCTGTTGAGCAAGTTAATCAAGGTAGCTACGACACGAAAGGCATTTTGGAATGCACAATCGCCTGTGCGCACAAGTACGAAACATGTCTACGTTACGACACATTAGGTGTTCTGAGTGCTTTTAAGGGCATGAAATTCGGTATGCAATATTGACTCTCTCTTTCCACACTGCTATACGGTAGATATAGAAGCAGAGGGGGGGGCAAGATTGCAGGGAATTAGGAAAATATTAAAGATTAAACATCTAACCTAATTTCAAGAAATTCCGTTGCTCATTTTTAAGGTGGAAATTGGGGCAATATAGCGGGAAAGAGAGAGATAGACAGATAGATAGAGAAAGAGTTTTAAGAAAGCAAGAGAGAGAGAGAGAAAGAGATAGAGAAAGAGTTTTAAGAAAGCAAGAGAGAGAGAGAGAGAGAGATAAGAGAAAGTGTTTTAAGAGAGCAAGAGAGAGAGAGAGAGAGAGAAAGAGAGAGAGAGGGAGAGAGAGATAAGAGAAATAGTTTTAAGAGAGCGAGAGATAGATAGATAGAGAAAGAGTTTTAAGAGAGAGAGAGAGAGAGGGGGGAGAGAGAGACTGAAAGAGAGGGAAAAATTAAATAGTGTGAAAAAGTATTGAGAGGAAGAGCATCGGGCATGCCAAACAGCATGTATATATGCCATGAAAAGCAGCATGATAAGTAGTATGTAGATATGTCATGGCAAACTACATGTCAATATGCCACGACGGACAGTATGTAGACATACAACCAAGGTCAGTAGGTAAGTATTCTATGACGTGTAGGTATTCTATACTATAGCAGACATCATGTGGGGATGCCATGACCGATACCATGTAAATATGCTATGAGGGCTAGTATGTAAGCATACCTCCACTAACGGTATGCCGGCCATGTTGCACATGTAGGTATACTATGTCAAAAAGCATGTTTATACACCATTAGGGCCAGTATGTAGGTACACCATAACGAAGAGCATGTAAGTATGCAATACATTCTGCTTTCGCAGGAGTGTTTTCCACGTAAGCGGGCATGTGTTCATGTGTATGTGCACATGGACGTGAACCAGAGGAGTGACAGGCGTTGGTCAATCGTTAAGCCATTTCCCACACCCGGATTGAAGGACATGGCCCTAATGGGGGTCATTCCTCCCCCTTTACTCCACAAACCCCCCTATGCTTCTTTGGCGGTCATAAAATACTGGGGAAAGGGGGTCTCTGTAAGGGGAGGGGGGGGCCCGAAGTGTTTTTGATGGCAAATTTCAAAAATGGAGAAGTTGATCGAAGTAAAAAAAACATATGTGGAGAAAAATAGAGAAAAGGCGATTATTTAAAAGGATATCTGAAGGGTGCGCAACTCTCCTCAGCCTTATATCATGATGTATCGATCTATGCATGTCTGTCTATCAGTCAATTTATCATATCAATCATGTTTTATGTAATTTCTCATCCACACCTAAGGGTGTCTTCATTATGGCAGGGGTATTGGAGAGTTGCGTGCCATCTAAGTCATTAACATCCATATGGGCTTTCATCTTCTCCAGCTATTGTTTATATTTTCACTTTTCCTAACCTCACCATTTTCTCCACCAAACTATTTTTTTAAAAGCTTTCGGGCTAAATGCCATCGTTGGTTTTCGTATTTAAAATATAACAGGCAAATCCATTGATACGCCCCTACTGATCCCACTTCCGGGTCCAGCCCCTACTTGGAAACCAGTTCTGGTGAAGAGCGAACTATCATCAGCTCCTCCACAGCTTAACGCAGAAGCCCCGGCGGCTAGAAGCCTCCCCAGCTTCGACCACCGTCCTCTACATTGAATTGAGTAATACTTTTAAGACTCCAAATTCTTGGAAAGCTGCACCCTTTCATGTGGCACCCTGGCCTTGGCACGCCATTCGACCCCTCACTTTCATCCCCCGATTCCGCTGGTTTGTGTACCCGGAGGAATTTCCACTTAACCGGTAACGGTAAAGGTTAATCAAGTCCCTCTTTTGCAACCTAGCCTCAAATAGGGGGTAGCAGGTAAATATACCGGTGCTAGAGCAAGCACTAAAACGATGGTTGTCCCCGTCCAAAGAGGTTAGGCTCCTGTTAGATTAGATGCGAGAGTCTAGGGGGCAAGGGACCCCGCCTTCCGCGACGGCTCTTACCATCTCGCTGGCAGACGGCGAACTGGAGCTGGTGGTCAGCGGGGTAGGTCTGGAGCTTGTGGTTGTACTTGGTATCCGGGGTATCGTCCAAAATAGCTGCAAGGGTGGCTCCATAGAGGGCCGTTGGCTCCGAGTTCCACTGGTTTGCTCCACCCCCCTGCAAGAAAAGGAAAAGAATTAATTTCGTCGAATCACCTGGCTTAGATGCGCCCCCTCCCCTTAGCTACGGCCCTCTACGAACTACAGAATTCATGTAGTTTTAGTTAAGATGTGCACGTGTTAGTTATGTGAATTCAGGCGGCTGCAGAATTTATTTGAACTAAGTTTGGGATGGTATCGCATCGGAGCCTTGCCTGAGCGACCCATGTACGACGTTAGCGCTACTTTATTCTAGGTCGAGATATGGTGGGATGGCGGTGAAGGGGTGGTAGGAACTCCCCCCAAACCCCAATTGGTTGTTTTATCTGTTCGTAGTATCGAGTTTGGGATCGAGTTTGGTAGCAGGATTCCTTGGACGATCTGTGTAATAGCTAATCACATCATCACTGTCTATTCCTCCCCAGTCTTCACACACACAACAAACTCACTCTTCCGTCCCTGACATGGAGCGGATACCCCCCTTCCCCGAAGTCACGTAAAGTTCTCTGCTGGTTGATTGGTATTAAAACACAGACTAATCTACTACACGTACCCCCCAACGAGGACTTTCCCCTCGAGCTTTCCATCAGTTGTCATTCTTATCTTTATGTGAATTTCATTAGCCGGTCGGGGAGTATCGCCCACGATGGTAAAAGAACGGATGGCATAACATGTGTCCTTCGTGTTTTGCGCATGCCTCAAGGCTGGTGTCATTGGGATGCATGTAGCGGCGTGGGCATTCATGCAATGGCGTAGAGCTGTATGTAATGATGTGGGGTTCCATGTAATGGTTTGGAGCTGAATATAATGCGTCTAACTGCATATAGATGACTCAAGTTTCGTGTATTGAGTAGGAATTGCGTCCATTCAAGCTTTTGGTGGTAGCAAACCAAATAGTGGTTGCTGTGAAGCCATAAATTACCTGAGTTTACACGAAATCTAACCTTTAATTAACCCTAGTCTGTAAGATATCTCTAATTGCCAGACAACCCCTCTTGTAGTCACTAAGACCTCCTAAATTATCATAGATATTATATATATATATATATATATATATATATATATATATATATATATATATATATATATATATATATATATATATATATCATTATTTGAAATTTCATAAGTTGAATGCCTATTTGGGATTTCCCCGAGTTCCTAAATTACCACAAAGTGAAATAACTTTTCCGAGCAATTACCACATATCACTTTTCCAAATGTAAATGCCCCCAATCCTTAAATTACCATAATTTAAACAATATATGTAATTACCATAAATTATCTTAAACCTCACTCGTAATTACCATAGATCCCTCTTTTACCTAAACTTAACATAAACCTGACATTAACTTAATTCACTACAATTGATAATAACCAATCGATGATTGAGGTAAATGTATGTTTTAATTAAATGTTAGTCTAGATCTCTAACACACCTAACCTAACCTGTAACCTAACCTAACCGACCTTTGCCAATATATAATACAATTATGCCTATCGAATAATTAATCTACCAGTGGAAGAATCGACAATTAGGCTGTCATTTGGGTGAATCTATGATGGACTAATATAATTATAGCAATCTTCATGAATCCTGTAATTGCAAGTATCTCTTTATTGTCATTCATTTCATTTCAACTAGTTGCATTTTATACAGATTATTTTCTTCAGCCCTTCTTTGCAAATTATTTTCCGTGGGCTTAATCCCATGACGGCTACTAGGCATGGTAGTAAGATAAGAAGGAGCTACCACAAAACAATCGCACACACAACTACAAGATGCATCCACCAGATCTCCCAAACTCGACCCATAATAAAAATAACCCTCGACCCATACATTCCACGCTCTGGCAAGGCTCCGATGCGACAACCATCCAAAACTAAGAATACAAACACCGTCTCGGGCATCAGCAAGGTAAGAAAACTAAAAAAAATCACATGCGCCAAATTCACATAACTGGGGCAGAACATAGAGAAGATACCCGATATGCCGGATTTGTCGCAGAATCCAGGTCCGTCACCGGATTTCGGGACGACGGCCAACCAGGGCCAACTTAACTGAATTATTGTCGATCGGATAACCGTGAAATCGAGACATTTTTCCACCTATGAGTTATAATTTCGAAGTAAAAAGCAGTTCATTATATTTTTATATTTCCTTAAAGGAAATTAGTTCTTATGAATGACCGGGGGTTTTTTACCACAAAATGAACTTAAAGCTATTGTTCAGAATTAGTCATCCAGGTAAACAAAAAGCGCAACTCTCCCTACACGCTTCAGTCATTCTAACTTCCATTCAAACCCTGCAAATGCATGACTGACGAAAATCAAGGTCGTCCTTGAGTCCCTTCGAGGACGAAAGTTTTGTTGTGACCTTACCCTTCCCCAGTCGCAGAAGTCATTCCCTTTGCAGACGGTGCCGTCAGCATACACCCAGTTCGCTGCAGAGTCGCAGCCATCCCTGAAAAAGGCGAAAATTGTGAGGTTTTGGGGAAAGGGGATGGAAAGATGGCGTCCTATAACAATGTTGTCGCCATTTGCCTCTATCTATCTATAAGGACGGTAGGATGCTGTTTTGTTGGACACGTGAGTGCGCTGATGAGATGATTGAAATTGAATAACTTCCTTTACAATTTGGTCCTATACCATTCAGTTCGAACATAGCAATTTTTAAGGGTTTATTATTCTAATATACAACAAATAATTCATCGTGGCTCAAATAAAGATAAGCTTACTTATGAAAATGATAAATCTTTTTTACTAGCTCAATTTAGAGATGGCTTCTCTTTACATCTCAATTTAGATATATCTTTAATATCTCATTTTAGAGATGGCTTATCTTGATCATCTCAATCTAGAGATGGTTTATCTCTACTATCTCAATCTAGAGGTGGTTATCTTTACTCTCACAATTTAGAGATGTTTCATCTTTACTACCATTCACTGCATGCTCGTTCAGCATTTTTCAGGTCGTAAGCCCAATCCATTATTTACAATACCTTTGTTTTCTTCTTCACCCTCCACAACAGCTTTCTGGGAACAAGTCGTTCTTCCCCGGCGAAGTAATGCGAGCGTCGGTCTTCATTGGACCTAACCGAGCGCCGAAGGGAGAAAGGAGGAATTCGCACAAGGAAATTCGGTCACGCGTAACTTCCTTGTTCAATGGATCCATTCAGATAGTGTGAAGGGTTTCGAGGACCTTCTCCTGTTCACAGTGGATGGAGGTCATCCTAATAGATGTCATTAGGGTATATTGCAATAAAAAATCCCTGGATCGTGGTATATGTTCTGACCATGACTTATTTCATAGTGGTTAGAATTTCAGGCAACCATTTGATCACCCTGTACAAGCACATGCCATAATTCACTCGTCAAAACGTTAGGCGAGATTATATTTCTTCTAGCTTACACTAGCTTCTTCCTAAGCTATGTTACATTGCTCTCAGATTTGCTTAAGTCTTCCTATTACTATATTTTGATATCATGGAATGAATGTTTATATTAGAGACGAGCGTCGCGTTCCTTCGAGGCCTATTTGGAGCAAAACTATATACTTTCTGCGTCCTTCCGCTTCTGTGGCGGCCTACTTGCCACATCAAATACGCTATGAAAACTTTTACAATTAACTCTACAGATAACTTTGTATTTGATACCACGAAAAGGTTTACTCATGAAAATTCACCTCAGTTCCTCTCCTAAGCAATGGTAGCAGATGGTTTTTACCAATACAAGAGATTTTTTGGTAGTCTGTCAAGGCTCTTTGTGATAACTGCCCCTACCCGTCGGTTCCTCTATTTTCTGTATAATCTATATCTTCTCCTTTTCCATAACCCTACCTTACTCACTTTCTTTACCTCACCCTCTTTCATAAACATGGCAAAGCTTCTTACGGTAATTTTAGCTTCCCCCTTCCATAGAAGTAAAGGTTTTTGTATTCAAGATTAAATCATTCGGTGATATTCATTTTCTTCCATCGCTTATTATTTTTCTCTTCCTTTTGTTTGATCGTTTCTGCTTTCTGTATGTGTACGTGTGCCCACATGTGCACCTCGTGGGAAAAACTTTCCGGGAAGTAGAGTGACCGTTATAAGAAGCCAAGTCGGTGGGAATAAAACTATCAGAACCAGAAATGAAGGGCACGGGTCAAGTCAGAAATGGCGGGTCACGCGGGGTCACGCATTGCATAACGAGATTGCCCCAGCACATAAGATCCACTGCAAAAAATACCCTAAGCTACTACTGACTTGATGGGCATGGTGTAGCGGTCTAAAATTGGGCATCTTATATATGCCACAGTGGGCACAAGAGCAGGCGACTTGGGCACATTTTGGGTTCAAGATTCGAAAGGAATAAGGGCAAAAGGCATGGGCGTTATGGGTAAAGTTTAAACCCAAATACTTCTGACCTCCTGATGATTCCTACGAGGTCTTGCAGACGGGTATCTTGTCGAGACAGACCTTTGCCCTATCCACTCGTCTAACCGTCCACCTTTCCAGGTATTTCCCCTACCTCTCAATTTCTCTCTTCTTCTCTTCAAACGGGCTATGAAGCCGCTTTACATTTCCACTCCTCTAACTTCCTCACTTTATTGACTTTTGCTCTAGTAATAAATAATAGAAGGTCTTGGAATGCGTTCATTTTGGACGTAACACCAAACTCTACCGTAAAAGGTGAGAGAAGGATAAATATCAACCTAGGCTAGAATTTTGAAACAGAACGGCTCTGATATTCACTAGTAAGCACTCCTGGGGGGGAGCTAAAAAAGGGGGTATCACCATTATACCCCGTGACCTTCAGGAGCGTGACTTTCACCTTTACTTCAGAACTTCGCGCCGATGGGCTATTATTTCTCTACAATGGCCAGACACCGCTTAGAATGGCTCTCTGTGAGAGTTTGGGGGTACAATGGCACTCATTGGACTGAAGAATAGCAATTTTTTAGGATGGCACTATGTGGCACTATTCAAAAGAGGAGCATTTCAAACTTCTGAATAGTACAGTGTGCTCTTCTTTGAAAAGGAAGAGTTTCTCTTCGGATTATAAGTATGGGGCACTCTTATAAAATAAGAGTTGCACTCCTAAAAAATATACAGTGGCACTCTTTCAAACATACAGTTACATTCACAATGACAATCTGTAGTAATTATTGAAAGGAAGAATTACACTCATCAGAGACACTCTCCTTAGTACTCTTTGAAGGTACTAATTATACTCTTCAAATGGTAATCTGTGGCAATCCTTGATAAACTGAGTTTCTGACTTGTAATGGCAATCTGTTGAACTCTTTGAAAGGGCGAGTTTCGTACTTCAGATGACAATCTGCAGTACTCATTGTAAGAAAGAGTTTCTTACTTGAGAATCGAACTCACTACTACTCTTTGAAGTTAAAAATTTCTCTTCGGAATGGCATTTTATGGCAGTTTTCTCAAGTTTGTGTCACACTTCTCAAAATAGCATCCTGTGGGGGTCATTGGGATGGAAAATTACACTTCTCAGAATAGAAAATACATGGCACTCTCCGAAAGAGAGAGCTTCAAAATGGCACTCGTTCAAAGGGAGATATAAATCTTCATAAAGGCACTCTGCGAAAATCTTTGAAAATGAGTTACACATCCACAGAGTCTCAATCCGTGGCACTCTGTGCAAGGGTGAGCTACACCCTTCAAAATAACTTTTCTGACATATCTTTTGTGTCACTCTTTGAAAATGCCACTTACCTTTTATAATTAACTCTTTGGCACAGTCCAAAAGGAAGGCCACACTCTTCTAGAAATGGGAGAGTTACTCTCTTTAGAATGGCACTCTGTGATACTATCCAAAATGGGGATCCATTCTTTAAAATCTTTGTAACCATGTCACTCTTCAAAATGGCCCTATTTACCTGAGAGTTACTATCCAGAATAGCACTCTGTGTACCCTTCGAAACGGTACTACTCTCCGGTATGGCACTCTTTGGTACTCATACAATTTGGGATTTATTGTGTGAATTGGCACTTATTAGCAATCTTCTAAAGCACATTTTAAGGCACCCTACAACGCCGCCCCTTCAAAGCTCCGACATTCTCGAATCGACTCCTCCTCGACATTTGGTCACGAGAACCTTTAATATGACATCACCACTACCATATGATCTCTTTCATTTCCCTGATAAACCAATATGGTCAGGCCCCTGAAAGTGTTTAAAGTGCCTTATTATCATGCTGCTCAAGGTGCTACTTACCTGCACATGAGGCCGACGAACACTCGACGGTACTTGGAGTCGACGGTGTCCACCAGATGGGGCTTCACGAGGCTGATGATGAAGCGATGGACCGGAAGGGAGTTGTCGGAGGCCAGGGTAGACTGGTCGCCCTGGCACCTGTCCGACACAGAACCATTTAGTGGAGTGGTTAGAGGTAATAACAGGGTGCGCATTATTATTAGTATTGTTATTTAAGATCCCCAATCAAAAGAGGCTCAGGGGATCTCTGAGAGGGTAAAATGCGCGGAGAAGTTCGTAGTAAAAGTAGGGAAGTTAGTGAAAGTGAAAATGTTGAAAGATGTATAGCCCTTGGAGTGTGAAGAGGTGACTACTTAGAGTAATAGGAGGCGAGAGGGCGCGCAACTCCCCCACAATCGACTTAATTCCTATAGTGTAGATCCTTGAAAGAAACAGTGACTGAAAGAAACAGACAAACAGGTAGAAACAGACATAAGAACATATACAGACAGAGAGAGACAGACATACATAAACACAGTTGCACAAATAGACAGACAGGCAGAGACAGACGTACATAAATACAGTTGCACAGATAGACAGACAGGCAGAGACAGACATACATAAATACAGTTGCACAGATAGACAGACAGGCAGAGACAGAGCTGCATATATACTGAAAGACAGAGAAAGACCTATGTACATAAATACAGACAGGCAAAGACAGACCTACAGATATACAGATAGAGAGACAGTCAGAAACATACCTACATAAATACTCAAAGACAGAGAAAAATGTATGTACATAAATACATACAGGAAAAGAAAGACCTACAGGAAGAGAGATATACAGATAGACAGACAATCAGAGACAGAACTACAGAAAGAGAGATAGACAGACAGTCAGAGACAGACTTACTGAAAAACAGATATATCTACAGATAGACATTCAGATAGGCAAAAAGAGAAAGAGAGATATACAGACAAACTGAGACTATATATAATGCATCACTTAAATTATGCACGAAAATTCGGTTTCTGCATTAGTATGTTGTGATAGCACACATAAAACCTATCAATAACAACATAACAAACCAATATTAGAACCCACCACCGGACATCTTTAGTTTTCGCACCGTTCAAGGGCACTTTCTAAGCCCTTGACCTTTCTTATTTACAACCTCGCTTCTATTAAATATTTTTTTAAATGGTTACGGTTCCCCACTACACTCCACTCCTCAAATTTTACTTATTTACACTTGAAAAAGCATTACCAAAATATTATTATTACATCTCGCTAATTCATATTTTAATTATGGAGAGAAAAATAAGCGTGTAATCCAATGAGCTATGTTTGCTCAGTAAGGAAGCAATTGCTTCAGTGCAGAGAGAGAACTGTGGGACTGGAGTAGATTGGAGTGGAAAATAGAGGAGTGAGAGAGAAAGGGTTGGACAAGAGGGGAGTGGAAGAAGCTGTTAGAGCAAACCAAGAGGGCACATTTAAAGGTGTGGTGATAGTAGAGCGATATTACCACCAAGTTTTTCCAATATGAAATGAATGTCTATGAGTGAGAATGTACTTAAGTGGAGCGAAATGTAAGAAGAAAAGGATGAAGATATATTAGTGCATAAAAATCATATGAGAGCGAGTGTTCTGGTGTGTGATATGTTGCAAAACCGATTAAAAGCTGGGTTGATTATTTGAGTGTTTGAGAGAGAAGTGGGTGAGCGAGGGACAAGGGGAGGATGATTTGTATGATAGATAAGCTTAGACGGATTTGTGATGGTGGGTGTTTGGAGCCTTCTGTCCGGAAATGAGCCTTGAATGAAAAGAATGGGCTATAACACATCGTACCCTACTGCTATGAATGGTTAAAACAGTGGTTCCCAACCTTTATTATGTTCCACACCCCTAGAAAAGGTTCCCTTACTGTTCGCACTCCCTGCAAAAGTAATAACCATTTTGATCTATGTACTAATTGCAACATATAAAATACTGTTGGTGAAAATTTTGAGCTGAAAAAATAACTTGTTTTCAGTCGATAAAATGCAAATATAAATTGAACAACCATGCCTCCATAGGTAGTCAAAGCAGAGCGGCAGATGGCTGAGCGTTGACACACAACGACAAGTAAACAAGCCACTATTTGCCGCATGACCAGATATTTCATCCCCATGTTTGGATTCCCTGGGCTAAAAGGATGGGTTACTGTAATGTGGGCCAGTGTAGTAAGAAGGAGAGTATCTTTCGTGGCTTTGATGGGGATCGATTCCACCTTTGTGTGAAAAAGGTCGAAGTTTTGAAGATTCGAATTGTAAATTTTCATTTCAGTAAAAATAAACTTCGGTCTGATTACTCAGAAGCCCCGAAGATATTCCAAGCTCGACTAAAACGTTTGGTAAGCCACTAATGAAGTTTCCGACTTTCCCTTCACCTTGCATAATAAGCACATGAGAATATTTCCTTTTTCTAAGCCTCTTTTCTAAGCTTTTCTCCATTTATACAAACCACCTTTCTCCAAGCTTTACTCCCTCTTATTTAACCCCTTTCCTCCAAGCTTTGTTACCCCCCCCCCCTCCTCCAATATGCGTTTGAAACTGCAACTTCTTTTTATTTTCAAACTTTCAACAATTGTTGATTTCAGGGAGCGTAATTTTAGGGTGAGGTTAACTGGTTGCATTTCTACTTTAACCCAATTCATTCTTCCTAAAAGTTTATCAAAATATTGTTAATTATAACTTGCTTCCTTCCGTAGCCTTGTATTTCACAATCTACCAAGCGTACATCGGGTCGCTAAAGTCTGGAGTGAAAGTAATTTTGGTCGTTTGACAAACAAAAGGCAGAACTAGTGGGCAGGATTCCACGGCTGTGTGGTATACACTCATACATATGTACCACATGTCTATGCTCACATGGTAGGCTCAGTACCAGAAAAAAGAGAAAGATCAAGTCATCAGGTATGATTTTGATCCGAAAACTAAGAAAGGTCGTTCACTAGCCGTTAGATCAAGAGGGTATCCACTAGTTAGGGCCTACTGATAATTCCACTCAGAAGTAGGCCTATTTACTTGGAATTTAACCTTTTAAAATGATTAGAAAGCTGATGATCCCGTTTATAGAATTTCAAACAAAAAGCTATTTATGATAGGCTTTCGTGTAATGGTGGTTGATATTTGATAGAGTATTAAATTCTTTTTTACTGCTATACTTTTAATTAAATCACTAAAATTTCGAGGGCAAGCTAGGAAATACTGGATTCCGGGATTGTTTTTGCAGCTCATTTGCGACTCCGATTCTGCCCGCGAGGCGATACCCGCTGTTTGGAGGAGGCAGGAGTTTGTTCTTGCATAACGTGACGGATCGACGCATGGCGGATAGGAGCCCAAAATTGCGAGATTAATTCAGGAATTTAAATTATTTGGGTTTGACTAAGGTATAGTATGAAATACCAGTGTGATAGAGGTGAAATGGATGACGTAGTGTAGACGAATTGTGGCTCGGGTTGACTAGAGTACCACCTCTCATTTTGGTGCGACCGTTTCTGCCCAAGGTTGTGAAACGGTGTCTGGTTCTATTATCCCTATCTTTTTTCTAATACTCAGTCCTCTTTCGAAGAGCGGGTTTATGTACCTTTCACACTATCCATTCCCTTAACTCCATCACTTTCTACAGCAACCCCCTTTCTAAACTTTGCTGAAGCAGATGCCTCAATTAGTATTCACTTATTTATGAAAAAGGGCGACCTTTATGCCATTGTTTCTATAGACAGATTAATAATAATAGTATAGATTTTTTTCTGCGTGGGGTTCGTCAAGGACATTGTTCTTCACAGGGCGACTTTCTATCGACTGAAGGAAAGCTAGAGAGAAAATGTGGGTCGTCAAGACATGCTTGAAGCCACCTAGGGACAGAGGGAGGGGTGTATCGCAGCAGGCAGCTCATTCCACACCCTTAGAGCAAATAGAGATCACCCATGCAACACAAATTACGAGAAACAATTAGATGGGGAGCAAAGCTGGCGCGCAGAATTATTGGGTGATGGGGTCGAGTCAGTGACGAGAAAGGTAGAAGGAAGCAGTGGTAAATAAAGTCTTAATATGTGTTAGCAGAAGAACTTTAGAGGTGATTCTATATCGAATGTGAATCTAGTGCAGTTCATGAAGCAGGGGGTGGGCATGCACCCAGCAGTGAAGAAGCTCACAAGCTACAAGAGTGGAAGCCTGTGTGTTATCCGGCAAGAAAGGAGTGGTAGTAGTCAAGGCTGGGAGTGACTACGGCGTGAATGCCAATATCAAAGCTCTTGTGATCAGATTAGAGTAGAGCGGATGTGGCTGATATTACGGATAAAGGGCGGATGCAGTTGAGATTACGGTGAAAACAAAAGGAATATACAGACGTTGGGACGTGAGTTTTGGGAGATAAGTGATTATTAAAATCAGACTTTCTGCACCACTCAAGTTCAGAAAGTCTCCCAACTCTCCTGATCAGATCCAATTCCCGTGGTGAAGCCAAATCCTCCTGAGTAAGTGTCCATTTTTTCACTCGCTCGACACTTTGTGTTCGTTATTACCCCTTCATTTTCCTCTTCCACGAGTGAATATGGTATAGGTCATGACGCATACCCACATTATCTCTAAAATACCCATAATGCGTGTATGGCCTTCACCTACCCACTCCTATAGGCATCGAGATCGTTTTTATACCGCCTAAGCTATTTCCTGAAATTCTTCCTGCTATGCGTGTCTCTTTGCCGCCATTATCTGATCGAGGATTTCTTTGACAAATTGGAATAATTAATAAACACTTCTGAAGTTTCTCCTCACTGCACTTATTTTTAGAACATATAAGTAAATCAACCTATCTACAGTTACGCTGTATACACATGACTGTTCACATAAAAGCGTACACATGTACTATGTGACCAGAAATTGACGTAAGCGACCGATCCAGACCTAGAAGAGTAAAAAGTCGAGTTGATTTTTTGTGGTATTTGCAATCTCGCGTCACACGAGCGAACGCACGTACATACACACGCACTCACACACGCGCTTCATCTGTATGCTGAACGAAAGGGTGGTGGGCAAAAGTAAGAGTGAATTTTTCTTCCCTCTCTCCGCTGTCGTATAGAGACGACTCTAATTTATTTGACGGTAACCAACGTGGGCATTTACGTGGGAACTTTGAAAGTGTTTTGTAATCAATTTATGAAACTTGGAAAATGAAGATGTGCGGAAGATACAAAGGATGGATAGCTAAAAGAGCCCCTATTCCTTGGTGTACACAATAGTACCATAGAACCAGTCTTTGAACCAGACAGGGTGTGTGTGAGTGTGTGGGAGAAAGAAAGAGGTTTGTGCCACCTTGTTTTTTTAAAGCTTCATCACCTACTACTAACTACCTTCAACGCACCAAGCATTGCCCTCATACAATCTATCTTTCACACATTTTCACTTCACCTAATGGAAGTGAAGAATTATAATTTAGATTCCCTCGTTGGTTTCCGCTTTATTAAATAAATGAAACACCTCGGAATACTTCGAGCTTCTTCATCCCCCCCCCATCGCATCATGGTAGGAGTCCAATAAATGCATCCCTAAATCACTAAAAGAGTATTCTCAATAAAGTCAGCCAATAAGATCATCCCAATGACGTCATCAAATAAAATTACCCATTAAACTCTACCTAATAAAAGAAGAGATTAAAGTTACCAATAAAGTCATTCAATAAAGCCACCCAATAAATTCATCCCAATAACTTCATCCATTAAAGTCTCCCAATAAAAGCATCATTAAACTTAACCCTTATTAAATGTATGCGATAAACTCATATCTAAAAGCATCATTAAACTCATCCCTTATTAAATGTACGCGATAAACTCATATCTAAAAGCATCATTAAACTCATCCCTTATTAAATGTACGCGATAAACTCATATCTAAAATCATCCATTAAAGTAAACCAATAAAGCCATTGATAAAATAATCCATTGGAATCAGCGACTAAAACATCAATAAAGTCATCCCTTAAAGTCGCCCGTCACTCGTTCATTATGGTCTCTAAAAAAAAGGTCATCCGTTGTAGATATTTCCTCCCCTTAGAAACAGGAAGGCGCCATCTCGACGATTGCATTCGATCTAAAGTTCCTACTACTTTATGCCTTCTCCTATCTTGTAATTCCACCCTCTCCCTTCTGTTTCCTATTAGAATTAAAATAATCCAATTCGTTCTTCCTCGTTCGTGTACAATTTCATTTAATTGTACCCAGTTTCTTGATTTCATTTCAACATTTGTCACCTTCGAATAAAAACACAGCGCTTTATGCGTAACATAAGAAAAAGGCGATAAAAAGAAACCCAGGTCGAAATGGCTTATGAGGTTTTTCCCGCTACATATTTTCGAATATAGAATAACAGACAAAGAGAATGGAAGGGATAAAGAAAAAAAGTAAGTTAGCTACAAGTTTTACCTTCCACATTACCAAGACTCGTTTAACGGACTCGTTTAACAGCTAGTGTACCTAGTTCGTTATATGGACCTCCTCAAAAAGAGAGGAATAAAGATAGGGATTATTTTAATCAATCCTTTGTCACTATCCACAAAGGGATGAATAGAATATTCGTCCACAAAATCTTGCGGATCTCTTTCAATGTCACGTCACCCCAAAATTGGAGATTTTACAGTGTAGAATTATCAGTGTACTTTATGTGGCGGTATTTTTGCTCATTAAGCAATTTAGATGAGAAGTGTGTGAAAACTTTCCTATCGTCTCTCCGAAACACTCCCCATTGCTGTCCATTCTGGTGCAGTTTGCGTGGCATAAATGAGAATAGCCTCTGAAGGAAGTGGCCAAGGACGTCTGGTTCCTCAGTTATGTACCCAATCTCCGTGAGTTCAGCGTTTTCTTTCATAATCCGGAATTCGGACGGATAACCCGTTACTCGGAGGGAACAAAGATAATGCTTGTTGGTCATGTAGTATTGGCCGGTCCGTTGTTTAATTGTTTAGGGAACTTCACCTATACTCAATCCCACCTCCAGTACTCAAAAATTGATCTTGTCTCGCTTCTTAATCACACCGCTTTCAGATCAGTCTGTCCATCCTATTTCTCGCTCTGGACTCTTCTGAAACCTCGAGCTTGCAAGACAACTTGTTTAGAAGAATATCATTCCCTTCCACTTCCCCACAACCCATATAGTCCCCTCTTGTACTCAGCTTAATATCCGCACAATCCCATTTCCACCAATTTTCGGACTCAGGCCTTGAGATTTGTGTGATTCTACAATCCAACCTGAGAAGACTTATATACAAAAAAAAACACCTGACTATTCGAAATCCGGATTCTTTCAAGTTTATGCAACGGATTATCATTGACAGCTGTCAATTCTCGCAAACTTTCTCTGCCTTTTTGCCTCTTCTTTCAATGACTTTGTAAGTGAATGACAGCATCGTAACATGAAACGGGAGTTACATCATTTCAGTCCGTTATGTGCCATCGCACAGAAACAAACAAAAAAAACACCTCCACAAACAGAATGTAACAAAAAAACACGCGAGTAGGAGTCAAGTGAAAGCAACCAAAGAGTACCACTGATCGGTAGCTGCCAAACAAATATAATTTGCCGAGTAGTGAAGTGTTAGGGAAAAACTAAAATCTTTAACAGAATAATGAAACCATAATCAAAGCTGCCTCTTTATACAAATCTAAAGTAATCTAGAATAAATGTAAGGCAAGAAATTTTTTCTCAACTTGGAGATAATTTTAAAGAAACCCGTAAAATTAGAATCTAATTTTAAGTTTCTTAATAATAATAATAATAATAATGTAAAAATAACTTTACCCAATGCAGTTTGGAACAAATTCGATTAAATAAAAATCCTAAAGGAATTTTTTACGTCAAGGAGCTGCAAAGTGAGTGCTACAGCGGATACTTTAAAGGTTTCATACAATAAGTGTCACTGAATGCCATTATCCTCAGTGCCTCTCTACCGGATCTTGTAACCATCAATCGTGGGTTATTGCATATGCTTCAAATTGCTAACAGGTGCAGGGTGAAATGTTATAAATGTCATGGAATGGTTCTATTTTCTAAAGGTCGTAGAGAGCTGCCACGTCGTTACGTGCTGAAGTCATAACACGCTCACTACAACCTCGTGAGGTAATAATAAGTATAAAAAATCACACTCGAGTAATCTCTCTCTTTCACGCTCGCTGAGGTAAGAAGTGTTCGTGTCATAAGATTTTTCCTATTGAAATCATAACCCATCACTTGCAGCATCTCACTCCATCTCCGATAGATAATGGCACTAAGGATAAAACGTAACACGAGTGGTCTATCGCTCTCCACCTTGCTTCTTCTTCTATCTCTCTCTCTTTATATATATATATATATATATATATATATATATATATATATATATATATATATATATATATATATATATATATATATATATAGTACAAGAGAAAGAGAAATTTGACGCTAATGAGCAATGATACTATAAACAGGAGTTTTTAAAGGCAAGAGAAAGGGAGATTGGAAGAACACAAGGATCATAGAGAGCAAAGAAAGGCACAATGAAGGCAATCCATACTGAGAAGACAAAAATAACACCAGGAAAAGAGTTTGAATAATCCTGACCGGGACAGACTTTTTTCCCCTGGTGTTATTTTTGTCTTCTCAGTATGGATTGCCTTCATTGTGCCTTTCTTTGCTCTCTTTGATCTTTGTGTTCTTCCAATCTCCCTTTCTCTTGCCTTTAAAAACTCCTGTTTATAGTATCATTGCTCATTAGCGTCAAATTTCTCTTTCTCTTGTACTATATATATATATATATATATATATATATATATATATATATATATATATATATATAGATATATATGGTCTGTAATTAAAGTTTTCCGCTTCTTTCTTCCTGTCTTTAAAATGTTTTTGAAATGCAGAGATTAACATGGCAAAAGCCCTGTGGTCGCGTGGTTGTTACTACCCAGAGAACTTGTATTTGCTCTCTCTTTAGATATATGAAAACTTGTAGTTTTCGAAACGTAGTGAAAAATTAAAAGATGCTACATCCGTTTCTCGTGGCTCTGGGATTTATCCTCAATATTAAATGCAGGCTTCACGGCCGAGCTCCATATATATATATATATATATATATATATATATATATATATATATATATATATATATATATATATATATATATATATATATATATATATATATCATCAAGGAAACAGGAGGCATTAATTGGGTCTCAAATAAATAGACTGCAGCAAAGCTGAGACAGAGATTCTGAGGCTCAGCTGAAGGGAAGTTGGGACATTGGTGGCGGGTTTAGTTTTTGTCTTAGACTGAAAGTTTCGTCAGCCTGTCCTTGAGTGGTTCCCCGAAGGGAACTCTTATAAGTCAAGTGTCCATGAACAAGCGAGATATTTTTGACAATTACGTAGTAAGGTCCTGGTAAGGATATGGTTGAGATTTGGTAGGGATAGGTAGAGTAATGGTAGGAATCTGGTTTAGATTCGGTTTGAATCTTGCAGGAATCTTAATGTGCGCTAACTTTTGTTTTCTGCTGTATATTTTCAGAAGAATTACAAATGTGGAAAAGAACATATGTACAGGCACATGTGAACAAATTTACACACGCATAATTTAAAAGAGGTTTTAAAACATCTAAATAATCAGCAATATTCAGATTAAAATATAGCTATCATTATAAAACGTAATCCGATCATAAAAGAAAAAAATAAATAGATGAAAATAAAAATAAGCAACAAGTAATAATAAAGCAAACATATTGTGGTAATTTATGTACATATGTAGAAGTATTTCCTCATAGTAATGATTAACTTTACACTTAATAGGTTGATAAAAATCGATGTGATCTTTTGCGCCGAGGCGAGAGACGCGCGAAACGTCGTGCAATAAACTCAGTTTTTATTGGCTTCTCTTTTTCGTTCTCCATCACACCAAAGGATTTTTTCTAAGAATGAACCGGCTTTACTGCCTTCCTTTTTTCATTCAAGAAGTTGGAAATCCCCAAAAGCACATTTATTAAGGGTTTAGCGTATTTCTTCACTCAATTAAGATGCTTTTTATTTCTGTTTAGTGGACCGACTGAATAACATGAGCTCTCAACCACTGGTAATTCCAGTGTATTGCAACCACGGGGTATCCTGAATCGGAAGTCCATCCGGCAAGCAACGAGACTCATTGTGGATTAACTTTACTGTAGTCGGAACCGGTATATTAATCAATGTGAGCAGCACATATATATTTATATACATTCCCCACAAGGCGTAATTTTGTTAATGGCCAAATTAAGGAGAGTTGTTCACCCGCCTCTTCTCAAGTATCGAACCATAATTTTTTACGTTCCATAATTTCACATTTATTTTAGTGAAATCTTTCCAGGATTCTGGTCATAATTCCCTCGTTATTTTGTATTTTTTTAATAAATATAATTCGCATATTTGCGACTAATCATTAATATTAGTAATATAAATAAAAACATTATCAATATTAGCAAGTCAACTTAATACCAAACTTTACTTCACCGTTCCACAGAGGGTCAACTACCCTCTGCAGGATTAACCAACCATTCTGTAATCGCTAAATGGTAAGACATTTAGAAATTACCACTATTAAGCGTTGAATTCCCACCAAATATCTTCCCGTGACTCATCTGCTCCCTATACCTTGAATTCTGGTTGTGATGGAGGTTGCGGGATGCGAGGGTGAGAATGTTTCAAGGTGGCAGTGATTGAAAGTAGTGATGGTTCGTGTGGATGGGTCAGAATCGTTGAAATCAGGGCCGTAGGGCTTCGAGATGCCTTTAGAATCAAAGGCTACAGGTGACGTCGTCAACGGTCTTAAGTTGAGCTTTCGCACATATGTAGTTGAAGTTTCATTCACACGCTTTTGTCTATTTATTACATTATTTATGTAGTTTCTGTTTTCAAATTCTTCCTAACGAACGATGACCATAAAGGTTTAAGAGGAAGGTTGTGGCAGTTTTCAAAATTGTCATATATTTTATTCTTTTTGTTTAGGCAAAACGTGTTTCATTTTTAGTCGCGTGTGCCTCTATATCTCACTATTTCGGTCCGACGGGCCCCGCTTTGCTTTTTTTTTTTCATGGTAATAAGATCGCAACTATTCGGTCGATTTTAAAGAAATTTGAAACCAAGGTCCTCCCGAAATTAGTCCAGTAATCGTTGAAAGTTTTGGAGGTCGTAAGGTCATAAATGAGAGAGCACGCGACTTTGGTCAGCAGAGCTTGTTTTCAATTTAAAGCGAAAGCCAATGAAGGTCTTCCGCAAACAATTTGTAAAGAAAGAGGGAAAGATAGAGGAAGAGAAATTGTGTGGAAGAAATAAAACCTCAGGACAACGTGTGGACATTGGAGCCAGGAGAACGCGTTATAAACCGATTGTCAGCTGCAGCATGTGGCCCTCTGCTACGCTTGACTCATCCTTGCGTGAGCGTCTATCACATATTTGTATGTTCTATAGTGGATCATTCCTAGAAAAGTTCTTTTTTTCGTTTATTTTTAGGACTCGGTTTTAGTTTATAATATACTAACAGGATATCCAGCGCTTCCCTGTTTTAAATGCCGCTCTCTCGTGGGGGGAGGGGATATTTGCTGTTTCCCAAGTGGTTACGTCAGGTTGTTTACGGGTGTTGGTTATACTCGATGACTAGTTGCTGTGTGACATGTGACGAAGGTTAGGTTGAGTTGTTTAGTTATGTTGTTTTTTTATTAATGTGAAACATTTAACGTGTGAGGAAAGATAAATCGTGTTGTTTAGGCGTATTTGATTTGATTTTATGAGGCCTTTCATGTGTGACGAAGGTTAAGTAAGGTTGTGTAAGTAGATTGGTTTTATTTGAATTCTGTGATTTGTTTGACGTGTGACGAAGTTTAGGTCAAGTTATTAACAGGATTACCGAATATTGGACTGACAAAGACCAAGTGGTCCACTCTATGTCTAGCCGAAGAAGTCAGAAAATTTCAGATAAAACTCACCTAATCTAAATATTTGTATAGTAGTGGTAAAATCTATTCTTAAACGTATTAAGAGAGTAACTTTGCATCACTTCAGGTGGTAGACGGTTGACTCGCCTATTTATAAATTTAAATCTATTATTTCGAATCTTGGCCCGATTGACATACACAAAAGGTGATTCAAACTCAACATCTGTATAACCATTAATAATTTCGAAAACTTAGATTGATTCCCCGCGGAGTCGTTAATTTGGCCAGGATAACAATTATAGGCTATTTAATCTCTCTTCATAGGAACTATACCTAAGCTCGGGAATCATTTTTGTTGCTCTACGAAGAAGTCTCTCCAAATTCTCTCCTTACGCACGTATCGGGACCAAAATTGAACTGCATACTCCAAGTGTGGTCTGACTCTTGCTTTATAGAGGGAAAGGATGAATTCTTTAAATTTTAACTTAAAGTTTCTTCCCCTGCACCACAAATCACTATTTGGCCTTTTGCTGCGTCAGTGCAGTTTTGATAATCTAAAATCCTTTGAATTTTTAACTCTCAGTTACGCTCTTCATCAACTGATTCCATTTATTTTGTAATCATTAAGCATGATTCGATTGCCCAAAAGCATGAGTTTACATTTGCTAACATTAAACTTCATTTGTTTTCTCTCTGACGACTTGAATAATTTGTCTAGATCCCGTTGTAGATTGTCGCAGAGAATGTACTCTACTGTCTAACTTAGTGTCATCTGAGAATTTAGATATTTACTTATTTGATCATCAACCAGATCGTTTACATAAATTATAAAGGGTAGAAGACCCAAGATGGAGCCCTGAGGAACAACACTATTCACAGGGATTCAAAATGAACTAAAGCCATCGGTGACAAGTCTTTGCTCACAGTTAGTGAGCAGGCTGTCATCTATCCAATTCAACATTCTTCCTTTTATACTCGTACTGTCGTAGAATGGACTCTCGACGATATACCATATATAACTATTCGTTGAGGAAACTTCTTTAATTATCTTTAGAGTGCGTGGATGTCTGGCGGGCCGATATTATGTATCTTCGATACGCTTAAGAAGTGGAACTGAGCTCAAGGATAATAATATTGCTATCATTAATAAAATACAGTTTTATTAATAATAACTATCAACAATACACAAAACGAAAAATATTGACATAAACAGAGAATGGAAAGGGTCGTGGGGGCTCGGGCTAATCCGAGGATTAAAAGATTTAAAAGGGTAAAACAAATATAAAGTTAAAGAGATGGGATGGTTCGCTAAACCATTTAAAGCACAGGATAGAATTGACAAAAGGGTTAAATACTCAAAGGTAACGTTCGGCTTACGTAATTTTATACTAGTGATGCAGAGGAAGTCAACGTGAAGGAATTTTCGGTCCGCTGGCGAGTTCCAGCCGAAGGGGGGGAATAAAATGATCCTGACGTTGCGTCTTGGGAATGAGAACCGTTTCTCGACGAACGGCTTGAAGAACAATGGCTGTTCTACTTTGTTCTCTTCTAAACAACAGGGGGGGTTGAGAACCGTCTCTTGTCTACGGGCTCAAGAACAATGGCTGTTCTAATGTTGTTCTCTTCTGAACAACAAGGGGGAAGGGTGAGAACCGTTTCTTGGCGAACGGGCTCAAAAGAACAATGGCTGTTCTACGTTGTTCTCTTCTGAACAACAGGGGAAGGGGTGAGAACCGTTTCTTGTCAACCGGCTCGAACGAACAATGGCTGTTCTAATGTTGTTCTCTTCTGAACAACAAGGGGGAAGGTTGAGAACCGCTTCTTGGCGAACGGGCTCAAAAGAACAATGGCTGCTCTACGTTGTTCTCTTCTGAACAACAGGGGAAGGGGTGAGAACCGTTTCTGGTCAACGGGCTCTAACGAACAATGGCTGTTCTAACGTTGTTCTCTTTCTGAACAACGAGGGGGAAGCCTTGTGGACTTGGCGTCACGAAAGGCTCGAACCTTGGCACTCAAGGGATATTGTCCTTCTTCTGGACAAGTGTTGGTGAATCTCGAGGTCGAGGTCCCTTGGCGCACAAAGTGAGAGAGGGTCATGGTGATGTTTCGCGACGAAAATCAGGATCTCCAATCTTATCTTAGTGGTAAAGTTTCCATCTAAATAGTCGAGACACTCCCTTGGCGTGGGGGACAATGGAGTGAGAGCTTCGAGGGAATGCACAGCCGAGCCTAGGAACAATGCCTTATCTGCCCATAAGCCTAACTCAATCTGGCGAGGTCGGCGTATGGGGGCGAACGGGGGGAAGATAAACCTCCTTGTTAAAACATTGACTCAGGTGGCTGCGATAAGGCGCCAAGCTCCAAAGCGAAGATGCACGTGGGAGCATCGTGGTTTTAAATACCATGTGAGATGGGTTGAAATTTACGCGGCCTCAACCCGTTCTATCACACCCCTCCATTCCGGGGGAAGTTTTCACTTCGAAAAAAGAGAGAAGGGACAACGATAGAGCTCCGTTGTGGGGAACTCGTTTCTTGTACCAACCGTACCTTCCTGAACCTAACTAGTATTACCTCAATACATATGATTATTTTGATCTTTTGATTATAAGGGAAAATAACCTTTAATACAAACTTAATAAAAAAAAAGGCATGGAAACAATGAAATGATATAAAATTAGTACATATGGGACAAAATAATTTATACGTAATTTAATGCGTACAAATATATACATACAAAAAAAATTAGAAATTGAGCGTTACAAAATTCAGACATATACATTAACTAATTATATTACAAGAGAATCTTGATTTAAGTCGTACAAGACGGTATATACCTACATGGATATACTAATTCTATGAATACAATTACTCTATGCTATTCGGTAACGCATTCCTACTGAGTGCGTCAGCGACCTGGTTATCGGAACCTTTTATGTAATTTATTTTAAATTGATACTCTTGCAAGAGTAAACTCCAGCGCATGATTCGGCCGTTGGAGTGTCGCACATTCCTATTATAGGCTAACGGACGGTGGTCGGTTCCTATCTGAAATTCTTTTTCTATCAAGTACCTTTTGAATTTGTCTATGACCCAGATAATTGATAGAGCTTCCTTTTCTATAGTGGCATATCTCTTTTCGCGTGGTAATAATTGACGACTAGCATATGCAACTGGATGACTCGTTCCGTCATCCTCGTGTTGAAGGAGTACACCTCCAATGCCCTTGTTGGACGCGTCGGGCTTAATCCCAAAGGATTTTTCCGGGTTGGGCAACTTTAAAATGGGGGCAGAAATGAGCTTACTCTTGAGCCGATTAAAATGGGAAATAGCGACATCATTCCAACGTAAACGATCGGGGGCATTATTTTTTTGAAGGGGGCTGAGGGGGGCCGAAATTGCAGCGAAATTCGGAACAAATCGCTGATCCTAGGAACGATCTTAATTGCTTCTTTGTAATCGGGAGGGGCATGTCGGCGATTGCCTTAATCTTGTTGTCTTGGGGACCTAACTTGCTTTGTCCTATTTTGAAACCCAAATATTTTATGGTTTCGTGGGCAAAATCAATTTGCGGGGGCCAATGGTGAGGCCGTTTTCGCGCAGTCGCTCGAAAAGAGCTAATAGGGTGGTTAAATGGTGACTCCATTCAAATAGTTCTTGTAGCTGACTCTTTTGATGTGATGTCAGCTGCGCGTCAATATCCAGGTCAGAGGGTTCCAAAGACTCGCCTGGTAGGGAAGGAGGAGGGTAATCGGCATCAGGTTGGGTGCGCACTATCTGTATTACATTAAGGGACTCCACGAGGTAATCTTCTTGAAATGCCGATGTTTCGTCGAATTCTACGAAGGTATCTCCATGGGCGCGTTGGGGGTTCTTCTTTTCTTTGGGTCCACGGACAGTCTCCGTGTCCTTGTCTTGGGCCTTATCGCCTAAGGGTGTTAGTAATTCGCACTCCTTTTGTGCCGTCCTAACGTCCTGGTTAAGGGTCTCCGAGAAATCGGACGGTATCGGGGTTCTGATGGGGATGGGCTCCTGGGCTTCTTTCTTAGCTCGGCCTCGAGGAAGGGCGGCCTGAGACACAGGGTCGGAACTTACTTGGGGGCTCTGTCCTATAAGTACGGAACAGAATTGTATGGGTGCTGAAATGACTTCAGTCCAGCCATCATAATATTGACACTGCAGGTAACATCTAACGACGGGGAATTGGTTCGCCCGCCCAAGGTAGTCATGTACCACCGCAAATTTTTCGTGGTTAGGGTCCACTGAGGGGAGGAGTTCGTCGGACACGATGAAACACGCACATCCTGTGTCCCTGACGAGAGTCGATACTCGGCAGCCGTTCACGCTGCCCTCCTCAAATTTCAAAGTTCCCGATCAACTTTTATCAAAAATTAAATTTACCTGGTGGCCTGACGGAGGGGGAGAAGTTTCTGTTTGGGTCTGCACCACCGGGGGAGCCGAAGTTGCATTAATCTGGTGAACTTAGTGGGCTGGTCCGCTTTTAAGCCTAGAATTTTGGGGGCAATTCCAGCTCATGTGGTTTTCTACACCACAGGTGAAGCATATGATTGCTCGCTTCGGGAAGATAGATGGAGGAGAAATCTTAACGGGAGGTTTGGAGTCCCGTTGTTGGTTTTGGGGAAAGAAGTTTTGGGATTTTACGGGGCTCGGAAACCTCGTCGGCTTTCCTGTGAAGGGGCGCAAATCCTTCTTTCTTTCCTTGTAGGGGGATTGGTGAGAAGTTCGATTCTCCTTTGGGTATAAATTATGGCTTGCGGCATAGACATCCGCTTCTTCGGTACATTCTTTAAAGGTCTGGCACCGACGATCCTTGACAAACGCGCGGATCTCCGTCGGGAGAGACGCCAAAAATTGATCTCGCAACACGAAGTCTGTTAAGGACTCGTAGTTCGGATCAACCTTTGAGGATTCTAACCAAAATTTAAAATTCCTCTGAAGAATGTATCCGAATTGACGAAACGTCTGTCCGGGTTTAATACGACCTCCTCGAAATTCTTGGCGGTAGAAATCGGGAGTCATATTATGAGCGGCCAATAACTCAGCTTTTAAGGTGCTGTAGTTAATTGTACACTCAGATGGTAAAGATATAAAAATTTCGCGCAATTTACAATTTAACAGGGGAAGTAATCTGACTACACCTTCAGCCTCCAGATCCATGTTATTGACTTCGAGGATCTTTTCGAAGTGGGCTAAAAATGCTCCGAACCCTCTCCATCCTTGAAATTGGGGAGCTTTAGTGAGAGATTGGGGGGGGGGGGGCTTCGGAACGAGAACTGGCGGACTGTATCTCTGCTTCAACACGAGCTAATTCAATCTGATGGTGAAGCTCAGCTTGTCTTCTCCGTTCCTCTCTTTCTTCTCGTTGAAATTCTCTTTCTCTTTCATGTTCTTCTCGTTGGATTTCTCTTTCTCTTTCTTCTCTTTGGATTTCTCTTTCTCTTTCTCTTTCTGTTCTTTGCTCCTCTTGAACGTACTCAATTAGTTCTTTTCCGGGGAGTCCCAAGGATTCTCCTTGCGCTTTAAAGATTTCGAACTGAGTCATCTTTGCACTTGGAGGCGCACTAGTCAACCAACTAAAATTCCTTGCAACACGAATTATGGCTTCTAGAAAAATTAGCCTACCTAAATATGGGCACTGACCTATTCGTACTTGGTTTCTCGATCTAAATAACCACTGACTAAAATCACAAAAAAAAAACGCAAACAAATTATTATAACAGTTCCTTGAGCTACTCCAGCTTCTTAAGTTTCAAAAAAGGGGATAGCAATCGTTAAAACAAAAGGGAACTACTATACTCTAATATTATAACGAATAACACTATGCTTTACTCGACTGAGACCAGTGTTTGCAAAGATATAGCTTAAACCTTACACACCTGATACCAAATTTAAATAGTATATATATATATATATATATATATATATATATATATATATATATATATATATATATGTCGTAGAATGGACTCTCGACGATATACCATATATAACTATTCGTTGAGGGAACTTCTTTAATTATCTTTAGAGTGCGTGGATGTCTGGCGGGCCGATATTATGTATCTTCGATACGCTTAAAAAGTGGAACTGAGCTCAAGGATAATAATATTGCTATCATTAATAAAATACAGTTTTATTAATAATAACTATCAACAATACACAAAACGAAAAATATTGACATAAACAGAGAATTGAAAGGGTCGTGGGGGCTCGGGCTAATCCGAGGATTAAAAGATTTAAAAGGGTAAAACAAATATAAAGTTAAAGAGATGGGATGGTTCGCTAAACCATTTAAAGCACAGGATAGAATTGACAAAAGGGTTAAATACTCAAAGGTAACGTTCGGCTTACGTAATTTTATACTAGTGATGCAGAGGAAGTCAACGTGAAGGAATTTTCGGTCCGCTGGCGAGTTCCAGCCGAAGGGGGGGAATAAAATGATCCTGACGTTGCGTATTGGGAATGAGAACCGTTTCTCGACGAACGGCTTGAAGAACAATGGCTGTTCTACTTTGTTCTCTTCTAAACAACAGGGGGGGGGGGTGAGAACCGTCTCTTGTCTACGGGCTCAAGAACAATGGCTGTTCTAATGTTGTTCTCTTCTGAACAACAAGGGGGAAGGGTAAGAACCGTTTCTTGGCGAACGGGCTCAAAAGAACAATGGCTGTTCTACGTTGTTCTCTTCTTAACAACAGGGGAAGGGGTGAGAACCGTTTTTTGTCAACGGGCTCGAACGAACAATGGCTGTTCTAATGTTGTTCTCTTCTGAACAACAAGGGGGAAGTGTGAGAACCGCTTCTTGGCGAACGGGCTCAAAAGAACAATGGCTGTTCTACGTTGTTCTCTTCTGAACAACAGGGGAAGGGGGTGAGAACCGTTTCTGGTCAACGGGCTCGAACGAACAATGGCTGTTCTAACGTTGTTCTCTTTCTGAACAACGAGGGGGAAGCCTTGTGGACTTGGCGTCACGAAAGGCTCGAACCTTGGCACTCAAGGGATATTGTCCTTCTTCTGGACAAGTGATGGTGAATCTCGAGGTCGAGGTCCCTTGGCGCACAAAGTGAGAGAGGGTCGTGGTGATGTTTCGCGAAGAAAATCTGGATCTCCAATCTTATCTTAGTGGAAAAGTTTCCATCTAAATAGTCGAGACACTCCCTTGGCGTGGGGGACAATGGAGTGAGAGCTTCGAGGGAATGCACAGCCGAGCCTAGGAACAATGCCTTATCTGCCCATAAGCCTAACTCAATCTGGCGAGGTCGGCGTATGGGGGCGAACGGGGGGAAGATAAACCTCCTTGTTTAAACATTGACTCAGGTGGCTGCGATAAGGCGCCAAGCTTCAAAGCGAAGATTCACGTGGGAGCATCGTGGTTTTAAATACCATGTGATAGGGGTTGAAATTAACGCGGCCTCAACCCGTTCTATCACACGTACCTTAAGACTTAAGTTTCATGCAGTCTTTTTTGAGGGACGGTGTCATACGCTTTTTGAAAATCAAAATAAATTAGATCGATAGCTTTGTGCTCATTATATAAAGTTATCTTATTATTAAAGAAATCTAGAAGATTACTAAAACAAGAACTCTGTCTTTGAAATTCAAACTGATTACTTTTTATCAATTTCTGATTTTATAAGTGATCAATGATAAGTGATTATAGATGTCAAACTGATTGGTTTAAAGTTGTTTGAATTGTTTTTTATCCTTTCTTTAAAATTAAGGTCACGTTAGCTTCTTTAAATAAAATCAGTTTGCACGATGCCTCTAGTTAAAAGTTGGTTGGAAATTTATTATTTTGGTTTATTTGTTTTATTTTATGGTTATGGGTTGGTTACAGCGTGACGTAGATTACGCAAAGTTGTTCAACTTTGTTAGTTTTATTAGAAGAATATAAGTTGTTTCTTTTCTGTTATAATTCTTAGGTTAGATTGTTTGGTTTTGTATGATGTTTTGATTTGGGAAGTATCATTATTTTTTGTTTATTATTTCCTAAATTAACCTAACCTAAATTTCGGCATTAACGCGAGCTTAAAAATGCATAATATGAACCCAATTCTACATCTCCCAGTGACGTTGTTTTTGCACACATAGCAGACAGGCAATCTTTAAATTTTATATATAAACGTCTTATCGTTTGAATGTTAAATCTACTTAAACGTTTCTGGTGATTTATCTATTGCTATATCACTTGATGACAAAGGTTGATGATATTATTTCTCTCCAACAAAAGGACTTGGCCATATGTCCAACTATCACTCTGTGTTGCGTGTACCAAGTTGTCCAATAAACTTTTTGATTCACTTAAACATCTACCAGATCATTCAAAGAAAGATCACCATAACTCTCGAAAATATGTCCTTCCATCGCACACCTAAACAATACCTTCTAGATTTTGCCACACCCATATTAATTCACTGAACGCCAGTGGCAAAAGGTCGAATAATCAAGAAAAAAACCCAGACTTTACTTGCGAGGTCCATCCAGGAAAGGTGCTGTTGCCTCGCTTGTTTTAGCCTTTAGATAAGATTCGATCAGACAGTTGGCCATTGAAGGACGTGAAAGTGTGACAAGGGTAAAGAAAGCCACATTCGACCCAAAATAAAACTATTTACATGATTATATTATAATGATTTGTTATCCTTTGCCTATGGACCTAATGCTGTCGTTCATAGTCCTAACATATACAAAAATATCACTTATGGTTTGATTAAAATTGTATGTAATTATTTCAATAAGAAGTATTCTAGGGTAAAATATTATATTATAGAATACACTAAAATTTCAATATGTATGTATATTATAAACTTGCATCATTGATGGTGCATTGAAATGGCAAACATTTTTCCCTCCAATTGTAGAAAGGCTCAAGAGTGTAATTGTGACTTCAGCTTTCTTTACCTTACAAAGAGATTATAAACGAGACTCTTGCCCTACCATCCTGTGTGAGTGAGATTCGATGTATGATATTTGACAGGATCTTCTATCTTAATGTTTAGAATGAGAAAGGTCATTCATGCTCATTCTATCACTTCCGTTTGTATGGAGTGCTTTCCTGCCACACCCTCTATGCCAAGTCGCTTACGAGACAGGATGCGTGGCCGGCTGTACAGTCCTAAGTGATCTTTCGCTCATCTAAGCACTCCTAGATCGTCATAAGCACTTCTATTGGTCATCTGCGGTCCTTATCAGTTATATTCATTGGAAATTGGTCATAAGCTGTCATAAATGACCTTAACTAGTCCCAAGTAGTTACAAGCTGTTTTAAGCCATCATATGAGGTTTTTTAATAGCCATAAGCTACTTTATGACGTCTTCAGTGGTTCTATGAAGTCTTAGCACATCTAAGAGATATCAATCAGTTCTGAATCTATCCTAAGGTATCCTTACCAATCCCAAGCTATCGTATGGGGACTTAGATGCTTCTAAGCGGTGAAGGAAGGTACTAGGTAGAGTGGCAACAATTTGTTCCTGGTTGCGCGTGCCCAACCAAGCAGAGAGGCAAAGGCTTGTCTCTGGGTGCGAGTGCCCAACCAGAAAGAGAGGCAACAACTTGTCCCTGGTGTCGTGTGCCCAACCAAGCAACGAGGCAACAACTTGTCCCTGGTGCCGTGTGCCCAACTAAGCAACGAGGCAACAACTTGTCCCTGGTGGTGCGTGCCCAACGTGGCAGAAAGAGAACTTGTCCCTGGTGGCGTGTGTCAACAAAGCACGGATCCTCGTCTCGTCGCCGTTGCTCCGCCTGAATTAAAGGTACCAGGACGAAAGGGGGTCAAGGTGCCCCTGGTTGTTGCAAAGACCCCGGGCCTGATCATCACGGCCGCTGGGTGGGTGCGGCTCTTCTGCCCGCAACCTTGCCTGGCCCGTGAGCGTGTAGGCGTGTACGCGCTTGTTTACACATATCGGTTTATGTGTGTATTAACGTATGCATATAAAGATGATTAAAGAATCGAACACTTTCCACTTATTCATTTCAATAGGTGAAAACCAACAGGGGCATTTGCGCATATTCTCGAAAAGAGACTCGTGGTAAAATCGGTGAAATTAAGGTAATGTCGTTGTGTTGATAGATATCTCGAGTAGCCGAAAGTGGAGATTATTCGGTGTACTAAGATACTAAGAAGGGCGCGTAACTCTCCCGAAGAGGACCTCATTCTGCACCGGAGTCCACCTGCAGAAGAATGAGGGGGGATGGAAGGACAAGAAGTGAGGGTGAGGTGAGTGTTTTCTCCTGATGGAGTCGGTGATACGATCCACCGACCGAGCACAAATCTCACCAGAAAGAAGAGATCCTAAAAAAATGTGAAGATGGAGGAAGTAGATCCGTTTGCGATCGTTGGGGCTGGTAGGGCACGCAATGGTCCAGGAGGAACGAAGAGATGCCGACGAATCTTCAATAAATGTGATTCTTCCTCATACTGGAGGATTATTCTAAGCCTCACCCACCAATCCACCTCAACCTTTCACCACTCCACTTTAGGGCCATTCCATCCTTCCTTCAACACATCTCGCTATTCCACTACTCCGCCAATCTACGACTCAACCCTGTCAATATTACAACACTTCACTGCAAGTCCAAACAAAGCAGTCTGCAAATTCACCTCTCTATCACACAGATAATTCCTCACCCTGCTATTACTCCACGCAGTCTCACTTTTTCCACCCCCATTTTTCAACCCCTCTCTTTCACTACCTATCCCTCTAACAAACCTCCCCCCTAACACTCCACCTCTCCTTCAATGACTACTCCTCCGCCAATCCCATCCACCGCACTGCTCACCCACTTCATCACTCTATCGCTCACTACTGGAAGATGATCCTGTTCCTACTTCTAATCCCACCCTACTCTTTGTGCGAATTGAATGGCTCCAATCCGCCATACCAGCTCCAGGATGAAGAAATCTATTGCAGAATCTTCTCCATCCAGGATCTTGTTTAGTCTTTTGGTTGTCTTCGTTTCTCTTCTCTTCTCATCCTCAACAAACAAAATTCATCACGCCTCTCTAGACTATAGGGGAAAGATGGCACTAACCACTTGCAACGGCATTATATATATATATATATATATATATATATATATATATATATATATATATATATATATATATACACTAGTAATTGATTTGTTCCTTGGGAATCTGATATGTAGCAGGAATATGAAGACCCTGGTGATTACACTAATCATTTATTGGCCGGACGTTTCGGACCTTTACTAGGACCATCTTCAGCGACTATGTCAACTAATGAGAAGGGGAAGGAACATTAATTGATAACAGTTAAAAGAATGCATTAAATAATGGCTAAAAAAGCGGAAGAAGGCAAGTTAAAATAATAAAATTGACAATTATTAAAATTAAAGTAAAAACACTAATAACAATATATAGAATTTAATAATACTACTCAGTGTGATTTAAAAAAAAAATAGAAAGTGAAATTATAACAAACTGACTTGAATATCACATATTAAAAGTTACTGGAGTAAACAAAAAATAACCTATTATATTAAATTGTAAAAAACAACAAAAAAAACTCGAAAACAAATCAGAATGAACAAAGTGACTAACCTTTATCGTGAGAGTTGAGAAATCAACTAACTAAACATATAAAACTACTAACGAAATTTGTTAGGTTGGTCGGTTGGCTAGTTAATCTATTGAAGTGTTGGTTGGTTATATTGTGAATAGTTTAATTGAGGAGGAGTAATTATTTAGGTTTGGATTTATTTTGGGCTTGCGATCTTGTATAATTTACAGTTATACATGTACAACCTGCCACAGTGGTTATGTAGGCCAAACTGGCTTACAACTCAAATGCAGGATCGCGAAGCACTTGGGTTTGTCTCATAGGACTGGTATTCCCATTTCTAACCAAGAAGCCTCTTCCATCAGGCAACATTCAGAGTATCACCATCGCCCTCTTAATTCTAATTTATTTACTATATTATCTTCAGCCTTAACTTCTCTTGATTTGAAAATCTTAGAGTCACTGCATATTAATAAAATAAATCCAAACCTAAATAATTACTCCTCCTCAATTAAACTATTCACAATATAACCAACCAACACTTCAATAGATTAACTAGCCAACCGACCAACCGAACAAATTTAGTTAGTAGTTTTATATGTTTAGTTAGTTGATTTCTCAACTCCCACGATAAAGGTTAGTCACTTTGTTCATTCTGATTTGTTTTCGAGTTTTTTGTTGTTTTTTACAATTTAATATAATAGGTTATTTTTTGTTTACTCCAGTAACTTTTAATATGTGATATTCAAGTCAGTTTGTTATAATTTCACTTTCTATTATTTTTTAAAATCACACTGAGTAGTATTATTTAATTCTATATATTGTTATTAGTGTTTTTACTTTAACTTTAATAATTGTCAATTTTATTATTTTAACTTGCCTTCTTCCGCTTTTTTAGCCATTATTTAATGCATTCTTTTAACTGTTATTAATTAATGTTCTTTTCCCTTCTCATTAGTCGACATAGTCGCTGAAGATGGTCCTAGTAAAGGTCCGAAACGTCCGGCCAATAAATGATTAGTGTAATCACCGGGGTCTTCATATTCCTGCTATATATATATTTGTGTGTTGGAAAACGCTTTCGTTCCATGCTAATGAGAAGGGGGGGGGAGGATTATAATCAAATGGGGTCGTTAAGTGGCATTCATTGTCCGGCGAATCGGGTGATATTGTCACTGCTACCTTGGTATGGCCTCGTCGCATACAGGCATCACTTTACTAGTGCCAGTAATACACAAGAAGTAGATCATGGAGCGTAGAAAACGGATCATGGAGCGTGTAAAATGGATCATGGTGTGTGAAAAATGGATCATGGAGCGTGAAAAACGGATCATGGTGTGTGGAAAATGGATCATGGAAAACGGATCATGGTGTGTGGAAAATGGATCATGGAGCGTGGAAAACGGATCATGGTGTGTGGAAAATGGATCATGGAGCGTGGAAAACGGATCATGGTGTGTGGAACACGGCAACTTGAACTATACGATAAATCCCTTGGCTTCATACCCCAATTTGCTCCCCTTTGCTTCTTTACCCATAGAATTTAAGTTTAAGGGAGTTTGGGAGGTTGGAGTGTAGCAACTTTATAAAATAAGGGACATTTTGAGGGCGTGTACACCCCCAAAACTGTGTATGTAATATTATCCCAATGTGTATATACCGTACTTAATACCGCTTGACCCCATTGGGGTAATTTACCCATATGCTAGGGCATCGATCTTGGACGTAATTCTCGTATATTATCATCCTTGGGGGACGAAGGCAGTGGTTCGACCCCCCCTTCCCCCCGCCACAGAAACTTCCTGGACTTTTCCTTTTTTTCAACATTTTTACTACCAATGTCCTAAAGAACTTTTGGTGAAGTAAAATATAGTCTACATGGTAGGTTAAACGCCCCCGAATTACCATTTTTGGGAACTTCCGTGCCCCAGACTTTACTTTGTTTCCATTGGGTACTGCACTTACTTCCTCTGCGCTTGCTCGATGGTGAGGGGGGTGTCGAATTTCTGGACTTTGTAGCATTTGTCATTGAATACCCTGAATCCTTTGGGGCATCCCTCTGCAAACAGAAAAAAACAAGGGCTAGAAATACAAACTTCTTTACTAATACTCACTTAAAGGGGGTGAGTCAAGAGAGAAAGTAGAAAGGGGGGGTGGGGGTCGGCAGAGACAAGGCGAAACAAAGGGAGTTATTTACTTTCATATAAGATTTGATGTCACTGTTTGGGGTCAAGCCCTTTACAGTGGCATCATATTTTGGGAAGCAGAACGGTCAATTGCTTGGTGTAGAAGTACGGAAGGGATAAGACTAGAGTGAGTGGTAAAAGAAAACTTTTCGAGGTAATATCAATGTATATGAATAAGTTCAAGAGTATGATTTCATTTAATATTTCCTAGTAACACTCCATATAAAATAAAAACATAACAAACTAGATCTGGTGTAATCTATAAACCCGACAACTAATCAAACCATCTCTATAAAATCATTGGGTTATCTGGGATTGGGCAATCCAGTAGAACTTTATGCATTGCAATCTTTGAATGCGATCTGTTGAACAGTGACATTTGCCTGTAGAGTTCACATAGTTTTGTCACAAACAGATTTGGAATTGAAAATTATCTCAATACTTGAAAGCTACCACATAAAAAGAACTACGTTGCGGTTCAAAAGGAAAACCACCAAATGGTAAAATAGTATCCCAAGAACTTTAGAATTTTACTGACATTTTCGAGAGCAATTTTCACATATATGACTAATTCAAATCACAGGTTTATGATGTCATCCGGATAACTCCACCCACTCGGGGGATAAGAGTGAGACACAAATACTCATAACCTCATCTTTAGAGTATGGTCTTATGATAAATTGACCTGGACCTAAAGCCAATTGAGTGCCCAAAGAGAGACTGAACCTCCCACTGGCCTAGTATATAAAGCGTAGATTTCGACCTATAGGAACTAAGGTTTTATAACAGCATTTATAGGGAGCTGCCGTCCGCAGGCTGTACGTCAAATCTAACGCCTACGCGCACAGCTCCAACTACGTATTACACCACAGACATAGGCAATTAGAAAACCGCTCTCAACTCCATGCCTACTTCCATCCCACATACAACACATCACTCTTCCGTATCTGAAGCTCCCGAACGAGTTCTCATAACCACACTCCCCTGACACGGAACGGGTGACCTTCCTTTGGGCCATGAAATGTTCCATGTACAATAGTTGATGGCAAAACACAGCACAACCGCTTTCTCTGAACACACCTCTGCCACGAAAAATGGCCCTAGGTTGCGTAGGCTCAGCCAGCAATCGTCATTGTGATTTTTATGTTAATTTCATTTTATCTGGACCCAATCCTTGATTGAAAATGGGCGAGTGGCGCAGCCAGCTTACTAGACATGTAGGGACTCTAACCAGGCCTCATCCTTCCTACTTCATGATGTCTTAGGAGTGGGACGGTAGGGGACTGTAGCCCCTCCTGAACGGACATCTAAATGGCATCGCCATTTGCTGGTCCTAAACTCTCAGTCTCTTCCATTTCCCCTTTATTCGTCTTCTGCTGCCCATTTTCTACCTTCTCTCCTTCGGCCCCTATGAGACCGCGCCTTGGCACGTGGGTAAAAGAAAAGGCAGTGGCACAGTGCCAGAAAATGAATTTATAGCGATATTTTATTTCCGTATAGTCTCTCCCTCTCTCTCACACACATACATAAACACACACTCCCCTTTTCCTCTTCCTTTCACTTTCACATCGTCATCGGTTCAAGGTTGACCCCAAATCGAACTATCCTCTCATAATGTTTCGCTCACTTTTCATTTCTATTCTTTACCATTTCTTAAATGATCGGACTTGACACGTCTTGTGCGTCAAATGCCCGGGTAGGTTAAAACTCGGTTTACCCCCGCGAAGTGGAATACAATCAAAACAGTTAAAGCTTGCTTTAACAGACATGAATAAGAAATGTATGATTATTCTGAACTTCATAGTTTATTCAATTGTTCATAAATGGTCTCATCCACTCTATCGTAATCAGACTCCAATTATCTTAGTATGAAAGGAAACCAAATTGGATGTTGTCATAAGGTTTCAAATTGTGGGTAGACTGCTTGAAAGGCAATGGAGTATGATGCAATGCATCAAAAGTAAACAGAAAATATACTGGGAAGTTATGCTTCGAGAGCCATTGCCGTAGAGCAGGAAGATACAACGGAATGGAGGGGGGCGGGGTAGTTGAATTGATGTAAAGATGTACATAAATACGCTGACCGTTCTCGGTGTACATGTACTCAACCGTTCACTTTTCGTGGACTCATTCAATTTGTTTCGTGCGTTGGCAAGTGACCTTTCGCTTAGGTGTGAAGTTGTACACATGTAAACTTGTGCAGATATAGAATTGTACATATAAGATGAACAGGTATACGGACATGGTGATGGGCTCGTACATACAACTTCGCACATACAACGCACAGTGTCTGCAACTTACAACCACACCAATCCAGGACCAGTTGCGATTGAAGACGTGCCACTAATATAAATACTCTGATGTTTTTCATGTAGCGCTTATCTCCCCGACCCTGGTTTCCACTAGTAATTTTCTCCTTAGACCGCTCTAGATACTCAAATCACACATCTTCACTTCCTCTAATTCTACTACCTCACTATTTCTCAGAAACTTTGTAATGATGATGCTCACGCTGGTTTTCGAAGTTTATCTCGAACCATGACCCTTACTAAGCACTCGTTAGGGGCTAGTCTGAATGACTACTACCCCCCCTACCCTACTGCCCCTTTGCGATTTGTGACGTGGATTATATAGATGTACCCGGCGGTGAGGGGTAGGAAGGCTGGGAACCACACCCAAGACCAGGAAAAAGCAACTCCAGACGGGGTTATCAGGAGGAGGGGGTCAAATAAGGGGTGGGGAGAGTAGTTTAAGCGAAGTACCCGGAAGATAGGTAGACGCTTTTCCTGATGTATATCTATTGGTTTGTCTGTCTGTCTTCGTACCTACATATCAATGTGTGTCTATGGGTTTATCTGCCTACAATCATACCTCTCTATTTGTGTCTATCAGTCTGTCTGCTTTTCTGTATTTGTTTGTTGTTCTGTTTGAGTCTGTCTGTCTGGCTCTGATTGTCCATCTCCGAACGACTTGTTTGTCTATCGGTTTGCCTCTATTCATAGATGTTTGTGTCTATCGGTTTGTCTGCCTTTTTTATTTGTTTGCCTGAATCGCTGTTCTGTCTGTCTGACTATTTTTTTAGCTTGTAGACTGTATCTATTTGTCTCTATTCTTCTATGTCCCTGTTTGTTTGTATGTCTGTCCGTTTGTCTCTTCAAGGGGATGGGGATTAAAACTAATAAAAGTACTTTTCATTTTTCCTTCACTTTAAAGCGGGACAAATTCAGGAGAGTTGCGTGAACTCGCCCAGGTTTTGGCCGCCTAAGCCCCATAAGCTGTGCAGCCAACACATTTTAACTTCCATTTAACCCTACCACTTTCTCTTGAACTACTATTGGGAAACTAGCGGCGATGCCCTCGTTGATTTTCGCTTGTATTTAACAAATACAATTTCGTGTAAACATAAAGAACAAAACATGTAATGTGTAAACAAAAACAGAGAGGTTGAAGTTTAATTGAGTTTATGATTTGTGTGGAGGATTTTATGTAATCCAATGTGTACCGAGATGGCGCCTGCCGAATTTAAAAGATGTCAGAATGATATCACTCAGAGCGATGGATAGCATCGGCAAGTAATCAGAGCGATAGATAGCATGGTCAAGTTATCGGAGCGACAACAAGGGGATGTAATGAGAGCGATAGATAGCATGGTCAAATTATCGGAGCGACAAAAAATGGAAGTAATGAGAGCGATATATAACATGGTCAAGTAATCAGAGCGACAACAAGTGTAAGTAATGAGAGCGATGGATATCATGTTCAAGTAACGAGAGCGATGAAAGTGTCAATAAATCAGAGCCATAGCAAGGTGAACCAATCAATGCGATGAAAGTGCCAATAAATCAGAGCCATAGCAAGGTGAACCAATCAATGCGATGAAAGTGCCAATAAATCAAAGCGATAGCAAGAGCGATGGTAGTAACAAACAATCAGAGCACTGACCTGGTTATTTAATCAGAGTGATGACAGTACCAAAATATCAGAGCAAATAGCATGCTCAAGTAATCCGCTGAGACAAAGACAACAAATCAGAAAATCATATTTGGTATGGGAGACGAAGATGAAACAAACTTCAAAGATCAGAGCAAGATAATTAAAAACGGAGGAATATTATAATAACGATATAATTTAAATAATAGGACCCCCAGCTATAATAATAATGCAAAAGTATATGCGAGACAAATGCCAGAATGCCATAATAAATCTAGTTAGTATAAAGAAAATCAAATAAATCTTATAAATGTCAGAATAATTTACTACAAAACTAGGTGAACAGAAAGGGAGTTTTTAGCTATTGATAACCTAAATACTATCAACCATCTTATTGAGAAAATATCAGCGTGTGATTTGGAATTATACCTGGTATTAATCCACTCTAATAAATCTCATAGAACAAATCTAGAAAAATTGAGAAGCCTACATACGATTGTACAAAGATTCAGAATTTTTGAACTGCACAAAGGACTCAGGCAGAGACCATCTAACCAAAATTATTCAATTTCCTCTACGTGAATTATTTAAAAGCTTAATTGGTAAAACAATAAAAACAAATTTTATTATTAATATATCAACCTCCTGAGATTGGAATTTGATATTGTGCTTATAAATGATATCCTAAAACCAAATCCATGAGTATTTGGATCTATAAAATCTAAGAAATCCTACAGCCTGGTAAAATGTTCAGCATACAAATTGGCCTCTAAGAATTTGAAATCTTAGACAAATACACTTATCCAGGTCTATCCAGGTCTAAAAATAAGAATGTCGAATGAAAAAAGGTTTTTAAATGACAAGGTAGAATTATTTTTTAGCGAGTGTTTATAGTGGCAGGGAACACCATCTTCATTAGTAAAATACCGATTCTTTTGAAAAGAAAGTTTACAGCAGCAACAAAATCCTGTTTATATCCAATAAACTAAAGCAGGGAACCTTAACTAAAAAAAAAACAAGTCAATCTAGAAACCATTTAAACTTATTATATTAGGAATTACTTCGCGTGACAAAAAAATAACGACTTAGATACATGAGCTAACCAAACTTCAGGTTAGTCGGAGGCAATTGTAATGTCCTTCGCCACACTCTCTGGGAGGCAATTGTAATGTCCTTTGCCACACTCCCTTGGAGGCAATTGTAATGTCCTTCGCCACACTCCCTCAGAGGCAATTGTAATGTCTTTTGCCACACTTTCTCGAATGCAAGTTTAATATTGGTGAAGTATTCGCGGAGTATTTATAGGAATATTATGGTCTATTTGTGATGTATTTTGGATTAAATGTGCATTATTTTGTGAGAATATGTTAAGTACTTGCGGTATTTCCGGTTGCTCCCATTGAGATGGGCTTCTTCCCAGGAAGGTGTCATGCGCGGTATTTAATTTGGCGAGTCAAGGTGACCCCATTGGAGGAATTTAGGGATCATTTTTGGCGTCTGCTGATAAGATGCAAATCAGAGGTCTTCTTAGATATTTCCGCCTTTAAGGAAGGAGGTAATTAAGGTCATTCTTGTGTAGACGATTAAGGGGAAAAGGTTTCGCGATAAAGAGCAGAAGTGAGAAATTACTTTGACGCCGTTTTAGAGATAATACCTCTTGTGGCTACCTTGGGTAGGCTTATAAAAAGGAAACAAACGAGGGCATTTGCTTTATTGGAGAAATACTGGAAAACGCAATGCGGTAAAGAGGAAACTACATCGTGCGTTTAGCAAACGAAGGATGTGGAACTCATGTAAACGACTTGTAGACGAATCTGGAGAGGTGTGCACCTACTTGGCCCAGATGATCTCAATAAATTCCTTTTCAGCCTGTTTAGACTAGAAATTGTTCATTTATTTTACCTTTCACTAATTTCACTACTTCTTTCACGAATCCTTTCAAACACGAGTCCTTGGGGAGATTCACTCGTTTGTTTTCACCTCTTAGTTATAAGATGCAACGAATAATAATGATAATAATACAAAATAACCACCGCAGATTCTTTAAAATAGCCAGGCACTGAGGTATTTTTTTAAATTAGCCGCCTCCCCTTGACTGCCTCAGTGGATTACTGATCCGCTAGACAAAATCCCTCCCCCCTCCCTTAGCCAAAACACGAAAAGTGAAGAATGGAATACCAAAAGGTATGGTGACAAATACCTTATCATCCGCCTTGCTGATGTACCTATGCCTTTGGGGCCCAAAACAGAGGCATCTAGATTTGCAATCCTTAATTATGAGTCTTTTTCCTTTTCTACGGAGTTTACGTAATTATTTGGAAGACAACATTTGCGCAGAGAATCGCAAAATCACGAGATGTGCCACATTTTGGTTTGTTTTTGGCATGTTTGGGTTTTTTTTTTAATCTCGCCTTGTATTGGTCTGTGGCGTGATTACGGCGATTTTCGTCCTAGTAGTCAGTCTTTAAAAATCGAGAGGGAATCGCAACACCTTATAGCAGTTCATATAACCAAGCGCTTGATTGTATGACTGCATGGCTGTTAGACTGTAAGTATTAGACTAGGTTACCCTTACACAGTTCACTCTTAAGGTGAATCGCTGTTAATTTGTATCGGTGTAAGACTGTATCCGCCTTTATAGCATATGACAGTGAAACTGTATTGTGTTAGGGTGGAGCATTGTAAGACTGAATCGCTGTTAAACATTATCGGTGTTAGACTGATTTACTATTATATTTATTCATCTTGGACTGTCGTTGTTACACTGTATCACTCAAACTCTATCAATGTAAGGGTGACTTACAGATAACCATTATCAGTGTTAGATATTGTTTAACTGTATCTATCGCCGCTAGGATGTTTTACTGCAAGGCTAGTTTCATATAGACGGGAATAATGTTAGGTTGCATCACTGTTGTTACACTATATCACTGTTAGAATCTATCGCTATCAAAATTTATCGCTGCTACACTGTAACGCTATTAGTGTGTATCATTCTTAGCTTGTGTGACTGTAAAACTGCCTCGGTGTTTAGGTTGTTTTTTATAGAGTCTCTTGTGTGAATAAGTAAGATGGAGCACATTTGACGTGCCAATCGGATATCACACCTGCCTCCATGACACGCTAATTGGCAGTCATTTTCCCCCTGAATTTAGTGAAATTGACTGAATGAACTCCGTAGAGTCTGGAAAGTACTGTATGACAGAACAACAAGGAATTGTACGAAATGCTACAACACATGGAGGAGGGGGGGGGGGCTAATTGGACGCGATACTACTACACACATCACTCCATAGTCATAAAGAGACAATGGGGGGGGGGAATTGTGTGGAGAGCTTTGGGCTTACTTAGGGGGGGAGGGGAAGGCTTCTGTGGCGTTGATGCATGCCCATCACCTAGTGAGGATAATTAAATAGTGGATGTGAGAAGGAATTAGATCATACCTATGTGACAAGTGAAAAGATTTAACTTTATATTTTAAGGGGAAACCAACAAGGAAATCTGTAAGGGGGGAAATGATAAAGGTTTTAAAAGTAGTAAAGTTAGGGGAAGTGAAAATGCGGAAAAATGGAGGTAAAATATTTTAAATATCATCCTACTTAAGTCAACCATTTAACCAATGAGGGGAATCATCAAAATTTGAAACAGGTAAAGTTAGTGAAAATGAACAAAATAGCGAAAGAAAAATAGCACGAGCACTCAGAAGAAGAGATTACTTTGCGCAACGATAATAATAAAAACAATAATAATGATTTAAAGTGAAAACAAAACCAAAAAATGACGAACAACCTATGATGTCAGTAAAGTGTGTAGAGTATGATGAAAGAATGAAACCAAATGTGAAATTTTGAACTTTTACTCTATTATTTTGGTCCAATGGACTTTGTTAATCAATGAAATGTGTAACCAGAGAGTGATAAGCTTGGAGAACCGGACCCAAAGAGCCAGAAACTGGGGCAATCTATACCCAAGCAGTCAGTTTTAGACAATTTATACCCAAACAGTCAGTAATTTAGGCAATATGTACCCAAGCAGTCAGAAATTTAGGCAATCTGTACCCAAACAGTCAGAAATTTAGGAGATCTGTCCTCAAACAGTCAGAAATTTAGACAATCTCTACTCAAACAGTCAGAAATTTAGACAATTTGTACCCAAACAGTCAGAAATTTAGTCAATTTGTACCCAAACAGTCAGAAATTTAGGAGATCTGTACCCAAACAGTCAGAAATTAGGCAATCTGTACTCAAACAGTCAGAAATTTAGACAATTTGTACCCAAACAGTCAGAAATTTAGTCAACTTGTACCCAAACAGTCAGAAATTTAGGCAATATGTAGAATGTTGGTTAAATTTTTCTAAGTTAGACTTGGAGATATTTTCTATCTATAATAAATAAAAACTAAATTTTGTAACTCATAGCTTTTTTCTAGAAAACAATAAGCTAGAACCAGGAACACAGTGTTATAAACAACACTGTGAACTTGGTTCTAGCTTGCTACCTATAAAATGCGACTTCCTCTCTCCAGGAATCTTTGGTTCCCGGAGTTTGTTTCAACAAGACTTTTTATTTCTAAACCCTTCATTATTTCTAGTAACTCTTTGTTCTTGTCTTTATTTGCATCATGTTTTTAAGGTTATTAATTTTATAGCCTCATTGTTTTTGTTTTTAAATTTTGCAAGGCTTAGTGTTGTTGCTAATTGTATAAAGGCCTTTTGGTGGTTGTTCTTAATTCTAGCAAGACTTTGTTGTTTGTATTCTAAATTCTAGCAGTTTTTATGTGGTATTTATTTCTAGCAAACATTTGTTGCTGCTTATGGTTTCTAGTAACTATTCTTTGTTTCTTGTTTTGTTTGCCTCAACCTCTGATGTTTCTAACTAGCTTTTGTCCCTGTTTCTTTGTATTCACCAAACATTTTCTGTCGCTGTGTTTCTAGCAAACCTGCGTTTTTTCTATGTTACTATTAAATCTAATCCCCCCCACTCCCTCTTTCTGTGTTTCCTATTCAAATAAAAGTTTTAAATTCTCCTCAAGATTAGACCCGACTTTGCGCGGTGGATGGCGTATAGCCCCTTCCAAAGCACTCATGAACAATGACGAAAATATCAGAGAATAATGAATGACTCTTTCACACTTACTCTCTTCACACTTGGTCTTGGCGTTCTTGGGAGCAGGGGCTGGTGTAGTTGCGGCCGAATCTTGCTGGCCCCGTAGACCCCGGATATCATTGGACACCGGTGATTGCGAGTCCCTAAGACGCCCACGGCTCGGGAACTTGCGCCCCTGTGAGAGAAGGTCGTAATATTAAGCAACGGATATTACTCGTGTTATTATCAAGTATTATTTTCTGCTATGAAAATATTCAATACTCTACATATTATACATATATATATATATATATATATATATATATATATATATATATATATGATCAATAACCTCTAAAGAATAAGGAAATATGATACACAGGCGATGTCGTCTATTTATAATACCAAACCAGGATCAAACTTATAGTAAAAAAGAATGAAGAGAGAGAGAAAGAGAGGTAGGGTTGGTGAGAAAGAGAAAGCAAACGGAAAAAAAATATAAACTCCTTTAGTGAAAAATGTGCGGGTATCGAACCTTATGCTACCGGGCTTCTTCGCTTTTCAGGCCACAGCGCTAACCACTAAGCTACAATCTACATCCCCCCAAAAGGATGCTTGAAGACAGCTTCTATATTAATGAATCAGAAATGCGTCATCTAAATGCATTTATTATTATTTTTTTAATCGATTAGACAATCTTGATTCAATCTTCTTATGAGATGTTGGATGTTGAGGATAGAGCTGTAATGCATTTTCTGACTAATGAATGTTACTACTCCGAGTGAAGTCAAACACGGGAAAGATGGTGTTAACACAGATTCTCTTTGTCACATCGCGCGAGAACTCATTTAAAAAAAGCCGCTCGCTTAGAGGCTCATTAATGGCACCGAAACTGAAGCCAAAATTTGGATCCTTCGATGCAATCACGAATAATCGCCTTCACCGGAGCAAACTTTCTAGCGATGTGCGCCAAAAGTGTCGCTCGAGAATAGATCTATGCGTTCGCAATGAACAGTTAACCATGATGAACCATAGCTGTACCGATATGATCTGGAAGATAAACAACGATAAAAGTTATGGTGCAGGGAGGTTCGAATAGCCCCGTCAGGGTGAAGTCAAAAAGATCAACAGTAAAACAGCGCAACTCTCCTTTGGGATTCAGGTGTGATGTTGATACTCTTCCACTAATGTCCGAAACTAATTAATGCCACATATGACGAAGATGTTTGGCAAAAATTAGACAATTAGAAGATAGACATTATAATATTAGAAATTATACGATTAGTAATTAGGCAATTAGAATTAGAAATAAGGCCCATAAAAGTTTATTGTCAGATTTCTCTTTCATCCTCACAAGGCTCCAGCTCCTTAAACAACACTCGTGACGTAAAATCTACATATCGATCAAGATCGCCTCAATATTTCGTTCATTTATCAAACTCGCAAATTTGAAACATGATCACTTTAATTAAATATCTTTTAAAATCTCTGCATAAATTCCTTCGTTAGTTTTTCACTTTTTCAGTATCTTATATCTCTATTCGTTGTATTTTTTTTGTCATAATCTCATTTACTCCCATTTCCCCCTTCGGTATTTCCCTTCAAATCAGCATCCGCTCGTTGGATTACCATGGTCAATAAACGCATTTTTTCTTTCACCCTGTGCCAGTGCTAGCGAATGATTCGTTTTTCCTCCTCCAGTCTCCCTGCACCACTCGGTCAGCAGCCATAGTTTGTGAAAGCATTCCGTGCGGCAGAGGGAGAGAAGGGGTAGGGGTAAAGAAGAGGGCTTGGGTATCTTCCCGATCTCCCCCTGGGAAGGGGCGTCTTTTGCCCGTGCAATGGGAGTGCCAAACTTCGGCTGAAGCTCCGTCGGGAAAAACGCTTGATTGCACTAACGGGGCCATTTATATGCCGGCGCGGACTCATGGGAACGGATATCGGTATGCTTTAACTTGTATGTCTAAGAGAAAGAGAGAGAGGGAGAGAGAGAGAGAGAGGGGGGGGAGAGAGAGAGAGAGAAAGGCATGAAGTCTACATTCCTAACTTTTTTCCATCGCTGTAGAACGTGAAAGTGTGTGCAAAGGCTTCACGTCAAACGTTCATATATAATTATGTCCTTCCGCACACAGGACGTGTTTCAGACAATATCCGTTTCTCCGTCGTGATTCGCTTCATGTCGCCATTCCCAAACAGAACCTCAATTTATAATAATAAATAATAATAATAATAATAATAAAGCAATTATTTTATATGGGTTTGACGACCGATTCTCCCCGTCCGGTAGCAATCTCAGTGAAAACTATCAGTTTAATATGGATCTATCTACGGGTTACTGCATAGAAGCAACCACAAAAACGTCCCTATACTGGAATACACCCTGTAATTAACTAGATCCAACCGAGTAGTTGCTGGATTAGTAGGAGATGGAAATCAGAGAAGGAGTGAGAAAGTTTCATTCACCTTCATATTCATCTTACATAGCGCAAGCACCGGTAATTTCCCGTTTTTAAATACATTCACCACCTCATACCTATTTCACTCGCATCATATATAGCTCACCTACACACACTCACTTCATACAATCATACAAATAAACTAACCTAACTGGACGGAGGTCATGTCACGCCCGCTCATTACTGCCAGGTATGAAAGAAAATAAAGACCCCAATCAAATACAAACTTGTCTATTCTGAGCGCTGAGGCAGGAAGGGCCTACACAAACTACGTGGGAACAAGTTCGTATAAACATCAGAGGCATTCTAGGGGGTAGCCTGGGGGACAAGACCAAACAATATTTTAACCTACCACAATAAATAATTGGACCGTTACATTGCTTGAGTATTCAAAAGAGGATATTACTTGGCGCATCAAGCAATTCGTGTAATTAACGCTGGGTTTAAAAGTTTTGGCAGGAGAGCATTAAGCACTAGTGAGTGGTAATACGGTGATTGAAAAAGAACACAAGTCGTTAATGTAATACACAGAAAACCCTTGAAGGGTTGATAGATGGACCATGGGCAACCATGCTGCAGCTAACATCTGCAGTTATAAACTATATCTTCCACGCATTTTACTTCATCCACTTTATTTACATATCTCTTCCTACAAAGGTTCTGCGAAATGCCATCGCTGGTTTTTGCTTTTCAGTTTTAAAAGCAAAAATCCCGGACATGGTACAAGTGGTGAAGTTTGAAAGAGTAGAACAGGCCAACATCGAGTGGCGAGGAAACTACTAGAAGCGCTTGTAAAGGATGATACTACCTCGACACAGCGCTGTATAGAAACACTTCAAAACTCTCACAAGTTTCAACCACACACCTTTGTATGCAGGCGCAACCAGACACTTTAAATGCAGAAGCAACCAAGCACCTCCGATGGAGGAGCAACTACACACTTTGAATGCAGGAGCAACCACAGACTTTGGATGCAGGAGCAACCACACACTTTGAATTCAGGGAAACCACCTACTTTGAAATGTGGTAACCATCACATCCCTTCGATAGAAAAGCCTCTATGAGGAAACAGAAACTCGTAGATGACAAACATGTTGGAAGCTCTGGGGTGGGGGGGGGGCATGTTGTATAGAAGATTAAATAGGACAGGAAGAGTAGGGCTTGGCTATTATGTGACACGTTGCATGTGTGAAAGTGTTGGGATATACATAGAGTATTGTGCATGTTCAACCTTGTAAAATCCAAGAAGCACAGAATAAAGGAAGAATTTACATGCGAAAATCCAATGAGATGATTTAGAGGTGGTATAGTTTGAGTAAGCTGAAGTTGGATAGTAAAGTGTATAAACCTTGACTGGAGTGCAACATATTAGTGAATTTGTAAGGTTGTTAACAATTACACATTAGTTTGAGCGTTTCCCGTCGTGTGTCATCGTACTTAACTGTTAGTGAGTTCAAAGCGATGTTTTACACAAGTGGTACGCAAATAATTTACTCTTATTTTATGTGGTTTATGGAAGAAGACTGAAGATGTAATGTGAAGGAGGTGAGTAGAAGGTTAAAGGTTACACCAACATTAAAATAATATCGTTTGGACACTTCTAAAACGCTAATACAACATTTGCAGGAGATTTAGGTAAACATAGTACATAAAGCAGTTCTGTGAGTAATTTTGGGGTAGTTTTCCGGTTGTTAAGGTTTCAGAGTACAAGTGAGCTTTTCAACTTGGAAAAGATGGCAGCAGGTAAAGATGAAAAGCGTAAAAATGTACGGGTGGTCAAAATAAAGCGTAAAAGGGATGAGGATTGGATGAAAATTTGTTCAAAAGGTAGGTAAAAAACAGTTATGGTCACAGAGATGACCCTCGATAAATAGTATATTTTCTGGAGCTAAAAAAGACGATTCAAAACAAAGAAAACACAGAAATTACAGTTTAAAAGCTGGTGCACCATGGTCTGTATGAATCCAGCTTTTTTTACGTAAAGAATGTATTGTAATGGTAAAATAGTCGAGTAGCAGTTTCCGAGATACGAAATCGAGCTCCATGGAGGTAAAACATTTCTTTGAAGTTTAGAAGAAAATAACTTGGGCTTCAAATTGCCGTTACTGAGCCTCTCCATGTGTGTTTTAGCCGTGTCAGTTTTCGGCCTGTTCATAATCTAATCTTTAACGCTTAATTTAATGTCTCACTTACACTTTTAGTACCTTCAAACAAGTTTTTTTTTATTATTTATGTATGCATATATGGACAGATACAAACACATGCATAGTTATACACAAATACACGTGTAAAGTTGTGTGATGAATAAATAGATAAGTACACGGTGTAAATATCAGTGGCCCAAATACATAGGAATGTACTGTGAACGGAAAAGTAATAGGAGTATTAAAGTGTTCTGAGCTTCGTGGTCAACAGTATTTCTCTCGCTATACATTTAGTAATGAAACATCGCAACGGAATAATACTTTCACATAAATGAGGATAAAAAGGAAAGTGTATGCCCTCGCTATGTGTGCGTGTGGGTATGTGTGTCCCTCTCTCTTTCTCTCTCTTTCTCTCCCAATGGATCAAGTCTCCACACATGGTGAGGCAGATTCAATAGAGCAGCTTCTGGATAAATCTCCTCCTTTCAGTTTTTTCTCTTCATTTTGGTCCGAACTTTTACTCGTCCCGAAAAAGCAGAGATTCGTCAATGATGAAGATTAATAGGGAAAATGAATATTTGGTTAAAAGGTTGGCCCATAACGAGATTTAAGTCTCCGATTGCTATTTAAAAATGGAGTCGCCATTCTTGGTCCAAGAATGCACGAAAAACTTTTTCTAAACGTGTTACTTTCTCTCTCCCTCTCTCTCTCTCTACCTCTCTCTCTTTCCTCTCTCAATCTAATACCATCCCCCTCTCTCCCTCGCATGCGCGAGCACGCAAGCAAATTTTTTAATTAAGTGCGTTTGCATTTAACTAGTGAATAGAATTAAAATATCATACATATCCCGCGATGACAGTTGCGCGTCGTAAAATTAAACTAATGGTGATCGAAAATGTCTTTCCTATATCCTATGAATGTTTCTAAAGATCATCGCGGGGTTGTGGGGAAATGCAGACTCTTGATATTAAGCGGCCTCTTCACTCCTACACTTCCTTGCATCTCAATCGGACTCATAGGGTACTAATCTAAGCCAACAATCAACCTATGCACGTCAATGCTATAATAATAACAATGAAAAATAGTTGATTTTTTTTAATTTTACTTTTAATGGGAAAAATATCTTTTCCAAATTTTTTTCAGCAATTTGGTTCTTGATAAAACAATGCTTTAAATCTATTTATTTATTTGTGAGCAGCGCCGTTTCGTTATTCTTCCGAACAGCATCCATACAATACGTTTCACCTCTTATTTATATACAGGAGATGGGAGCAGTTTCTGTTTTATGAACATAAATCCGTTCGAAATAACGAACATTCAGTGCAAAAGGGAAATAAATATTCTCCAAATTGTCTTTTTTATCAAGAACCAACAAAATTTGCTAAACTGAAAGCTGATAAATAATGCCTTCATTGGTAATAATAATTATGATAATGATAATAACATGATAAGAAAAATAAGATTCGAGGGCCATGTTAACTTTTGCAGACACTTGAGTTGAGATCCATTTATAGAACTTGTCTATGTTTTAATTTTATCGAACCTATAGAAGTTATGTAATTTATAGAAATTCACTTTTAAAAATCTAGAACTTCTGGACTTGAATAGAATTTATGGAAATTATATAACTTATATGGAATTAATAAGATATATTAATAATATTATATAATTTATATAAAGTTTATATATAATTAATAAGTGTTATGTTAATATTTGTTAATTATAGAATTAGATGGAATCAAACACTGAACGATGTTAAAGCATGTGTCTTCTTTGGTTAAGTGGTCAGCTTTGCTGTCGTCTCATCCACCGGCGACAGTTCGACTTCATTTAAGTCGATGTTTGAAGAAGCCAACCCACGTTTTCACCCGTTAACGCTTTTAATGGGAACCAGATGGGGGGGGGGGGCGAAACCCATTAAGATATGAGTGAAACGGTACGAATCAGTGATACCATCCATAAATACCCTTTTTGTGGTAGGTAGGCACGTCCGCGAGAGTTGCGCGCCCTCCCAGTTAATGTTGCCAGAAAAAAATAGTCCTTGCTATTATTAGGCAATATATCTCGCACATTTTCACAACTACTTACTTCACCACTTGATGAATTCTTGGAAAAGATGGGTATTGGGAAAGCCTTTGTTGTTTTCAAATATGAAGTAAATAATAAAAATAAAAAAATCTTTTAAAAATCGTTTAAAATAAAAAAATAAACTCGATAAATTCCCTTGTTAATAATAATAAAACGTCAGTCAAAATGTTTATTCTTTCTTTTAAGGGGGTGAAGGGACCAAGAAGGCCTTCTTTCCAAACACAAATGGTGAAAACAAGCGGGTATAGTATACAATTTTACCCCCTATTCGGGATGAAAATTACCTGTGTGTGTGTGTGTGTGTGTGTGCAAGTACCCTTAAAGCACATGTACGCACTTATGATAGTGATCCCTCCCGAATAGCATAAGAAAGTGGCACCTTCTTCCCTGAAGAATTTGAAAGTTCATTCAAAAGATGAGAACCCGCGGGTAAGGAATTCACACATACACAAGGAAATAAACGAGCACAAACATACACACACATATTCAATTCATGGGTATACTCCATCGCATCTCGTTTCTTAGGCCTCACGTTGCGATGTATGTATGGGTATGTTGTTTACATAGATACATATACTTACACACTTATCGAGGAGACTTTTATACAACTTTCTATTCTACTTATCGTAGCCGTCTTATAAATTCCGTTGGAATTGTACCATCTGTATAGCAAGTTGTCATATAAACGCATATATGTTTATATATATATATATATATATATATATATATATATATATATATATATATATATATATATATATATATATATATATATATTAAAGTAACGGTTTATCTGTGGGTAGTATAAAACTACCTTTTTTCCCTCTTATTTTCCCCCTTCTTTTAAAAGAGACTTGTGGACGCCATATCATTGCAGTTGACTATATATATATATATATATATATATATATATAGTAAGAAAGAGGGAGAAGTTTGAGTATAAATAAAAAAATTGAAACTTGTTCCAAAAGGAAAAGATAAATAAAGGGGATGAGATGGAAAAATCTTCAAACCGACGACAAAAGCCATGGAAATCATCATCTAAAAGATGATGACTCTTTATGACAAAACATACTCAGGAAAGGCAAGGATCAACAATGATAAATTCGAGTTTTCTTGAATGGGACTCTAACCAATTTCTCCCAATTTCAGTTGATTGCTTTACCCACTAAGCTACCGAACACTATTCCAAGGTAACTTCATATGTCATCTGATCCTTTACAGCTTGTCTTTAAGCGTTAAAATGTAGATATTTGATCGTAAAAGTGTTTAGAAGTTGTTGGATAAATTGGAAGAGTATTTCGTGGTTGTTAGATGAATGGAATATGAACTCAAAGGGAAATACCAAGTATAACAACAACAAGGAGTAACAACAACAAGGAAAGAAGGTACCCTAGGAGACCTTACGGTCCATTCAAAGAGGGTAGCTGTAAGGCTAGTAATGTCAGCAAGGATGTATGAGGAAGAAATGTAGGAGACTGAGAAAGCTCAAGAGAATTTAGATGTAGTGGAGATGAGAAAGTTAAGATGTGCGTGCAATGTAACAGGTCCGGAAAGGATCAGGAATGAATCTGTAAGAGAGTCAGTAAAATTAGTAGATTTGAACAAAGTGCAGGAGAGAATGCGGCAACAGTATACCCATGTGATGGGGAGGGATGAAGAATGTTAGGAATGGAATGATAAAAGTGTGGTGTAAAAGAAATAAGTAGTGAAATGAAGAAGATGGCTGGATAGCTTGAAGGCTAATTTTATGGAAATAGTCCTGATGGAAGAGGAGTATATAAACAAAACGAGTTGGGATAGACTAACCATTTACGTTGATCTGACATAGAAATTTTGAAAAGACAGAGAGGGCGGAGAAGGAGGAGGAGGAAGAGAAGAAAAGAAAAGAAATGACAGCCTCGTCAAATTAGTCTCTCTGCATTTTGATCTTGTTAACATTTAGTGACATGCTAAAAAGGAGGATCTGTCGGAATGAGATGGATATCAAATGTGCACATATTACTTGTCAGCTGTTATGTAAATGAGTGTAAGTGTGGGAAAGGAATGTGGAGAAGTATATCCAAATCTACCGAAGAGTCAGTGGTAAAAGTGTTGGAGATTATTACTCAGGTTGGAAGGTACGAGGGGCGGTCAATAAGTTTTGCGATTCGGTGGGGCAAAACAGAGGAAGGGGGATGGCTGTTTGTAAGGGGGTGTTATGACAAGTCAGGACCTGCAGCCACACGCTTCTGCCTCGTCTATTTAAGAAGCAGTAGCTGATCGCAGATCGTCAGTCACAAGTTTTTCAACCATGGAAAAGGTTGGGCACCGCGCAGTGATCAAACTTTTGACCAAGGAAGGCAAGAATGTAAAAGAGATTCATGAACGCATGGTTGCAGTGTACACCGACACCGCCCCTTCCTATGCAACCATTGCTCGCTGGAATAGGGAGTTCCGCCATGTTCGTGAGCCCCTTGAAGATGACCCCCATCCAGGACGCCAGTCAGACGTGACCAACGAGCACAAGGTGGCCCGTGTGGAAAGGATGATCCTCGAAAATCGACGGGTAAAGGTCGAAGAAATCGAGCGAGAACTTGGAATATCACATGGAAGTGTTATCAACATCATCCACGACAATTTGGCCATGACCAAGGTCTGTGCCCGTTGGGTCCTTAGAAACCTCACGCCCCATGATCGACTTCAACGTCGTCAAAGTCCACAAGGCCAGAGTTGCACAAGCTGCCTTGCGCGAGTGCGGATTCGAGGAGCTCAACCATCCCCCCTACATTACAGATCTGGCCCCTAGCGACTACTTTTTATTCCGCCAGCTCAAGGCTGCACTGCGTGGACGCCGGTTTGGGACGATGAAGATGTCCAGCTCGCCGTCCAGGAGTGGATTGAACAGTAGTCGGGAGATTTCTGGTTGTCGAGAATTCGAAGCCTCAGGGACAAGTGGCTCAAGTGCATTGAATTCGAGGGTAGTTATGTTGAAAAATAATAAAACACTTTTCCTCATTTCTCGTTTCCTTATATCCGAATTGCAAAACTTATTGACCATTCCTCGTACCTGTGTGTGGCACATGAGAGACCTCCTATTTCTAAAGGTGGTTGAAAGCTATGTTTGTGTAGAAAGCGAGAAAAGAGATTGGCACTGAATTTCATCTACTATACTAGTTGCATATTACATCTTACACTTCACCCCGACCCACACCCACGGGTCGAATCTTATGCTAAGTAAATTCTTCCTTGTGAAGACACTGCCCAGAAGTGCCAACTCCGAATACCATACAGATACTTACACCGTTTCTTCACCTTTCTCATGAATTACTCGGATAATCTGCTTAACCCAGATGCTACTACTCTGACCTCTCATTGACACTCTACTTCAATTTCAGAGAGAGAGATTGAGTGCCATATTTGGGACCTTGATTTTATCAGTCTGGAGGGATCGGGAAGGAGGGAGGAAGCTTTGATTTATGCTCCTCCCATTCCTAGCAATCAGCCAAAATGGCACCAATGCCTCCTGACCTCTCTTCCAAATAGAGTGTAGTCTCTATTTTTATATTCATTCCCTAGCTAGTGGGCGTATTGAAGGATTAAGAAGGTATGATAGTGGAGGCTAAAAACATTTCGATCAGGTTTGTCTCCCTCCTCTGTTTTGACTGGTATGTACAAGTCTTAAGAGTCAAGAACTGCAGTGTACAAGGTTAAGCAGGGTA